>BPTQ01000006.1:75076983-75695079 GCA_019973895.1 Chrysanthemum seticuspe | reverse complement strand
ATTATGCTTTAAAAGGTTATTCATTTTCCTAAAAAGAATTTGAATATTTTTCTTTTTTATTCATTTCAATCATTGGTATGAAAACTATTATTTCATTCATTTTTTGTGTTGAAAGTCGAAACTGCTTACTATACAGATAGTTATTTATTGGATCAATAATAATAGTAAATAATATTGTAAGAAATTTTAAGGGTGAAGGTTAATAATACGTAACAAACTTTCTCAAATATATCGAAGTACGTAACATATAAATTTTATTATTTTTGTACGTAAATAACTTTCAAATTTTGTTCAATGTACGTAATATTGACAGGTTACAAAGTTTTAAAGTTACAACATTGGTCCCTGTCGTTTGCATTCACTTTCACCGTTAGTCATTTGACATTTTTTCACTTAAAAAAATTACAGTAACGGTCCTTGTAGTTTGCTTTGACTTTCACCATTAGTCCTTTGTCTTTCATCTTTTTTATATACGTTTTTACGCGTTTTTTTACACATTTTTTTACATATTTTTATACACTTTTTTACACACGTTTTTATATACATTTTTTTACACATTTTTATACACGTTGTTTACATGTTTTAATACACGTTTTTATGTACGTCTTTATACACATTTTTTATATACGTTTTTATATACGTTTTTTATATACGTTTTTTACATGTTTTTATACACGTTTTGTAAAAAACGTTTTTATATACCTTTTTTACATGTTTTTATACACGTTTTTTACACACGTTTTTATATACGTTTTTTACATGTTTTTATACACGGTTTTACGCACGGTTTTATATACGTTTTTTACATGTTTTTATACACGTTTTTTACACACGTTTTTATATACGTTTTTTACACGATTTTACGCACGGTTTTATATACACATAAAAAACGTATATAAAAACGTGTGTAAAAAACGTTTTTACACACGTTTTTATATACGTTTTTTACACATGTTTTTATATACGTTTTTTACACATGTTTTTATACACATTTTTTACACATGTTTTTATACACGTAAAAAACGTATATAAAAACGTGTGTAAAAAACGTTTTTATATACGTTTTTTACGTGTATATAAAACCGGGCGTAAAATCGTGTATAAAAACATGTAAAAAAAGTATATAAAAACGTGTGTAAAAAACGTGTATAAAAACATGTAAAAAACGTATATAAAAAACGTGTGTAAAAAATGTTTTTATATACGTTTTTTACGTGTATATAAAACCGTGCGTAAAATCGTGTATAAAAACATATAAAAAACGTATATAAAAACATGTAAAAAACGTATATAAAAACGTATATAAAAAACGTGTGTAAAAAACGTTTTTATATACGTTTTTTACGTGTATATAAAACCGTGCGTAAAATCGTGTATAAAAACATGTAAAAAACGTATATAAAAACGTGTGTAAAAAACGTGTATAAAAACATGTAAAAAACGTATATAAAAAACGTATATAAAAACGTATATAAAAAAAGTGTTTAAAAAGCGTTTTTACATACGTTTTTTACGTGTATATAAAACCGTGCGTAAAATCGTGTATAAAAGACAAAGGACTAATGGTGAAAGTCAAAGCAAACTACAAGGACCGTTACTGTAATTTTTTTAAGTGAAAAAATGTCAAATGACTAACGGTGAAAGTGAATGCAAACGACAGGGACCAATGTTGTAACTTTAAAACTTAGTAACCTGTCAATATTACGTACATTGAACAAATTTTGAAAGTTATTTACGTACAAAAATAATAAAATTTGTATGTTACGTACTTCGGTATATTTGAGAAAGTTTGTTACGTATTATCAGCCTTCACCCAAATTTTAATGTAGCATATATAATAATCAAATTTTTTTTTATGAATTCCTGTTTTTTTCAATGAACATTGATGAATTTTTTTTGGAGTTCATTTGTATAATTATACAAAAAAGGATACCAAATCGTTTAGTACAAAGATTCTGTTGATTAATTTATAGCTTTAATTTTTACGCCATTTAGTTATCCTAAAGGGGGATGTAAGACAACACATATGATGCACGGCAAACTTGCCATTTTGTTTACTTTCATTTTATTTACTATCTTAAAATTGAAGAGTACTTTTTATTGGTGGACTGTAATGAAATGTAAGTTGTAACATTTTCTAAAAATAAACTATTATGCTGATAGAATGTTTCTATTGTAAAATTGGATTTTTTACAATGTGTCATGGTAGTACATGTTTAAAATATTTAATGAACTAAAATGACCATAATTAAAAATAAGTTGATATTATTACTTTTCAAAATTCCTTTTGTTTGCCAAGTTTAACATCATTTTACATAAAAGTGAATTTAATTTAAAAAATAGTTATGTTTAATTAATACTTATAAACTCATGATCTAGGCCTGTATTCGGAGTTTCCTTGGGGTTGGTAAGGCGAAATGGGGCCACCCTAGCCCATTGAGTGCTCTACCTCGGGCCATCGACATCATACGCTCTACTGAAATAGATTTCGCGGAAAACCAGCTATATCCGATCTTGGTTGGCCTTTCACCCCTAGCCACAAGTCATCCCCGTATTTTGCCACATACGTGGGTTCGGTCCTCCAAGGCCTGTTAGAGCTCTCTTCAACCTGCTCCCATGGCACAAGTTAGAAAACTCCTTGCAAAATCTATCCTTGTATTTCCAAATCTCAATTGTAGCATTTGTCTTTTCAAAAATGCAGATGACGTCTCTGTAAAAACCATTGGTGCAAATATCATCATTGTCCCAAAATGACATGTTAAAGGCATGTTTAACTCTTCTCACTTTGATTTGAGGCATGGAAGATATCCATGCCAAACATTTACCTATCGCATTGACGCTTGCACATTCAAAAAGGTAAAAACTATGATGCAATTTACTCTTACATTAGGAAACATGCCCCCCACCCCCACCCACCCCCCGGGGGCGCCGACGCGTTACCATTATCACACGACCACAAGAACGATGCTTTGTCCTTTCGGTTTTATGAGAAATCAGTTGTGCACAAGACCGACTTGGATGTTTTATGTGTGTGATGTCGATTTTTGTGACATATTTTTTTATAAGTGGGTCATGTTTTGCAGGGTCGTCTCGTGATTTTCGGTAGCCTTAGATAATAACAACACAGACTTGTAAATAAAAAGGAAATTGCATATAAACTTAAATTATATGATTCATATATGTTTAATATTATACGTATTTATATGCAAAACTAATAAAAAAATAACACTTTTTAAGTGAAAGCTCTATGTGACGATACATATTGCACACACTTTCAAGACCCTTCTAAATCTATGATGTTTATTTAGGTCGTGATGTTAATGATGGAGTGAAAAGCTAGTTTAACGCTCAGTAATCTTTGCCACCATTAGGCAGCCCACAGTGGGTCGGTCGACCTTGTGGGTTGCTTTGGGTCATGTTCGGTGCTTCCATTGTGGGAGATGGGTCATGGTCAGTCGAGCTAGGCATTTCAAGCGAACTAGGTTGCTTTGGCAACCGATTTGAGAACAAACATACCAAAAAAAATTTACATTTGCTACATTAAAAAAAAATAAAAAAATAAAATATTTTTTTTTACCAGTTTTACAACATTATAAATATCAACCCCAAACACATTTTTAAACACAATTCTCTCAACACAAAATTATTATGACTTGTCGTCTCCCCCATTCCGTCGAACAAATGCAAACGTATGTTAAAAAACAATGCGAAGAAGACGATGCGGCTCGACAAAACGCTATTATCTGCGTCATCAAGCAGTTTGAGCTCGCAAAGCAAGAGAAGCAACGTTTGAGAGAACAATACGCGATTCGCAACGACATTTCGCCTGAAAGAAAAGTTGTGATTCACAATTTTTTTATGGATGAAGCCCGCAAAGACGACGACATTGTTGACACGTTGTGGGGGTGTGTTCAACAGATACAGAACAACATCAGCACCAAAATCAATTGGAGCTATAGGGAGAACAAAACCGATGGTGTGGGTGCATCAAGTTCGCCTGCTAGACCTACATCAAGGAAGGCGAAAGAAGAACGTTTGGTTTACATCGAGGAATTTGCTGGTTATCGGTCTCCTTTGTATGATTCTGCATGCGAGGAGCATTCAGATTATAATATTTTAGTTCATATGTTGTTTTAGCCGTATCGTATTGTATGATTTATGTAATATTTTTATTATTAATGATGTTTAATTTTGTTGAAAAAAAAAAACTGAGTTACCATTGTGGCAACTAGGTCCTCGTCAAGTCGTCGGAGAGAAAAAAATGATGTGACACAGATGACTCAGGTCACCACTGTGCAGAGCCTTACACTTAGGCTAAAAAACACTTTGTTTAGAAACTTCAATATTACGGAGTATAAGCAAAAGAAACCCCTAAAGTATTTTGTCACAACTTTAGTAAGGCAAGAGGAACCACAATCTTATGAACCAAAATCTTAGCCTGTCTTCAAGCTAACTTTTTTTTGTCACCAACTATCCATGAATTACAGCAAATAATTACACGCCTCAAACACTTTACTTCATCAACAAATAATGATAAACATTTAACTGTAGGATACAAAATCTGAAACTCATCAAAGCTGCAATTGAATTGTATATAGATTTCTAGTCATTGTCCAAACACGCCCTGTTAGTGATACAAATGCAATCATAACAAGATATATAGAGTTGTCGCCATCATCAAATATGATACAAAACATAAAAACAAAATCAAGATAATATTACACAAAGGGAAAATCTCACTTGCAATTGTTCAAAAACTAATCAAAACAAAGGTAGGAATTCAATTAAGCATTGAAATATATAGATTCATTCCTTAACATCATTATCAAACTAAACAATATCCAAAATCAAACACATAATAACTTAACTAACACATTTACACAATCAAATCCTTAATTCCAAATACTTACTTAATCACCTTGATGAAACCGGATTCAAAGCTCTAGCAAACCCATTCATAGCACCATAGCTTTTAGAACTAAACCCTAAACACCCCAACAACCCTTGCTTATACGGCAAATAAGTCTTCCTTCTCATCTCCTCGGCTTGGGCGCGGTTCAGCGTGTAATGCACCTCGTGTGCAGAACGCGCTGAACGCCCCAACCTCCTATTACTCACCCCATTTACCGCCTTTTTCGCCCCCACATTCCCCGCATTTCCATCACTAGACACTTTTCCTTTACCTTTAACTTCATCACTCAACTTTTTCTCCTTATTAGGAGAAAAAGATAGTGATGTCCAAAACTTGATATTATTAGTATTGCTATTATTATGACTACTACTAGTACTAGCATTGGTACTAGTTCTTCCTTCGCTTTTACTTCGATATAGAAACTCTTTCAGAAACACCCAGCGTTTCGAGCTGCGGCCTACTGATGAAGACCGAGATGAGGCACCAGACGGCGTCGTTTCCATTTCGGTTAACTTAGTTTGAGTGTTATTATTATCTTTTTGTGCTTCAAGTTTCTGTTTAGTGTCTTGTTGTTGTTCAAATTCTTCTAGCCATTCAAATGCTTCATTATTATTTCGCAAAGGTGACATAGATCTAGCGCGTCTTCTTAACGACTTAGATCTATAGTCACGGCCTCTAACAGGCTCCTCAGTGACGTCATCATCATCGTCATCATTTTCATTTTCGTTTTCATTATGAATGTCAAGTAATGGAGAGAGTACCTGAGGTCGTTGAAGATGTGAGGAGAGCTTCATTGGACGGATCTGGCCGTTGAAGAAGAGCTCATCTGCTGACGTCATCGATCCGGTAGTCAATGTTTCTGTTTCAGCAAACTCGAAAGGTCCGGAAGGTTGTTCGGGTGAGTTACCGGAACCTTTTGTTTTAGAGGAAGATGATGATATCATGAAATGAATAGGGCTAGCTGGAGCGCTGTAGAAGAAGCCAGTTGGATGAGATGTACGGCCCGGTGAGGACGGTGCGCTGACGAAAGGTGTGGAGCACGCGCTGTCGAAGTCGTCGGAGAATGTGATGACTTCCGGTGACTCCATTTTTGTTGTTGTTGTTGTACGGAGGGAGTGAGTGAGTGAGAGAGAGAATGTGAGGGATGGGGGTGATGGGGTTATGTGCACAGAGTGAGTTGTTATTTAGCATTTATTTATTTTGTCGAAAGGGAAGTGGTGTACTATTTGTTTGTTGCATGTTATTGTTTAATTTTTGGGTAACTGCGAGTTATGTCCATGTGGTTTCTCTTTTTCGCAAGGATGTCACTTGAGATTTAAAACTGCGCAAAATGTCCTCGTAGTTTTCATTTTTGTGCGAATAATGCTCTTTTCGCTTACAATCGTTAAAATTTTTTGTAATCAAAGTTAAAGTCATGTGAAATAACTAATTTACCCTCATTTTCTTTTTAAAATTACTTTCCTTTGAATTTGCAATTATTTTCCCCCCACTATCATCCATCACCACAACACAACCGGCACCACCACCCTCCACCATCACACGATCATCATCACCACCACCACCCTCTACTATGGAGTATGTTATTACACAATTTAAATGTGATGCAGTTATTACATTGTCAAATTAAAAATTGATAATTAAACTACAAAAATGAGAACAGAATGATTATGAACCTAAAATAATTATTAAAGTCGGTCGTGTCTCTTTGTAGCATAATGCATACGCCAACTAAAATTAAGTTAGTTGACTAAAAAGTCAACTCTTGAAGAAAACTATTAAAAAGTTAATGATTAATACCTTCTACTTTTCAATGGCCACAGAGAAACAAATGGATGATTTGGTGAACAGAAGCTTCAGGTCTGATGGAAATAGATCATTCTTTTTCGATGCCAATAAGTTCAAAAGATCAGGCACATCTCACCTCACATCAGGGATTGGGTCTTCCCACTTTTGCAGATTTACAACCTACGAAAAGCTCTTTGATTCAATGCAATTTGATAAATACCCTAGCAACAATAATCCTGGCCTTATAGGATGAGCAAGAACAAACGTGCCTGGATGTTTGTAACTAGAATCTTCTCCTTGAAGAAAGCTAGCGGGTATTCAGCCATTGTAACGTGCACATCAAGGAAACCAGACCCAACCGTCGATGTCCTGTTCAAGGATGGTAGTTGTATTTCATATAAAGTAAAGTAAAGTAACTCCCAATACCGTCTTTCACGATGTATAGGGGAGGTTGAGTCTGTGACAACTCGTACTTTCAGGTCATTTCTCAAAACAATTTATGCTTCACAATTTCATCATTTATCGTAAACTAGGTTTACGTGTTCCAAATTCGCGTAACCTTAGTGGTTTAGCTGCGAATTCATGATCATATCATCACGAACATTTCATATAGACTAAGTTTAGTCTACATTTCACTAGCATCATTTGCATCATGTTAGTTCATTCATGATTTTGCATTTCACCTTAAACGCGTAAATTTCATATTAAATAAACGTTATCGCGTAAGTTATTATTTTGAACAATTAACTCGATACTTCCAAAAATTATCCCGATATATTTTTATACTTACATTTAGTTTATAAAAATAATATTATGAGTTTACTCAATGTTTTAAATTTATTTGGTATATAAATTGTTAAATTTATATTATTACGACGTTTTTCTTAAAAACTACACGATAATTATTATATCACTCAAATTTTACAAGAAATGTATTTTTACAATTTATATGATCTCAATATACTTTACTTTGATCCATTAAAGCTTATTTTTAGACAACACTACCCTAATTACTCAAATGTATATACAATCTTACAAGTTATTCTTACCTATACATTTTATTTACACATTTTACATTATGTACATTATAAAAGAAAAAAAAATATTTGAGAGATACATCCCCCCCCCCCCCCAAAACCGGCCAAGAGGGGAGGGTGAATGCATTAATTAGTTGGTGGTAGAAATTTCTTACATATCTACATCTATACTCCATGTTACTTACTTTCACTCATTTCACATACAATCAAATAATTCATAGTGTAAAGTCAAGCTTTTCTCTCTTCTTGTTCCTCTTCAAAAACCGGCCACCAAAGGATCATAGGAGGCTCATCATAAAATTTTCAAGATCAAGTTTTAAAACAATCTAGTTATACTCTTATTAAAGGTTTTGAAATAAAAACCTAGGGTGTTTAGGTTTAATCCTTGTTCTAATCACCTTATCAAGTAACTAGTAAGCATATCATTTTCATTTACATTTTTCCTTATCATTTCATATGTATTTTATCATTTTTTTAGCAAGCATGCAAGACTTATTGTTATTTATACCATTTTTACATTGATTTTAGAGTTTTATATATATAAGTCAACCTATAATTTATCCCTTGTTATATATTAGTCTTGATGATGTTTAGGAACCCATGACACCCTAAGAAGGTGTATGGTAGGATTAGAATAGCTTTGGAGTTGTTTTGAAGGGATTGGAATAGGTTTAGTACGAGAAAAACTCTTTTCGACAAGTATAATTAAGGGTCTGATCTTGTTTTGTATTTCTGGAAAATCCGACTGTAGACATAAATTTTTGGCCTTGATTTTTAGAAAATATACTTTAAAACGAATCCGTGGCCGCTTGAACGGATTAAAACGGAGCTATAACGAAGAAGTTATGAATTTTTCAAGTTTGACGACGAAATATATATTTCCTGAAATTTCAGCACACTATTTTTATTTTGTACGAGTCAAAAACGAGTCTTAAGCTTTCTAAATTATTTCGACTTATCAAAAATATATTAGTATACTTTGATACGAAGCTAAGGACGTATAATACGTAGAAAACGGATTTGTAACGCCTAAAATATGCACGTTTTCACAAAATTGCCGTAACTTATTAGTTAAGAAAAACTATTTTAATTTTTATTTGACGAGTGTTACGGATAAACAAAGTGACCATATTAAAGGCTATTTTTAACATTGACGTAGAACTTTTTGTAACGAGATGTCTTCTAATAAATTGAGATCATCAAGCATATTTCCCAAAATGACCAACCGTTTGTATAGCGGAGTTGTAATAAATTATTTACGGTTGCTTAAACTTTGCCGAAACTCACTTTTTAAACCACATTTGGACAAAATCACCCTACTTAACCTATGTTTTTCCTTATGAACGAGACCTCTAGGATAAAAACTTAAATGACAAAACTTCGAGATTTTGATACAAGCTTTCCAAAACCGTTGAGTTCGTTTCCTAACGTTCGACGTACACCATTTTACGACTAGCTTTTCGAGGCCATTTTAGTCACTTTCATGAAATTTCCAACGACATTATTTTACGACGAAAAGTTATAATTTCACAATAAACCATTAAGAAACTATTGTAGGATGACATTTTGACGTAAATATTTGTAAAGTAATTTAAGAATGGTCAAGACGTCAAAAGGAGTATTTTTCGACGAAGAGTATTATTTTCAAAATTCACAAGTGGTATAAATAACATACGAATTGCATGCATAACATTACATCATAACTCATTGCGTATCATAACATTCACAATAGGTCAAGGTTAAAGCATCACACTACATCTCGGTGTACTCACTCTTGTCATCATACCAATTTATCAAGTGAGTCATAGCCCCACTTTTCTCGTTTTAATTATTTATGAAACTCTTTGGGGGAGATACATGCTCAACTACTTTTATGACATTCATGACTATTTGCAAACTATGTGTTTATCTGAACTGAATGTTTAGTCATATCCTATATCATAAATCATGGAACTGAATGTCTTGGGATTATCATTGAGCTGAATGTCTTGGGATTATCATTGAGCTGAATGTCTTGGGATTATCATTGAGCTGAATGTCTTGGGATTATCATGGAACTGAATGTCTTGGGATTATCATTGAGCTAAATGTCTTGGTATAAACATTGGAACTAAATGTCTTGGTATAATTAAGACAAGTAACTGTTGATACATTAAGTCATGCACTATTATGTGAATTCATTTGACATCATGCGCTTGAACATAAACTATGCACCTTTTGGCAGTGGGTTGTGAACACACAGGTTGCAAGTTTTGTATGGGCGGAACTTGGAACTGGGTGGATTTACAATGCCTTTGCTGCATAAACGATTTTGAAAGTCTTTACATTTCAACACAAACTCTATGAACTCACTCAACCTTTGTGTTGACACTTTTAGCATGTTTTATCTCAGGTATCTAAGGCATTCACCTCATGGCATGCATGTGGACATATCATAGAGTCGTGGTGACGACGCGTCTCTCATGGATTTATGCACTTTAAAAACATCGTTTGAATTGTAACAAACTTATTTCCGCACAAGTTGATTTTCATTTGGGACCTACACTTTGTAAACTCTGATTGTTTTATTAAATCAAACGATGTGTTTTCCAAACGACACTTTAGGTCGTTCAATATAACTGTGATTGTGATGCTATGACAGTCAATCCCCAGGAATTCCATTCCGCTGCAAAACAGATAATTTGGGGGTGTGGCAGAGTCGTAGACAGCTTTACCTCTACCTAAGGTAGAGAGGCTGCTTCCGGTTCTACCAAAAGTAGAAAATGACCCCCGACCTTGTAAGGGGTGAGGTAGTTGTATTTCATATAAAAAGAATTATTGATGCACTGGTAACAAATTTGTAAATGTTAGTTTTGAGGCTATAAGTTATTCTCATGTTGTTTACCGTTAATTTATCATTACTTGGATGAGTGATTTTATGTGGATTATGTTGTTTATTGCAATGAGAACTTGTATTGTGAAATTATCTTTAGAGAATGTCTAACCAATGCCCTAAGGGCATTGATTAACATTTGTCTTTTGTGGTTTTTAATAACTATTTATGTGGGTCCTCGTCCAAATATGCAATTTTATGTCCACTACAAGGACCATTTATGTAATAAAAAATTACAAGAAGACAAATCTTAACCAATGCCCTTAGGGCATTGGTTAGACATTCCCTTATCTTTATCATCAAGTTGTCCAAGAATAAAAGTTGTGGTTTCTTGTAAAATACATATTTCATTATCTTGACGCTAAATAATTTTAACTGCCAAGTAAAGCTACAAACAAGTAGCACTTTCGTCAAGTTATTCAAGCTATAACTCACCCGAAGCTTTATTTATCGAAACATATCCTATATTATGTATAACAATTCCTTTAACTTTGTAAATCATCAACACTTAATGATGTTTAAAAAAAGGGGATTCGATGGTGGTGGTGGTAGATGTTGGTGGGGGATGGTTGTGTGGTCGTAGAGGGTGGTGGTGCTAGACAATGATGGTGGGATAATAATTGCAAATCCAAAAGAAAGTAATTGGGGGATGAAAATGAGGGTAAATTAGTCATTCACATGCCTTTAACTTTGACTAACGTGTAATAATCGTTAGCGGAAAGGGCATTATTCACTCAAAAGTTGAAACTATGAGGACATTTTTTGCAATTTTAAATGTTGAAGAACATTCTTTGCGAAAATAATAAATCACAAGGTCATAACTTGCAGTGTACCCTTAATTTTTAGTTTTGTTTATTACTTCTTGGAGGTAAATGTCAATCAAGTTTCAATCAATGTATTCCTCACTCTACTTTGGATATCGATTAATATTTGATTTTAGAAAATAGTTAATATTGAAAATAAAAAAATAGGAGATATGTTCTTACTTTAACCTATATAGATGTTTTACATTTTTTATATAATAAAATAATTATATTATTTCGGAATGATTTTGTCAATTTATTTTTATTGAAAAATAATTGGGCTAATAGGAGAGTTCGATTTCGCCACGTAAGCAAAATCGTGTGATGTGATTGGTTAATAAAAGTTAAAACTAAATTGATTTTGGTCAAACTTTAATAAATTTGGTGAAGAAATTTTGTTAAACACATAAAAATATAGGTGTCAAATTTGTGAAAACAAAAACTTAAAAAAAAAAAAAAAAAAAAAGTAATTAATAAAACCATAGTGGTTGAATTTTTATAATTTATATAGAGTTAAGTGTAATATTATAAGCTTTCATGTTTTTTTAATAACTTTGGATTATAAGCAAATACCTCTTATACTTTATACCCTTTATACTTTATATCTTAAAAAATACAATGTGTATGTTGTTTTAAAATAACAATATATAAATTTGCATAAGATCATAAGTATCAATTTTTTTCTATATACGTTCAATAAGTACTCATTTATTTAATTTTTAAAAGTTCAACTTATGTGGACACGAGTTTACATTTTAAATATGGCTAAATTACTGAAGACAGGAATATAATTATTAAATTGTAAGCACGAGTTAATTTAATATAAAAATAAACATACACGATTGTACTTATAACAATGACTCGTGTAATTCTTATTTATTTATATAAGGATATCTAGAAAAACATTTTTAAAAAACTTTAACGAGTATACTTTAACTTTATCAACGCTCATTATGTGCTATTAAATTTGCATTATAATATCAGTGGTGAAATTTAAATAACAACATTTACATATTTGCCGGCTAGATAAAATTAAATCTTTAGTTACCTAACAGAAGTTTTACAAATATTTTACCAAATTCTAATGGATATTAATGCATAATGAAAAACTCGTGCATAAGTATTAGTTGTACTTATATCACAATTTTCATGTGCAAATTCTTATATGTGTATATACTGAACTAAAATGTTAAAATAAATTTGATTTATGTGTAAACTTCATGCGTGTATGAAACTTATAACTATATAATTATATGCAGTTACCTTTAAAAAGACGCAAAATTTAGTATTAATACAGAATACATTTTTTGTAAAAAACCCGTGTGTACACGGGTATTATAACTAGTTTACAAATTTAAAAGGTACTATATACATTATTAGAAAAAGAAAACAAAAATAATGATAAAGTTATATGTTTACTGCTTAGTGAAGTTGTAAAATATGATATTTTAGGGTCATTTTGTTAATGGGTTTGGCATAGAGTTTAGATTTGGCATTCAAAAAATGATGTTTGGTATAAAAAATAAATCCACAAGTTTGGTTTAAATGTCAAATATAAGAGCACAAGGTGTGGAGCTCGTCATGCCTCGTCGAGGATGACATGATAGCTCGCCACATCTCGCCATGATACCACCCCAACTCGTCATAGCTCGCCGAAACAATCCTACTCGTGTAGACGGCGAAGCAAATTTGCTGACAAATGGGACCGAGCAATAGATAAATGTTAATGAAGGTGATATGTAAAAGAAGAAGAAGAAGCATGGGTTGTTATTTATTTATTTTTTTTCACCTTCATCATCTTATGAATCCAAGGATGGATTTGAAATTGGTTTCTGGGTTGTGAAATTGAAGTGGTTTTGGAAGTGGGTTTATGGTGAAACTGTGTGTGAAGGATGAAGATGAGAAACTTTTTTTTTAAATACGTTTTTTATAAACACTATTATTGTCAATCTTTTTTTTTTTTTTTTTTTTTTTTTTTTTTTATTTGGAGTTGTGAAAGAAACATTAAATTATAAGTGGTGGGCCTCAAATGAGTAATTTGAGGTTTGTTTTGAGTGGGGGGAGTTAATTGCGCATGTTTGTTATAGTGATGTGGCACCCGTGAGCCCCGAGTGAAGAGGTTATCCTTGTTGTGACACCTAATGCTCTAAAGAAGTATACAAAAGTAATGTGACTTTTTTTTTTTTTTTTTTTTTTTTTTTTTTTTTTTGGTGGACCCTTTTAAGATATCTACCATTATTTTTTTTAATATATGAAAATGATTTATAGCCTTTCATTAATATTACGTTTTTTATATAAATTTATATACTCTTTCGGTCTCAAATTTATTGTCATGAGAGACATATCACATAGTTTAATAAAAGTGAAGCCATCTTAATTTTCAACCACTTAAATAAAATATTTTCTCACTAAATTCTATAGTTTTTACTTAAAAAGGAAAGGGCAAAACTATTTTAAGACATCCCAAAAAAGAAATATGGACTATAAATTTGAGACGGAGGGAGTACTACGTATCAAATTATAATAATTATTTATTTATTTTATAACTATTTTCTCTCTCTTACATCAAATTTAAATTCAACTTCTAACCAAAATTTAAATCAAAATTCAAATTCTAATCCTAAAACCATTTACAAACCAAGCGGGCCCTTAATTTGCACATGCAGCTTTAATAATAAATATAAAAGTCTCATTGCAAAATTACTGAAAAAGTTAGGATAACTTTGGTATTAGGTTGGGCATAATAAGTCGCTTTACTAAGTGATCACCAATGATCATGCATGGTCTATTAAAAAGTCGTCCATATTGATAGCGTATAAGGCCTTCAGCCCACTTGACTAATGCCCATACACTCTAAACTCGGCCCAAACATAAGCTTGACAAGGCCCAGGTTCGATACAATACATGCGGGAATACTCCCCCATGTAACACTAAGACGGAATTCGCCTGACGAATCTGTCCAGGCATACGGTACGCCTGGAAAACTCGCTAGGACCATTAAGACAAGCACCATGTGCTTCCTTCACTCCTCTTCTCGATGGCCACCACGTGGACAATCACATTGTCTTTACGGGTTCTCACAACCCTAAAGGCTCCTTATAAATACTAGGCACTTCCTAGATTTGGCCTAAGTTAACTCTTAGCAAGCTTTGTCAGACCACCTTTGGCAAACTCTCCCACCAGTCGCTTACTTTCTTGGGTAATTGACACAAACAACTCCGTCGACTCGTGAGTGTTACCCCGACTCTTAACTCCGTTCATATTTCCTGGGGTCCTTACCGAACGTGGGAAACCAAATGATCGACCACCGCAAACCCCAATACGTACCTTACGTACACATGGCGTCATCCGTGTTATACGATACGAATAGCCGCAACTTTTTCCTTTTTCCGGTTAGTCGGAAAAAAGTTACCTCATCGAAAAACTAAAAAACACGCATTGTTTAAGTTTTCTCGGGAATCGAAAACTATGTTTTCGATAAATTAGTCGTCAAAAAACCAAGCGAAGCAATATAATTTCTGCTTCCTGACGTCGAAAAAACCAAAATCCAACTTTTTTGTCGCCGAAAAAGTCATATATCCTTACCAAGAAACAAAGGCTTGACCGTGAAACCTTCATCCAGGCAACACGCCGAACATCACCACACATAAAAATCCAGAAACAACCACCTCTCTTATCCTTTAACCAACCGGAAAAGTTTTCTGACTAAGCTGAAAACACAAAAACCGTCAAAAACCTCACAAAAACACACAAACAAAGACTGATTAAGGCAAAACCGTGTTCAAACAACTCACCCTCACAAAATGACGCTACAACAACAATCACAAAACAGCCTGAAAACGGTTCAATAAAACCCTAAACACAGCCTAGGGCAACTCCAAGCAACAAAACCTCAACTAAATCTCAGTCCCAGTGTCCTGAGATTATCCTCCAACAACTGACACAACAGTCATGTAACTCTAAGTCTAGGACACATCCAAACAACATCCCTAAAAACCGTTCATACAAAGACAAAAACAATCATATAAACCTGATCCCAAGATGAAAATTCAAAACAAAACCCTAACCAAAACATTCAGTGTAAAAAAGAAGGGACATTATGACACTGAATCAAACAGAACATGAAAAGGCTAAAGCTAGTTGCCTAATAAAACAACAAAAACACTACCCTGAAAAATCACTCCACTAAACTAGTATGCAAATGCCACGACATACACTAAAACACCATCAAGCTTGAAGGCCATATTAACAGGCCCAAGCGCCATCATCCACAACAAAAGACGAGAAGTCAACAAAGCGATACGCAAAAACAACATGATAAAAGACCTGTGGACCGTAATATAGATGAAAAAGAGTTACAACCCGCGTACAGGTGTGACAACTGACAAGGGGGTCACTATCCTAGAACGCGATCAAACCAAAGAAACACAACCTCCATGTATACACTATAAAATAACTATTTCAATTATTTCAATTCATTCAAATTATAACATGGAAACAATGTAAAACCATTCAAGTAGAAGATACTTAATGTAAAGTCTCCATATTGTTCTTATATCACTGCTTGTATGTTCAACTCATCTGGAAAGACTATTTACTAAGACAAATTTTAAAAATTCTTGTCAAATTCTTCTGAACTTTGGAAGTACAAATGATACATGATAAACCTGATAAACATTATGTTAATACAAATAAGCCGTAAAAACGTTTATTTATATTTTACGATCTTTTAATGTTTTGTCGATAACAAATGTAAAATCATTTTAACGAAACAAATAGAATACGTAAATAGTTTGAGTTAATAGTTTCCTAACACACTTACGTTTTCACATAAAACACTAAAACAAGTATAAGTGATTTTATGATTTAAATACATATGTACAACAACTAGTGTTTACATATTGGGTTAAAATATACTTAAGCTAAGTATACTAAAATGGGTAAAAAAACATGTATATACTAAAATGGGTAAAAACATGTAAATAATAAAATGGGTATAAACTAGCAAATGGTATTAACCCATAACCCATGGTTTTATATACCACTTAACCAAGTTCATTGTATCTAGAATGAAAACCATGGATCAACCCATAACCCATGACCCATGACCCATAACCAAAAATACCCATGGGCAAAGAGGAGCGTTCCACGGATTCCTAGCTTTGTGCTAGCCGGATCCCAAGTGGAAGGGATCCGGGGAACAGTAGAGAATTTTATCTATAAACAGAGAGCCATTTCTTCCTTTCTATTCATCACTTTTCACACATTGATGAGTGTGCAAATACTCATCATTTTTGTACTGTTTAAACTGCAAAAAACATCTGAAAACACTCAGAAATGCTTCAAAATGATAAAAATATCACAAACAAGTGTTTTATATGTTTTAAATGCAAAAACATCAAAATCTGGTGAAAAACGTATCAAGTTTGCATAATTGGCAGTTTTAGTCCCCCAAGTTTGAAAAGTTGTCAAAAACAGTCCCTGGTAAATCCAAATAAAGAAAAATATCATTTTAAGTCCTTAGGGATTCCTAAGTTGTCAAAATTGGTCCTTGAGACTTAAAATTACAAAATTGCAACTTTAGTCCCTGAACTTTGAAAATTGTCAAGTTTAGTCCTTTGAAAATAAGAAAATGGCAATTTTGGTCCTTTCACTATTGAAGGTTGTCAATTTCAGTCCTTGTGACAAAGTTTGGAATATTGGCAGTTTGGTCCCTCAACTTTGGAGTATTTTCAGTTTTGGTCCTTGTCTAAACTAAAGCTTAAAGCCTTGTCAAAACTCATTTGACCCCCTGTCTTTACCCTTTTTTGAACCCCCTGTCACAAACTAATTTTGACCCTTTGGTCAAAATTAGTCAAATAACAGAACACGCGCCACTGTCTCCTTCTCCCACCTCCTGCTTATCTTCTTCCCCGACCAAACACTGCAACACTCCACCCTCTCCATCCCATTACCTTTCTCTCCACTTATCATTACCCCTACAAACCCACCCCCCCTACTTGCCTGTTTTCAACCCCACTGGTTGAAATTTACACTTCCCGCCAAAAATGGAAAAACAGGTATACACTCATATCTCTCTCATTGGCCAAAATGAGAGGTGGGATCTGCTCTAAGGACACGTGTGAGCTCAACTGATGCATAAAAGAGGCAAGGGAACAAGAGAGAAGGAGTAACTTAGTTTTTAAAATTTCTTGTATGTCGTTTTAATTAGTAATGTCTTAATCTAAGTTCAAAATTGTAATTCTCTGTTTGTATGCACTTAATTCAAGTTAATTTATCATTACAAATCATTTTCCAGCAGTAATTCAAGTTATAATTCATATCACAAAATTTATGCTTACTGTTAAAAATTTCAACTTCAAGTTCTTATGTACAATGTCTTATAAGCTTATCTATAAGCTAAAATAAGTTTACTTAAGCTCTATATAGCTTGTTGTAAGCTTGTATTTCAGTTTCAATCAAGATTGGACAAAAGTCAACAAAAGTCAAACAAAGAAGGACATTTGGTCAAGCAGGGTTGAAAATGGATACAGGGTGTTGCAGAGAGCTTGTTTTGGGTTGGAAATGGATTAAAATGGTGATGAATGGTATGGTTTAAGCTACAAAACCAGTTGGACCTTTGTGAGCTTGTTTCATCATTTTCATTTTTATGCAATTTCCACTTTGTGCTCATACTTGTTAGTGTAATCTTAAATGGTTAAAACATATTTAATTAGTTGTGTTTAGTATAATTAAGTTCAGATTAATTAATTTTATTAGCTTAAACAGTAGCTAGTCTGTATTTACCTTGCAAAACAGTTTCAAAATGGGTGTTTGGATTTGCTCAGTGAAGCCTGCTAGAGGCAAGTTTTGTTGTTGCTTATGGTTGTTATAAGTCATATTTGTGTTTAATAGTTCAAGTCAACCATAAAATATAGTCCTAGTTTAGTTGAAAGTCAAAATTAGTATTAATCTCACCAAATTAGTTAACTGTTAAGAGTTTTCATTGCATATCTCATCAAAGTTGTTTATAATTAGATACTCTATCTTAAATTAGCCTTAATACAGCTTAATATAACATAAACAATCATTTAGGATCATTCAAATCTCATAAAAGTCAACTGCTTAGTGTAATATAGAAAGTCAAATTTTCACTTAGTCATTTTTGAATAAAACTTAGATTTTTACTGTGTGTTTATTACTAAGTTTTAGCTCATAAGCTCCTAGGATAGTAAACTTCAGTTGCTTAAGAAAATTACAAAAATACTAGTTTACTTTTTATTAGCTTATTTAGTGCTTATTTTACAACTTCTTTTGAGTACCTTAACTGAGATAGTGCTCTGTGCACAGATTTTGGTACTCTACTTCATAAGCTCTCACAAGCTCATTAGTTAGCTTAATTCTGTGAAACTTAGCTTTTTGAAAAGCTCACCTAGCTGTCTCAAGGATCCAAGTTTGGTTTTTCATTCTCTAGCTTATTTAATGGGTCTGCTTAGAGCTTTTCATTTGTCCCATTTCATTCAGTTCAATAACTAGTCAGTGTTTTCATCAGTTTTACATAAGCTCCTCAAGAGCTTATTAGTATAAGCTTAGCTTTGTAAACTAGTTTTTTAGAAAGTTCATCTGGTCAGCTTGTTTATACAAGTGCTTATTTTCATTTTGTAACTTAATTAGGTGCTTAAAAATAAGTTAGAAAGTGCCTAGTAGAGTGTACTGTGTAACAGTGTTGAGTTTTTGCTTAATTGTGCTTATTCAGTGCTTATTAATGGTTTTTGTGCTTATTCAGTGTTCTAGTTAGCTTATAAACAATAGTCTAGCTTATTTTAGTAAACCTTGTACTTATTAATTAGCTTATAGCTTATTTAGCTTAAAAACTTTTGCTCAGTTCCATTTGTAGCTTAACTGTTGTAATCTTAGCTTATTACTGAGCTTTTCAGTTGCATTTGTTAAAAGTGGTAGTTGTAAAATTTGCTTATTACATAGTGCTTAACAAGTTGCAAAAAGAAAAACAAAAAAATAAAATAGTTTAAAAAAAAGTGCCACTGCTGGGACTCTAACCCACGCCACTTAGCTCACACACACACTCACTACCGTTTGCCCTTGGGACTTGTCTCAGTGATCTTTTGCACAATTAAATACATAACCCTCTTTTGTCTCTTTAGCTTATACGATCAATTTAGCTTATTACTAGCTTATTCGAGCTAGCTTTTTCAGTGTTTGTATTTTTTATAAATTTGTAATAGTATAAAGTATTTTTACAAAAAGTTTCAGATTTTTCTCGTTATTTTTAGTATTTTTAAACAATTAATTAGTGTTATATAGTAATTAAATCATAATAAAAAATATAAAAGTCAAAAAAATATAAATCTTTTTTCTAAAATTTTCTTTTATCATATAGTACGTAAGAAAAATAGTTTTACACTCTTAGGCCTTTTATTTCTTAAAATTTACGTTTTATCTTGCGCTCCAGCGCCATTTTCGTAAATAACGCACGTTTTAGTTTTAAATAAACGTTTTTAGATATTTTAAGCTTACGTTTTAGTTAAGATAGTTTAATTAAGTTATTTAGTTTTATAAAAACACAAAAACATCATTGTAAAAATAGTGATAGCGTTTATTTAATAGATTTTAACTTTTTAATTTTCTTAATTTGCATTTAAGTAGCTGTAATTTGTTAATCTTTTCTTTAGGTAATTTTCCACCAATATCCTTACTGATCACTATCCTTAGTGATTATTCGACATCTGATTGTGTTTAACACCAGTCATCCTCCGTGGGACATAACGACCCGGGAATCTACTGTATTCTCCTGATCTTAAATTGCATTGGTGTGTGAACTGTTTTAAGTTCCTTACAGTTAATCATTCACAAGTGGTTAACTTGCGTGAGAAAACTTGACGGTTTTGCACCGATCACACATACTTCCCAAGTATTCTAACCCTCTAACCTCAGATCTAAGTGATCTATGTAGTTTGTCTTTTGTTTTTCGTGTGATCTTCTAGGTTCCTCTTAAAGGCAAGATCACCTCTTCTTGAAGACGAGCAAGCTCAAGTCCATGAGTTGCCATGCTTCGTCATCATCAAGACAACTAAGGTTCTCTTGTTGATAGTTCTTCTTTTCTCCATAGATGTTGGGTTAAAGGCATTAGTGAAGAATGCCGAAAGTGTCAAGATGAAAGCATTAGTGAAAGGTGCTCATCATCCGTGTCAAAGCATTAGTGAAGAATGCTAAAGGTGTCAAGACGAACGCATTAGTGAAGGGTGCCAAGCATTGTGTCAAAGGCATTAGTGAAGGATGCCGAAGAATCAAATCAAGTTGCATTTGGAAAGAATGCCTAGGTCGTAAATTCGATGAGGTGCATCATTATACATATAAGTATTTGTTTATTTCCAAGGATGGTGATATCCTTGATGATGTTGTAACAAGGAGTGGATCTCCTTGAGATTAGGTGTTGTGTCGTGAAGGGTAGTAGTTCCTCCATAGTAATGGAACTAGGTGCTTAGCCTAGTACCTAATAAAGGGTAGGCGACGTTGTGATAGGATTAGTTCTCCTTGGTGTGAAAGAACTCGGTGGTTAGCCTAGCACCGTATAAAGGGTAGGCGACGTTGTGTTAGGTGTGGTTCGCCTTGGTGTGAAGGAACTCGGTATTTAGCTTTGTACCGGAAAAAGGTTAAGCGACGTTGTGAAGGCTTCTCCGCCATAAGGAGTTGGTGTAGTGTTTACGAACTCTCGAGTAGGTGACTCGGGGAGTGGAGTAGGGCAAGGAAGGTGTCCTTGTAGCCGAACCACTATAAATACTTGTGTCGTGGTGATGTGCTTCTTACTCTTTATCTTTCATTACACGTTTATATATCTATCTATCAACGTCCAACATAAACAACCAAATAGATTGACAAAAGTCGATATAAATATTTAAAAGGAAGTTTTAAATTGGTAAAACTATTCAACCCCCCTTATAGTTTTCCACACATTACTTTAACAGAAGCTTAAAATCAGGTCACAAACAACCTTCTTTGAAACAAAAAGAACATACATTAGGCTCATACGCCATCAGGATCAAGCGCCACCGCGTCGGGTTCACACGTCATTTGCCATATCATTACTATATGAGTGAAACATATTCCGTCGGCGACTGACCAGGTCGAACCTTTCTTTCATATCCTCATACTTAGTTTATGTCACACATAACTAAACAGATGAAAGGTTGTTTGCGAGATAGTGGGCAATATCATAAAATTTGTATATGCACCAGTTTCTAGTATCATAGGGGTATCTGAAATAGTCAAACAAATTGCATATCGCATATTGGTTCTTGTACGTACAAGGAGAACATATCGTTAATCTAAGAAATACTTATTCAAGTTTATTGGATCACTAATTGTGTTACTTATTTCGAAGACTTAATGAGCTCCAAATTCGTCATTAATCCTTGTGTCTGCAAACATTCTTCCATGCAAAGAGGGAATTTGCAAACCAACACTCCAACGAGTTTCACCTAAGGCTTACAACAAGTGAGGCATGAAATTATCATGCAAACACGACATGCGAGTCATAATCTACAAAATTTGTAGATCTTGAACAAACGCTCTCGACAAAGTTACATTCAGACTTCGTAAACATTTGGTGCATCAAAAAAATCAGGCACAAACATCCTGACAAGACAAAAAACGCATTAAATGCCTAAAGGGCCTATCAAAACGAATTTTTCAAACGCTTGAAACGCTCAAAAAGATAAAATTAGAAAAATGTAATGCCTAAAAGGATTACGAACTTGAAAAAGACTCTCTACAAAACCAGCTCAAAAAACTTTTTAAACAAGACATAACAATAATCAGGCAGAGACACCCTGATATATTCTCATGACGCCTAAAAGGCTCTCAAAGACAAAATAGTGACAATCTCGCAAATGCCTACATGGCTAACGAAACTTAGACATATACTATCAATGGGAAACATTAACTCTCATGACAAAACAAAACATCAAGTTAATCTACCCTGACACAAATACAGTCATCGGTTTAATGACACAAATACGGTCATCAGGCTAATCTATCCTGGCACAAATACATCAGTCTAATTCAACCTGACACGAAAACATCAGGCTAATCTATCCTGAAGCGAAAACATTAGGCTAATATATCCTGAATCAAAATCGTCAGGCTAATCTAACCTGAAAAACCCTCACAAAACATTGTAAGGACTCAGAAAGCTGATGTGGCAGTTGAGATCTTAATATCTTAACGATCACCATTACACCCAACCTTATATCGTATTAAACTGCCCAAAAAAGCTTGGAGTAACATAGTTGTGTAACAATCATACTCGAAATTACAAGTTTGAGAAATAAACGAATATTCGAACATAAGAGTTGTATCTTTTATATGTTACTTCAATGCAACCTTTCGCCCTTGACATGAACATATATTATTAGCTAAGAAAAGTTTTTCTTTGCATAAAAGCAAATGCAATGATTTATGAAAAAAGTTAATATCTGATAATTACAGGCTTTTAACTACAATAATTAAATGTGTTGATATAAAATGTTAAAAAAGTAATGATGAAGAAAAGTAAAGACGGTAGCTAAAGAAAGAAGCACAATAATGACGACATTATTGAGGTTTGTTGTGTGTATGGTGCATGGTGTTTGTGGCTTGTGGCTGTGGCCGACCTTCTTGTTCTTGTGGTGGCTGCGTTTCGTACCCATCTACTTACTTCTGTCATCTCTTTGATTTGACAATGATACGGATGTATATTTATACTCTCAAAATTAATTGTTAGGAAACAAAATTTAAAAAATTTAAAAAATGTGAGGTTACTTTAATTTTCAACCACTCAAACAAAATATTTACTAATTAAATTCTTTAGTTTTTACTTAAAAAAAAAGTGAACAATTATTTTAAGACATACCGAAATGAAAATAGACAATAATATTGAGACGGATGAATTATTTATAAAGTATAAATGTCACATTTTAAATATTGAAAACTTAAATTAGTATAGCAGGGTACCCGCACGATGCGGCGGCGGGTACCTTGTGACTTAATTTTCTGGTAATGTGATGTTATGCGGTCATATTTTTTTAAAAAGTTAATTTAGAAATAATAATAACGGAGATCTTGTTTAGTTTCCTTTTCGTTTTCGAGTCTAGGTAGATCTTTGTTATTACTGTGAGTTGGGGAGTGACCAGTGGGTACAAAGATAAAAATGTTTTTTCAATAATTTAACGGTTCACTTTTTTGTTTTTTAGTCGAGTGAGTTTTCGGTCGAGGGGATGAACCATTCGTCAATTTTGGAGCCGACCGACCCAGTTCGACCCTCATGTTGCAATGGCGGCGACTTGGTCGGCGCAATGGCGACCGAATCGGTCGACCGACCACTGCGGGCAGCCTAATGGCTTTATTTTTAAGTGCTTGGCTTAGTAGCTTGATTAGATTGTACATTGTGGTTAAATGATTGTATATTTTTTGTGAAAGAGTAAATTAAATAGTGTATTAATTGTATATGTAGAATAGTGTTTTTTTTAGTTTTATTTGTGCTTCAAATAGTTGTAACTTATGCTATTTTACTTGTATTTGCTTAACAGTTCTATATTAGGAAATCTTAAAAAATAAATAGGAGGGAAGGTACAAGATGCATTATAAGTAGTATAGATATAGATAGTTTGTCTAAATTATTTGTAAGTATCTTTTAAATATGTCAACTTTGTAAAAATTTGGTAACTTAAATTATGTATTTTCTTGATCAGTTATAAACTTGTCAACTTTTTAAAATATACACTATATTAATTTTAAAATACACACGCTTTGTATTTCAAAAAACACACATTTTACATAAAAGGTCGAACCAGAATCACGATTACGCAAGTATAATTATTTCCGCTATACACCGTCACTTTGCATGAGTATACTAATATTTTCACAAAGCGCGTATTTGAGCATCTTAAACGTTAGTCAGTGTAATATAGTACTAAAATAGTGTAAATTTATTATTTTGATGGATGATTTTACAAATTAGTTATTGATTTGTACACTCAAATATATAAACAGTTAAAACATAATGTATATACAGGGCAATTATTTAATACATAAGTTAATGTATTCTAGTAGAAATGTTAAGTGTGCAAATCTAAATTCAGTACAACTTATAAAACACATGTGCTAAATAAATATAATCTAATATATACACTTTATATTTGTTACTAAATATACTTTAAAAGAAATAAAAAGACATAATAATGCAACAAATAAAACAAAAATAAATTAAGCAATAGGTATTAATATTGAGTTTATTTTGATTGTTATAATAGAAAACAAATTTTATATCAACTAGTTTTTAGTATTTTTGTTAGATATTAAAAGATTAGTAATAGTAAAATGTTCAAATCATTATGTATATGAGTAGGCATGATTATTAAGCACAATAATTTTTTTTTATGTGAATGAATAGTGTTTAGTGCAATAAATAACATTACAATAAATAGTAGTATCAAGTTTAATATCAACATTTGAGAACAATATTTTTTTGCATTATTTAATGCAAATATTACATTTTGTGCTAACACTCGATCTCCAATCTAGTTACCGAAGTCCAAAACTCCATTTGTTGTTTTGGTTAGGAAATCCATCTAAAAATCAAAACACCATGTTTGTTGCAACTTTTTGTATTGTTTAATCGCTACCGCAATTTTACCCCAAATTTGGTGTTGCACCAAATGTTTAAACCACTAATTTATTATATTTAAAAAAAAAATTAAAAAAAAAAAAAAAAAAAAAAAAAAAAAAAAAAAAAACAAACTTGCTCAAGTTACAACATACCCATATACAAGATTGTATATTGATATTTGGGGTAAGTTTTAAGGTTTTAGTTATACAATAGAGCAAAAACTATATTTTGGGTAAAAAGATTCTTCTATTACACCAAATTTAGTGTATCTATTAGAGTGCACGGTGCAATATGTTTACCCGCACGTTATATACAACATTTGGTACCTACAACGCCGTTATACTACACACTCGACCGGTGCGTTATTGGTATCATGTTATGCCTATAACGACCGATATCGTGTTTTTTTTATTAGTCAAATTTTGAATATAACGGATAGTTTAACGGGTAAAAAATCAATTTAAATAGTTCATTTTAACATCCAAACAACCAAAAGCACTTCACTTTTTCCCCAATTCATATACTTTAACATATACACTTTTAATATGAGTTATTCCGATGAAAAAAGCGTCAAGAAATTGTTAAGGTCGTACGATTACCATAAACATTATTTATCTTTTGATGACGTTGAAACGACTAGTTCAAACACTCGTAAGAGAGTACCTATAAGGATTATGAAGGAAAAACAGGGATTTTTTTTATAAAAAAAAAACTACAACAGCTAGTTTTGGAGGAGTTTTTATTTTCTAGCCCTTGCAAAGTTTTAGGCCTTTGTAAGAATTAATAAAATATACAAAATTTTCTAGCCCTTGGAGTTCCTGAAGCAGAAGAAGTTGATGGTCTTGACAACTTGCTTTGTTGTCTCAACTTCCTCATGAGCTATACCTTAGCAAACTCCAAAGTTAAGTTACTTATATCTCATGTTTATTTTATTTACATCAAATTTATATGATAGGACTATGATTATAAAACTATTCTAATTTATTTGTATTTAAAAATATATAGACAAAAATGCTATAACTTGATATGCTATTTAAATAAGATTAGCCATCAAAATCAAAGTGCGTAACCATAGACATCTCAACTCCATATGTCAAAATCCAGGAGACACATGATACCCAACGAAAGTGAAGTTCAAGAATAATAGATAAAAAACAAAAAGAAAGAAACCTTATCATAATAATGATTTATCTTATCACAAAAAATATCTTTGAGAATGTTTCCTCACTTATAAAGTTATAATATGAGTAAATTGCAAAAATTGTCCTTGTCATTAGCCAAAATGTAAGCACAGTTTTTCTGGTTTTGAAATTGCAGATGGCCAAAAAACTTTAAGTTCATTTTCATTTCAAAATGAAATGACTAAGTTGTCCCCATCTTCTTCCTCTTTGCGTTTTTTGGTTCATTTTGGAGATGGTAAACAAATCAAGGTTGTCTTTTTTGCCTTTTTTGTGCGGATTTTTGGATACGATGGGGATATGAATTTTGTTTAAAAGAACAATAATCTCAAGAAGAAAATCAAAGAAGGAAGAATATGAGTGCAATTTAGTCATCTAGGTTCTAGCAAGAATGAAAGCAAAAACACAAATTTATAAACTTTAAATTTAAAAAGGATACATTCTTGGTTCACATGACTTAAATCGTTATACTAAAACCAAAATCTCTCTTGATGATCGAGATGATCCTCGATTTTCTTAAATAACCGAGATGATGCTTGATTCCTAATACTATTTGAGATAGTGCTCCACTAGTTGAAGACTATCTCTTTAACTTGAGGAAAAGAATTGCTTTGATAGGTTTTAGAAACCTTATCAAAATAAAAATAAAAAATAAAAATAAATAATAATAATAAAAATAAAAAAAAAAAAAAAAATAATAATAATAATAATAATAATAATAATAATAATAATAATAATAATAATAATAATAATAATAATAATAAATTTTAAGCAAATTGTGTAAGTTAAATTAGGAACGCATTTAATGGAACAAAACGCAAATCCTAATTACTTTAAGTTCAAAGGAAGAACTAACACTCTTTTTGCAAGTTACAAGTGTGTAAAGTTGGCAAAGGCAATAAAAGTTCTCAAAGTTCAAACTCTTGACAAACGTGACTTCACTATAAGTCTGCAACTATTGTCATAATGCCGCAAGCACTAGAAAATAGCATAAGATTTGGTAAGTAACTTTAGTATTTAATAATGAGACATTATATTAGCTTCATAATTGATTAAAGAAATATGTAGTATGTTCTCTTATCAAACATGATTAACTAAGTTTCATTTTTACATGTTAAAATCCTTGAATACTTTATATAAAATTATAAATCTTTATAGTCAATCGATGCATGAGAGTAAGATCGAATTAAGACTCATATGAAATTCTGGTTATATTATACTGTTGATATCAAATTCATATATATTTATTGTAGATAAATATTGCAGTGACCCGAACGCAAGATATACTATATGAATAGACATTAAATGGTAAATCTTGAAACAATGGTTTATCTTCATGTCCTTAGACATGAGAGACATGTTGCATTTGATGTATGACTTGTTATACTTAGTTTGCTAAAACGCTTTCCTGAGAATGAAGTTATAAAGTGTACACTCAACATAACATGGAATACATGCAATTGAACATATAGTCAAAATGGAATTTGTTCCTCTAAAATGTGCTTGAAGCTTAATACCGTTGGACCCCTCGAAGGATAAAATAAGAAAATCCTCGGTCGAGCCCAAATATCAGTTGATAGATGATCAATGACTGTTCGGTAATCTTATTTGTATTGAGATTCGAGAAACAAAATGTTCAAACGAGAATTGACTAAAATCTATAAAAACTCGATTATGACATGGTATTAGTAACAAAAGGATAAATGATAATTAACCATTAGTATCTTTCAAAGATAAGTTTTAAAACACCACAACTGGTAATATAATTGAGGGCTAAATGATTGGCGCGCTGGTTATATTCATTGGCATGTGTAGTTATCTCGATGTTTCAACCATACATAAGTGGGAGTATGAAATGATTTGTGTACTTGGTTCAAACACATAACTATTATTGTTAACTATATTATTGGCCTATATGGTCATAAGCTTGCATGAAATGTAATATTACTTGTAAGTGTATTGATAACATCAAATAGTCATGAATATTAAGTGTTAATTTCTCCCGATAATGCTCGTATTTTATATCATTTATATGGATTTACGCTTGTTTTCCTCTATATTTCATTTTCAGGTAAATTGCGAGCATTGGAGCTAAAGAAACGCGGATTTGGAGAATTTATAAGAGAATAATCATAGTATGCCCATTGTGATGAAGTTACGGCGTAACTCCACTATCACATTACGCCGTAACTAATGCGTGACTCAGAAGGCCAGCTCAGCAGAAGATTACGGCGTAACTCCCACTAAGGATTACGCCGTAACCCATTAGGTCAAATGAAGTTCCACGCCGCTACAAGCTACGCCGTAACTCCTTCCAATGATTACGGAGTAATCATGACATTGTAACCTATATTGAAGATACGACGTAACTCATTCCATGTGTTACGCCGTAACCAGCTATAACAAGAGCATTATTATGGATTTATATAGGTTACGGCGTAACTCTCAACTTAGGTTACACCGTAACTAGATCTCGCCTATAAATACCAGCCCTAAATTCTGCATTTCACATCATTCACTCCACACCAAAAAGCAGAGAACGTGAGTAGGGGACTGAAGGCAGATCTTGAGAAGCATACGGAGCCATCTCCAAGGGAGAAATCACTCCCTAACGATAAGCTTTAGCGATTATCTTTTTTTTTTTTTTACTTTCGATTCATGTATTTCATTATGTCAAACATTGAATTGATTGTTTCATTTAATATGATCGGCTAAGCACCCCTGGTGCTAGCCTAGTTATGAATCCTTAATTGTTATGTTTATATTTACATTGCTTCCGTATAATTTTTTCTAGTGTATGCATGCATAGTTTGTTGGTAGCTACGCTTGCTTCGGTAGTTTTGAAGGGCGGCAGTGTCTAGTTGCTTAGGAGAATTGACCAACTGACCCTAAGTAGGTAGACTGAGTGGGAAGGGTAAGAATTGACCAACTGACGACCCTTATTCGCTTGTGCGATCTGACCAAATGATCACCTGCCGTTTGGATGAACTTAAGAAGTTAGGGATGAGTGTCTAAGATGCTAGCACCCGGGCACTCATTGTTATGAATCTTGCATGTAGCGGAGCTTAATGAATTGGCTTAGGGGACTAAAAACAACTGGACTTTTAAGGGTAGTAGCTTAATCTCCGGTGGAAACCTTTGCTGATAGGTTAGGACGAACTGACCAAATGCTGTCCTAGCGACCTAAACCCCCACTTGAATCAATTGGAAGTAATTAGACGTGAACATAATATGATAGGATGAGTAACTAGGTTAGCACACTTCTCCCCTATTGATCACAACCCTTGCCTTTATTTGCTTTCTGTCTTTTCTAGTCTTATTAGTTAATTAATCATTTCAAACCTTAAAACAATTAAAACCAGTGATAATTAGACTTAATTAGAAATCGCTCACATAGCTCTTGGGACGACCTCGGTTTTACCGATTACTACACTACACACGATCGGGTACACTGCCCGTTAGTGCATAAGGTAGACCATAGGTAAACGAGACACTTATAAATATTAAAACCTGGTCAGTAAAATCTGCATCAAGTTTTTGGCGCCGCTGCCGGGGAGTTATAATAGGATTTTTGTTAAGTCTTTCATTTTTGTTTTATTTTGAATTCTTGTTTTCTCATGATCTCTTTTCAAGTTTCAGGTACTATGGAAGTTGTTAACATTGATGACCTCACTCTTGAGGAATATTTGGCGTTGACAAGGGAAGAACAATGGCCGGGGCTCGTAAGGCCGGCAATTGGAGCTAATGTTCGTTTCGAGATTAAAGAGCTATTTATGAGGGAGCTACGTGCTAACCCTTTCTCAGGAAACAGGGACGAAGATGCGTATGAACACTTTGAGAATGTCTTGTACATCGCAAGCATTTTCAACATTCTTGGTGTTTCTCATGACGCTGTTATGCTCCGGGTGTTCCCCATGACTCTTACTGGGGGAGCAAAAAGATGGATTGAAAGATTGCCTGCCGAGGCAGTTGATACATGGGCTCTCCTAAAGAAGCATTTTATCCAAAGATATTGTCCTCCTTCGAAGATATCTAATCAGCTCATGGAGATCCATAATTTCAAACAAGATGACGATGAAACGTTGTATCAAGCTTGGGATAGATACAATGATCTCCTCTACAAGTGTCCAACTCATGACCTAAACAGCCAGAAAAAGGTCAACATCTTTTACAAATGTATCAACGTAACTACAAGACAGATGTTGGACTACCAAGAACCAATTCCGAGCATGACTCCTACTCTCGCCATTGAAACCATCCAAAAAATAGCCGATCATTCCCAAAAGTGGCACGATGGAGGAAGCAAGAGAATTGCCGCCATAAGTAACAAGCTTGAAAATCTAGGTCGAGACATGCTCAAGCTCGGAGAATGTGTTCATGCTATCCAGGTTGGATGTGAAAGCTGTGGAGGGGGACATTTCACGAAAAATTGTCCTCTCATTGATGGAGATAGCAAGGTTGAAGAGGTTAAATATGGCGAAAATCGACCGTTTCAAAAGGATAATAGAAATGGCTATCGTGGAGGACCTCCCCCATATTTTAACCGTGGGAATTTTGGTGAAAGAAGAGCTAATTTGGAGGATACAATCAGAAAATACCTCGAAGACTCGACTAAAAGGCAGAAGGAGCAAGAAGAATGGCTTAAGAACTTCCAAGACAATACAAACAAAAGCCTTTTTAGTCACGACGAATCGCTAAAAAACCTGGAAGCCATGATTAGCAAGCTTAGCGATGAGGTACAAAGAAGAAATGATGAACAAAAGAACAAATCAACAGCATGCAAGGCCGTGTTTTCTGAAAAAGACAAATCCGACGATGGGTCTAGCATGAATGAAGATAATGATGCTGATGACAGAAGTCAGTTACGCCATAACCAAACATCAGAGTTACGGCGTAACTGGAATACGTGGTCTGACAAGTTTCTCGAGTTAGATGAATCAAGAACGCATATCATTAATGGGTGGTCCAATGATATAAACATGTGCCCACAATCCCCATCCAAAAGGAAGAATCACTGGTGCAAAACAATGGCAATTGATAATGGAGAGTGGTATGATCTATGGGCTTCGTGCGATCCTCGTAACAAAGTTTGCGATGGAGGGGTCGATAAGGAAAGGGTTAAAGATAACAGATACATGTGGTCTGCACTTAACGATGAGGAAAGATTATCTAAATTCTCAATCGATGAAGAGGAGGAACCACCTATTAAGCACTGCTGCAATCCCAAAATAATCACGGAAGACGAGTCCACACGAGCATGGCCTACATGCAATCCTTTCCGTGAGTATTGCAACGGGGGTGGTAATATGAAGAATGAAGAATGGATATGCCCTTATGAGTTAGAAAGACACGACGTTAAGTTCGGGGATCTATCCTTTGATGATTGGTATTTGGTAAGATTCGGGGATGCGATCATTAATACGGGTCTACTAAGGAAGCTGAAGCTCGATTATGAAGAACATTATCTCCAAAGAAAGTATGTAGATGAAAAACCAATCAACGATGAGACCTCCTGCAAAGGTGTTCCCTCAAGCGGCACCGATGACAAAGTAGCTCGGAGTCATTGGTGTGAGAAGATAAAAACCCTTGACGAAGTTTTTTGGGCATCTTGTAACCCATTTGATGATGAATGTAACGGGGGAAGTAGCATAGAGAGAGCTGGGGAAAAAGAGTTCTTGTGGACCTTAACCAATGACGATAAAAGGACGGAATTAACTTGGCTTGACAAATTGGGATTTGACGATTTGGTCAAAATCAAATATGGAAAGGTAGATGCTTTGACTAAGGAGAAGATTTGGAAAGGATGTATGAGTAAAGAAGACCCGAGCGAAGAAATTCCAAATGATGTAAGTGAAGTGACGGATGAAGATATCAGAGATTCGACGGGTAATGAGAAAGAAGAATGCAAGTGTGTGCTTGTGGAAGATTTATTAGATGATAAATAGTTTAAGGTACCGAGTCCGATGATGATGACATTGAGGGAATCATGGACTTCCTTGAACTACAAGGTGAAGATGGGTTCACTGACCCCGATGATGAAGCATATGAGCAAAGAAGGTGCAAACTTCTTGGTATTCCGTATAAGAGGCTGCCACCAATTGTAGCTGAAAAATATGAATTTACAAGATACCACTTGGGACCGGACGAAAAGTTTTGTAAAATTCGGAAGATCGAGACTAAGGAATATCTCCGCACCGCTACGAATGTTGCTTGGGTCAGACATAATTTGATGAAGGATATGGAGGAAGTTGGCCAAGTTCGTAGGTCACCGTAAAGCCTCATGGCTTTGAGTCTAACTTAAAGACTCGTTAATAAAGAAAAGTGCTCTTTCGGGAGACAACCCGAATTATCCCTTTTATTTCTATTTCTGTTGGGTTTTATGTTTTTAACCATTTTTGCAGGAATTGGAGGAGATTGCAGCAGCAGCTAAAATAGGGACAAGGTCTGTCCATCAGTTACGGCGTAACTCATCCCAATGATTACGCCGTAACACACCTCCAGTAGCGATCTTCCCAGAGAATCACCAATTACAGCGTAATTCCATGAAATGGTTACGCTGTAGCTACACTCCAGTAGCGTCTGCCAGGTTTTGCCATAATTACGGAGTTACGACGTAACTATCCTCCACTAATTAATTCTTTCTGTTTAAACACAATAACCTTGTATTAGTTTTCAAAGAAACTTTGTGGGTATGTTCCCTGTAAGCCCTCACGAGACTACACTCGTCCACTTGGGACACCAAGTGGTTTAAAAGGCTTGTTGCATACGCTAAATGCAACCGTCATTCCTAAGAAAGTGAGTTAGATTTCTTTTCATTTTTTCTTTTTCTTTTTTAGTATTATGCTTGTTGGTAGTGGGATTTCAGGGAATGAAGTTTGCTCGTGGATGCTTAAGGGAAGGCACGATTCTTTTTGTGGGTTTTCTTTCTTTTTAGGAGCAAATTTCAGGGAAGTTCTTGCTCTAATTCTACTTTCTCTTCATCTTTATTTAACGTTTAGTACAAAAGGTGTGGAAACGTAGAGGGGGGCGAATACGTTACCGTTTAAAAACTTTAGATCTTTAGTATCAAATCGCTTATGAAGCTTGTTATAATATAAAAGTACCAATTATTGTTTGTGTCTAATATAAAGCATGGTAAACCAAGTTGTCACATAATCATGAACATCAAACCACAACACAAACAATAGTATAGTGCAAGTATAAAAGTAAAGAGATAAAGAAAGGAAAGTGCAAACCGAACACGAGGATTTATAGTGGTTTGGTCAAGGATCTCCTTTCCGTCCTACTCCACTCCCCGAGTACCCAACTCGAGAGTTACTTCACTAAATCAACAAGCTCCCTTCTCGGCGGAGAAAACCTTACAATCGTCGCTTACACTTTTTCCGGTACAAAGCTAAATACCGGGTTCTAGTTCGAGGTAGAACCAACCTAACGTCGCCTATACAATATTTCCGACACTAAGCTAGATGTCGAGTTTTTTTACAAGGGTACAACCACTCCCAATATGTTTTATGGCCCAACATAATAAACCTTGTGTTTTATGGCACATACACATAAACCATCTAATCTAGTTTGGTGAAAGTGTTGTTATGATGCAATGATATTTACACTAATGATCCATGACACAAATGTCTAATGGATATGACTAACTACTTCTAAATGAACTTCCATTGGTAGGAAGCCTTCATGATGAAGATCACAAGTTCCATAAACTTCTTGTGATAGATCTTCAACTTGTGGTGAGTGGGGATGGCTAGATCTCCAAGATTTCCTTGGTTGATCAAAGAGTATGCTTACAACAAAGATGAATGTTAGAAGCATTATGATCATGATCATTAGGGTGTTTAATGTATGTTACTATATTGTTAATGATTGATATAAATGTATGCAAGAAGGTGGAGAAGATGTGATTTGAAGTGGTGAAAAAATGGGAAAACAATGGGCTTCTATTTATAGCCAAAAGTGGTCAGGAGCGTCCACGGACCAAAGAGCCCTTTAAAGGGTTCCGCCCTTTATACAAAAGGGTTCCGTGGGTGCCTGACAGAAAGTCTAAAAAATCTTTCTTCAAATCTTTCCAAGATATTACCAAATCTTACTAAGATCACATTTGATATATTGAGTATCAATCTAACCAAAATATTCAAGTGATCTTCCAAGGATTTCAAAGATGATGCATGACATGATGTAACACGTATTTCCATTTTTAGATTAAAAGGTTTATCAAGGTAAACTTGTAAAATGTATTATGTAACTAGTTAATAAAATGTCTAGTTACCTTTTGAAATACTTGTGAATGCAAAATGTAAAATGAGGTTCGAAATAGAATGGTTAACCTATTAAAATACTTAGTGACTCTAAATGTATTTTAAACATTCTAAATGATTTGTTAATGGGTTTGATCATAATGCCACATAACAAACATGTACGAACCTGTGTTGTAACATACGAGGACTTGAGACATCGAGAGGTGTTGAATGTATGTTGAGACAAAGTGTGATTACAAGTAACTTGTACATTTTACGTTATGTATTACAAGTTACATGTTTTTCATCAATCAAAACAAACAAGACTGTATAGATTAAATATCGTAATATTTGCACTAACAATCTCCCCCTTTTTGATGATGACAAAGATATGTAAACGTAATAGAAAGTAAAATGTAAAAGGTTACTTGTATCCCTTGTATCCTTACTACCTTTACATTACCTTCTCCGTTTACACTCTTCTCCCCCTTTTGTCGAAACAAAAAGGGCGTGTCATTGAAGTTTAACTTTATATCTCCCAAAAAAGGCTTGCTTGCATCATCCCTAGTGAAGTTAAATCGTCCACTTCAATCCGTCCCTTGTTTTGTAGCGGATCCATGGATCAAATAAAGAGGCTTAACCTTCATCAAGGTTAGTTTTATGCAACAAAAATTATGAGAAATATATGAAAAAGAAAAATGCATAGCAATGTTAGCCTATTTTCTCCACTTTTTATCGAAGCACAAATGCTTGTTGAAAAGTGAGAATGATGCTAAATGCGTGCATACTCCCCCTTGACGGTTGCTCCCCTTTGTTTGAGGCGTCAGGGTATGATTAAAAACCTACAAAACAAATATTAGTGCAAAACTATATTCGTCATTGGACGAGTAAGTGTTATACAACAAAGTGTGTATAAGATGCATTCAGTAAATTCTTGACGGAAGCTCCCCTTGCTCTAGGGCGTCAAGATGAACATTCAAAATAAATATTAGTATAATAGAAGCTTTGTCTTTAGACAAATATGTCATATACAACCAAGTGTATAGACAATGCAATATGAGTGCTTAAAGGATATTCCTCCTTGTTCTAGGGTGTCAAGAAGCACCTAAAATAAGAAAAATAATTGATGCAAACTTCATCCTTAGATGAGTAAGTTATATACAATCGAGTGTATATGATGATGAACCTACAATGAAAAACATTAGTGCAATATATTTCATCTTTTTCACAAAAAAATAAGATGTATATATGTGATAAATGATATAATCAAAGATCTCGTGAAGTGTAGTCTCCTAATTACAATCATAAGAAAAGTGAGAATATAATATGATAAAAGCCTACAAAATAGTTCCTAGAAAGAAGATATGAAGTCTTCCACCGGGTGTGCCACTAGTGGTGCTAGTGTTGGTGTCGGTTTACTAGTAGGATTCATGTGGTGATGGTAGATGACTCGAAATTTACAAAAGCAAGTTTTCGCTAATCCATGGTGGTGATGATTAGTGAAAGTGGTGATGGAAGGTGGTGGTGATTAGGTAGGAAGCTATTAAGGAGTGAGAAACTCGTATGTATAAAAGATATGGATTCATGCAATCCTTTCGTCATGTCAAGTGACCAAAGCTAAGAGGAAAAAAAATATGAATGGACATTGCATTTCAATGATGCATAAGGGTTATGATTTGAATGATTTATTGATGCTAACAACCTATTGTTATGAGCAAGTTCTCATATGCTTCAACCCAAGAATAATCAATAATGCGTTCTATCTAAGAATATATAAAAGTGATAACATGAAGATAAATTCGTTCATTGATTGACACGAATTATAAAAATGACCTATTCTAGGTGACAATGGGAAAGGTAGTATTAGCATGGTTTTGACCGACATGGATGATTATCACTTTGAAAAGAAGTGAAGACAATATGGAAAATACTAATAATAATAATGAGTACCTATATGAGGATGAGAATGACATCATATAAGTGAGAGTTGGATGGACCAACGTGTTGGAAATGGCTGTTTTGATTAATATATCGTTTGCACTGACAATGACATGCATGATATATGTCAAGCAAGAAAAGGATAAGATCCTATGATGGTGTTCTAGATAGTGAAGTTGTAAGGTGCTAGTTTAAGGAAAATCCTAGATTCGTTGATTGTGGAGATGAAGAAGTTTGTAGAACACATGATGTGTTTTTCACTTGATGAGGTATTGGTGCAAACTTGTGATATAAGGTTAAAAAGGTTGAACTAGTTGTGGTTTCGTGAACCGATTTTAGCTAAGTGGTGTTTGCCTATGTGTTGGTATTTTAGAGTCTAAGAGACATAAAATTTGACAAAAGACAATTATGTGAATGGATTTCTCTCCCCCTTAATTGGCGGACATCCAACATAATTTGTAATGTATCAAATAAGGAATGACAACAAAGTGTTTAGGAGGTTTTTCGGGTTAACGAAAGAGATGAGCTTAGTGATGTTTTTCTGGATGATGGTTAGTATACAATGAACTTCATCCTTAAAGTCACGTACCTCTTCTCGATTAATACGAGATGATCGTATGATGAGGCATGTGGTTTCCTAATAGGAAGTGAAGAGGATTAGAGTATTGTTATAACTAAATAATGATGGAGGTGATTTTTGGAAAGCGGAAGCAAAAATGAGATTTGGAAAGAGGTCGGTTGAAAGACAAAAATGCAAAGCCAACCCTCTAGAACTTAATTCTATATGCTTTTAAACTATATGCAAGTGTAGGGGTCCCAAAAAGCATAGTACTAATCTACGTAGCAATAAAGGGGATTATGCAAGATGAGCATATAAAAGTTAGAACTAAGTGAGATAACAAATAATTTGTTATCAACCTACAAAACAAAATTGTTAGTGACAAAAGATGTTAACATGATAGAAATCAAATGATAACATATTATATAAGAAAAAATAACACATTGCACTTAGTAGACAAGAAATCACCACACAAGATAGCATCAAAACAATCATATTATGCAAGAATACGAATTTATTCAAGACATTTCATTATGAGATTGTTTTGTCGTTAGACTTAGACACTTAAGCATACTTGGATATACAATAATCTATGTGATTAATTTGTAAGATAAAAAGGCTTCTAAAAGTTTGTCATACCAAAAGCATTTTGGCAAATTATATGTGCACACATAGCAAAAAAAATAGTGTGACAAGAAGCAAAAGAAACAAGATGAGAGATTCATGCAAGCCATGTTTAAGACATAACAATTTGGAGCATGTGTTATTTGGATCGTACTACACATAAATATAATGAATGCCAACTAATAGCTTTCAAACACAAATATATCATATCAAAATTACCACGTATCAAAATGGCATATTATGAGTTCATAATTAACATGTGAATCATGCTAAAAATAATTCAAATGTAAGTATCATGCAAATCAAGTTTAGGTTTAAACGTTTAATAGCATGAGACAAGAATACAAGCATTATAAAGATAAAACCGTACTAAGGTTTACACCTTTAACTATCAATCAAATAGTTATCAAAACACTAAGATAATGTCAAAACAACTTATCGTATCAAACAAGAACATGTAATCAACACATGTAAGTGCAATGCAATTGGTTTTAAAATAAAAATCATATATACTACTTGTTTGATTAGTATTCCTAAGGCGAGGAAAACTATCAATGTTTTAACACTTACTTTAGGCAAGTATAGGAAAACAGATTTTTCAAGTTGGAGAATGAATATAAGACTATTACTAGCGGTGCTCAATTAAGGCTAAACACGACCATTTTTACGGGTGATTCCACATACCCAACTTCTCTCCAAGAAGCAATTCAACCGTTAGGTCAAATTGAGTTTCTAGTGCAATAGGTTCTCCATTAGTCATTCTCATGTTAGAAAGATGGGAACTCCTACTTTTGCCTATTAAAGTGCATAAAAGATGATAGTTTACCAATACTTGGCTTAATGTGACACAACTAATATACAATATAACTAAGGTGATGAAGATGTCATGTTATACACGTGAATTTTAACAATGGTGTGTTGATAAACAATATGTTTTAATCTTGTGTTTAGAATCTAAGGTTGTTTAAATTACATAGCTAATTGTATGATCTAATGGATGACATCTTTAATGTTGAAGTGTACACTTAAAAGTGATTTGATTTATCTAAGACTAGGGAATGGAATATGTTAAATTAAGAATGCTCTCAAGAAAGCTCTTTGGAACTTTATTTGACAAGAATCTAAATAAGGTTACTAACTTCAATAGATCATGTGTATGTTCTAGAGATGTGTAGTTTTAACCTTGGATGTGCACAAGGTTTGAGCAAGGTTAGGTTATGATGTATGCTTGAAAGGAAATGGATACAAATAGTATCTTTCAACAAATGAGATTATCGCATGGGATAAAGTTATCATGCTTATGAAAATAAGTATGACAAGATGAATTGGATACGCTAGTTCATAGAACTTGTTTGTTTCAAGATCATTTAGCTAATGAGGTGTAATGAAATCTCTTGTAACACAACCATTTATGTCGCAAGGAAAGAATAATGCATAGGATATACAATATCCTTTTAACAAGATGAAAACTTAACGCATGATTTCTTAGGCATAATGTTTTTCAAAACATCATGTTTTCCTAAATGAAGATATGAAGCCAAAGTGTTTGAATCGGATAGTCCCATCTAAATAAACTTGGTCTCAAGATTATAATCACTAGATGATGACAAGAGGAATTCACTCGAGTTTCGTATGTATACTCCTCAAGAGTCATTGTTGCTTGGGGTGTATGATGTTGGCTTTGAGATTGCATTTTAACATATGTTGTTAAAATGTTGATTTGAGGTTTAACAAAATTTATGCAGAAGTTTAACGACAAAGTATTACTAATACTTTGATAATTTGTGAAGGTGGTACTACTTATACCTAGTGGAAATTGACAACAATTACCAAGAGCACCATGCTTATTTGATAGTTGAGGTTCTAGCCATAATGAATTATCTAAGTCCTTATATGTGGGAAAGAATGTTTGAGTTTGTTCAAACGTGCATTTGATCCAGTACAAGTGTTGGACACAAAGGCTTTTTGAGCAATACACTCAACGAATTCAAATGATGGTAAGGATGGTGGATTGGTTGATCTAGGTGGTAGGTCTTCTAGTGTGTCTAAATAAGGATGTGGTGATGTAGGGGTTTGTTGTGCTATGGGAGTACTTTAGGTTGATTATTTGTCCATAGAAGTTGAACACAAAGAAGTACGGATACTAATTCTTATGGTTCATTGGTTGCTACAACTAGTGGGTGAAGTGCTTGAAGTTTTGGTCATGTCTATGAAGCTTAGGGGCTGAGGTATAGGTTCACCTTGAAAGGGGACGTTTGATTTAAAGGATGCTCTTGGAAGATCATGAGCAATACGCTTAATGGTGCCAAAAGATGGAAGAGGGATAGTAGGTGTCAAAGAGGGATAAGTGGCACAGTGGGTTGTTTGTTTTGGATAAGTGTTTCAACATGTGTTGTTAAAATACTTGGGTGTTGATTTTTCGGATATGACTTTTAATGACTACAATCGTAAGTCGCATATACTTGAATATTTCGGATGAAATACTTAAGTTGTCAATCCTAATTTGTTGAGATTATAAAGCTTAGATTGAACTCAAGGATAACAAGACTTGATAGTATGTCTTTAACATACGTGTGAGTTATGACTCTATGTAAATACTTATCGTCTTGAAGGATGACACATTATTTTCATGTTGACCAAGTGAGGCAATACATGTAGATACAAAACAATATCTATAGTCATATGATAGACTTGTATATGATATCTTTACAAATAATTAGTCCAGATTTGTTAGTCTCAGTGAGTCATCTAAGTCATCCGCAAACGGGTGAGGAGATGTTGGTGGTGTTTGCACAAAGTACAAGTTTTGGAGACTTTGGTAGTGAAGGTGTTTTGGATGGTTGTGAAGTAGTCATAACGGTGGTTGATTTTGGTGGTGGAGTTGGAGTACTTAAGTTGAGACAGTTCACATCTTGAATGGGTGATGAGATGTTGAGAGGTAACGAGTCTGAGGATGAGGAGTTCAAGTTAATGAAGCAACAAGATCGAATGCTAATCCTAGTGGTTTTCTTAAGTGGCTTATTTGAGGTTAATCCATACAAAGATGGTAGTTTCTAATGAGATGGAAGTGTCTAAAATCATGTCAAACATCCTAAGTTAATCTATTGAGGATGTGTTAAATGAGATATGAAAGATATGCATTAACAACTATCCTAGAAATAAAATTTGGCAAATTAGATTGCGGGATTTAGTAAAATTAAACAACTTACCTGTAGGATCCACGGCACCATTTCTTTACATAGGCGGAACCCTTAAATTGGTGCCGCCTGGTCCGCCTGTACAGGTATGGCGGTACCAAAATACATAACAGACGGTACCAACATTTTGGTGCCGTCTGATCCGTGGACACCAGAAAAGTTCACAGACCCATTTTTTAGGTGTCGGGGAGTTTTCCGAAACCTGAAATTTTGCTTAAAACATGTGACATTAATTACTTCTAGTTAGAAAAAGTCGATAACACATATACAAATATAGTGGAGCATAGACTTTGACCAAGGGCTAACGATTTTCACATAAAAGTGAAAATGGGTAAAATTTGATAACACACTTATGCTATCCACCTGCATAAACCGGTTAGCATACAACATTGTTTTAAGTCATATTATCATCCTACAAAGTAAAAACAAATAAATTATATCATACAACATTGTTTTTGTCCTTGTACCAAACACTCTCTTAACACCTTCATTTTTTAAAGTACTTGACTAATTTACTTAGTACTCATTGCTAAGTGAGTTATGACATTGCATAAGTTATGCGAAATGTTAGTATAACCTATGCAAACGAAGTGATCTAATTCTACAAGCGATGGTAAAACAATTTTTCAACTTAGTGCACAAAATCTAGCAAATAACCTATTGTGCATAAACAAGAAATCGTCAAACAAGCGAATAAATAACATGGCAAGATTGACACTTATATTATGCAAACAAATAAGTGTAAACAACAATTTGAAAAATAAGCAAGCAACATATATGCAAACAACATAAACAAGTGGTCATTTAGCATAGCATAACAAGAAAGACACTTTTCGTCATTTTTGCGTTTAAATATGACGATGTATACCAAGCTTGATTAGTTTCCTTTAAACATATTACCAAATTATTTAGTTTCAAAGGAAGTTGTATCAAAGTTCTAAGAATACCAACTTAAATTGCTTGATTCAAAAATTTGAGTTTTTATGTTAAAGCGAAACTTAATATTTTAGACATACTGTAGTATTTGGTCTATTTCACTTATTTAAAATTAGACTCAGGCTATGAGAGTATTTTTAAATGAAAGTAGACTCAATTCCCTTTAAAATTATAGGTGGCTCGACTCGTACGGACTTACGGTTAATTAGTTATGATTTTTTGAAGTTGCCCAAAAAACTGCATACTGTACAGACGGATTCCACGGAACCAAATAAAGGGATCCGCCCTTTATAAGATTTGGTGCCGTGGTCCTCTGAGACAGATTCACCAAAACTAGTATTTGACATAGAGAAAACGTGTGTGACTTACTAGATTTGATAGTAAACATATAATACACATATTTAACAACATATCTACTTATGTAACTTATCTTAAACATTTACGGAGGTGATTTTTCAACTAAATTTATAGTTATCCCAAACACTCCTTTAAAATCATATTTCTTCGTAAATTTTCTATAAGCACTCAATACAATACTTACTAGTTCTTTCAACAAACTTTTATTTTATGTTTCAAGAAAACCTTCAAGCTTGTATACAAAGTTACATTTAACAATTAAATTTCTAAGTATAATTAGCAAAGCATTTTTCATATTATTTTTCGCTTCAATGGTAATTTGATACATGGATCGTACTCTATTTTAAAAACCATTTGTTTTGAAAATAAGAGCTACGTGGCTCTGATACCAATTGTGGAAACGTAGAGGGGGGGGGGGGGGGGGGTGAATACGTTACCGTTTAAAAACTTTAGATCTTTAGTATCAAATCGCTTATGAAGCTTGTTATAATATAAAAGTACCAATTATTGTTTGTGACTAATATAAAGCATGGTAAACCAAGTTGTCACATAATCATGAACATCAAACCACATCACAAACAATAGTATAGTGCAAGTATAAAAGTAAAGAGATAAAGAAAGGAAAGTGCAAACCGAACACGAGGATTTATAGTGGTTCGGTCACGGATCTCCTTTCCGCCCTACTCCACTCCCCGAGTACCCAACTCGAGAGTTACTTCACTAAATCAACAAGCTCCCTTCTCGGCGGAGAAAACCTTACAATCGTCGCTTACACTTTTTCCGGTACAAAGCTAAATACCGGGTTCTAGTTCGAGGTAGAACCAACCTAACGTCGTCTATACAATATTTCCGACACTAAGCTAGATGTCGAGTTCTTTTACAAGGGTACAACCACTCCCAATATGTTTTATGGCCCAACATAATAAACCTTGTGTTTTATGGCACAAACACATAAACCATCTAATCTAGTTTGGTGAAAGTGTTGTTTTGATGCAATGATGTTTACACTAATGATCCATGACACAAATGTCTAATGGATATGAATAACTACTTCTAAATGAACTTCCATTGATAGGAAGCCTTCATGATGAAGATCACAAGTTCCCTAAACTTCTTGCGATAGATCTTCAACTTGTGGTGAGTGGGGATGGCTAGATCTCCAAGATTTCCTTGGTTGATCAAAGAGTATGCTTACAACAAAGATGAATGTTAGAAGCATTATGATCATGATCATTAGGGTGTTTAATGTATGTTACTACATTGTTAATGATTGATCTAAATGTATGCAAGAAGGTGGAGAAGATGTGATTTGAAGTGGTGAAAAAATGGGAAAACAATGGGCTTCTATTTATAGCCAAAAGTGGTCAGGAGCGTCCACGGACCAAGGAGCCCTTTAAAGGGTTCTGCCCTTTATACAAAAGGGTTCCGTGGGTGCCTGACAGAAAGTCTAAAAAATCTTTCTTCAAGTCTTTCTAAGATATTACCAAATCTTACTAAGATCACATTTGATATATTGAGTATCAATCTAACCAAAATATTCAAGTGATCTTCCAAGGATTTCAAAGATGATGCATGACATGATGTAACATGTATTTCCATTTTTAGATTAAAAGGTTTATCAAGGTAAACTTGTAAATTGTATTATGTAACTAGTTAATAAAATGTCTAGTTACCTTTTGAAATACTTGTGAATGCAAAATGTAAAATGAGGTTCGAAATAGAATGGTTAACCTATTAAAATACTTAGTGACTCTAAATGTATTTTAAACATTCTAAATGATTTGTTAATGGGTTTGATCATAATGCCACATAACAAACATGTACGAACCTGTGTTGTAACATACGAGGACTTGAGACATCGAGAGGTGTTGAATGTATGTTGAGACAAAGTGTGATTACAAGTAATTTGTACATTTTACGTTATGTATTACAAGTTACATGTTTGTCATCAATCAAAACAAATGAGACTGTATAGATTAAATATCGTAATATTTGCACTAACAAAAGGGACTTTGTACATTTCAAGTTGGGGGACGGGAGTAGAATTATCTCTTGAACTTTATTTTGCCCTCGTTTTTCTAGTTTATTTTGAAAAGTTATGCCATTTTTAAAATTTTTACATGTTTTTCTTAACCTAACTAGATTAGACCTTAGCCAAGCATATATTAACCCTTGATATTATATGTTGAGATTAGCATTATCCGTTTCCAAATATTTACCCTAAATCCACCAAATTATGAGTGTGCCGGTAGCTTGTAAACTTTAGAACTTGGCATTTGCATCATTTCGAGACCATAGACGAGGTATGCTGAGTTAGCTTAATGAATTTGTATTATTCAGTTTAAGAAGACAATATTATAGGGTTATCACCCAAACAGCCTATCCTTGTGTGTCTATCGATTAGTCACCTCGACTTCTCGACCCCCATGTTAAACCCATTTGTTGCACTCACCTTTAGTGCAAAATTCCCCTAGATACACCCGTCTGAGCCATTTCTTTCATTTTGTTCACCCAATATATTGTTTCGATACACCCATACACCTTAGCCTACCGTGTAGTCTTTATTTGTGATCGGGAAGTCATTGGTTGCCTAAGTTCAAGGTTCAAGTGGAAAGGTTCGGGAATCACGCTTTCGTCAAAGAAAAATACTTGAAGATCATTGAAGACCCCCCAAATTCTCATATTGTTCATCTCAAGTGGGGGGATGCTATGTTTAGTTGTTATGAAAAAATAAAAATAAAAAATGAAGTGATTCGAAATAAAAAATAAAAAATATAGTTATAGTTATTTGTTGATTGTAAAAGTGCAAAATTATAAGCACTATGTTTAAGAGCTCATCATATATTTAGTATCGAGGAGGCCACCTAGGTCACATTGGAAGATTGAAGTTGGTGTTATTGCGCCAACAGTTGAAGAACAAGTAATGTGCCCATCATGACGTCCTCTAATGGTACGTCTACTTGATATATCATGATCCGGTTTAATAGCCTTGAAACTTGAACTTCGGATGAACGGTAACCGGTGATGACTTGGTTATAGGTTTAGACTATTTGCTTGTTATTTTTACTTTACACCAATTATATCCCATGTCTTATCCTACCCTTTAGTCATGAAGCATGTCTAGGTGATGAAGCGAGCAATCTTTGGTGTCTTGGCCATGGATTTGGTCATGTATCATTGATTTTGTCCACTTCGCCGTGACATGTTAGTAATGATGAATCACCCTTAACCTTTGTCGTGTCTACCCATATTGCCTTCAAGAACTGTTTAGTCCTTAACTCTAGTGGTGGAGATTTGTGTAACCGCCAAGCTTATGATAGAATACATGCTATGACTGTGCTTTGAGTTATCACCCCGAAATTGACACTTAGAATAGTTGAGAGATTGGAGTGTTTTGTTCCCATTCCGTGAGGTGTTCGGCTTTATTTTATTCTAGCATAAGGGATTTTTAAACTTATATTTTTCAGGTAATGGGAGATATCTTTTTAGAAATTTATCTAATAAGGTCAACTTGAGGGCAAGTAGAGTTCAAGTGGGGGGATATTTGATAACATCAAATAGTCCTGAATATTAAGTGTCAATTTCCCCCGATAATGCTCGTATTTTATATCATTTATATGGATTTACGCTTGTATTCCTCTATATTTCATTTTCAGGTAAATTACGAGCATTAGAGCTAAAGAGACGCGGATTTGAAGAATTTATAAGAGAATAATGATAGTATGCCCACTGTGATGAAGTTACGGCATAACTCCACTCTCACATTATGCCGTAACTAATGCGTAACTCAGAAGACCAGCTCAGCAGAAGATTACGGCGTAACTCCCACTAAGGATTACGTCGTAACCCATTAGGTCAAATGAAGTTCCACGCCGCTACAAGCTACGCCGTAACTCCTTCCAATGATTACGGCGTAATCATGGCATTGTAACCCGTATTGAAGATACGACGTAACTCATTCCATGTGTTATGCCGTAACCAGCTATAACGAGAGCATTATTATGGATTTATATAGGTTACGGCGTAACTCTCAACTTAGGTTACGTCGTAACTAGATCTCGCCTATAAATACCAGCCCTAAATTCTGCATTTCACATCATTCACTCCACACAAAATAGCAGAGAACGTGAGTAGGGGACTGAAGACAGATCTTGAGGAGCATACGGAGCCATCTCCAAGGGAGAAATCACTCCCTAACGATAAGCATTAGCGATTATATTTTCTTTTAATTTCGATTCATGTATTTCATTATGTCAAACATTGAATTGATTGTTTCATTTAATATGATCGGCTAGTGCTAGCCTAGTTATGAATCCTTAATTGTTATGTTTATGTTTACATTACATCCGTATAATTGTTTCTAGTGTATGCATGCATAGTTTGTTGGTAGCTACCTTTGTTTCGGTAGTTTTGAATGGGGGTAGTGTCTAGTTGCTTAGGAGAATTGACCAACTGACCCTAAGTAGGTAGACTGAGTGGGAAGGGTAAGAATTGACCAACTGACGACCCTTCTTCGCTTGTGCGAACTGACCGAATGATCACATGCCGTTTGGATGAACTTAAGAAGTTAGGGATGAGTTTCTAAGATGTTAGCGCCTGGGCACTCATTGTTATGAATCTTGCATGTAGCGGAGCTTAATGACTTGGCTTAGGGGACTAAAAACAACTGGACTTTCAAGGGTAGTAGCTTGATCTCCGGTGAAAACCTTTGCTGATAGGTTAGGACGAACTGACCAAATGTTGTCCTAGCGACCTAAACTCCCTCTTGAATCAATTGGAAGTAACTAGACGTGAATATAATATGATAGGATGAGTAACTAGGTTAGCACACTTCTCCTCTATTGATCACAACCGTTGCCTTTATTTGCTTTCTGTCTTTTCTAGTCTTAGTAGTTAATTAATCATCTCAAACCTTAAAACCAATTAAAACCAATGACAATTAGACTTAATTAGAATCCGTTCACATAGCTCTTGGGACGACCTCGGTTTTACCGATTACTACACTACACACGATCGGGTACACTGCCCGTTAGTGCATAAGGTAGACCATAGGTAAACGAGACACTTATAAATATTAAAACCTGGTCAGTAAAACCTGCATCATATATATATACCATAACAAATTGGCAGCAAAGTTACGAATCGGAAAATTGACCTAACACGTTTAACAAACCGACAAGTAATCGGGAGTGGCGTGACTTGTGTAAGTCACGTTATGGGACGTTTTAAGTGAAAAGAAATAAAATATGGTATCTGTTATTTAGTTTATTTTGATTAGGAGCTAAATTAGGAAGGAATATGACTAGTGCCTTACTTAAGAACTAAGTCATAACTATTTCATTTTAGACATTACATAACCTAACCACTTTTATCCCCCCTTGGTCCTCCCATTCGGTCGACCATCACAAGACCAAGAACAAATCATTTTGATCTTGTTCTTGGTTTCTTGATTACTTTCTAATCGCTCTTGTGTTGTTACAAGTATCTTGTGAACGAGGGATTCAATAAAAGAGTATGTGTATTCACTCTTTAGAGGTTGGAGTTTCTTGTCACAGCTAGTGGTGTTCTTGGACTTGTAGTTGGAAGATCGGATATAGGATAGTGCCCGAGGATCCTATCTACGTTTTCTTGAACCAACTAAGTACTCGGTTTATGTTTACATGTTCTTGTAATTACGTTATAAACTTATAATTATTTTGGTGCATGTATTATAGACAAAACTTATGTAGCAATTTTCATTAATGATTAATTTACATTACATGACTAGATCCGTAATTGCATTGATGTATATATCATGTGCTTTCGCGCTTATTTTGATCTTGATAATATATTATGAATGTATTGATATTGTTATGGTACACACGAAAATTTAAAAATATACATAGACGAATGCATTAAACTCCATTACATCTCTCTTCCCTTAATTCTTTACTTACAATTTATATTGTTTATTTGTTCACACACTAGCATGCAATCTTAAAAAACATATTCACTCCCCTCCACGGTTCTACATACATGTTCATAATACTTATTTTGACGACTTTACATCTTGATGGTTTCTAGACACATCTGGTCCGCTTCAACCATTTTCCCATGATAATTTTATGTCGTGTGACAATATCGTTGTTAACAATTAAGGCTGCACTAGCTATGTAAAACGTAACGGGTATGTATTGAATTGAACATAATTTTAAATTGAATTGAATTGAATTTTACAATAATCACTTTTAGAAAAAAAATACGGCGAAATATCTAAGAATCCTAAACTTCTAATTTTGTGTAGTGCTTTAGTGACTTCGGTTTATCTTTTGTTTCTCGTGTTGTGCTTTATTGACTGGCGTCAAAGTTGCTGTAAAATATGAAGGTATCATGTTGTGCTTCAATGTTTTCTTCCTCTTCATAGCCAAAGAAGAGAGAAAAGAAAATGGTATTGTCCTAAGCATGAAATGTTCATTATATTTTTCTTATCGTCATTTTTTTAAAGTCACCCAGCCGTAATATGCAGAAGAAAAGTAGCAAAACCTCTGTCAAATATTATGTTACTCTATTGTGTAAGAAATAACACATGTTTGACATAAGCCCCACGATTTTCATTTGCCACGGGTGTTTGACATTTTTCATCAAATAAGGTTGAGAACACGGGAATAGAATTTACTTAAGCCCCACAATTTTCTACATGAATGTGATGCATAGCAAATGGGAGTCTCATATCCCATTTCTACAAACTGGTTCAGTGAAATAACTCCATTTATAACAGAACAACATCCGATTTCGAGGATAGCTCGTAGCATTGTACATGAAATCTAATGGTGCCCGTGAACTCTGTCGTTGACCTTCGAGTATTAGAACGGAAAGTTCCTCACAACGTCTATAGATGACCTTTTTTAGTTGATGAATCCATGTGGTATGTAGGAGTAGAAAAATGTGGTTTATATTATGAAATAAGCGGATAGACAAAGTCATTGCGTTGTGAAGGAATAATTTTTAGTAAATGTATTTAAAGATGGGATAACTCAATTACCAAGGTGTTTATATAGGGAAACAAAGTTATATTTCACAGATGTTTCATAATTTATGTTTTACAATCTTATTTAAATAGAGAAAGTACGTGTTTCGTTTCACATTCGCAATCATCTCATAATTTTAATGCTGGCTTTTTGTATTCTCTCGCCTCCCTCAAGTCCATAGACGGAACTTGGGTGAATTTGTTGGGAGGAGCGAGTGCTATATAAGTTAATTTGGGAGGGTCAAAATTGTATTTTCTTTAAGCAAATATAAGTAAAACCTCAAAGTTTTGAGAGGGCCGTGGCCCTCCCCGATCTCCATTAAGGTCCGTCTATGCCAAAGTCACCTTCCTATAAAATGTCTCATATCTCGGTTCAAATAATTATAAACAAAAAACCCTAAACCCAAAACTTAATAAATATGGACCCATTGGGTTTTACGACGCAATCTCGTTTCGTTGATAAACAAAGCGAATTGATTACGGATTTTTTGGTGATGGGATAGTACTTTAAGGGACGAACTACTAGAAAAGGTTTCTACTCCCCAGGCGGCAATATAAAAAATGAAAATATCAAGGAGATCGAACAGTTGTATAGCCGTTCAAATGTTGCACGGAAATTGTCGTGTTTTTGTATGACGATATTGAGCATGACACATCTATTTTGAAAGAATGTATTAAGCAGTTAAAGAGACCTGATGAATCTATTGCCACGAAAAATAATTTTCTTGATATGTTTTTTGGCCTTGCTAGTAGCATCATGTTTTAGTTTAAATTTTGTGTTTGATTAGAAAATCAACTTGGATTGAACTATCGAATAATATTTCTGAGGTAACTTCGAACACCTTGTTTTGAGCGATAATAGCCCAGTACTCCAGTGGTTGAAGACAGGAAATGTAAAACAGAGGTGATGGTTCAAATCTTGTCTCCGAATCCATATAATCATGGTATCACGCGATTAACTTTTCTCATGTTGGTCGTAGGACTGGTTGATGATGCTACCGTAAGTTACCCTTTTAAACTGTATACAATTTTCTGGTATGGTCTGAGTTTTTGCTATCACCCCATTGCCACATGAATCCTTCAACCTAAATATTAAAAGCATCAAAAGTTTATCATTACTGCGGTTTACCGAAAGTATGGCACTTAGTTACTCACATGTTTAAAGTAATGTGCCGTACGACGTTTTCATTTTCTTTCTAGTCTCTGGATATTTTACACAACGATATGATCAATTTCAAGATTATGAAGTGAAACCATTGCAAACATGTGTATCGCAAACTTGCTTTAGTCCCAGGATGTCCCATTTTCGTGAAAGTTTTTTTAACTTGTATCAAAAGTGATTGATGCTCACTGTAGCAAGATTTCTGCATTCAATCAACAGTTAAGTTTTGTCTCTGGGTTTTATAACTATACTAAAAAATGAAAAGCAAATCGATACTATTATAACTAATACCAGTTCTTTGTTTTGCTCTCCAAACATCTGAGCACGTTGGTCATAAGCCTCGAGTCTCTTTGAGTTAACAGCTTCAGGCTCCTTATACAAAAAAACTGTTATTCTTTCTTACAAATTACGATCTGCTTCAAGTCGTGCAACTTTTTCTTTTCTACCAATCTGATCCCTATTGATTTGTTCAATGACATCCAACGTGCGTAACAGATTCTGACAACCATGGAATGCTTGGTTACATCAAACAACTCGTTGCAAACGAATTATGATAAAAACGAAAAGAAAAAAATGGTTACATCAATTCTATGTTTTATAGATCTCGCATCCAATCTATATCCCGCTATGAGCCTTTGACTTTAGTTCTCTTGGATACCAATCACTATGAAGCTAGGGTTCCGGTGATGTGTAAATTTGTTTTGTATCCTCCAATTTCCTTATCTCGTGATGGATATCCATTTCTTTTGCCCGATTTCATTTCTCAAACATCCGTTTACCTTTATTCAATTTAACGGAAATTTTATCTCAATCTATCTTTACTTGATATTATGCTAAATTGCAGTTATTTGAAGATTCAGTTAGTGAGTTAGCCTAACATCAATGCAACTTATATTAACACTAATTATGACTACTTTTTTTCTCATGAATTTATACCAACTTGTGAACTGTATGCTATTTAACATATCCTTTTTTTACGGTAAACAGTATAAACACAACACGCAAGGAGCTAGAAAAGATGTAACCAAAGGTTAATAAACAAGAAACCAGATCGTTGTTCCAGTAAAGCCAATTAGGTATTGATTTCCTACATCTATAAGTGATCAAAGAGTGTACTGTGAAAGAACATTGATCCCGTAAAACAGACATAAAACTTGGAATGGAAAGAGATTTTCCTAAATTCAAATAGATTTTAGAAAATGAATCTGTCTAATCTACAATTATGATGCAAAATAAATTATCTATGTATTAAAATTAGTAATGGGCTAGCGAATGAAAATACGACATACAAGTTGAAATGGAAAAAGCATATCAATTAGTTGTTTCAAATACTATACGTCTCTTTGCATCGGCCTAAACTCAATGCCTTGAACTATAAGACCATCCAAAGTGCTTCCAGCACTTCTCAAAAACACATCAAGTAATTTATGATCTTCTATTTTAGGCAATGGTTTGCACAAGATAACCTCCATCCAGCCATCGTCCCTCTGCTGCATCCAACTGTGCATGCTATCGTCTGTACATGTTTTTGGCATTCTAGGAAACTTGGTTTTTGGTATGTTTGATGATTCGCCGGAGGTGTTATAGTTCTTTGGCTTGATTAGTGGAATATTGATAGGTTCAGGAAAGCTCAAATGTGCAATTTTGTAACCTACAGGTTCAATATCCAAGTTGTATGATACTCTAAAGAAAAGTCTATCATCAAGCGACTTATGGGAGTCAAGAAATTTGAAGACAAGATAGCACGCATAGAAATTTCGAGGTGAAAACATATCTGATTCAAGTTTGCACTTGAATGCATATGTGCCTTGTTGTAGTTGTATCACCTCTTTGAACCTGTCGGTACAAAGATACAAATTAACCAGTGCCTTACAGAAACTAGAGTTATGTCATTACAATAATAAAGAGTCATAAGGCTCATGCATGAGGCAAGAAGAATATACCTTGATCCCGAGACGGAGAATCTATGCGCACGTTCATTAGAGCCTACAATTTCTGTAGCTGGTAGCATATGACATTTTCCACCAGTGGATTTGCATAGGGAAAACCACTGCTCATCAAATATATTCAATATGGGTAAGAACTAAGAAGTGTATTAGAAAATACTATAAAATTAGGTGTTTGTTAATATTTATCATGAAATTTTTCTCAAGAGACATAATCTAAATTCCAGAACATTTTGTTGATTACCTTTCGGCCATCATCTATAAGTATCCCAATATATAGAAGAAAGTAAAGCTCCTTTTTGGTGGTCTGCTTCACAGTCATAGATGATCTATTAATTATACCTTGATAATCACTTGGCACATTTTTTTCCCAATCCACATCTTCATCTGAGATGGAGACACCTATTCCTTGAATCCCAATGCGTTTTTTCGTCTTTAAATTTAATTGCAAAATGCATTGTCAGGGTAAACACAGATAGGAAATTTCAAGTTCGAGAACAATGAATGGAAGAAGGAACTATATAATATTTCTTGTTCAAAAGAACGTAATTACCATAGGTACTGGCTCAAACTCAATATGGTGAAGCAAGATATTCGAAATGTCTTGGTCTTCCTTAAAATATGAAATTTTATCTAATACAATATAGAAAACAGCATTCGTGTGGCCATGTATGAAATGCCACAATCTAATCTTCAACCATCCATATCTTGATCGTTCTGCGATATGTGTAGATAATACGTTCAACTTCTCACATTTCCAATTTAACCTAACTAACTTAGACGATTCGACCAATGCATCTTCACGCCCCTTCTGATATGAAAAGACTAAGCTAGCTGCATACATGATGCCAGAGGATAACATGCTAGTACTTATTCTACAATGAATGTTAAGTCCCTCACTATAAGGAAATACTGCCGCCTTAGAAAATCTGCATCCATTAAAATTTATGCATGCTATAAACATGGGGAAAAAGCAAAAAATTATAGGGATATCAACTGTGTATCAAGTGTGTATCACATGTGCCTAATCAAAGCTAGCTAGGTCATTTAAAGATCTCCACAACTTAACATGTGGTGACAATAACACGGTGGCGTTGGATTGGTCGTAGTGTTCACAATAAAGCTGTGATGGTGGAAGAAATGAGTGTCCCGAGTTTGCGTAATGCTATGATACCATTTTTGTTGATTCGATAAACTAGCATAGAACTCAGTTTTGATATGTCTTTGAATTAGGCATGGACTTTTATTTGTCTTTAATATTATCTTGTACGTAGAACTTTTTATCCAATTAAATTAGGACCCAACAGACATTTAGAAAATTAGAAAACTGAACTCAATTCAGCAATTCTTACAATATACTAACTTTAGTCAAGATTGTGATACTCTATTTTTGTAAAAAAATAAAATAGAAAGAAACTTTAAGAACAAAAGTATAGAAGCATAACCTGAATTTCCTTCCAGATTGCCAAATATAGGATCTTGAGTTCCTAACTAGAATTTTTTTTGCTGATATGAGTTCACATTTTATTCCATCTTCGTTTAATTGAAAGACCTACAATTTGATTTCTAGTAAATATAGCGAAGAAGTATTAACGAAATATGAAGAGTATTTACAAAAATTTACCCTTTCACGATTATCAAAGAAAACTCCTTTATGAAGAAGGGAGAAGAGTTCCTTCTTGTTAGTATAGACCGCGATTGGATTTAACTTCTTCATTATGTCTTTACTGTCCGGCGGCAGTTTTGTCTTCCAAAATTCCTCGGTGTCGAATTCATCTACCAAGGAATTTTTCAACTTTTGCTCCATCTCGTATTCATATTCCACCTATAAAAATTAGATATTACATTTAAATTAAAACCAGATATAAATTTAAGCCAAGTAATATGTCATTAAATTCTTCCAACATTGAAATTTTCACAATAACAGTTTCTTATCCGATCCATACTCAATCAAGTGCAAGACTCCTTTCAAAAGACATGAATAAACAAAAAGAAATATACAGGTTGTGTTAATTAAATGAATCATAAAGCATGTTTGCAATGTTATGTTAATAGAATAGTCAAAGTTTGTTAAACTTACTTGATATTCTAGTGCAGTCTCAAGTTCTTTTACGATTTCACCAATTAACGGACGCTCTTTGCAAGCTCTTTGTAAACATCTATATGCAACTGTCGAGAATGTGTATAAACAGTTCGGTGAAATTTGACCTCTGAGACAATTAAAGATAATTGTATCTAATTTCATTTCTCTGTAGCTCTTTTGCGCCAATGTAGGCAAAAATCTACGGAAATCATCATGATTTACTATGCAAAACCTTCCACATAGAACTTCGAATAATACCACACCGAACGAATAAACATCTGACTCTTTTGTCAAGTACCCTGTTTCAATGTATAGTGGATCACAATACCCAAATGTTCCAACTGTATTGGAGACAAGAAATGTAAATTGTTGGTTAGCAGGGCCAAATTTGGAAAGACCGAAATCTGAAACCTTGGCTTTCCAGTTTTCGTCAAGCAAGATGTTCGCACTTTTGATGTCACGATGTAAGACTCTTTGTTGAGTCCCCTCAGGGTCATGAAGATATTGTAGTCCACGTGCTGCCCCGATGCATATGTCAAGGCGCTGACGCCAAGTGAGATCTTTGGAACTTAAATACATGTCGAGACTTTTGTTAGATAGATACTCGTACACAAGGATATTTTCACCAAACTCGTCACAAAAACCTAAGAGAGAGACGAGATTTTCATGTTTATAACGAGAAAGCATCATGATCTCTTTCCAAAACTCGGGGGGTCCTTGCCCAAGTGCACTATCTAAGCGTTTTACAGCAACCATGATAAGCTTCTCCGATAAGAGAAGTTCTCCTCTGTAAACCTTCCCAAATCCACCTCCACCGATATAATTTTCGGGTCCAAAGTTGTTTGTGGCAGATTTAATATCTTTTAGTGGAATTTTGAGATGATCAAACTCTTTTATGGATGCCATTATCAGAAAGAAAATACAAGAACAAGCAATTACAAATTGGAGAGCTAAAAGCACTTGGTCAACTCTCTTTTAGCGTATCATGGAATTCTTTTATTAATTAATATTAATGTAACTTCTTACCTGCTCCATTTATATATGATTTTCATGTATGGATGCTTCTAAATACGTTGATTAGAAAATTCGTTAGTGTTGAGTTATTCTTATTAATTAATGACTTGTATATGCAATTTTCAAAATGGAAGACTTAGTAGAGGTACGTCATTGTGCTGTATAATATATACGAACAAAGATACAAAGGTATACGTACACACCTAAAAGTATGTAGCGATTATGTGACAACACTGGTCGTTAATGGTGCCTGTAACACACTAATGCTCTTAACGACACATTCAAAGGTATACTGTATATACCTAGACCGGATCCTTTCGTTGAACTTAAACACCCTTACTGCACAATCGTCATCAATCTAGCTAGAAGTCCATGATATCAAAGATCTGATATAATTTCATATTTCCATTGTATACAGATTATTACTGAGTAAATGTTAGAAAATGGGATTTGGTCAAATAAAAGATCTCTTCGTATGTTTCTTTTTTGTTATTTCTTTAACTTATTCAAATATCATAGAATAATAAATTGCCATATAGGGTGACGTTTCATCTAACTTCTGGTTATCTGAACATCGGATTAATTCGTCATGCATGAGCTAGTCATGATCGACTATATGCTGATTTTTATAGATAACATAAGACATAAAACATAATTTTTATCTTTGACTACTATATTTTGTTTTTGTAAGGCATAAATTTTATTGCAAACAAGAACATACTTAGAGCAATGGGTATGGTGGCGAGTATGCTCGCCGAATCCGAGGTGACACCTCGCCACTTCTTGCCGTTTCTTTGCCGCCACACCCTAACCTTTCGCCACTTTGCTATTCGCCGTTTAAACGACGAAGTAAAAGACATAAGAAAAAATTCATTAGCCATTGGAGTTTAGATAAGTGGTGTTTTTAAAGAAATAATATGGGGGTGGGTGGGGCCCAAGTGAAGAGGTTTGGTTTAGTTGTGAATGAGGAGTTTTTTTATTTTTTTTAAGTGGGTGTGTTGAAGTGATGTGACACATGTGGGGCTCAAGTGAAGAGAAGTGGCTAAGCCACGATACCTCATGCTCTTACATACATACAACACCAACACAACAGCGAGTCAACCACCATGGAACTGTTAGACAATAAAAACCCCGTAGGTTATATGTTTTATTGATACGCTATATAGAAAGACAAATAGATTATGAAACCCTAATGAACCCAAACCCACAATCGAGCTTGGGTCATATCTATCCAATAATAGGAACACACCCTATGAAGCAACCAAACACTCAGCTAAATAAAAGATTAAAACCCCACACCTAAACAGAAGACATCAACAAAGCCTCACAAAACTCATGCATCATGCATGAGATGTGTGAAGGAAACAAAAATACAAAGTCAAATTAACTATAACACATCCTTATCTGACTACTATTAACTTCAATTCATTAGTATTGCTTAAATGGAGGGGTTCTTTTTTTTAAGATAAATGAAGTAACTTAGATATACTTTCAATTAGTTAATCTAAATCTAAATGAAGAATTCTGCTTTCATTAGTTGTCCTGCTTTCCTAGTATTGGTAAATATTGTTTTCATAAGTGAATTAACTCTATCATTTACTATTTTGATTTATCGAAGGGTTTGAAAATAAAAAACGGGGATGTAGCTCAGATGGTAGAGCGCTCGCTTAGCATGCGAGAGGTACGGGGATCGATACCCCGCATCTCCATTCTATTTTTGTTTTTTGTTTTTTTTGCCAATTTTACATTAACGTTTCCTTGATTTTGGCCTCTTCAAAAATAATTTATATGTTTCAGAGTTGTTTGATTTGTATGTTACTTGCTTCTAAACACCTTTATAAATTCTCTACTCTTATAATCAACCATTTAACTCTATATTTTAACGTTTTCGATAATTCTCGTAATCTTACTTACAAAATGTTTGTTTAAGTTTATTTTTGTGCTTATTAGTTTACGTGATTATGGATCATTCATATAAGCCCAGTTTTTTCGGCTTATTTTGAATTTTATAGGCTTATATAACCTTTATGATATAACAAGTTTATATAAGCCCGTAAGTGTTAAAATACGCTAGAAATTCCGGGGTTATAAAACATAACCCGGCATCTAATGAGTTTTTTTTAGAAAGGCAAAAAAAAATCTCGTTAGATAGAAGCCAGTTTTAGAAGTCAGTTTTAGAGATAATAAGCCCAAAAATAGGATTAAACAAACACTCCCAATGAAATAGAAGTCAGTTTTAGACCTTGTTGCCTTGATGGAAATTTGCCACATATCATCATTACGATAATTTGCATATGTAATAACGAAAACCAGTTCTAAAAATGATTTGCATTTAGGAGAAATTGCCTTTTGCCTATTTTAGAAGTTATTGGTAGATGCACTCTTGTAAAGAATTTTCGTTAGCCGGAGAGTTACTAAATATTTGGAGGAGGTTGAAAAGATTAATGAGTCATTATGTTTTGGCTTTGTCGTTAAATTCTTTTTTTTTTATGTACGAATTTCAACACATGGTATCAAAGTAGAGTTGTCGAGAAGAAACAAAAAAGCAACTGAGTGGAACTCAAATACAAGAAAAACTGAAAAATCGTTCGTGGATGATCACTAAATTCAAATTTTGTTACAAGAGAGTTAGAAAGATTATTCATGTGAGGGATGATCAAAATAGGTGGTTAAAGTCTAAATCGGCTTCTGTTACGAGCTAGTTTGGCGTCTAGGATCTCTTGGTGACTTTTCGTTTTTGATTACTTTTTTCTTGGGTTGTGTTTTGTTGATGATTTTCCTCGCGTTTTAGGTATAACGAGTCTTTGCTTTGCCCTTCCTAGGTGTTGTTTTTAGTAATCCTTCTGCGTACATATTTGATTTTGCACTTAGGTTTATATCCCTTAGCATTATTTTCAATCTTAGCTGATCTGTTTTTTCAATATCTTTTAATTTTTTGTTTTTTTAATAGTACCGATGCATGTAGGCATTTATTTTTTTTTTGTCTCCTTTTTCGTATGCTTTTATGCCAGAATGTACCATGCTCGTTTAACCGGTTTTTGAACCGAACCGAAAAAAAACCAAAAACGGTTTTTCCAAAAATTGGTTTTTAGAAAAACGGTTTTTCCAAAAACTGGTTTTTAGAAAACCGGTTTTTAGAAAACCGGTTTTTAAAAAACCGATTTTTAAAAAACCGATTTTAGTATAACTGAACCTACGGTTTAAAAACCGGTTTGCATGTTTAGATGTTACATGGTTTGAGAACCGGTTTGGTCTCAAACCAGTTTAAACAAAATTGGTTCAAGGTCATGAAACGGCTTTTTCATGTCCAAAACCAGTTTCAAACCGAACTGGTTTGAGTCAAAAATCGGTTTTTGACCATTTGAATTGAACTGAAACCGGTTTTGAAACTGGTTCGATTTAGGGTTTATAACCGAAATGTGCACTTCTACTCGTATGCGGTTATGCTTTTTTTTATCCCAATGCTTGTATACACTCTTATCTTGTTACAAGTATAAAATCGGTTTTTTTTAACCGGTTGGTTTAACTGTAACCGGTTTAAAAAAACGGTTATTTATTAACCGAACCGGTTAGACCGGTTTTCGGTTTCAACCGTGGACCAGTTTTTTTACCGATTATGTATCCGGTTTTAACCGGCCTTTTCAAATAATCGGTTCTAACCTTTTTTTATATATATACTTTTTATTTTTTTAACTAGTCGTTCCTTCGAAAACCGGTCAAACATGTGGTCAAATTAGCCGTTGCAAAAAAAAAAAAAAAAAAAAAAAAAAAAACTGTTTTAACCTGTTAAAAAAACCTTTTTTTTTTTTTTTTTTTTTTTTTTTTTGATGATTTTAAGCTATGGATTTGTAGTATAAATACATGTAATGGGTTATATTTGAAAACACATAAAAAAAACACTCTCATATCTCTCTTTTAACTCTCTAATCTCTCTTTATATAATCTCTAATCTCTCAAATATCTCTCTAATCCCTCTATAATAGAAAACTCACAATCACAACAAGCTTCCACTAATCCCTCCGTTGGAACTAGCATTGCACGAAAAGTTTTCACAAATGATGATGTTGTGCGAATTAGATCAACTCAACGAAAATGGGATGTTTGGTCTAATTACGATTTGTGTGTTATGAATGATGGGTTGGAAAAGGCGCGTTGCAAGAAATGTGTGAACTTTTATAGCCCCTCGTCTAACACTACACTAAGGACTCATAAGAACGGTTGTAGTGCGGTTAGCCAAAATGATACGTCAACTAAGGACTCATAAGAACGGTTGTAGTGCGGTTAGCTAAAATGATACGTCACAAGGTACTATTGGTGCGGATGGTCAAGTTTTTATATATGATAATGATGCTATTCGAGATGCTTTTACGAAGTTTGTCATTCAACAAGCGCTTCCATTCAACCACTTCGACAACGCCAAGCTTACAGAGATCATCAAAAAGAGGCTACAACGGCGGTATCAATAAGTAGTCGTACTACTCTTATAAGTGATGCTTTTAAATTATGGGAAACGGCTAAAAAAGATATTATTGATGGTTTTCATGAATAGAAATATAGTGTTTCTATAACTACGGATTTTGGACCGCACCACATGGTACGACAAATTCTTATCTCGCCGTTACGGCTCATTGATTTAATCCCGAATCTTTGTTATTAATGAAACAAACAATTGCTTTTAAACTATTTGGTTATCCTCATATGAGATCTAACTTACGAAAAATTTTACATGACACTTTAATTGAATATAATGTAGATGATAAAGTTTTTACGATTTCACTAGATAATGCATCCAATAATACTAGAGCTATGGAATTGTTAAAATTACGTATAAAACCCGTTTTAGATGGTGCTTTTTTATTCCCATTGTGTTGCTCATGTTATAAATTTATCCGTGCAATTTTAAAAATATGTGATAGTTTACGTAGTAAATTTAGGGGTTTATTATTAATTATATATAGTTTTTACGATTTCACGAGATTCTTGTCCTTTCAACGTTCTAAGGTGTTAAAATATCTGTTTTTGGCAAAAAGGTTTAAACTTTACGTGTGGATCATTGTTTTTAAGCTTAGTTTTTTACGTGGGTTAAGTTCTACGCATAACGTGTTTATACGCTTTGGATCATCAAGTTTCACACTTTTGTGTTATTTTGGTGATATTGAAGCTATTTCATCACAAAAATCTGGTTTGGAAACATCAGTTGGCAAAAATCACTTTTGGCTAATTTTTACGCGTAAGTGAAACCCTAATCTTACGCGTAACTTCTCATTGGTTTGATATTCAGTTTCGTGGATTACTCGGTGTTTTCTTGCTTGGATAAGCCTGAAAACACTTCGACTTTGGATATCCCTTACACTGTGATAGTGTAAAGGATCGATTGGGTAAAACCCTAATCTTACGCATAAGCTTAAGCTTACGCGTAGAACTCATTACGCATAAGATTTATCTTACGCCTAAGCTCTGCCTTACGCATAAGTTTTCTACGCCTAACTTTCTGTTTACGCATAACTTTAGTGTTTTCTCATTACTTACGCGTAAGCTAATCCTACGCGTAACTCTTGCTGTTAAGCGTAACTTTGGTGTTTTTACGCATAAGTGTTATCTTGCCTTCACGTGATTTCTACGCCTAAGGATACTTCATCAACAACGTTTCATTCGACTAAAAAGATCCATTTAACAACACAAGTTTTCAACATGTCACAACCACCATACTCTAGCTATTTCCCTTACACTTATAATCAACAACAACAACAACTAAGTCCACAACATCAATAATTTAATCATCAACAACAAATTTATCAACAATAATTTAATCAACAACATACTCCACAACTTGCAGCAATTCCACAACCTCAAATGGTTCAACCACCACCAAGTCTTCAAGTACAACCTTACACAAACTTCTACAATCAACATCCATCCAGGAGTACTATGAAGGAACCGTCATGGTTTGGCAAGATGTGTGAAGCCTTAAGTAGCCAACAATCAATTCATGAAGCTGGCTCACTTGATAGACCTCCAATGCTCACTCCCAGAAATTATGATCAATGGGTGATAAGGTTCTTTAGGTTTTGTGATCTAAAGAAGCCACATGGAAAGTTCTTAAATAAGGTCATTATGGAAGGTCCATTTCAGATGCCTACTATTGTCACACCCGCAGATCCAGATGCCAATCCACCAAGAGATGTTGTCACCAACATTGCCACTGTCTCCCAACTCACTGGTGATGAACATCTACATTTTGAAGCTGATGAACTAGCAATGCAATACATCCTTTTGGGACTACCCAATCCGATCCTTCGAAGTGTTGATGCTCAAAAGACAGCTAAAGCAATGTGGGAACATATTCATCTTCTAATGGAAGGCACATCACTCAATCAGGAAGACATGGAATCCAAAATCTACTTGGCTTATGAACACTTCATGATTGAACCAGGAGAGACATTAGAGTCATATCATCATCGATTTTCAGACATCATAAATGATTTGAACAAACACAACATCATCATGCCACGAATTACTGTCAACACAAAGTTCCTAAGTAGTCTTGGTCCGGAATGCGAGAAGTATGTCATTTTTCTTCGTCAAGCTAAGAATCTTCATCATGCTACATACGGATTGTTGTACGATTATTTGAAGCCTCATCAAAAAGAAATTGATAAGGAAAGGATTATCCGTGGCCAAACCGTTTCACCTTCACTTCCGGATAATCAACAACTTGCTTTGTGGGCTCAAACTAGTTATCCTCCTCAGCCAGCTCCTCAACCAACTACCACAATCACACCATATGATCCATCACAGCAACAATCTCAACAAACTCAATTGGTTCCATACAACAACAACAATGATCAAGCATTTATCAGTGAAGCTAATGAGGACTCCGATCCGTTCGATGCATTGCAACAAGGATTCGTTATGATTGCTAAAGCTTTTGGCCGTTATACAAACAAATCCAACAATCACATTCGTTCCTCATCAAACACAAGGAATCAGGCTGTTGTGAACAATGGACGAGTTGAAGTTCAGAATCGTGGTTATGGTCGTCAGATGGGCGGTGGTCAAGGGTTTAATGCTATGGGTAGGAATAACAACAGAGCTTAAGTGGTTGAACAGGGGAATGCTCAGACTGGGTTGAATGGTCTTCGATGCTACAACTGCAATGAGAAGGGACACCTGGCTAATGCATGCCCAAAGCCAAGAACTAGGGGCAGTGCTTATCACAAGGAGGCTTTACTTCTGGCTCTTAAGGATGAAGCTGGTGGAACTCTCACAGACAAAGAACAGAGCTTTATGGCAGATGCAGACTCAGATGATGATATGGAGGACTTGTAGGCTAATGCAGCAGTTATGTTGATGGCTAATATGCATGAGCTACACATGAGTGACACATGCCCAGTGTATGACACTGATGGCTTGTCTCAGGTACCCGAACAAACCATATTCATCTCTGATCTAATATCATCGCCAACATCTGAATCCGACAAGGCTCAGACTGTTCAAAATGAGTCATCCACATCTCATTCTGACGATTCTCAACTAGACCCCATAATTACATTTGATGATCAAGATGACCTTATGGTTTCCTTTGATACTCAAATTGACTCCGTGGTTATACTTGAGGATCCGAATAATGATCATGTTGTGACTCACGTTGAACATGCTGAACCTTTGTCTAATCCAGATATTGATTTGTTACTTAAAGACCATCAATCCCGAATGGAAGAATGTCATGCATTAAATCAATCCTTAAAAAGTAAAAATGCACTGTTAACCAGGGATCTTGAATGCTTACAACGGCAACTCAATTTTTTCAAAACTCAAGAAAACCGTGAAAAAGGTTTTGAAGTCGCTTTTGCTAAATCTCATCAAAACGAACAATCATTAGAACGACAGATACTTGATCTAGCCGCATCCAATAATGCTTTGTTGTCTCAAATAGAACAACTGAAACATGAACATAAACAACAACTTAACGCTCTTACTTTGGAAACTCAAAAAGCCAAGGCTGAGTTATTAACTTGTCAAAAACAGTTCTCTGAGTACAAAAAACATTCCACGAAACGAATAGATAACTATCTTGAAGAAATTGTCGACTTAGAAACCAAAATTAACGAGTTTCGAAATGTTGTTTACAAACATGGTGAGTCCATCACAACTATTCAAAAGTTTACTTTTAAACCTAATCCAAATGGATATGGTCTGATTCTTGCGGATTACAAACCTAAGTTTTCAAACAGAGCATTCAAACCAAATCCTGAAGTTTACAGTGCAGAACATAGAATTAATGATTCAATTATGACTGTCGTTGAATATAATCGCATGGAGGAATTAGATGCAGATGACGAGAGTCGGTCAAAAATGGAAAATGTCGTTTATAACAAACCATTTAACTATTCACAAGCCGTAACTTTTGTCACACAACAAGATACTTCTAACAAACCGTTGGTTATCACACCAGTCTCTGATGTTAGTCCCCAACACAATGGTGCACAAATTAATGGTCATTTACCATCACTTAGTGAAGTTAAAACAAAAGCCGAAAGTTGTCGAGTTATAAAATACTTTGACATTTTCTTATCTGACCTCAAAATTTTGGAACATGAGATTGAATTTCATTCTGAAATAAAAGTTGAACATTTTCAATCGCCTCTGGCGCGAGAATATAGAGATATTCTCCAGAAAAGAATTTTACCCCATGTCAAAAATTTGAAAACATGTGCACAATATTGGGAAAGGGATTTTCACAAGGAACTTGGTCTCATGAAAACAGTCTTCGAGAAAACAGAAACATCGATTTCCAATACTAAACGTAAAAAGAAATTGTTAAGAAAAGATATTGATCGACTCTTGGAAGATGTTATCTGTGCTGATATCAATAATCTGGTGTTATTACAATCTGTTGTATATGCATCTGATCATATCTCTGCTGATTCTCTTGATTCTGTTGATATTGTTGATAATACTGATAATGTGCATCCGCTCGAGTCTTTAAAAGTGGAAAATGAACGATTGTTAAACGAGCTTTCAAATGCAAAACGTCGTCTTCAATGGTGTCAAAAAGATTGTCAAAATCGTGCTTTGCAAAACAAAATCAACCAGTTGCAATAAAAAACGTTTAATCCAAAATTTGAGCAACTGGATGAACAAAACGTGTCTTTAAAATGTCAAATCTCAAAATATGAACAAGAACTTGCAAAAGTTAAAAAGGAATATGGTGTCATATTTGATTTACTTAAACAGACTCGTAATGAAGCATCAAACGAACTTGATCATTTTCTTGCACACACTAAGGAAGTCATGAATTTTTCTAGAAATCTTCGTTCTGAAAATCAAGAATTGGTGCACACTATCCTTAAGCTAAGAGAAATGTTAGGAAAGTATGAACAAGTTCAGCCTAGCATCATTAAGAGAATTGCACCTGTAACACTTAGCAAACGTGAACCCAGATTGCCTACTGCTAAAACACAAGTAACTAATGTGCTTCCCTCTACTGAAACAGGACTAGTTGATTCTTTTCCAAACGTCCGCACTTCACAGCCTAGGAGCAATACAAGGAAGAATAGGAAGTTGCGACCTAAGAAAAGAATAATAAGGAATGCTGAAGTAGAAGAACACCCTAGGACTTTGAATAAGACTCACGTTGCACCTACTTTAGATATTGCGTCTGACAAATGTAATGGAAAAAGTGTTGTAACGAATGCTAAACCTTTAAGTACTTTTGATATTCAGTCTGATGCTTCTTGTGTTATTTGTCGTAAAAGTATGCTTTCTGATTGTCATGACAAATATGTTGCTAGAGCTATCTTGTCTCGGTTAAGGAATCCTAAGAATCAGAATACCTCTAGGCCTACTAATGCTTCTAAGTCTGTGCTTGGCAAACCGCCCTCTTTAGATTCTAAGAAACGCATTGATGTCCCTGTAGCTCCAGTATCACCTCCAAGGACTGTAGTACCACCTAGTGCATTCACTAAGACTAAAGCAAATACTAGTTGGAGATGGCAGAAATGGATACATAATACACTAGGATTTAAATGGATGCCTAAAGTCATTGATGTGTGTATTTCTACTATAACTGCTTCGGAACCCTCTAACACTTCGGGTTCCACATCTACTTCTATTCCACCTGTGTCGTCTGTGTGTAATGCAGGTGATACAGATCATCCTTTGGATTGTTGATAGCGGATGTTCCCGACACATGACAGGAAACCTTAAACTATTATCAAACTTTGTTGCAAAGTTTATTGGCACTGTCATATTCGGGAATGATCACTTCGCAGCTATCATGGGCTACGGAGATTATATCAATGGCAATATCGAAATTAGCAGGGTTTATTATGTGGAAGGTCTCGGTCACAATCTCTTTTCAGTCGGTCAATTCTGTGATGGAGACTTGGAAGTTGCCTTTCGGGAGAAAACTTGTTTCATTCGTGATCTTCAAGGAAACGATCTCATGTCTGGCTCTCGCAATTCTAGTTTGTACACAATCTCAATGCAAGACATGGTTGCTTCATCTCCGATCTGTCTACTCTCAAAGGTTGCATCTACAAAATCTTGGCTATGGCACCATCGTCTCTCACATCTAAACTTTCAAACCATCACCAACCTTGCTCGACACAAACTTGTTGAAGGTCTCCTAAGATTCCGGTATTCTAAAGATCACCTATGCTCAGCTTGTGAACAAGGGAAAAGCACTCGTGCTCATTTTCCTTCAAAGATGGAACACAGCTCTCAGCATGTGCTTCATCTTCTTCACATGGATTTGTGTGGCCCGATGCGCGTGCAAACGATTAATGGCAAATGCTACATCTTAGTAATTGTCGATGACTACTCACGATGGACTTGGGTCTACTTTCTTCGAAGCAAAGATCAAACTCCACAGATGATCATCACCTTTCTCACAAAAATTCAAGTTCAACTCTGGAACACCGTCCGCCAAATCAGAACAGACAAAGGAACTGAATTTGTGAATCAAACTCTTCGAGAATTTTATGAGAAAGTGGGAATCGAGCATCAGACATCTATTGCACGTACACCAGAACAAAACGGAGTTGTTGAAAGACGAAATCGTACGTTAGTGGAAGCTGCAAGAACAATGTTAATAAATGCTAAACTTCCAGATTACTTGTGGGCAGAAGTTGTATCAACTGCATGCTATACTCAAAACCGATCAATGATTACAAAACGCCATAACAAAACACCTTTTGAGCTTATCCACAACAGAAAACCGAATCTCAAACACTTTCATGTACTTGGATCTCTTTGCTACCCAAATAATGATCGTGATGACTTTGGAAAGCTCAAAGCCAAAGTTGACATTGGAGTCTTCATTGGATACTGTGAAAATTCTAAAGGTTACCGGATCTGGAATCGTCGTACAAAGCAGGTTATGGAAATGATTCATGCTAATTTTGATGAGCTTACAGATATGGCTTCTGAGCATAACAGCTTGGAACCCGTTCACAACCGTTTAAACTTCCCTCAAACCCCATCATCAGCTGAACCAAGCCCCCAGCTTGCTTGTCAACAAATGGAAAAGCTATTTGCTCCGCTGTTCAGTAACGATATTGATGAACGTGCTTCAGGTGTATCCGATGTTTCCGTTGCTCAACCTGATCATATTCTTATACCTGATACACCTGCTACAACAACTACTGTTGAAGAAGCACCACCAGTTGACTCTACAACAACAGTTGAACAAACTGCATCCAACGACGCTGAACCAGCTAATGATGTTCTTAATGAAGTACCCCCACCTGCAGATTTTGATCAAAATGCGTTCTTTAACCCGTTTGCCAATGAAACTGCTGCACCTGATGTCGCAGAATCATCCACAAACCATTTGAATCCTCAGAATCTGCATAATGTATACCAACATCAACCCTCTACACATTGTTGGACAAAAGACCATCCTCTTGAGAATATTATTGGCAACCCAAATCAACCAGTCGTCACGAGACAACATCTTCACACAGATGGTGAACATTGCATTTATGCACTCACTGTCTGCCAATCTGAACCTAAAAACATTAAAGACGCAATGAAAAAAGACAACTGGATTGAATCCATGCAAGAAGAACTCAACCAATTCAAACGACTTGAAGTATGGGAACTGGTTGAAAGACCAACAGGGGTCTATGTCATTGGTCTCAAATGGATTTGGAAGAACAAATTGGATGGTGAAGGGAACGTAATCAGAAATAAGTCACGTCTGGTGGCTAAGGGTTATTGCCAGGAAGAGGGTATTGACTTTGAAGAATCATTTGCTCTGGTTGCTCGTCTTGAGGCTGTTCGGATATTTCTAGCGTTCGCGGCTCATATGAATATAACGGTCTTTCAGATGGACGTCAAAACTGCTTTTTTGAATGGACAACTGAAAGAAACGGTTTATGTCAGCCAACCAGAAGGATTCGTTGATCCCGAGTTCCCGAACCATGTCTTCAAACTGAACAAAGCTCTGTATGGTTGATAACGCTACACGCGTCGTTCGGGGTCAAGGAAACTTCCTTTTCTTAGAGCAAGTTTTATAACACCCTAGGCAGTGAACCTAATCGTTGTAGTGTAGTAATTAAGGTAAGCCACGGGTATTGATATCGTTCTCTAGGGGAATAGGAATGCTAGTAAGGAGTTACTACGCTAAGGTTAAGGTTGAGGAAGATTATTTTTTTATCTTTTTATGTTTTATGAAATGGAAAGGTACGAATCTCGGGTATTGGATTTGGGGGGTTGGTATTTCTACCGATTACTCTACTATTATCTAATTATCTAAACTAAGGTTGTGGGAGTCTATGTCTAATTAATGTGTGCTCGTATGATAGTTTAAAGATGTGTTTACTTAGTTTGTATTACTCCTTAATTATCTCCTATTGATGGTTGAGTGTCACGTCTTATTCTTAATTGCGTTGTGTGTCTAAGGTTGTAGGGTATGCGTTTCTCCCTAACTCTTTGAACTTACCAAAGGGTCTCGTCTACAAACCCACTAGGGATGATAAACTCCTACTCTAAGGCGCTCTTTGGATGGTTTAGCCTACAACTACTCAGGTAATTATATTCTAAGGTTCACAAAGATGAATCAAGCATTAAGTACACAACGAATGACCTATCGCATTACTAGATCATTAATCAACTAAGATAAGAAACAACCAATCAATATTCAATAATTAAGTTTCATACTTCCTAAGCAAACACACAAGTAAATTAGCCGGACATGGAGAACATGCAAGCATACACACAAATAATCAAAGACATAATTGAATTAATGAAGTAAAGACTTATCTTGATGTAAGATAGGGTTTAAAACCCTAAAATACTGTACAAGACACCTTAGGTTCGGTTTTAGGTTTTTACTCCAAAAGACTGAAAAATTCGGATTCTATATATAAGATTACAATTGCGACGGCGTCACCTTATGTTTAGTGACGCCGTCGTGTAGCCGCCATTAGGGTTTCGTCTTGGCCACGTTAACCTTGCGACGGCGTCACCTTATGTCCGTGACGCCGTCCTCTTCAGCTTCTGACGTCGTCTGGATTGCATCTAGGCCGTCTGAGTAGCGACGACCTACTCTTTCACAACTAGACGTCGTCACTTGTAAATACGAGTTTTGGGTTCTGGCCCGTCACAATAATTCTGGGACGGCGTCACAATGTAGCACCTGACGCCGTCGCCTTCTACTTTCAGCAACTGTGAGTGTCTCGATTTTGACTTTGGCCATTTTCTTCATATATTCGCGCCTTTTCGTCCAAATAAGTGTCATTCCAGCATTTTGCCTTCAAGAGACCTAAAAAGTGAAAAGGAACGATATTAAGCAATAACGGATACAAAAGTGATCAAATAAGGACTTAAACGACCCCTCAAAATGGTACCTTTTAAAACCTTATCAAATATCCCTACACTTGTTATTTGCTTGTCCTCAAGCAAATGTGCTTTTAGCCAATTAATTTATAAGTTAGGGGTCATGAAGCATTAATTCAAAACGGTCCACAACACATATAAGCCCCGCAAAAGTCATAACAAGCACGGAAATTACATACTAGCACCTCACATGGGGTGTTTGGATACTCACATCTCTCTCGGGTGTATATAAGAAATATAACAAATAGGAAATGGGATATAAACACTCATTAACCGGTCCTAGTACATAGATTACCATAGGCTTGAGAATAGATCAAACCTCCATCGCTTTGGCGTAAGCACCTAGGAAAGACTATCAAAGAGGTCTTTTAAAGGGTTGTAATGTTAGGCTTACGGTAGGGAAACAAGGGTTTGGTGGGATAGGCTATTTAGTGGTGGTAAGTCAAAAATCTCTATGTTACAAGCATATGAAGAATGGCGTTGCTAAGCCAAGACTCGACACTCTAAACTCTAGATCACGGAAATAAACAAACATAAATTTAAAGGATAGATGTAGGATGGTAGCCCGTATATTTTTATTTTTTTTTATTTATTTATTTTTTCACTCTATATTTTTTTTTTCTTTTTCTCTTTTTCTATTTTTTTTTCGATTTTTTTTTTTTTTTTTTTTTACACTTTTACTCTACCATCCTCTACGATAACATCAAAATACTAGGGATTTATAGGCATATCCCTACACTTGAGTTTTTATTATTCTAACACTAATTTGACCCGATTTGAAAAGATCAAAACACTTGGGGTACATTATTACGCAAACAAAGAGAATTTGAATTTAACGTTCCCTTCCCGTCATTTCATAAACTTTAACTTTTCCATGAATCCCAATCGTCCCAAAACTGTATACAAAGGATATGACTCGACTTAGCAACTTATGCAAGCAACTAGATAATTGAACTAAGGGTTTAGGGTGATAACAAACATTTGCACTAAAAGTGAGTGCATAAAGGGGTAGGCTAAGGCGATTTGGGTGTATATTTGGGGGTGGGGCGTAAACAATGCTCTTCATTGATATTCCCGAAAAACCGAAATATCACGAGAACCGCGAAAAGGATAGGCTCTGAGGGGTTAACTAGGGGTATCGTGTACTAAAGATGAGTACAACGCAAAGGGTGTGGGGGAATTACTCAACCGATATGGAAGAAGTAATTATATTACAGGTATCAAACAAGGGTTATCCTAATGCCTCTAATCATTTAGTTATTCCTAACTACACAATTGTAGCCTCACTTGCGATCTCGGAATGCATCACAAAACAAGTTCTAGAATCTAATATACTACCGGTTCACACTCTAAGCATTGAAGATGAATGCTTTAATTCCTACTAATCTAAGGGCGATCCTCACATTTTGGTGGAATTTGAGTGGTAAAGGGTTTTGTGCTAGTCATATAACTTCCTATCCGTGAGACGCTTTTGTTAAGACTAATGGCCCACTCCTATATGTCATAAAAAATTTTAAATTTGGTGCCAAAATGACCCTAACCGACATTTTCTCATGGTTTATTACACAATCACATTTGGACAAAGCAAATAATCAAGGATAAGCATAGTTTCAAAGTTCCCGTTTTATTTTCCCTCCCTACACTTAAACTGAACATTGTCCCCAATGTTCCCCGAAAGTATCAAAGTTATGATAAAAGAAGGTAATTAAAAACGAAAGAAACTAGTACTCCCCTGATTAGCTCGGTAGGATCCGTGTAAAGTGGTGGTTAAATCCTTTTCAAGAAGAAATGTGTGCGTGAAAAGCTCCTTCCAATCTTTTGTATCTTCTTCTTGACAAACTAAACCTGCACACTTGAAGAAAACAAACGAAACCTTCGCGTAAAATCGGCGGTAATAATATATATAAGACTCGATTTAAACTAGGATATAATGCTTGTGGAATGGATGTTTACAGAATTTCTAAGAAAATTAAGACCTGGAAAATTCCAAAAATTTATAAGTAGCTCAGAAAACGAGAAAAAAGTAATCTGATGTTTTTACTCCTTCCTGACGTCGTCAGGTTGCAATCCTGACGCCGTCAGGTTATCCTGACAAAAACTGGTCTGCGATTTTCTGGAAAAAATTCTGGAAAATTTACATCTTTAGGATCTGGAAAAATTTCTGCAAAAACATCCATTATGACTCGATACAAGCATTTGACTCGAACAAACAAACATAAATATCTTTTCGTTAATTGTTATTCTCATGTTTACGTTTCTTTTGAAAACGTGTGTAATCCTCCCTACACTTATCCCTTATGTAAAATACCTTTATATGCAATTAAGACGAGGTTAAAGACAAAATAAAGCATTTTTACAAATTTAAACATGAGGATAAACAATTAATAAAAAGATATATGACACTAACAAGCAAACAATTAAGCATGGGTTGCCTCCCACGAAGCGCTTTTCTTTATTTAAGAGTCTTGTAGCTAGACTCATAGTCGTGCTCCTACGTACCGATATACGTAAGTCTATCCTCAACAATGTCGTAAGGATCAAACTTATCATTCAAGTTCCTAGTGGTACGTTCGGTTAAATATGCCTTTTCAAACATCTCACCATCGGGATCATAGATTTGTATCCTAATGTGCCACCTTCCATTACCATCACTAGGCGGTCTATTCCAATCCCACTTATGTTCGGATTTCTCAACTATCCACTTATTCATGACAAGGTTAACGGGCAAGCTTCCTAGGAACTCGGTCATCTTCCTAAATACTAAGGCGTCCTCGAACGGGTTCACTTCTATGTCCCTAGCCATTTCTTGTTCTTGGAAAGTTGCTGCACTAGCAAAAGCCTTATCTAGGTAAAAAGGTCTTTGGGGGCCTATGATATTCTTATCAATCCAAGGTCCATATCTAGAAGGCTCTCTATCCAACCCTATCTCTTGTGGGATTTCCTCATCCTTGTAGTATGTATGCTTTTTAACATCGTAAAAGGATCTAGCACTCCCCTCTCCTACCACTATTTTAGACATCTTACAATCGTTGATGGCACTCGCAGTAGCTAAAAATCCTCTTCCAACTAGTAATGGGCATGTCGGGTCCTTATTCATGTCTAGTACATGAAAGTCGGCCAAAAGAGTCAACTCTCCTACATGTACTACCATGTCCTTTATTATTCCTACCGGACGTGCTATACTACCGTCCGCTAGACCTAAGATGGTTTCCGTTGGTTCAATTTTACCTAGGTTGAGGCTTCTATGGAGGGACAACGGAACGAGATTGATGCATAATCCTAAATCGGCTAGAGCATCGAGTGGCTTGGAAGTTCCAAGTCTACACGGAAGAGTGAATAGCCCGGGATCGTCTAACTTCTTAGGTAAGTTGTTTCGCACAAAGGCGGACCCATGTTTTCCAAGCCTAAGTTCTAACTCATATTTTTCTTTTAAAGCATTATAATAAGGTGCATGAGCTAAGACTTCAAGAATCGGTTTTTCTTGATGGAGTTCCTTGTACTCCTCCTCTAAACTAGGTTTGGATTCTTGGCTGACGGGTTTCTCAAGAGTAGGCTTTACCAAAGGTGTCGGGCCTTGGTATCTCTTGGATGGCTTGGAACCCTTTTTGATAGCATTTACCGAGTGAACCGTTGGGTGAGAGGGGCATGGATGTGCATTCTCCCATGGTGAACTAGAACATGAAGTCGATGCAATCGAATTCACTTTTGGGTTCTTTATGGTATCACTTGGGAGTGCTCCAACTTCCCGCTCATTGAAGGCTTTTAAGAGGGCATCAAGCTTGGTTGTCATCTCGCTTTGTTTTTGCTTAAAATCAGCTTCAAGCTTATTCAATCGAGTTTCTTGGGATGACAAAAATCTAGATGCAATTGCCTCAAGATTTGTGGGGTTCCCGGTATTAGAAGAACTGAACCTAGTAGGCGAACTAGATAAGCTTTGGGGTGTGCTTGAGTTTTGGTTCCACTTAAGGTTAGGGTGATTTCTCCATGCGGGGTTGTATGAGTTTCCTAAGTTGTTTTGTTCGGGTTTGAAAGTGTACCACTTCTCTCCCGCTCCGTCGGTACGTATGGAGGCGTAGTCCGCAAAAGCTTGTTCGGAGAGCCTTGTGCAATCACGAGTGTCATGGGGACCACTGCATAACTCACAAGGTAGAGTGATTTGATTCGCTTGTCGTGAGGACTTAGGATTTTTGTAGGAACTCATAAGGAATCTAACTTGATCTTCAAGTTCGATCATCCTACGGTCGGGAGGAGGCAAGGAGATTGCCTTAACGGTTTTGGGCAGCTCACGGGGGTCATCCCAACTTTCGTTGTCATAGAGGGCGAGGTCCTCTATTATTTCCCATGATTCTTCTGCGGTGAGATCACTAAGTTTTCCACCGGCCGCTTGGTCAATGGATCGCTTAGTGGGGAAGTTGACATGATCATAAAAGATTTGGACTTGGAGCCAAAGATCAATGCCGTGATGAGGGACTTTATGAAGTAAGTCCTTGAATCGGGTCCATGCTTCGTAGAGCGATTCACCTTGACGTTGTTGGAACATCAAGATGTCATTCCTAAGCTTAGTGGTTCTCCCCGGTGGGAAAAATTGAGCAAGGAAGCGAGAGGTTAGATCATCCCAACTTGAGATGGAGCCGACGGGAAGTCGCTCAAGCCAATTACTAGCTTGATCCCGTAAAGAGAATTGGAAGAGACGCAGGCGCGTGGTCTCCCGAGTAGTATCATCAAGGTCGATGGAATCGACGATTTTGAGGAAATCTCTCAGATGCTGATTTGGATCTTCGGAACGAAGTCCATGGAATGCACATCCGTTTTGCACCAACCGGATGGTGTCGGATCGCAGGGCCGTAGTTTGGGCTTGGTCGGGAAGCTCAATGGTGTTCCTATAGCCTAGGTGGCTTGGTCTCGAGTATTCACCAAGATTACGGGCTCTTGGCGGGTCATTTGGTGGTGGGTTGATGAATGGTAGCGGGTTATCACCTTCCATGATGAAAAGTGATGGAATTACGAACAAAGGTCACGAAGAAGGGGGATAGACTAAGAGAAAGCTAAAAATAAGAAAAATTTACTTGATAGGAATCAAGCAAAGAACCTAAACGATGTGGACTACTAACTAGCTATTCTATTCCCCGGCAGCGGCGCCAAAAACTTGATAACGCTACACGCGTCGTCCGGGGTCAAGGAAACTTCCTTTTCTTCGAGCAAGTTTTATAACACCCTAGGCAGTGAACCTAATCGTTGTAGTGTAGTAATTAGGGTAAGCCACGGGTATTGATATCGTTCTCTAGGGGAATAGGAATGCTAGTAAGGAGTTACTACGCTAAGGTTAAGGTTGAGGAAGATTATTTTTTTATCTTTTTATGTTTTATGAAATGGAAAGGTACGAATCTCGGGTATTGGATTTGGGGGGTTGGTATTTCTACCGATTACTCTACTATTATCTAATTATCTAAACTAAGGTTGTGGGAGTCTATGTCTAATTAATGTGTGCTCGTATGATAGTTTAAAGATGTGTTTACTTAGTTTGTATTACTCCTTAATTATCTCCTATTGATGGTTGAGTGTCACGTCTTATTCTTAATTGCGTTGTGTGTCTAAGGTTGTAGGGTATGCGTTTCTCCCTAACTCTTTGAACTTACCAAAGGGTCTCGTCTACAAACCCACTAGGGATGATAAACTCCTACTCTAAGGCGCTCTTTGGATGGTTTAGCCTACAACTACTCAGGTAATTATATTCTAAGGTTCACAAAGATGAATCAAGCATTAAGTACACAACGAATGACCTATCGCATTACTAGATCATTAATCAACTAAGATAAAAAACAACCAATCAATATTCAATAATTAAGTTTCATACTTCCTAAGCAAACACACAAGTAAATTAGCCGGACATGGAGAACATGCAAGCATACACACAAATAATCAAAGACATAATTGAATTAATGAAGTAAAGACTTATCTTGATGTAAGATAGGGTTTAAAACCCTAAAATACTGTACAAGACACCTTAGGTTCGGTTTTAGGTTTTTACTCCAAAAGACTCTCTCCAAAAGACTGAAAAATACGGATTCTATATATAAGATTACAATTGCGACGGCGTCACCTTATGTTTAGTGACGCCGTCGTGTAGCCGCCATTAGGGTTTCGTCTTGGCCACGTTAACCTTGCGACGGCGTCACCTTATGTCCGTGACGCCGTCCTCTTCAGCTTCTGACGTCGTCTGGATTGCATCTAGGCCGTCTGAGTAGCGACGACCTACTCTTTCACAACTAGACGTCGTCACTTGTAAATACGAGTTTTGGGTTCTGGCCCGTCACAATAATTCTGGGACGGCGTCACAATGTAGCACCTGACGCCGTCGCCTTCTACTTTCAGCAACTGTGAGTGTCTCGATTTTGACTTTGGCCATTTTCTTCATATATTCGCGCCTTTTCGTCCAAATAAGTGCCATTCCAGCATTTTGCCTTCAAGAGACCTAAAAAGTGAAAAGGAATGATATTAAGCAATAATGGATACAAAAGTGATCAAATAAGGACTTAAACGACCCCTCAAAATGGTACCTTTTAAAACCTTATCAATGGTCTCAAACAAGCTCCTCGGGCATGGTACGATAAGCTATCATCTTTCCTCATTGCCAATAATTTTACCAAAGGTTCGGTCGACCCTACTCTTTTCATTCAATATCATGGAGCACATATCTTAATTGTTCAAATCTACGTGGATGACATCATTTTTGGGTCAACACATAAAAAGTACTCAATCGCTTTTGCAAAACTAATGAAGAAACATTTTGAAATGTCAATGATGGGTGAACTTACGTTCTTTCTAGGACTGCAAGTTCATCAATCACCCCATGGTATTTTCTTGAGTCAGTCCAAATATGCCCTTGAAATTCTTAACAAATTTGGAATGCAAACCTGTGACACCTATGCCACACCAATGACTCATAGCAAGAAGCTAGACGCTGATTTACATGGGAAATTGGTGGACCCTACCAAATACCGAAGTATTATTGGGTCTCTCATGTATCTAACAGCTAGCAGACCTGATATTGATTTTGTCGTATATCTTTGATCCCGTTATCAGTCGAGACCAACTGAAACCCACCTCTCTGAGGCTAAAAGAATCCTCCGATACATCAAGGGAACCATTAATTTGGGGATCTAGTATCCGAAGGATTCTGGTTTTGAACTAATCGCTTTTTCAGATGCTGACCACGCAGGATGCTTAGATTCACAAAAAAGTACTTCAGGAGCTTTACAATTTCTTGGTGATAAACTGGTGTCATTGCAATCGAAGAAGCAGGATTGTACATCGCTATCCTCAACCGAAGCTGAATATGTAGCCATGTCGGCGTGATGTGCTCAAGTCATTTGGATGAGAACACAACTCAAAGACTATGGTTATGTATTTGACAGAATCCTGATGTACTGAGACAATCGGAGTGCTATTGCGATCTCGTGCAACTCAGTTCAACACTCCAAATCAAAGCACATCGATCTTCGCTATCATTTCATCAAGGACCACGTGGAACAGGATACTGTTGAATTATACTTTGTGGGTACAGAATACCAATTGGCAGATCTCCTCACCAAAGCCTTAGCTCCTGCTAGGTTTAATGAGTTGGTCCACCGTATTGGTATGCGGTGTTTGACTCAAGAGGAACTGGATGAACTCTTAAAACATTCTTAAAAACCAGTCAAACACCAAAACTCCTTTTGTAAATATTTTTCAAAAACAAAATACAAAAATATAAAACCTCATAAAACAACAAAAATATTCTTCTATCTATATTTCTTTTCACATGGCAAGTACAATTCTTCCGTCAACACTCAAATCTTTCAAAATTCAGTAATTTTTCGATCAAGTGTTGAGGAGGAGAAATCAAATATTTTTCAGTTTCATAATACATTGTACTTGCATGTTACCTTATCCTGGTTGTTTCTTTTACAAATGGTGGTCACATTTATGGTTTTCTGACACTCCTCGGACTAAAATTTACAAACTTTCATTATTTCTTAAGTCAAGGGGGAGTGTCGTCAAATTTCTTTCCAAATATCACTCGTTTGGTAAACAAAATGAAAGTTAAAGGCATTGGATGAAAATGGAAAAGGTGGAGGGACTAAAACTGTCAAAATCTTAAAGTTATTTTTAATAAAACTCTCCACCTAATTCATTAAATTCACTACATTTAATATCTCGCCAAACTTAATCCTACGCCTAACATTCAATCTCTCAATCCGCTTGCTTGATCATCATTTTGTAAGTGATTTCGTAATCTAAATGTGTTTACAAACAAAGGTTTTGATTTATATTGAAAACTAACGGTTAGATTTTCACTTATGAACAATTTGGTGTTCTACGCCTAAGCGTATGAACACCTAATCAAGTGTGGGTGTTTGTGGTGAAAAAGATATTGTCAAAGCGTTTATATAACATCATTGAAACTATTTTGATCATAAAAACACACCCAGATACACGAATTGATTGATATTGTGAATTAGGGTTTATGCGTGAAATTGGGTGTTTTCAAATGAGAACGTTTTTGGTTAAAAAGATAGTTGAGTGATGTTGTTCATATGGTGAATTGATGATATCTAGGCTCAGAACCAACCCAGAAACACTAATTGATCTTTAATTAGAAATTAGGGTTTAAGTTCATACGCATTTGGGTATTTTTGATTCACTTAAATTCTGATGTTAAAACTTGGATAGAACTACTCATAAGGCTTCTTAGACCTCCCAGAATCATTTTGGTGCAATTTCTATGGCTAGATTACTTACTCGTAAAAATTGAACCTTAGGGTTTAGGTTTACGCATAACTGTTATATGCGTATTCATGATATGATCGGATGGTGATTGAATGTAGATGTTAATGATTGTGTTATGACGAATTTATTTCAGGTCTTCTACATTTGAAAATTCAGAATCAAGGTTTCTAGCAAACTACGCATAAGGATCACCTTACGCATAGAATGTTATGCGTAAGAGCAATCTTACGCGTAACTATTACGCGTAAGGTTCTACATAAGGGACTACGCGTATCATGTGAAGGATATGCGTAAACAGTGACCTCTACGCATAAGGTTGAATCTTACGAGTAAGCCTTACGCGTAAGGTTTATATACGCTTACGCTTAAGCTCTACGCATAAGGTCCCCTTTTCCTACGCGTAACCTTTCTTACGCGTAAGTCATTAACCTACGCATAAGCTTGCGTTTACGCGTATATCACTCCTGTTTACGCATAAGCTTGCCATTTCTACCTCTAAGCCTTGTTTTACCTTAATTATGAATTGTTACGCGTGCAAACTTGTAAATAAATAAATCATAACGCCACGAAACCAATAATGTCACTATAAGCTTAAATGTTTAACAAGTTGTGAATAATAAGTGAAAACATGGACTTTAAAACTTAAAGTTAATCAAATCACGAAACTTATCATGACGTCATTGGACTATTGGACAAAACAAGTGACATTGGACTCGTAACAATCATCGACATATCACATTCAATAATTAGACAATAAAACCATCTGTTGACTAACATAATGTCTTTCGATATGTTGGTTCTTTTGGCTAAATATCTTTCAGATCACGACATGGACGCTCAAATGCAGAATGTGGATGCACCAAATGTTCTCACCGTTGCTGATATCTTCCCTAATGGCTATCCGATGAAGATTGGAAAGAACAACCTTCGTGTTGATTTTGATACCCTCACATGCTCAGAGTCTTCTTGCTTGATAGCAGTGGACATTCTGAAGAACCATTCTTATCAGAATATGCTCACCAAATCTGCCACAGTTCCTGTAATACCTGAATTTCTAAAATTCACAAAAAGACCAAAATACCCTTATGATCAAAAGTATGAATAATTAATTTAAAAGAATACCAAATAAGCTATGTAAATTCATAAACTTTATAAGAAATATCACTTATGATCCAAATAAATCTTAATGACCTTGCAAAGATTATTTTTATAGTTTATAATTTTATAAAATCAGTTTTGTGTTTTTATAATAACCGAATGTATTTATTTAGTTTTATAAAAGAATTAAATTAATAAAAGCCCAATACAAATTTATAAAATTTAGATTCCATTTATTAAAAGTCCATTACAATATTAAGCCCACAAGAAAATTAGAAAATCATATAAATACATATTATACGGTTCATTCTATCCCTAATACTCGATTATACCTAAACCGACTCTAAAACCCTACAAAATTCGACATTCAGTTTCCAAGGCTTGAAGCTATTTTTCTTGGACGAGTTTGAAGTTAAAGAAGGTTTTAAAAATCGGGTTCGAGGTCCTAAGGTGCTGGTTTGATCGTGGTTAGTTTCTTGGTCAATTAGGGTTTCGCCGAGTAGGAGTTTTTGGGTTCTTTTGTTCTAACGTCCAAATCTCATCAAGGGTATGTTTCTAATATTACTTTCAGTCCTACAAGTCATATAGAACCTGTAAAAATTAGTCATGCATAATTAACAAGTCGCACGAAATTATTTTGGATTAAAAACCCTAATAGAGTATAAAATAGCGAACGAGCGTATAATAATTTTTAGGACCATGAATTGATTTTTCTAGAAGCTCTTACATGTTATACGACCTGAATAAAATACATAATTATGAATTCGAAGCTTGTGTGAACTGTCTTGAGTTTTATTGTTCAAAAGCGTATGAAAAAGGAAAGAAATATAAAGGGACGATTAGGGTTTTTATAAACTAGGGTTTGCTTGTTATCATTAAGGGTAATTAATGAAGTAACAATGATGAGCTAATGATGGGTTAAACTTAGGTTTAGGGTTTGTACTTGAATTATGTATATTTCGGTCCTAAATAAAAGTTTTGGGTTGGTTTTGTAAATTATGAAACTTAAGGGTTATTTTTGTAAATAGTAAAATACATGTACTAAACGTATAAAATAAGTGTGGGGGTTAAACGTGTAATTTTGGATACTTAGAGGGCCATTTGAATTGTTATTAAATTGAAAAGGGTACGTTTTGTAAATTCTAAAACCTTTGGGCTAAAATAGTAAAATCTGATAATATAAGGTTAGATCGTGAAATTAAAGATGTCAAAGGTGTAATTTGTAATTCTGAGTAATTATGGGTTCGACAAGTGTGAGTTGATTTTTGTAGAGACACGCATGAGTTTTGAGATAACTTCGGTTTGTTATCATTTACGTTCTAGGTCAAAGTGGAAATCATTGAAAGAAGTAACATGTGAATTTTATGCGTATTAAGTGATATTAAAGAGTATGGGAAACCCTAGTACCTAAATAGGAAGTCGATTAGGGTTAAAAGCTAAATGTGCAAATTCGTTATTTCATGTAAGTTATCAAGGCTTGTGTAAACTATTTTGAAAGAGAGTCCTAAAAACCATTCTTGACATTTGTAAACCCTATACTTTGAAGAATGATTATATAAGTCCTCAAATAAGATAATTATTGTATTAAGCCTTTAAGTTTACTAATTGTCATTTCCAAATCTTAAGTTTGGCTAATTAATGATTTATACTCTAAAATGTTGGAATTCCGTCTGTCACTAAAATGAGTATATTCTGACAACTCTAAGAATATTAATGAGATTAATCCGTTATAACATTAATGATGCTAATAAGTATTAAATAAATCATAATCCGTGTAGATTCGTTAAAGGAGACGCGACGTTACATCTTCGTATTCCTACATTCGTTTGCTTTCCTCTCATTTGCTTTAAGGTACAGATATTCTGACCTTTTTAGTAAAGGTTCCATATGATGTTCTTTTCGTTAGCTTTCCTATTTTACTTATTAAGGTTTCCAATGCCATTGCTATGAACCCTTTCCTGATTGTGTGATCTGTTGCTTAGCTAAACTTATGTTTTATTGAATCATGCGATACTTGATTTGAACTTTACGTTAGGAAGACTTTGATATGTGTAATTGTTGAACCTTATTATATTTGAATATGAACCTTATGATATGAGTTATTGATATGTTCTTTGCTGAACCTTGTGTTTGATTTAGACGTGTGTCATAATTGAAATTTGGTTTGACCTAAGTTAGTTTGACACCCGAGCCAAATAATTGGGGGTTCCATGTCCGTGTCAGTAATGCACTTCTGACATGACTCTAGGGCAGTAGAGTGAAGTTATGCCACGTCCCTTATCTGATATTCGCTATGAGCTCAATTTATATTATATTATCACTGTATGTTTGTGGGGCGTATGGGTGCATCCTAGATCTGATCAGTTGTTCGATATGATTTGTTTAGGTGAATGATGTCGGGTGCAATAAGCATCTTCATAAAACTCTGGGAGCTAGCTACTCCGGATTATTTTGAGATTTTTACTATATAGTCATGATGTTTTTGATATGATATGTTTTTGGGCTCGTGGTAGTTAACTAAATCCTAAATTGTTGTTTCCATATTAGGTATTCTGATTATGATTCGGTATGTTCAAATGTTTATGATTATGTGCTGGGTTTATTATATGTTCTTATATATGTGTATGCTTTTGTATGTTTATGCGATTACCGTTTACAATGGTAGGTTATGATTAATATGTTTAAATGGGATTTGCATGCTGTTATCTGATGTCATGTTAGTTTCTCGTTATGTAAATTCGTTGAACTGTGGGATGAACGTGTTGGTGTGAAAGTGAGTATTCTATAAGTTTAGTATGTATAATTTGTTCAGTTAATTTTGTGAACTTTGCTTATACATTAGTGTTTATTGCTTATGTGAACTGCCATGTTTTAACTCTGCTGATGTTAGGATTTGATCTGAGAACTGGTTTGGCTTATGATAGTTGTTTTGATAATTGCTAATGGTTATGTTATGTTTTGTTTGGTCTATTTAATTATAGTTTGTCTACTATGTTCCTATTTGTTTGTGAGACTGCTATGTTTTGGACTGCTATTTCCGCTGCTGCTATATTGATTTAAGAGTGTTAAATGTTGATTAATTGAGTTGTATGAATGCTATGATCATTTGCTGGTAACTGTTTTTGTTAGTCATTAGACTTTTCGTTTGGCTTATAAATAATTTGTTATTCTTGGTATGCTAAGTGATTGGTTGTTCTGATGTGTTTGTATTTGTGTCATTAATGTGCTATGAGATGCTTTAAATTGTTATGTGGTTGTTTGGATTTCTGTATATTTGTGCTTCTGCATAATCCTAAGAGATCTCTCATCATCTTTTTATTTTGATTTCGTCATTTGTATATTTTGTTTTGTTTCGTTATATCTGTTCACTGAGCTTTGTAAGCTCAGCCGCATTTTCTTTTCCTGCGGCAGGTATTTTAAGCATTCAAGATTGAGCTTATGGGATAGCTGATCTGGGTTGAGAGTAGAGACGAGAGCAAGATTTGATTATAGAGATCTTAGATTTATTTTGAAGTTTAGTTATTTATGTTTTCTTTTGAGTATTTTGTAAGGCTTTCGCTATTGTATATTATTTAGAAGTTCTGATATGAAACCGTATTGTGATATCTTTACCCTTGTCGGGTTGGGGTGTTACAGTTCCGGAGATCTACATACAGCAATTATGGCACACAATGAAGCAGATCAAAGGGCGAAATGCTGTGATTGTGACTCTCAATCACAAGCAAGTCACCATCACACTAGCAGACTTGCGGGCTATTCTCCTCATTTCTGTCATTGAACCAACTGAGTACAACGCTACACCTTCAGAAGAGGTCGTTCTGCAATTCATGATCGACATCGGTTATGACGAAGCTACAGGGGTAATCACCAAGCACTCTTATGTTGATCTGAAGAATATCCCTCAGCCCTGGAGAACCCTCTTCATTATCATCACAAAATCTGTTTCTGGACGGGATAGTGGCTTGTGCACACATTACAGTGTACAACCCGCTCTTGTAATGAAAGGACCCTGTGGTACGCTTCAGTGCCACAATCCTTATAAAAGGAGCGAAAGCTTCTTACTTTTGAGTAAAACCTATCAAACCTTTCAATTTCAAAAGGTTTTGCTCAAAAGAACAAGTACTTCCCCCTTATGATTTTCAAAACCTCAACCGTTTATATCACTTGTTGAGGGGGAGTATTTGACTTAAAAACTTTGTTCACAAATTGTTCTTTGTGTACTCTTCCCACAAAACTCAAATTGGTCACATTTATTCTCAACATTTCTTCAAAAATAACATTTATATGCCATTTTTGAGGGGGAGAAAATTATGTGCTAAGAAATATGTTGTATTTTGCTATTGAATCCTCGTGTGAAAAGACTTCAACCCATGAATTGACGGAATCTGAACAGTCATACATTGAAAAGATTTGTCTTCCAAGACTTATCCAAGTAAATTGTACCCATTCGAGAAGCTCTTGATAGACATGAACTTTGACGGGTTTGACAACCTTTCGGGGTTGTCCACATCTTCAAGGTAGTTATTAGAGCTAGTTGTCACCTAAAAGCTGACAATGTATCTCTTTAACTATGCAACGTAATCGTGTCTAGCAATGAGCTGTCTATCTTGAGTCGATCAATTAAAAAGTGCACGCTCTTTCCTCACTGTGCAGATTTCTGTCAAAACTCTTAAGCACATGTGGAGGGGGAGTATTTCTGAAAATCTAAAACTCTTGAAGTGTTCAAACATGTTTTTCATTCACAAACACTTCGAGAGATTTTCATAAAAAATGGTTTTATGGCAATGGAGTTATAAGGTGATTAAGGTTAGGAATAACCGTCCTATGATCTGCCAGAGCCGGAGGGATCTACCCAAGGACACTACCAATAGTTAGAATTAGAAGTCCTTAGGTATGATTATAAAAAGGAGAAAATGAGAATCAGAGAAAGAAGGAGTTGAAGAATTAAAAAGAAATGCAAAGAAAAGGGTGAAAAGAAATAGCCCTCCAGATTATTCAATTTAGGGCAGACACTGGGTTCAATTCATATGCTACTGGTTGTCACTTGATGACGCCGGTATTGAAGATTAAAAGTTGTCATGAACCCAGTGACGCATGCACTAAACCTTCTTAGCCACTCAAGTTTCTCTCAACAGAAGCTTGTTTCATTCTCACAGGGAACCCTACATAATCTATCGGCTTTCTCTTAGAGATTGCTAGTATTGAAGAAGGAGACCCTCTCCCTAGTCTCCGCTCAGGAAAACCAAAATGCACTATTGAGTCTAGAGCCACGAGATTCATCAAAAGATCTCATAGGTACACTTGACATTTCACCACTTGTTGTTCAACAATAAGAACAACAGTTGTACGTTATCGAGTCCTACACAGATCCTAGCAATCTGTCTAGAACATTTATGAGAGGTTCACAATTGTGATCCTCAGTGATTGAATGGAAACTCCTGCCAGGGTCAACATCAAACAGCCCTGACAGCAGGTCACTTCGGTAACTTCTGTTGGATTACGCTTAATGTGTCTCAAACGGTCTACAGTCGTGAGGTGATGCTTCGGTGTACCTCAGCGACTCATCTGAACTGTAGGTGTACTTCGGTACATCGCGTTATCTCACTTGTGGGACTCCAGTTCAGGAACGGCCTTTGTAAGAATTAGAGTTGTGTTTTCATACGCTGTTAACACTCTCGAAGTTCAAACTTGTAAGTGCCGGAATCCGCTTATTACTAACCTTTCTTATGTTTTCTTCTTATGGAAGCTCTGGAGCGGACTGATCGTGCAGATTCTTCACATGCTCATACCAACAACACCACTAATGGAAGTTCTATCAAAAGGCAACACAAAAGTTTGAAAGATTCGTCGTCAAGTCAAAGAATCTACAAAGATAAAGACTAAAAGAACTTCATCATTACTGTAATCCAACGATAAAGAGCGTGTGAGCATGTTGAAGAATGACGTGGAGACACTGGAGCAACGAAGCAGACCTGATGCAGACTACAACAACATACTATCACTACCATCACAAAGAACAAAGATCAAAGAACAAAGAAAATGATGACGTCAAAGCAGAACTTTTCAAAGGAAACAATTTCTCTACACTGGAGAGATTGTTCGAATCAAGGCAATTCTTCTCACAAGAAAGAAGAATGTCAGAAGACGTCAAAGCTACTATTACATCAACACCTTCACCGTTCACATCATCAATCACTAACACTTAGGGGAGATTGTTGGAATCACTCCTAAAATAGAATTCAAGTGTTAGTAATTAATATGTAATAGTTAGCTTAATGTGGCTTTTATGTTAGTAATCATGCCAAGGCTTATGTAGAAAGCCTATGAGCCTTGGCCCAAGTCCAATAAGGAAAGGAAGGGACTAGGAGTGTTGCCCTAGCTCCCTCTCCTATAAATACCTTGTAATAACCCTCACTTGAGGGTTGGTTGTTCAATTTCATTCTCTTTCACTTCATACGCATAACCTTTCATTATTCATACGCATAAGTGTTTGTTTGTTATTGTTCAACCGATCTCTCCTTCATCTATTTCTTATATTGATGCTTGTGTTACTAATATGGTGACCTAACATAAACTATAGACGTTTTCGTAAACAATTTGGTGAAATACCCCTAGGACCTTGCTATGATAATAATACTAGGTGGAATTCTACTTGCATGATGTTTGAAATATATTATGACAACGTGAGACTTTAAACGCTTTTAATGAACAACTTGTTAGTAGAAATAAGTCCGTTTCAATAGACGACCAAGATTGGGATCGACAAAATTCCACAATTCCACAAGTAGAATTTAGTCGATAAGTCCGTTTCGATCGACGACAGAGATTGGGATCGACTAAATGATTTAACTCTTTTTTACAAGTTTTTAAAGAGGAAACAACTATAGCATCGGGTGTTTATTACCCAACTAGCTCATTAGTTTTATTGCAAATTTATATTATGACGGAAATATTAGACGAAATAAAAAACCCACCTACTCAAATGTTTAGAAAAATGGTTAAAGTTATAAAAAAAAAAATCTATAAAATATTTTGGTAGTTTACTTTTGGTTTTTACTTGTTCTGCCGCACTTAATCCATGTTTAAATGTTAGAGGTGTAGAACTTTTAATAACAAGAATAACAGAAAATTTAGACTTATCCTTTGGGTTAGACGGTCAAGACCCCGACTACTTAGAATCCCAAATTTTTAAATTTAACGATAATTTTAAAAAATTATTTGAAATTTATGAAACAAAATATGGTCAACAACAAAACCCAATTGACCAAATGCGGGTCGGATCGTCTCGAATGACAAAAGACATTAATATAAACCTTTATAATAGTTTATGTGAAGACGCTACAAAGCGTCAACGAACATCGACCCCAACAAGCGAGTTGGGACAATATATGGCTACAAACTTTTTAACAACTTTAAGTCCCGAAGAGTTTGCAAACTTTGACATTTTGGCTTGGTGGAAAGAAAGGGAAATTCAATTTCTAATTTTATCCGTTGTGGCTCGTGACTTATTAGCGGTCCAAGCTTCGACGGTAGCTTCTGAATCGGCCTTTTCTACTAGCGGTAGAATTATATCGGAAAGAAGGTCAAGACTAACCCCCGAATCCGTGAAAGTATGTGTATGTTTGAAAGATTATTTGGACGAAGTATATATGATACAACATGAAACATCGTTGGAAGGTCCGGTATTAGAAGACGTTGAAGAAACTATAGCAAGAGAAGAAGTTGAATTAGGGATATCACTTCCGAATACCGAGTTAGATGAAAGTGAATTTGAAGACTTTAATGTTGAAATCTTAGATGTAGAAGATTTTTTGGACGATTTAATGACTTGAGTATAACGGGTGATGGCAATGCTGAAGCTCGATATACTTTAGTACACTAATATGTTTTTGGGTGATTGCCATGCCGAAGCTCGAAATGTATTAGTATTTATATATTTTTACTTGTATAATTGTATTGTTTTAAAAAAAGCTATGATTATATTTTTTAGTATTTTTCCGGTGCAAACAAAAAGTTATAATTGTATTTGTTTAGTATGTTTCCGGTGTATTGTTTAATTAAATTTTTGATAATTAACAAGTTTTTTAAATGAAATTCGAAGTTTTTAGTAAAATTCCAAAAAAATCCAAACCGATACAAAACCTATTCCGAACATTTATAACAAAAAAAAACCGATTTCACAAAACCAAAACCGGTTTCATAAAAGCCGGTTGTTTGAAAATCGATTTTTCAAAAACCAAAAACCGGTTTTAACCGGTCAACTTGCATTAGTGTCTTGTATAGTGTGCATTACAATGTTGTACAGTATAGTATAAGTATAAAAAAAAATGATGTGAGTATCAACCCTGAACTTGCATCTCTTTGTATACCGAAGATGGATTAACAAAAGTCTGAAAATAGGAAAACTAGGTTTTGACATTTTGTAAGTATCAACCTAGGCCCAACCAAAACCAAATCCAATCTTAGCCCATTTCATTTTCCACCACTTATTAAAACCCCATTTCCACAAACCCTAACCCTAGAGCAGCTTATCATCTCCTTCACACCCCCACAAACAAACTCACACACACAGCCGCTCAACAAACAAACAACCAAACATGGGTCGCGTCCGTACGAAAACCGTGAAGAAATCATCCCGGGTAGTAATCGAACGCTACTACTCAAAAATGACACTCGACTTCCACACAAACAAGAAGATCTTGGAAGAAGTAGCAATCATCCCATCAAAACGTCTCCGCAACAAGATTGCAGGGTTCTCAACCCACTTGATGAAACGTATCCAAAAGGGTCCAGTGAGAGGGATCTCATTGAAGCTGCAAGAAGAAGAGCGTGAAAGGAGGATGGACTTTGTTCCTGAAGAAAGTGCTATCAAGGTTGACAGGATTGAAGTTGATAAAGAGACTATTGAGATGTTGGCTATGTTGGGTATGGCTGAGCTTCCTGGTGTTGTGGTGAAGGAAGAGGTGGCTGCTGCTGCTGCTATTCCTGGTGGCTATGGTGCTTCTGGTGGTGGTGGTCGTGGTGGGTTTGGTGGTGGTGCTAAGAGGTACTGATGATGTTATGGTGATGTCATGGTTTGTTTTTTTTATTAAGGGTTAAGAATGTTTTGACAGGATGTTTTTAAGGATTTATGTTTATGTTTTTGTTTAATGTTGGATTTCAATGTTTTAAGGATGGTTTAAGATTTATGGTATTTTATGGTTAAGTATTTTTGCATATGGTTGTTTTTTAATTCTATATTGCTGTTGAGTTTTAGGTTTATGCTTGGTGACAATATATGGTTGCTTTAGTGAATGTTTAAATGATTTGAAGGTGATTAAGAATGTTTAAAGATTAAGGTTTCTGATTTGTTGTTATGATGTGCTTTGGATTTTTTTGGCTTAAGGTTTTTACATTGTTGAGATTTAGGTTTATGTTTGAGATGGGATGATTGTGTTTTATGTTGGAAATGTTTATGATAGTGTTATAAGGATAAAGGTTAATATTTTGTTGTATTGTTATAACTAGCTTTATGACTGGCGAGTTTCAAGTGTATTCTTTGTTATGATTCATTAACTTGAATTGATTTAGGTATACTTATCACTTATGTCGTTAAACTAACGATATGTTAACCTAAAAAACATGCATGTAATGAATAACCTATTCATAATGTGAGGATTGATTGTGGCTAAACAGAAGCATTTGTATATCAGGAACTACAAAAATAACATCCATTAAGTAAAAAGATGAAAAAATAATTTCAAACAATTGTGGTGCATAATTTTTGGGTAAGTAGAAAGGAATGTTGCTTATTGGAACCTTTTTCGATTTATAATGTCACTTTTGTGTATCTTGAAAACAGTCGTTAAGTGATTCTGTTTGATTGGGAACTTGGGTTATAAGTGTTGATTTTTAGTCCAGTCATTATGAGTATTTTGGCGGTATCTTAGTCTGTCGTGCTAGATATGGTACATGGAAGTTTAATGTATGTATTGGTTTCTTAGGATGGGAAGGGAAGTACATGACTCCCCAATGAATAAAGGATGTGTTAGACCTTAAAAAAGAATAATTGGGTAGAAATGAAAATCGAGTAATTGTTGGAGATCATCTCTAATAATCACCGTAAAATAAACGTGTGCCATCCTTCTTGTTGGAAACTGCTTATTTACCACTGAATAAGCAGAAACTTTTTGGTTTATCTAAACACTCCAAAATTGCTTATTTGCTTATTTTCCCAAACTACCTTTTAGAGTTTTAGTGTCCAACCATGTCCTGATAGAAGTTATTAGTGTCAAAGGTCTTTGGAAATCAAAATGTTGTTATTAATTATGAGCCATAATATGAAAAACTTATAGTTATTAAAATGTACTGCATGAATATTTTGGTTGTGCTTAAGTTTTATCTATCTGTATCAGTTTTATACAATCTTGACTCCAACAATATACTGTTTGGATCTATTGATTTATTATATTGGTTTTATGCAATACCATTTTCTTCTGCTGTCATATTTCCAGTGTTTCAGAAACAGCACCAGCTTGTAGTAAGTTTACTTGTATGCAATCAGCTGCTATATATTTCGATTTAAATGTTTTAAGGATGATTAAGATTAAAGGTTTTTCTTATGTATTATTCTTATGGTGTTTTATGGTTAGTAATTTTGCATATGGTTACTTGTGTGTGTTTTCTGAAAGTGATATTAGATCATGGAAATTAGATAAACCATGCCATGTTGGAGATTCCATTTGAATGTACTTCTGCTGCTTAAGATTTAGTGGCTTCATATAATCAGTTTTGTTGCAACAAGTATGAATACCACTTGTTGATGGTTACATTCATGTAGTTGGGGCTAAACATGGTATGAATCGGATGGTTTTTTTTTTTTTTTTTTTTTAACGTAATCGGATGGTGTTTTGTTATAGACTTATACTACCCAACTGAAAATTTTAATTTCATTAAGGTCAATTGCATATATATCCATTAAAACTTGCATATTTGCATATATACCCAAAACATGCTTAAAATGCATTGTACATCATGCAATAAAAACTTGTATTATGGGGAAATATGCAAGTCTTTAAGTTTTAGTGGGTATATATGCAATTCCCCCTTCATTAAAACTAGTAACAGTCTGTTGACTGCAACCTCTGTGATGGTTTGGGAGTTCCATATTTCGGGTTCCATTTCATCTTCTAGACAGTGTTGTACAAACCATTCAAGTTATGAAGATTCAATCAAATTCAAAGTCAGTTCAAACTTCAAACAACAGGTTTTCATAGGTTAAGCCCAAATAAGAACTGAACCTCAACTATGCATGTTTAAGATCTATAATTTCAGTTATCACTAGAGTGTTCTTTCTAAATGTAAACATAAACCTAAAGTCCTCATATTGAGTTATATTATAGATGTGGGGGAAGAGATGTATGAAGGTTAAATCTGATGTATAAATCACAATCTGTAATTAGGTGCATTTTGAATTGTCCAAAGAAGCATGTAACACTGATTACATCCATAAAGAGCTTCTTTCTAGCTAAAAAAACATTTTCTGGTAAATCTTTCAATCCTAGATTGTTTCTGCCATCCACATTCCAAAATGCTGCCTTTTGTGTTTGAAGATCCTGACATGAAGATGGAGTCTAATATGTTTTCTACCATCGTTGTGCTTGAATTGAACCTGGAAAACATTTGTATGAACGAAAATAAGTACACAAAACAAAATATAACATGAAGTGAAGTAAAGTACTATGCCATTATATTGGCCTAAACCGTTGTATAATGCTCAGAAAGTATTCTACATAAACTGGCAGAAGGTTTGACAAACTTAGCACCTTACCAAAAAACTTGTAAAGCATCAACCGCATTTACCATGTTTTGCCATTGATCACGCTTGAATTGCCTCTATAATTGGTTACTGTTGAGGCTTTAATCAAGCCTTGTTTACATCAGCCATAGCTCGAATGCTTAATGCGTAAGAGCTTATAAGTTTCAAACTTGAATGTTTCATATATGCCGGTAGTTGGTTTTATGTGACAACTGCACATCTTAAACACTGACCATCATTAGTCCATATTGATTACAAACATCACAATCTTAGGCTGCCCCCACTAAGGAGGGTCAATCCCTCTCATTTTCCCTGCCACGTCAACTTTCTCTCTCCAGCGACCTTTAGGCGATTAGGTGCCTCGATAAGGGCCGACCATGTTTATTTATTTATTTATTTTCGTTACAAAACGGCTAGAAAGCAAGTTACACAAAACCAAGTCAATCGCTCCCACGACCAAGTTACACAAAATAAGACCCATGATTGAATCCCCACAGTAAGGGGATCGAGTAGCACTCGATCGACTAAGTCGATCGTGTGTGCTTACTGCGTCGAGCCTTATGCCTATTTGAGGCTTTGATGGAGAGTTTAGCTCAGGCTTGTTACACCAACACAACAGCCAGTCAACCACCATCATGGGACACACCCCTTGAAGCAACCAAACACACTCCAAGCAGCTAATTAAAAGAATAAAACCCCACAACTAAACAGAAGACATCAACAAAGCCTCACAAAACACATGCATGAGATGTGTGAACTGAAGGAACAAAATACAAACTCAAATTAACAATAACACATCCTTGCTATCTGACTACTATTATTTACTTCAATTCGTTAGATAAATGAAGTAATTAACTTAGATATACTTTCAATTAGTTAATCTAAATTTAAATGAGCAATTCTGTTTTCATTAGTTGTGCTACTTTGTAAATGTTGTTTCATTATATCCTGAAGAGTGAGACTATAAGTAAATTAACTTTGTCTTTCTATTTTAATTTACTAAGGGTCTAAAAATAACAAATGGGGATGTAGCTCAGATGGTAGAGCGCTCGCTTAGCATGCGAGAGGTACGGGGATCGATACCCCGCATCTCCATTCTATTTTTCTTTTTTTGCCAATTTTAGATTAACGGTCCCTCGATTTTGGCCTTCTTCCTTCTGCATCAAAAACAACTTATATGTTCCAGAGTTGTTTGATTTGTATGTTAATTAACAAACTTATATAAGCCCATAAGTCTTAAAATACACAAGAAATTTCGGGCTTATAAAACATAAGCCGAAATGTAATAAGATAATAAGCCCAAAAATAAGCTTAAACAAACAACTCCAATGAAATAGAAGTCACTTTGAGACCCTGCTGCCTTGATGGAACAAGATTTGCCACACGCCATCACTACGATAATCTGCATATATAACAATTGTTAATCGATAGTATAAGTACCGTGCGGCAGTTAGATCGCTAAGACAGATTTTTAGTACTAAAAACCTTCTATGTTTGTGGTTGAGCAAGTTCATAAACTCCAAGTTTTCCCAGTTTGCACACTTATGGCAGGATTTCTTTACGCCTTGCAAGCAAATTTTTTTCTTTCCATCTGTCATATACTTTTATTTATAAGCTTTAGGCATATTTTCTTAAACCAAGCTCCTTACGTAAGGCCTTCGATACCAAATTCAGCTTGCTCCTTGAGATGTATGCGGCATAGAAGAGTCCATACAAGGTTACTGATCTTCATGTCTCATTATCACTTAAAAGAAATATATAAGCTGACAAAATCAAACGTTGAATAAGAACAACAGCAAAAGAACATAAGATAAAGGTAAGATACCAAAAGAGAAAACCAAAACACAAATCAAAGTATGAACTCAAATTAGAAAAATGAATGTAATCCGTATAAAGTAGGGAACCAAATTTAATCCAAGTGAAATCCTAAAATCATGATACATGAAGAAGAATAAATCAACAAACGAAAACCAAAATCTGAGTATGACTGTTACATGTACAAAAATCAACCTGCTAGAGACCGAGACTCCTTAAATCCTTACTGATACACATTACTAATACCCTTGTATCATCGGGGATTCTACTAGTCTTCAAATCATAATAACTTTGTTTGCTACAGATTCTCAAAGATCTTATTTTGATTTTGTTAAAAAAAATCCTTCTCCACCGCGGCTGGAAGTATCTAACATATACACCTCCGCAACTTGTATATTTAATTATAATGAACATGTTCCGATGATGGCTAGTCCTTAGAATACAGAAAACTCAATCAAACAATTCATCAGACACTAGATTACCTAAATAAACTTTTTGTACTTTCCTCTAGAAAGTACGTTGCTTTAAAACAACCATTCCAATTATCTAATCAAGCTCTGCCCTTGATTCTTCTCAATATTACTCTCCGTCATCAACACTCGAACCTTCTCAACTTCATCCCATTTACCTCTTTCTGCATACATATTCGACAACAACACATAGTTCCCAGAATTCCAAGGCTCTAGGACTATAAGCTCCTTAACTGCTACTTCTGCAATCTCCATATAACCATGATCACGACAAGAACTTAATAGAGCACCCCATAACGCAGCATTTGGCTTCATCGGCATTGATTTTACTAAATCAAAAGCCTCTTTTACGAATCCACCACGCCCAAGAAGGTCAACCATGCACCCGTAATGCTCAAGCTTTGGCTCAACGTGATGCTTTGAAACCATTAAAGCAAATAGGTCTTTGCCTCTCTGAACCAACCCTGAATGTACACAACATGTTAACACCCCAACAAAAGTCGACTCGTTAGGTTTAACACCTTTCTTAATCATCTCATCAAATAAAGCTAACCCCTTCTCCCCATCCCCATTAAACGCGAAACCTGAAATCATGGCATTCCACGAAACCACATTTTTCCCCGGCATATCCTCAAAAATGGAAAAAGCATCATCCAAACGCCCACGCTTAGAATAAAAATCCACCACCGAATTCCTTACACTAACATACTTCTCATAAACTCCACTCGCTTTCGCAAAAGCATGAATCCACTCCCCAACACCATCTTCCCCCAAACGCGCACAAACAGGCAACATACTAACCACCGTCCCTTCATCACCATCAACCCCACCATCCAACATCTCACGAAAAATCCCCAACGCCTCACGCTCCCTCCCACTTTTCGCCAAACACGACAAAATCGTATTCCAACTCACAACACTCCTCACCCTCATCCCTCTAAAAACCCTCAACCCCATATCCACATTCCCATCTTTACACCAACCTTTCATCACCATATTCCCAACAATCACACTCACACCATCTCTCTCACACATTTCATCAAACATATTCATTGCATCACCCATTCTCCCACAACTCACATACATCTCAACCAACCCAACTCCAACACAACCAAACAAACAAAACCCACGTGTCAAAACATCACCATGCACAATCTCACCAAACCTTAAATCACCAACATTAGCACAAGCCTTAAACACAGGCCCATAACTAAACTCATCAGCCCAAATACCATTATTTTTCATGGTACAAAAAAACTCTATAGACCCATGAAAAGGTGGTGAATTTGAGTAGCCTTTGATCATGGAATTGTATAAAAGGATGTTTGGGTGATGGGTTTGGTTAAATATTTGATGGGCATAAGTCATTTTGTGGTGGGACCCACAAATGGTGATGAAGTGTGAGAGGATGTGGTTGGATTGGTGGAGATTGTGTCGGATGATTTGGGCGTGGATTTGGGTGAGGTGAGTGGGAGTAGGCCGGCCATGGAGGTGTTTCAGGATGATTTGTTCCATTGTTTTCCTTGTTTTGCTCATTTTTATGGCTTAAACCACAGTGGAAGTTTGGTTTAGTTTTGGGGGTTTAAGGGGTTTTGGCACGCAGTTTTTAGGAGCGTTTTGAAACAACTAGTGTTCAGTGTATGAAATATAAAAGCCGTTTGATAAGTAGCGTTTTAGATTGTATTTAAGCGGTCGTAAAAGTTGGCTTTAAAAAAGCTACTTAATGGAGCGTTATAATATAAACACCGCTAGTTCATGCTATTGCCAATTTTGTCGAATACAACCTAAAGTAGCTTATGGTTGCTTACGATTAATATATGTTTGTAGGTCGTAGCCGAGTGTTTGAGTTGACTTACGATGATAACCAATAGAAAAATGGCTTATAACCTCATATAAGAGCATCTTTAATGGAGGCTTATTAAAATAAAAATTCGCATTTTAAAAAATTGTCTTAGCTATTCTAGTATATACATTAGCATGCAGACGACGTTGTTTTGGGTGAGAAAAGAATGAAACAACGTCGTTTTAAGCTATAGCACGTCGTTGTGTTGTTTCGGTCATGTTGTTTGGTAGTTTGCAGGACCATTTTTGTTTTTGGGTTGTAATTGGGTTAATGGATGTTATTTTTTGGCCCATTTTCATTATATATTAGGCACCAGAATTGGTCTTTGTTATAAACTAGGCGACAAGAAGATGCGTGTCTTCTTCAAAACATATGTGTCTAAACCTTTTCTTTTGTGACATATACTCTAGTATTTTAACACATGCAACCCTCATATCTCTTTATATGCTCAGCTCTCTCTCTAACCGAGTTGGGTTAGATTTGAAGGAGTGATTTTATTTATTATTATTATTATTATTATTATTATTATTATTATTATTATTATTATTATTATTATTTATTTATTTATTTTTTACTTTGTATGCTATTATTGGATTGGTGGATATGTGTATCTGTTAGTTTAAGCTTTGTCATATTTCTGGTATGTGATTATAAATGATGATGTAATATGGTGTGCTATAAGTTGTGTTTTATTTGCCGCTGATGATCTTTCAATTTTTTTAGTTCTAATATGTCGTCATGGGTGTTGATTTTGTACACTTTGTATGATCTGTGGTCGTAAGTGCTTCGTGCTATCTTTTAAAACCTGATATGTGCTTATAAGTGTTGATTTTATTCGTTGTGAATACGATTGTATGTTATGTTTCTTGCATTGTATGTAAAAAAAGCGGTTAATTAATATATACATGATAATTGCGAAAAAAGATATTTGGCTCGTGTTAATTGATGATAGAAGATAATCAAAAGTTTATGCAATAGATAAACTGTAAACAATGACACAATAATCTAACTGAACACTTGACGCTAAATTTTTCAAAAGTTCTGTATTATTAAAACCGACTTTATACAAAAAATTAATATGAAATCGATATTATCAACTATTTTTCCTTACTTTATAAGTCTTTTAAAAAAAAGATTAAGCTGCTTTTATATGGTTTTTTACAAAATCATAATTTTTAGTTGTGTTTTATTACCTGCTGATGCTCTTTCAAATTTTTTTGTTTGTATGGTATTAGTGGAAATCTGGATGTGTATTTGTGTTTGTTTAAGTTTTCTGAAATCTTTGGAGTATGATATGTCGTCATGCATGCTGACTTTATACACTTTGTATAATATGTGGTCAAAGTGCTTTGTGATGTCCTTTAAAAAAGCAGGCAAAAATGCATATATATCCCTCTCAAAATGAATAATTGCATATATATCCTTTGTACAAGTTTTTTATGCACATAATACAATGGTTTTTATGCATGCTTTGGATATATATGCAATTTGGCATTTTCAGGAGGATATATATGCAAAAGCCCCTTTAAAGCATGATATTACTGACTTTTTTAACCAAAACCACACAGGAAAAGTATACCGTTTCGAGTGTAGTAAAGTATTGCTAAGACAGGTCGTTCCACGTGGACTTGTTTTGTTCTCAGGATCACAAAAGCGAAAAGGTTCAAACGGATTAATAGACTAATTTCAAGCAAAATAGAAGGCAAGGGCAAAATGCGAATTTCTGAGAATTTATAAAATAGACATGTTTGTTTGGACTAGATGATATAACTGAATGGCAAGGTTATGATAATGTTTAAAACCTTGATTATAAACACAAAGACTAGATTTATCAAATCCTTGACTATGATCCACAAGTATACAATTTTTGTCTAAATGGCTTATCCTATAAATCATGCATTAGACTCAACTAATTAATTCAAGATTTATATCTATTCTAGCAAAGACACTTATGTAACCATTCTCAATTTATGATGTCATTATTTGATTATTTACGTCATTTAATATTTTCATTTCAAGTACATTTACTTTTACGAGTAGCCGGATAAGCTCACTCGCGTGCGAGCATTAAACTTGAACCAAACGTGAGCAATAGTCACTCTACACATTTATAAGCATTTTATATTATTTTCATGATATAAAGGGAGTTTTAGGAAAGTCATATCATTTTTACAGTTTACGTTACGTTTATCAAGAATCGGTGTCACCAAACGCGATTTAACACTCCCGGTTTTAGAATGAACGTACATTTAACACAAACTGACACTAGACTATGCCCAGTCTACACATTTTAAGCCTTTTAGCTTCCTAATAATCATATTTTAAATGTCACATTTTACTTTTTCCATTTTCATGTAAACTTCGTATGTTTTACGTTTACGCGTATTTAAACCTACGTTTCTATGTTTTAACGACATGTACGCTCTATATTGAACTTATCAATCATTTAATATGCTAAGATATAGTATATTGATAAGTTTTAATATTTTTATAAGTTTATTATTTTTACAATACCCGATTTTAAGTTTTGTAACTTAAAGATTTAATGTTAATAATTATAGGGATCAAATGACACTTCGTAACTCAGTTATATCACAAAAGTTATACAATTAATCACCTCCCATGTACTTGTTCGACATATAGGAGTGAATCACCAAGACATAAAGTCTTGGTGATGACTCATTTCTACACACATGCAAACTTACGTGCTAAGTATCTAGATATTTGTTATCTAAATCATTATATCAAGTTAACTAGTCAAAGATAGGAAGAAAACTCATTCAACCCTCCTTTTTCTCTCCCTTTTGGCCATCCCTCCCCATCAACAAAACACCATCATCCTTTGATTATTTTACTTCAAGTTATACATGAAAGTTGAAGGCTTAAGTAACCTCTACATGAATCTTGAGTTTATTTGGTGATTCCATGATTGAATAAGGAGTTATACAAGGTAAATAAGGGCTGAGATTATAGGATTTACACAAGTATTATATAAGAGTAATATAAGCTTGGATTAAAGATTTGGAAGCAAGGGTTTAAGCTTAGAAGGATTAGGTGTTGTTTAGTGATCTTATTCTTGTAAAATTCATCATAAAGTCTTGTAAGATTCATGCTTATTTTCTTATTATCATTTAATATGGTTGTAATAATCTAGATATATATTTCATGTATTTTATATGTTTTATATACTTATTATACTTGATTATGCTTGGTAACTTGGACTAAATCACTAGAAACATCGAAAAGGACTAGTATTGCAAAACAGTTTCTGGACAGGGGGTATAAATGTAATTACTGGGAAAAATTAATGGACTTTGAAACTTAGGTAAAAATATATGTAATTAGGTCTATATTTTTCGGTGCTTTCCATGGGTATAAGTCCTAAAAACGATACCCGATGAATTAAATAGAAATGTTTTCGTGAGAAGTGTCAAAATCTGAGTAACAGTTTTCAAATGGGTAAAACTCATAAAATTTGCATATAACCATCTGTTGGTCAAAGAAGAAAACTTGTAGCTAACATCCTAACTTAAACGTAGCCAAAAAATGGACATAAAACAGAGTTGTATAACTCAAGTAATGGCCAAAATCGTGAGAGTATAAGTTGCTAAAGTAAACAACATGCATATTTAAGGACAAATTAGTAATTTCACATTAGCTAAGTAACTTTAGAGAACGTGGGGCCCATAAATCTGTAAATTTCATTCAAAAACCTTTCCGACGACATAAGAACCAAATCATAACCCTTTACCGTTTAGAAATAACGTATAAATTAAGACGGAAAAACAAAAGTTTATAAAAACTCTAAACGTAACGTTTAGTAATACTTGACCACTTTTTATTTCAAACCGAAGTGGTGGGACCCACTATCTGAAAAACATACTCGTTTACCCTTTTCGTATACTAAATGACTCCTAAACGACAAATTCGGACATATGAACATATAAAAATGACATAAAACTTAATTATCGAATAACTTGTAAATTAGAACCCGTAACTAGTTTTAAAGTGTCTAAACTAAATCTAAACACTTGTTTTACTTTACAAATGATATGTACCAAAGCATAATTAATAACTATATAAAGTATGCTAATATAAATACAAATGTTATTTTAGAACCTAAGACTAGATATAATATTTTAGGTTGCTCGTAGAGGTTTTCTCGGCATATTCATCGTCTTCGTTGCGCACTTGATATCATTCACTTACGATGAGTTTCATAGCCCCTACTTTTATTTGTTTTGAACTACTTTGGGGTGAGATACATGCTACGACTTTTATAACGATCACATTTATTTACAACTATATGTTTATCTGAAATGAATGTTTTATTGGCACTAAGTAACACTATTGACAAACTTAAGTTCCTATATCATGAACCACTAATCACTAGTTGAGTGAGCGTGAATATTGTGAATAGGTCTGTTAGGACTGATGAATCCCATTTGTGTTGATCCGGTTAGGGCAAACAAGTGCACTATATTTGAGAACACTAGGTATAACGACAAATCATGAATCATTTGATCAACTAATGGACTTGGTACAAATTTGATATAATGGACTTGGCGTAATCTCGAGCTAATGGACTTGGTATAATCATGATGCGTAGTTCAGGGTCGAAAGAGTTCCTTTTCCGCGAGCAAGCTTTACAACCAACTAGACAGTATCCCTAATCGTTGCAGTGTTGTATGGGTAAGCCCAGGGGGTTGATCGTTCTCTAGAGGAATATAGATGCTAGTAGAGATGTATCACGAAAAGGTAAGGGTGAGGGTGATTATTTTTAGTCATTTTATATTTTTCATAAAAGCAAGTAAAATCTCGGGGTTTGAAGAGTGGTGGTTTGGTAATTTACCAATTAAACTACTTAACAAATTAAATTAAAACTAACTAAACTAAATAAAAGTAAAAGCTATGGATTGTAGGAGTGTGTTCTTATGATAATTAAAAACGTGTTCACTTAGACTTTCTTACTCCCTAGTTATCTTTTATTGGTCGGTTGAATTGTCATATCCTTGCCCTAATTGATGCATCGTATTCCATGTTCTAGTCATAGGGTGGTGCCCAATTCCCCAATTCTATGAATTATAACTCTCCTCTAGAACACCCGGGATCGCCAAGTACCGAGGTATCTCCCCCGAATATCCTATTATCCTTAAGCTACAACTCACGCAATAAACACAACGAGAGCCTATAGTGCAGTCCAAGGCTTTATACTATTTAGGACATTCAAGCTCGCAACAATTAAAGAAGAAATCATTTTTCCTTAATCTAGCGTCTACCAATTAAAACAAGAGACAACCTAACAATAACCAATAACTAGGTTTCATTGGATCTAAGCAAACACTAATTAATTTAGTTACACATGATAGATAAGCAAGAATACAAACAAACAATCAAACATAGATGAAACATGGTGATAGATTGGATAAATAAACTTATCTTGAAGTGTAAAAGACGGTTTGGAACCCTAAAATACTGTCTAAGTCGGACCTCAAACAAACTAGGGTTTGCTCTCCAAAATAATGCACACCTAATGTAGAAAATTCGAGGTCTATATATAGAATTTACAACTGCGACGGTGTCGCCTTTTGAGGGTGACGTTGTCTAATCGCCGTCATTAGGGTTTCGTCTTTGCCAAGTCATCGCTGGGACAACGTCGAGTATAAAGCAGTGACGCCGTCTGGGCTGCACGGGACGTCGTCTTGGGGAAACCTTGGTCGTCTGGTGTAAAATGAAAGAGTGACGGCCTGGTGAATTTAGGCGTGACGTCGTCTTGGGGAAACCTTTGTGTTGACGATTTTAGCATGTTTATTCTCAGGTTTCGTAAGGCATAGCATTGACTTGGAGTAATAGAGTTGCATGGCATGATTTGAAGACGGGGATTGATGAGTATGTAAATACTCATCATTTTTGTACAATATAAACTGCAAATTCATCTGAAAACACTCAGAAACACATCAAAATGATCAAAATATCACAAATCAGTGTTTTATGTGTTTTAAATGCAAAAATATCAAAATCAGATGAAAAACATATCAAATTTGCAAAAATTGCAGTTTTAGTCCCCCAAGTTTCAAAAATTGTCAAAAATAGTCCCTGAGTCAAAATTTCAAAAGAAAAATCATCAAAGGTCCTTTTTAAATCATAACCTGTCAAATTTGGTCCTTTGGTGAAAAATGTAAAAAGTTTTGAGAAAATTACAATTTGGTCCTTCAAGTTTGCAAATTGACAGAAATGGCCCCTGGAAAAATTGAAAAGGGCAACTTTGGTCCTTGCAATATCAACTCTTGTCAATTTCAGTCCCAGAAGCACCTTTGCAAAATTACAGGATTGGTCCCTTGTTTTGTTGGAATTGCATAATTAGTCCTTATGTTATTACTTGTCCAAATGGACCCTTTATCACCTTGGCCCAAATAAAATACCCAACTGTTGGCCCAATCAAACCCATTACCCGGTTTTTAACCCGAATCCAACCCAACACCTTTGTTTAATGCCGGTCAAATAACTTTGACCCACACCATTTCCCTCTCTCCCTCACATGTGCACCACCTTCCATCATCACAATCCTGTAAACACTTCTGCTACACTCCACCATCATCATATCTCTACTCTAACCCCCCCCCTCCAAACACAAAGAGCCAAGATAGCATTTAATGCACCCCATACCTACCCTGCCCACCTTAGCTGTTAAATCCAAAATTGGCGCCAAAATGCTTTAAATGGCCAGGATTGAATTGAGCCATCCAATGGCTCTGATTTGTGCTGGGAATTATTCAGAAGGAGGAGAGAGACAGACTTGGGTGTATAAAAGGCCAAGAGAAGCAAGAAGAAAAGAGCTAGTTTTTATTTTTTTTACAATGTATGTCGAATTGTAGTTTAAATTGTCTTAAATAACTTTCATCTGTATTTCTAAGCTTATTTTGTATCCAATAACAGTATTTAAGTGTGTACAACTCTTTTTAAGTTTGAATTGGAAGTAATGATCAGTTTCATTAGTTTATACCCACTGTTGAAATTTTAAGTTTCAAACTCTTTTGTCAAAGCTTTAAGCAGTCACTATCAATCTCATATAAGCTTATTTAAGCTTATAATAGCTTCTTGTAAGCTTATAATCAAGTCTCAACATTTCTTTGATATTGGTCAACAAAAAGTCAAACGGGTACAAAAATTGAAGCAGAATGGATATGGGTTGTTGCAGGCATGGAATGGGGTGAATTATAGCTTATTGGGTTGGATTATATAGGTTAGAGGTTCTTGTTTCACATTTGGCTAGCCATTGTGGCTTGGACATTTGTAAGTCAAATTTATAAGCTTCTTAGCATAATTAATTCTCGTGGTTTAAATTTGTTAAAACTTGTTCAAATAGCAGTAATAAAGTCATATTAAGTTGATTTGATCATATTTATAAGTTGGTTCTGTGTTTAGAGTTTTCTCAGTTTGCAAACTAGTTAAACAAGGGGTGTTTGGGTTTACTGTTTTATCTGGTATAATGGTCTAATCAGTAGTAAAGTTTTAGTGGTTCATACTTGTGAAGTGTGTTTGAGCTCAATTGAATCAATAACTTGGGTCTGCAACATCAAAAAGTCAAATTTGTTCTTTAATCTGTCTACCTGTTAACTGTTGGGGATTTGGGATTAGCAAATTATCATTTTGTGTTTAGAAATCCATAAGCTTGTTTGCATTACAATTGTTTTATCATATTACATCAGTGTTAAGCCAAAAATTGGATCCAAAGTTCAACTTAGTCAAGGTTCTTAATATCTTCAAAAGTCAAAAAGTTAAAAAAAAAAAAGTGGTTTTAGGCTCAGATAGAAGGATTTTTCTTGAGCTAACCTTTGGGACTTACTCAGTGAATCTTGGTATTTCAAAAAGCTCAGCTGGTCCTCTTTCTTATCAGTATTTTTGTAGAATTTTGTGATTTATTTAAAAGCTTCAAATAAGCTTTCCTTTTAGGCACAAAGTGCCCTGCACCACTGCTCAGTGAATGCTGAGCTTTTTCTCAGAATTGGTGCAGCTTGCACAGGGCTCAATAGAGCTAGCCATGGTCTAATTTTTGGTTCAAGTAATCTCAACCAGGTCCTTTCCAAGATCCAATTCTTATTTTTCAGGTTGAGCTTATTTTCAAGCTTGTGCATGTGTCCAAAAGTAGCACCCAAATCTGTTTTAACTTGAAAATCACAAACATCAAATCTCTTTGAAACCGTCAAGTTTTCTCACGCGAGCAAGAAACTTAAAACAGCTTAAGCACAGATGCAATGAAGATCTGGGGAGTATAGTGTTTCCCCGGGTCTTTATGTCCCAGCGAGCTATGCAATGGATTATCAAACGTATAGTGATCGCGAGATTTGAACGGAAAAGGAGATTTGGAATTATTATAACTATGGAAGAAGAACATAAACTACAAGGGCTAAACTGAAAATTAAAGGAAATTAAAAAGATTAAAAATATTAAATAAACGCTATCACTATTTTTAAAATGATGAACGTTTAAAAACTTAAAACTAAAAACTTACGTTTAAATTAAAATTACGTAAACGTATAAAATAAAAAGTGAAATCTAAGAAATAAAAGTCCTAAAAATATGAAAAATACATTTTTACAAACCTAATGATATAAGAAACTTTATAGAAAAAGAAAATTAATTTTATAACTAATTAATTAATTATTATTAATTAAAAACTATTTTTAACTATTAAATAATTACCTAAAATACAAGAAATTAGGAAATAAAGCTAGAAAAATAAAATTATGAAATGGAAGAGTCTAAAATATCAAACTAGAATTTTCAAAACTATTTTTGTATTTTTCTGATTATTTTTCTATTTTTTATGAATTTTAAACTACTAAAAACTATTTAAATTACTAAAAATTACCAAATAAACTATGAAAAATCTGGAAAATGACTTTTTTCACTTCTTATATTTATCTAAACTTAATAAAATTGAAAAATTATTTTTTTGAACCTTTTCTGAATTTTTTATATTAAAAGCTAATTAAAAATACTTAAAATCTAATTTAAATTAATAAAAATAGCTAAACAACTTGGAAAAATCTGAAAATTTCAGGAAAAGTCTAAAATGATATTAGGAATATGAGAAAATTGGAAAAACAGGCACTTGTATGGAGAAATTGAGAACTGATCAAACAAGTGCTTATTAATAAGCACTAAAATAAGCTACAGTGAAACAAACAAGCTACCTACTGATTACAGAAGTTCTATACTACTAAAAATGACCAAATGCAACTTAAAACAACAGGCTACAACACTGAATCACACTGATCAAAGAGATTTGATGTTTGTGATTTTCAAGTTAAAACAGATTTGGGTGCTACTTTTGGACACATGCACAAGCTTGAAAATAAGCTCAACCTGAAAAATAAGAATTGGATCTTGGAAAGGACCTGGTTGAGATTACTTGAACCAAAAATTAGACCATGGCTAGCTCTATTGAGCCCTGTGCAAGCTGCACCAATTCTGAGAAAAAGCTCAGCATTCACTGAGCAGTGGTGCAGGGCACTTTGTGCCTAAAAGGAAAGCTTATTTGAAGCTTTTAAATAAATCACAAAATTCTACAAAAATACTGATAAGAAAGAGGACCAGCTGAGCTTTTTGAAATACCAAGATTCACTGAGTAAGTCCCAAAGGTTAGCTCAAGAAAAATCCTTCTATCTGAGCCTAAAACCATTTTTTTTTTAACTTTTTGACTTTTGAAGATATTAAGAACCTTGACTAAGTTGAACTTTGGATCCAATTTTTGGCTTAACACTGATGTAATATGATAAAACAATTGTAATGCAAACAAGCTTATGGATTTCTAAACACAAAATGATAATTTGCTAATCCCAAATCCCCAACAGTTAACAGGTAGACAGATTAAAGAACAAATTTGACTTTTTGATGTTGCAGACCCAAGTTATTGATTCAATTGAGCTCAAACACACTTCACAAGTATGAACCACTAAAACTTTACTACTGATTAGACCATTATACCAGATAAAACAGTAAACCCAAACACCCCTTGTTTAACTAGTTTGCAAACTGAGAAAACTCTAAACACAGAACCAACTTATAAATATGATCAAATCAACTTAATATGACTTTATTACTGCTATTTGAACAAGTTTTAACAAATTTAAACCACAAGAACTAATTATGCTAAGAAGCTTATAAATTTGACTTACAAATGTCCAAGCCACAATGGCTAGCCAAATGTGAAACAAGAACCTCTAACCTATATAATCCAACCCAATAAGCTATAATTCACCCCATTCCATGCCTGCAACAACCCATATCCATTCTGCTTCAATTTTTGTACCCGTTTGACTTTTTGTTGACCAATATCAAAGAAATGTTGAGACTTGATTATAAGCTTACAAGAAGCTATTATAAGCTTAAATAAGCTTATATGAGATTGATAGTGACTGCTTAAAGCTTTGACAAAAGAGTTTGAAACTTAAAATTTCAACAGTGGGTATAAACTAATGAAACTGATCATTACTTCCAATTCAAACTTAAAAAGAGTTGTACACACTTAAATACTGTTATTGGATACAAAATAAGCTTAGAAATACAGATGAAAGTTATTTAAGACAATTTAAACTACAATTCGACATACATTGTAAAAAAAAATAAAAACTAGCTCTTTTCTTCTTGCTTCTCTTGGCCTTTTATACACCCAAGTCTGTCTCTCTCCTCCTTCTGAATAATTCCCAGCACAAATCAGAGCCATTGGATGGCTCAATTCAATCCTGGCCATTTAAAGCATTTTGGCGCAAATTTTGGATTTAACAGCTAAGGTGGGCAGGGTAGGTATGGGGTGCATTAAATGCTATCTTGGCTCTTTGTGTTTGGAGGGGGGGGGGGTTAGAGTAGAGATATGATGATGGTGGAGTGTAGCAGAAGTGTTTACAGGATTGTGATGATGGAAGGTGGTGCACATGTGAGGGAGAGAGGGAAATGGTGTGGGTCAAAGTTATTTGACCGGCATTAAACAAAGGTGTTGGGTTGGATTCGGGTTAAAAACCGGGTAATGGGTTTGATTGGGCCAACAGTTGGGTATTTTATTTGGGCCAAGGTGATAAAGGGTCCATTTGGACAAGTAATAACATAAGGACTAATTATGCAATTCCAACAAAACAAGGGACCAATCCTGTAATTTTGCAAAGGTGCTTCAGGGACTGAAATTAACAAGAGTTGATATTGCAAGGACCAAAGTTGCCCTTTTCAATTTTTCCAGGGGCCATTTCTGTCAATTTGCAAACTTGAAGGACCAAATTGTAATTTTCTCAAAACTTTTTACATTTTTCACCAAAGGACCAAATTTGACAGGTTATGATTTAAAAAGGACCTTTGATGATTTTTCTTTTGAAATTTTGACTCAGGGACTATTTTTGACAATTTTTGAAACTTGGGGGACTAAAACTGCAATTTTTGCAAATTTGATATGTTTTTCATCTGATTTTGATATTTTTGCATTTAAAACACATAAAACACTGATTTGTGATATTTTGATCATTTTGATGTGTTTCTGAGTGTTTTCAGATGAATTTGCAGTTTATATTGTACAAAAATGATGAGTATTTACACACTCATCAATCCCCCACACTGAGATATTGCTAGTCCCTAGCAATGATTTGAGAAAACATAATGGATTTTAATCTCTTTACCAAAAGCCATTACTTCTGGAGTAGCCAAATGTTTCAGTTCAAGTAAGCTTGGTTTAAAATTGCGTTTTGCGATCCAATGCGTTGAAGGTCCTAGAGGCCGATGCGTGATGCGTGTTGCAAATGCGAGTGCATTTTGGACGTGATGCGATTTGTATTAAAAAAATACAAAAAATATTTGTATGTAGTAAAGTACTAAATAAATGCAATAAATTTACAAATAAGTCACTAAGATATATACGCAAATATTCTATTTGGAAAAAAAATAAGTCACTAAGTCATTATACAAAATACTTAGAGACAACATTATAAACTCTAACAAAACCTTAATTTTAGCGAGGCTCTCCTCCTTTAGGTACTTTCGAACAAGATGAACATGTAAAATTATCTTTAATTTTTAAATCTTGAATTCTATAGTTTTCGCTTGGATCCTTATTATTGTTACCGGTCAATGCGGTTGAACGTGAATGATTAGACTTCATTCTATACATATACATCGTGACAAGATGTTATAATGTATTAAAGATTTAAAGGTATACTCATAAGTTATATGAGTGGTTAACAATCTTAATTCATTCATAACTAAATCAATAGAAAAAGTCAAAAATGAATAATTTTACTCAATTTTGAACCTCACATATGATTCCTAGCGCAACTATTTAACATATATGATTACATATGATCAAAGAAGAATATGAACTCTTGCATAACATGAAGCTGGAATAAAAGTATTGTTTGTGTGACTTCAAATCATGCTAATGGTGCATGATCATGAACCAAAAGGTAATTTGTATGTAGGGTAAGTTGGATGTCGTTATTATTTTATTTTTTTGGACGTCTTCAAACAACTTCTAATTTTTAAAGTCCATTAAAATATTTTAGCTTCTTCTAAATAGTTTAATCTTTCCAAAATGATCTAATTTCATATTGCAAAAATTGCGACCGTAGCTAGCATTGCACAAATGCGACAAATTGCGGTCTAATGCGAGCGCATTTTGGGATGGCTTCGCATTAGGCACCATGATGCGAAATCTTAAATGCAATGCAATGATGCACGCAATTTATGCAATGATGCGTGCATTTTTAAACCAAGCAAGTAAGAACCATGGTACACCGATAACCATGTGATTTTGAGCAAACCACCAGCTTTCAACGGATTTGATTTTGTCTTTACCAGAAGCCGTACCCTTCTGGACTAGCCAACTCTTAGATAAATTATCAATATTATCTTTGGTGAGTCGATTACCAATTATGGATTTTCCACTGCCTTTACCACAAGCCATAAACTTGAGGGCTAGCCAACTCTTCACTTTTTAGGATATGGTGAGCTGAATACCATACAATTTTGGGCAAATTGCAAGCCATATAAACGGATTTGAGAAATCTTTACCAAGAGCCGTTTGCTCCTGGATTAGCCAATCCTTTTGTCTTACAGACATGGCGGACTGATAACCAAATGAGAAAGTGTAAAACACTTACTCCAAAAAAAATTTTGGCCAAAAACGGGGGAATTGATATAATTATATGATAAAATTCGCGAGAATTCCCCCCCACACTTAGAAATGAATATTGCCCTCAATATTCAAAGTACCGGCGGTTATGCCGAAACAAAGAACGTAAAAGGGAAATACTACGGCCATTATTTAGAAAGGTTTTTTTTTTTTTTTTTTTTTTTTTTTTTTTTTTTTTTTTTTTTTTTTTAACATGTGGGCAACCCCCCCCCCCCCCCCACACTAGGGTGGTAGAAAGAGGTAAGAAGACAGAAATATGGGTGAAAACCCATATAGCATGCTACTGTTTTTGATTTCCGAGTCGCTAGCTTGACTCGACCCCGAATTCATTGGTTCATGGGGAGGCAAGTGGAAGATACAATCTCCATCGGACTTTCATTCAAGATGTTTGGATAAACATTGAAGTACGTGAAAGTTCCACACCGATGAGATATAGAGAGAAAGACCCGGCTCACAGATTGATAAATGAAAATGCCGGGGTCAAAGATAGTGTCCTCACTCCCGAAGGAGTGAAGAAGAGAGGAAGTCACATCATAAGTGAGGAATGGAAGAAAGATGTTGATAACAATCAAGATCCATTCTTCATCCTCAAATGTAGACATGTCGGGAGGAAGGGTGAAGGTAGTATCATCAATAAGCAAACTCTTATGATAGAGTACACCTTCCTCCGAGCCAATATCATCCTCAAGATCAAAATAGAAATGATCATATTCCGGAGGAGATATGTCATGAGAGAGTTCACCGGAGAACTCTTCATGAAGAGAATCATTGGAAAAAGCCTCAAGCTCGGGCTTGTCCAATGTAGAGTCACTATCCACAACGGGGATAGGAGATGAAGCTGACTTAGCACAAAATGATTCGATCTTAGAAACGAGGAGATTTATATTGAACAATTTTTCACGAAGTATCTCGTCCTCAATTTCCAGATCATCAGAATTTCTCACTTCTTCTAAGCTAACTAGCTCAGAAGGTAGTTCCTCGACATAATCGATGTCTCCATAGGATAAAGAATCGTCAAACGAAGTACAATCGTTATCAGAATCGGAGAACATCTCGACATGATCATATGGAATGTCAAGAGGAGGAGAAGAATCATCATTAAGAGGCTCATCACACATATTACCGGAGATAACCTCGGACTCACTTGGGATTGGGACAAGGTTCTCAACACTAGACGATTCCATTTCTGGAATAGTGCTAGGAGGCTCGTCCCCCATTATGAGAGAGTCTTTGGAAGCAATAAAAGGTAAGATAGGTGTGATAGCAATAGACTGAGGGAGTTGAGAAATAAGATCGTTCAATTGAGTAACACTCTCCTCGTCGTAATCATAGTATTCCTTCATTTGAATACTATCCTCATCATCATCGTCATCATATCTGATTCTTATATTCATCTGCTGAAGCTTACACACCATTCTTTTCATTTGCAGTTTCTTTCGAATGCGTATTTCTTCAGAACTTTGAGGAAGATTACACTCCTCGTAATCATTGAAATGATGTGAAGGCTCGGAAGTTTGATGAGTGATGGAATACTGTGGGGGTTGGAAATTGTCAAAACCGGGAGAATTGGAATTTTGAAAATTTTGATTCATCGGTTGACATTCAAAAGTCGCATGAGGACCCCCGCAATTCTCACAACAGAGATAATTGGGAGAATAACTTTCACCAAAGTTCTGATTGTAACATGGTTCTGGCTCATAGACAAGCGGGACCCGTGGTGGACAATCAAAACCGTAATGAGAATCATTCCCACAATACTCGCATGAGTAGGATTCGTATTGGGGGTGTGGAGGTAGGTAGGAAAAATCGGGTGCTTCATTATTTGAAATGGGATCGGGATTACCGACAAACTTGTCTCCGAAACCCACATTGGTACATCGCCGACAATTTCCACCGTTAAATGGACCTCCACACCAGGAACATGTCAAATACCATGACATAAAGAATTAAACGGATAAGAGGATAAGGAATGGAGAATTAAACGGTTTTGAGGTTAAAGAAGAGTAGAATCAAACGGTACGAGGGGGTAAGAGAAATAGAATCAACGAATAAGAGGAAAGAGAAGAATATTTTTGTATTTTTGGATAAGAAAATATAAACATATACAGATGGATGGTATGAACAAAGAGTGAATATCCAAATTACTAATCTGCTAAACGAAAGATAATCACCACAGCTCCCCGGCAGCGGCGCCAAAAATTTGATCTGCGCAAAACCGTCAAGTTTTCTCACGCGAGCAAGAAACTTAAAACAGCTTAAGCACAGATGCAATGAAGATCTGGGGAGTATAGTGTTTCCCCGGGTCGTTATGTCCAAACGCTATCACTATTTTTAAAATGATGAACGTTTAAAAACTTAAAACTAAAAACTTACGTTTAAATTAAAATTACGTAAACGTATAAAATAAAAAGTGAAATCTAAGAAATAAAAGTCCTAAAAATATGAAAAATACATTTTTACAAACCTAATGATATAAGAAACTTTATAGAAAAAGAAAATTAATTTTATAACTAATTAATTAATTATTATTAATTAAAAACTATTTTTAACTATTAAATAATTACCTAAAATACAAGAAATTAGGAAATAAAGCTAGAAAAATAAAATTATGAAATGGAAGAGTCTAAAATATCAAACTAGAATTTTCAAAACTATTTTTGTATTTTTCTGATTATTTTTCTATTTTTTATGAATTTTAAACTACTAAAAACTATTTAAATTACTAAAAATTACCAAATAAACTATGAAAAATCTGGAAAATGACTTTTTTCACTTCTTATATTTATCTAAACTTAATAAAATTGAAAAATTATTTTTTTGAACCTTTTCTGAATTTTTTATATTAAAAGCTAATTAAAAATACTTAAAATCTAATTTAAATTAAGAAAAATAGTTAAACAACTTGGAAAAATCTGAAAATTTCAGGAAAAGTCTAAAATGATATTAGGAATATGAGAAAATTGGAAAAACAGGCACTTGTATGGAGAAATTGAGAACTGATCAAACAAGTGCTTATTAATAAGCACTAAAATAAGCTACAGTGAAACAAACAAGCTACCTACTGATTACAGAAGTTCTATACTACTAAAAATGACCAAATGCAACTTAAAACAACAGGCTACAACACTGAATCACACTGATCAGGGATGCACTATATTCACTATTCGATAATTTTTTTGTAAAATGTTTATGTAATATTATACTTTGGGACCTCTTGTTATAAATCTGATTTTATTTACCGAATGGCAAATTTTAAAATGTCTCATTTAGAGTTCAGTGATACTATCTTCCGTTGCGATATTTTGGGGTTTCAACTTACTCTCGTCAAATACCAATGCTAGAAATCACACTTGGGTTTAGTTGTTTACCAAATTACGTAAGCTGATTTCTCGAACCAAAGGACAATAGTTCATAGGCAAAGACTTGCAAATGAATATAATCTATTTGACTCTTTCAACATTTTTCAACTAGCATACACACTCAAACAAGGTAAACAAACATAATAAAACTCATGCACAAAAGGATTTTGGCATAAGCATGAAATTGAGATGAAAAATAATCATAACCAAACACCACTTTATTATATTATTTCATCCAAAAAAACATAAAAAGATTAGCGTAACATGGAAAACGAGTTTATAACTTCAATAGGTAAATAAGTAGTAAAGAGAATCATACACCTTGGTAAAATGGATACAAGGTGTTGGAATCACTCCTAAACAGTATTTCAAGTATTTATATTTCATATGTAATAGGTAGCTTTATTATGGCCTTTATGTTTGTTTAAGGTCAAGCTTATGTAGAAGGCCCATAAGCTTGATCCAAGCCCAATAAGGAATAGGGAAGGAGAGGGAGTGTTGCCCTAGCTCCTTGCCTATATAAACTCTTGTAAACCCTCATTTGAGGGTTGGTTGTTCAAGTTATTCTCTTTCACTCACTCCTTTACTTAACCGTATTATTGTTTACGTGTGTGTGTGTGTTTAGCTTGTTCATCCGCCTTATCTCTTCTCTTATAAGCTTGTGTTGTAAAACTTGTGACCTAACAGTGGTATCAATCGCCAAATAGTTGGGTGTACTCGTTTGTTTTTGAAGTTTTGGTTTTGGATCTTACGCGTAGAGATAACGCAATCTTTGGTTATCTTAAAAACTCATTTTTTACACTTTTTAATCCAAGATTCTTGTACTTTCAATGTTTTGAGGTGTTAAAATACTTGTTTTTGGCAAAAAGTTTCAAACTTTACGCGTGGATTTACGTTTTTAAGCTTGTTTTTGTTCGTGGGTGTCGTTCTACGCGTAACCCGTTTAGCAGTTTTGGTACATCAAAATTCACACTTTTGTGTTCTTTTGGTACTATTGAAGCTATTCCATAACAAAAAACTCGTTTAGAAACACATTTGGGCAGAATCAAAGTTACGAGTAATCCTACGCGTATCAAAACCCTAAAATTACGCGTAAGATTGTTCCTTGGTTTGATCTTCAATTTTCTGGTTTAATCCGTGTTTTCTTACTTGGATAAGTCTGAAAATACGTCGACTTTGGATATCTTTTGCACTGTGAAGTGTAAAAGATCATTTGGGCAAAAACCCTAAAATTACGCATAAGCATAAGCTTACGCGTAGAATTCCTACGCATAAGATTCACTTTACGCGTAAACTACGGTCTACGCATAAGGTAATCCTACGCCTAAGTTTCTACGCCTAACTTTTGTCTACGCTTAACTTTAGTGTTTTCCCTACTTACGCGTAAGCTAAAACCTACGCGTAACTCCTCATTGTTACGCGTAACTTTTGGTGTTTTTACGCATAAGTGCTACTTGGTTCTTGTCTTTTCTACGCCTAAGGATACTTCATCTACAAAGGTTCATTTGACTACAAAGATCCATCATTACCACACAAGTTTATCATCATGTCTCAACCACCATACTCTAACTATTTCCCTCACACTTATAATCATCAACAACAACAACAATTAACTCCACAACATCAACAATGGAATCAACAACAAGCTATTTATCAACAACAATTTAATCAGCAACATACTCCACAACTTGGTGCAATCCCACAACCACAAATGGTTCAACCACAACCAAGCCTTCAAGTTCAACCCTACACAACCGATTTCAATCAACATCCATCACGGACCACTATGAAGGAACCCACTTGGTTTGCTAAGATGTGTGAAGCTTTAAGCAGCCAACAATCAATTCATGAAGCTGGATCACTTGATAGACCTCCAATGCTTACTCCAGGAAACTACGATCAATGGGTGATAAGGTTCTTTAGGTTCTGTGATTTGAAGAAGCCACATGGAAAGTTCTTAAAGAAGGTTATCTTGGAAGGTCCATTTGAGATGCCTACTGTCATTGTACCCGGAAATCCAAACGCTGTTCCACCAAGAGATGAACAAACCAACATTGCTACGGTTGCAGATCTTAATGCTACAGAACTTCTACACTATGAAGCTGATGAACTCGCAATAGAATACATCCTCTTAGGATTACCAAACCCAATTCTTCGTAGTGTTGATGCTCAAAAGACTGCACAAAAAATGTGGGATCATATTCGTCTTCTTATGGAAGGATCTGTACTCAATCAGGAGGATTTGGAATCCAAAATTTACTTGGCTTATGAACACTTCATGATTGAACCTGGAGAGACACTAGAGTCCTATCATCATCGATTTTCAGATATCATCAATGATTTGGATAAACATAACATCATTATGCCAAGAATTGCAGTGAATACTAAGTTCCTGAGTAGTCTTGGTCCAGAATGGGAGAAGTATGTCATTTTTCTCCGTCAAGCGAAGAATATGCATCATTCTACTTATGGATTGTTGTACGATTACTTGAAGCCTCATGAAAAGGAAGTTGATCGGGAAAGGATTCTCCGTGCTCAAATTGCTAAACAGTCACAACCGGACAATCAACAACTTGCCTTGTATGCTCAACAGAATTTTCCCTCTCAACCAGCAACTCAACCAACTGCTTCAAACACACCTTCACAATCACAACCTCAACAAAATCAATTGGTTCCATACAGCAACAATGCTCAAGCATATGTCAGTGAAGCGACTGAGGAAACAGATCCGTTCGAAGCATTGCAACAATGATTTGTGATGATTGCCAATGCTTTTGGCCGTTACACCAACAAATCCAACAATCGTATTCGTTCCTCATCTAACACACGGACTCAAGCTGTTGTGAACAATGGACGTGTTGAAGTTCATAATCGTGATTATGGTCGTCAGATGGGCGGTGGTCAAGGGTTTAATGTTGTGGGTAGGAATAACAACAGAGCTCACGTGGTGGAACAGGGAAATGCTCCGAATCGGTTAAATGGTCTTAGATGCTACAACTGCAATGAGAAGGGACACCTGGCTAATGCATGCCCAAAGCCAAGGACTAGGGGCAGTGCTTATTTCAAAGAGGCCTTACTTCTGGCTCTTAAGGATGAAGCTGGTGGATCTCTTACCGACAAAGAACAGAGCTTTATGGCAGATGCAGACTCAGATGATGATATGGAGGACTTGCAGGCGAATGCAGCTGTTATGTTGATGGCTAATATGCATGAGCTGCACATGAGTGATACAGGCCCAGTGTATGACACTGATGGCTTGTCTCAGGTACCCGAACAAACCATCATCATATCTGAACTAATATCTCCGCCAATATCTGAATCCGGCACGGATCAGACTGTTCAAAATGAGTCTTCTACATCTTCTTCTGATGATTTTCAAGTTAACCCTGTAGTTACATTTGACGATCAAGATGACCTTATGGTCTCCTTTGATAATCAAATTGACTCCGTGGTCGTACTTGAGGATCTAAAGAATGATCATGTTGAGACTCACGTTGAACAAGATGATATGTTGCCTCATCCGGATTTTGCTCGGTTAATTCAAGACCATAAAATCAAAATGGAGGAATGCTATGCATTAAATCAATCCTTAAAAAGTAAAAATGCACTGTTAACCAAGGATTTTGAATGTTTACAAATGCAACTCAACTTTTTCAAAACTCAAGAAAACCGTGAAAAAGGTTTTGAAGCCGCTTTTGCAAAATCTCATCAAAACGAAAAATATTTAGAGAGACAGATGCGTGATCTAGCTGCCTCGAAGAATGCTTTATTGTCTGATTTAGAACAACTGAAACACGAACATAAAAAGCAAATTAACGCTCTCACCTTGGAAAATCAAAAATCTAAGGTTGAGTTGTTAAATTGTCAAAAACAGTTCTCCGCATACAAAAAGCATTCAACGAATCGGGTAGATGACCTTCTTGACGAAATTCTCGGCTTGCAAAACAAACTTAAAGAGTTTAAAACTGTTGTTTACAAACATGGTGAATCCGTAAAAGCTATTGAAAAGTTTACCTTAAAACCCAATCCAAAAGGATATGGAAAAAATCTAGCTGATTACAAACCAAAGCTTTCACTAAAAACATTCAAACCAACTCCTGAAGTTTCCAGTGCAGAATACAAAATTGATAATACTGTCATGAGTGTTGTTGAATATCATCGTCAAGAGGAATTAGATGCAGAAGACGATAGTCGATCAAAATTAAAAAATGTTGTTTACAACAAACCTTTTAATTATAAAAACGCGGTCACTTTCGTCACACCAACGGATTCTTCTAACACACCAAGGGTTATCATCAAAACACCTGAGTCTTCTCATGTTAATCCCAAAACAGAATTTGCACAAACTTATGGTCCTTTACCTTCCATTAGTGAAGTAAACTCAAAACCTGAAAATCGAAAAATCCTTCGATATTTTGACATTTTCATGGCTGACCTCAAAATTTTACAACATGAGATAGAATATCGATCTGAAATCAAAGTTGAACATTTTCAATCGCCTCTGGCGCAAGAACAAAGAGACATTTTTCAGAAAAATCTTTTACCTAATGTTAAAAACTTGAAAAGTTGTGCAATTGCCTGGGAAAAGGATTTTCATAAGGAACTTGGGGTAATGAAAAACGTTTTCGAGAAAACAGAAACATCTATTACTAACACAAAACGCAAAAAGAAACTGTTGAGAAAAGATGTTGATCGACTCTTGGAAGATGTTATCTGTGCTGATATCCATAATGTTGTGCTATTCTATTCGTTGCCATATGCATCTGATCATATCTCTGCTGATATTGTTGAAACTGTTGTAACTGTTGAGAACACCGATAATGTGCTTCAGATCGAGTCTTTAAAAGCTGAAAATAAACGATTACACACGGAAATTCACAATGCAAAACGTCGTCTTCATTGGTGTGAAAAACATATTCACAACCATCAACTTAGTTTTCAAAAGAAAATCGCTCAATTGAGTGCACAATCTTCTGATCCTAAAATTGAGCAACTGGATGACCAAAACGTGTCTTTGAAAAGTCAAATCTCAAAATATGAACAAGAACTTTTAAAAGTTAAACAGGAATATGGTGTCATATTTGATTTACTCAAAAAGACTCGACTTGAAGCATCTAATGAACTTGATCACTATCTTGCTCACACTAGTGAAGTCATGAATTTTGCTGGTAATATTCGTTCTGAAAATCAAGATCTGATTCACACCATCTCTAAGTTACGGGAAATGTTAGGAAAGTATGAACAACTCCCGCCTACTGTGATTAAGAGATTAGCACCAGTCACACTTAGTAATCGTGAACCTAGAATTCCCACTGCCAAATCACAAGTTGCTAATGTGTTTCCCTCTACTGAAACAGGAATAGTTGCATCTTTTCCAAACGTCCGCACTTCACAGCCTAGGATCACTCAATCGAAGAATAGGAAGTTGCGACCTAAGAAAAGATCAATAAGGAATGCTAAAGTAGAAGAACACCCTAGGACTCTGAATAAAAATCATGTTGCCTCCACTATAGATGTTATGTCTGGCAAATGTAATAGACATAATGATGTAACAAATGCTAAACCGTTAAGCACTTTTGATATTCAGTCCGATGCACCTTGTGGTATTTGTCGAAAGAGTATGAATTCTGATTGTCATGACAAATGTGTTGCTAAAGCTATAATCTCTAGATTACGGAATCCTAAGAATCGGAATACCTCTAGGCCCACTAATCATTCTAAGTCTGTGCTTGGTAAACCACCTTCTTTAGATTCTAAGGCAACCATTGCTATCACAGTAGCTACTGCTTCACCTCCTAAGAATTTAGTACCACCTAGTGCTTTCACTAAGACTAAAGCAAAGAGTAGTTACAGATGGCAGAAATGGATATATAACACACTAGGATTTAAGTGGATGCCTAAAATTCTCAATGTGTGTATGTCTCAAATATCTGCTTCGGAACCCTCTAACATTTCGGGTTCCACATCTACTTCTATTCCATCTGTGTCGTCTGTGTGTAATGCAGGTGATACAGATCATTCTCTGGATTGTTGATAGCGGATGTTCCCGACACATGACAGGCAACCTTAAACTGTTATCAAACTTTATTGCAAAGTTCATTGGCACTGTCAGATTCGGGAACGATCACTTCGCAGCCATCATGGGCTACGGAGATTATGTTAATGGGAACATCGAAATCAGCAGGGTTTACTATGTGGAAGGCCTCGGTCACAATCTGTTTTCAGTAGGTCAATTTTGTGATGGAGATTTGGAGGTTGCTTTCAGGGAGAAAACTTGTTTCATTCGTGATCTACATGGAAATGACCTTATGTCTGGCTCGCGTAATTCTAGTCTATACACTATCTCTATGCAAGACATGGTTGCTTCCTCTCCCATTTGCTTACTTTCAAAGGCAACATCTACAAAATCCTGGCTATGGCACCGTCGTCTCTCACATCTAAACTTTCAAACCATCACCAACCTTGCTCGACACAAACTAGTTGAAGGACTCCCACGATTCCGGTATTCAAAAGATCACCTTTGCTCAGCCTGTGAACAAGGGAAAAGCACTCGTGCTCATTTTCCTTCAAAGGTGGAACACAGCTTTCAGCATGTGCTTCATCTTCTTCACATGGATTTGTGTGGCCCGATGCGTGTGCAAACGATCAACGGCAAACGCTACATCTTAGTAATTGTTGATGACTTCTCACGATGGACTTGGGTCTACTTCCTTCATAGCAAAGACCAAGCTCCACATATGATCATCACCTTTCTCACGAAAATACAGGTTCAGCTCCGCAACACCGTCCGAATAATCAGAACAGACAAAGGAACTGAATTTGTTAACAAAACCCTTCGTGAATTTTATGAGAAAGTGGTAATTCAGCATCAAACATCTATTGCACGAACACCTGAACAAAACGGAGTTGTTGAAAGACGAAACCGAACGTTAGTGGAAGCTGCAAGAACAATGTTAATCAATGCTAAACTTCCAGATTACTTATGGGCAGAAGCTGTATCTACTGCATGCTATACTCAAAACCGTTCTATGATCACTAAACGCCACAACAAAACACCTTTCGAGCTTGTCCACAACTATAAACCGAACCTCAAACACTTTCATGTATTTGGATCCCTTTGCTATCCGAATAATGATCGTGATGATTTTGGAAAGCTCAAAGCCAAAGCTGATATTGGAGTCTTTATTGGATATTGTGACAATTCTAAAGGTTTCCGAATCTGGAATCGTCGAACTAAGGAGGTAATGGAAACGATTCATGCTCATTTCGATGAACTCACGGAAATGGCTTATGAGTATAACAGCTTAGAACCCGGTCACAACCGTTTAAAGTTCCCTCAAACCCCATCATCAGCTGAAGAAAGCCCTCAGCTAACTCGTCAACAAATGGAAAGGTTATTTGCTCCTCTGTTCTGTGACGATATTGATGAACGTGCTCCTGGTGTATCCGCTGTTTCCGCTGCACAACCTGATAATATTCCTATACCTGATACACCTGCTACAACAACTACTGTTGAAGATGCACCTACACCAATTGACTCCAACACAACAGTTGAACACACCGCTTCCAACAATGATGAACCAGCTGATGATATTCTGAGTGAAGTACCCCCACCTGCAGATTTTGATCCAAATGCGTTCTTCAACCCGTTTGCCAATGAGACTGCTACACCAGATGTCGCGGAATCTTCAACAAACCATTTGAATCCTCAGAATCTGCACAATGTATACCAACATCAACCCTCTACACATAGATGGACAAAAGACCATCCTCTGGCTAACATTATTGGCAACCCGAATCAACCAGTCGTTACGAGACAACGTCTTCACTCAGACGGTGAACATTGCATTTATGCACTCACCGTCTGCCAATCTGAACCTAAAAACATTAAAGACGCAATGACTAAAGACAACTGGATTGAATCCATGCAGGAAGAACTCAACCAATTCAAACGTCTTGAAGTATGGGAACTGGTTGAAAGACCAACAGGGGTCTACGTCATTGGTCTAAAATGGATTTGGAAAAACAAATTGGATGCTGAAGGGAACGTCATTCGAAACAAGTCACGTCTAGTTGCTAAGGGTTATCGTCAGGAAGAAGGAATAGACTTTGAAGAATCTTTTGCTCCGGTTGCTCGTCTTGAGGCTGTTCGGATATTTCTCGCGTTCGCGGCTCATATGAACATGACGGTCTATCAGATGGATGTCAAAACGGCGTTTCTCAATGGGAAACTTAAAGAAACGGTCTATGTCAGCCAACCAGATGGATTCGTTGATCCTGAGTTCCCGAACCATGTCTACAAACTGAACAAAGCTCTTTATGGTCTCAAACAAGCCCCTCGGGCATGGTACGATAAGCTATCATCCTTCCTCATTGCCAATAATTTCACCAAAGGCTCGGTTGACCCAACTCTTTTTATACAATATCACGGGGCACATATCTTAATTGTTCAAATTTACGTGGATGACATCATTTTTGGGTCTACACATAAAAAGTTTTCAATCGCTTTTGCAAAACTAATGAAGAAAAATTTTGAAATGTCCATGATGGGTGAACTTACGTTCTTTCTAGGACTGCAAGTTCATCAATCACCCCGTGGTATTTTTCTGAGTCAGTCCAAATATGCCCTTGAATTGTTAAACAAATTTGGAATAAAAACCTGTGATACTTATGCCACACCAATGACTCATACCAAGAAGCTAGATGCTGATTTACATGGGAAATTAGTTGACCCCACCAAATACCGAAGTATTATTGGGTCCCTCATGTATCTAACAGCTAGCAGACCTGATATTGTCTTTGCCGTTTATCTATGCTCCCGTTATCAGTCGCGACCAACTGAAACCCACCTCTCTGAGGCTAAAAGAATCCTCCGATACATCAAGGGAACCATTAACTTGGGGATCTGGTATCCGAAGGATTCTGGTTTTGAACTAATCGCTTTTTTAGACGCTGATCACGCAGGATGCTTAGACTCAAGGAAAAGTACTTCAGGAGCTCTACAATTTCTCGGAGATAAACTGGTGTCTTGGCAATCAAAGAAGCAGGATTGTACATCGCTGTCATCAACTGAAGCAGAATATGTAGCCATGTCCGCATGTTGTGCTCAAGTCATTTGGATGAGAACACAACTCAAAGACTATGGTTACGTATTTGACAGAATCCCGATGTACTGCGACAATCGGAGTGCCATTGCAATCTCGTGCAACTCAGTTCAGCACTCGAAATCAAAGCACATCGATCTACGCTATCATTTCATCAAGGACCACGTGGAACAGGGTACCGTTGAATTATACTTTGTGGGTACTGAATACCAATTGGCAGATCTGCTCACCAAAGCCTTGCCTCCCGCTAGGTTTAATGAGTTGGTCCACCGAATTGGTATGAGGTGTTTGACTCAAGAGGAACTAGATGACCTCTTAAAACAGTCTTAAAAACCTGTCGAACATCAATACATCTTTTGTAAATAAATTTTCAAAAACAAAATACAAAAATATAAAATTCTATAAAACAACAAAAATATTCTCCTAATCTATCTTTCTTTCAACATGGCAAGTACATTTCTTCCATCAACACTTTTATCTTTCAAAATTCAGTATTTTTCCGATCAAGTGTTGAGGGGGAGAAAATAATCCATTAACTGTTTCAAAACATCTGTGTACTTGCATGTTATCCTATCTCGGTTGATTCTTTTACAAATGGTGGTACACTTTCTGATTCAAAGACACTCCTCGGACTTTAATTAACAACTTTTCATTATTTTCTCAAGTCGAGGGGGAGTGTCGTCAAGATTCTTTCCTAAAATCTTCATTTGGTAACCAAAAATGGAAGTTAAAAGGCTTTGTGTGAAAAAGGAAAAGGTGGAGGGACCAAAACTGTCAAAAACTTAAAGTTATTTCAAATAAAACTCCTCCACCTAACTATCACTTCTCATTTATTACAAAATACCTAAAACCATCCTACGCCTAATAATCACTCAAGAATTCTGTGCTTTTGATCATCACTTTGTAAGTTGTTTCTTGTGTAAAACATGTTTCTAAGCAAAGGTTTTTAATTTCATTCAAATCCTACGGCTAAAACGTCTTTTACGCATGATTATGTGTTCTACGCATAAGCGTATGAACACACAATCATTGTGTGTATGTTTGGGGTAAAATGGATTGTCTCAAAACGTTTCTTACACATCAAGGATAACATTTTAACCATCAAAATCCACCCAGAAACTAAAATTGATGAATTTTGAAAACTAGGGTTTATGAGTCGATTTGGGTTTTTCCAAATGTGAAGTGTTTTGGTCTAAAAGATTGTTGGGTTATGCTTATATGATGTTGAATTGATTATATCCTTGCTCTATAACTACCCAGAAACACTGATTTATTCAGAAGATGAAATTAGGGTTTAAGGTTTGTAAGTTTGGGTATTTTTGATTCACCATGAGTTAGATGTTATAACTTGGTCTATATGCTCATACAACACCTTAGAACTATCAGAATCTGTTTGATGCAAATCCCATGGTTAGAAAACTTACGCGTAAGTCATAACCCTTAGGGTTTTGACCTACGCGTATGACTTTCTACGCGTAACTGTTTTATGAATGATTCATGCCATGTATTGTTGTTGAAATGAATATGAGTGCTAATATTGATGATTTGATAAATTTATTTCAGGATTGCTACACTTATAATTCAGAATCAAGGTCATTTGATTATCTACGCATAAGGATCACCTTACGCGTAGATTGTTATGCGTAAGACTTGTCTTACGCGTAGCTTCTACGCTTAAGGTTCTACAATGGACTACGCGTATCCTGTGAAGGATATGCGTAAACAGTGACCTCTACGCATAAGGTCAACTCTTACGAGTAGCCTTACGCGTAAGGTTAATATATGCCTACGCATAAGCTCTACGCATAAGGTCTCTTTTTCCTACGCGTAACATCTCTTACGCGTAAGTTAGGGTTCTACGCGTAAGCTTACGCCTAAGCATATATCATTCCTGTCCACGCATAACTTTGCCAAAACCACGCTTAACCCTGGATTGACCTTCATGATGAATTGTTACTTGTACAAACTCGTAAATAAACTAATCATATCATCACGAATCCAAAAATGTCACTAATAAACTTAAATCGTCTGATATGTTGTGAACAATAAGTGATAAAATAAACTTTAAAACTTAAAGTTAACTAACTCACGAAATATTTCACGACATCATTGAACTATTGAACATACAAGTGACTTAGGATTCGTAACAATCATTATCACTGTACATTCAATAACTAGACAATAAGACCTTCTGTTGACTAACATTATGTCTTTCGATATGTTGGTTCTTTTGGCTAATGTTATTTCAGATCACGACATGGCTGAACAAATGAATGTGGATGCACCTGATGTTCTCTCCATTGCTGATATCTATCCTCATGGCTATCCAATGAAGATAGGAAAAAATAACCTCCGTGTTGACTTTGACACCCTCACTTGCTCTGAATCTTCGTGTTTAATTGCTATTGACATTCTGAGGACTCATCCGTATCTGAACATGCTTACTCACTTTGCAACTGTCCCTGAGATCTACATCCAACAGTTCTGGAACACTATGGAAAAGGTCAAAGGACAAACTGCTGTGACGGTGACTCTGAATCACAAACAAGTCATCATTACACCTGCAGACTTAAGGGCTGTTCTCCTAATTCCTGAAGTCGATCCAACCAAACTATATGCCTCACCTGCTGAAGAGCTCACTCTCCAATTCTTAATCGATATCGGTTATGACGAGGCTACAGGAGTAATCAACAAGCACTCTCACGTAGAGCTCAAGAGTATTCCTCAACCCTGGAGAACTCTCTACATGATCATCACCAAGTCTGTTTCTGGTCGTGACAGCGGCTATGAGCACCCCAAGCTCATGGAACTGCAAATATTCTGGGCATTGGTCAACAAGAAACACATCGCCATCGAAGCTCTGATTTGGGATGACATGATGTCATTTCTCAACAAACTTGGCTCAAAGATTCCCTACAACAGATATACCAAATTGTTGATCCAAAGAGCACTTGGACTTCATCCTGACATTCCCAAGAGGCTCAATGACCCCGACAATCACGACATGTTGACGGAACCTATTCTATCTGTAAGAATCAAGGAAACGTCTACAAAGAAACAAGGTGTTGTGCTGCCAGATTTTCTTCTAACTGAAGATGTCAGAAAGCTCGAAACGTACAAAAGATATCTGGAAGCAGTCAAACAAGGCAAAGTTGGTCATCTCGACGAAAAATCTTCTGGTACACCTGTAAGGAGAACCAGAAAAGGAAGTGCTGGAAGTGTAACAAGTACAGATAGTCAAAGGAATGTTCCAAAGAAGAAACCTATTCCAAAGAGGAAACCCACCCCTAAGAAGAAAGTTCCTTCTCTGGAAGCCACTCCGATCCTTTCACTTGAACCGCAAAGACAGCTCAGGGACGAGGACTCTGAGGCTACTGACACAGATGAAGAGATCACATACTCTGAAACTGCAAAGGATGAAAATCCCTCAGTACCAAAACCTCCAAGTCCTCAAACTATTAAAGGGAAGACTCCTGCACTTGTACCTCAGGATGAAAGCTCTGAAGATGAAGAAGAGCAATTGGATCAAGCATACAGGAAGAAGTTTCACAAAGTCAGACACCTTCAAAAGGCCGAAGAATTTGCTAAAGATCAAATGGGTGGCCCCGGAGGATCAAGTGGAGCTGCCCACTCCTCTCCAGATCCTGATGCGGTTAATCGACCCGATAAGGGATCTGGTGCCACCACTCTTCTGCAACAACAACAGCCTGTGGAGGACACTATTGTGTATGATTTTGAGAAACAGGTAACTGAGAAAGAAAAGTCTAAAGATGACGAGGATGATTATTCAAAGTTTCTTCTAGACAGTCCAACACACTCTGTTAGATATTGGATTTCATAAACACATAACAAACAATAATATGGTCTAATTATTTAGAGGTTTTAGAGAGAGAAAGTGGGAGCCTTTCTAGAGAGAGAAAGTGAAAGAAAATATAGAAGGTTAGATTAAGATGAATGAAAGGTCCAATCCTCTACCTTGGGAGGTAGAGGGTATTTATAGTTACAAACATAACGACCTCCTATCGGCCTGTGGATCAGGTATACAGTGGGTAAAGACCCGTCTTTCCTCCACGGTGTTGCTCTAAACTAAATAGCTAACTAAATAACTAGTAAATAACGTAAACAACGACAAATAACGACACGTCTACGAGCTAACTTATGCTAGATCATAATTGGGGTGACCGACACTTTAACATGGAATTTTCTAATTCCTAACACACTCAAAGGAGAAAACCTCAGAAACTCCTAAGGACATGAAGTCTCCTCATGTCTCCTCATCATCGGATTCTTCGTCTCATTCATCACAACCACCATCAACAAAGTCAACCAGATCATCATCCAAATCCGTGAAGAAACCACCTAAATCTTGGATTTCTCAGTCTCATAAAAAGATTGTGAAAGCTGTCCAACTAGTCAGAAAGAAGGACATACTTTACAGAAAAATGAATTGGTTTGCTGACCAAATTTAGTACTTACATGATGAGAAAGACAAGATGGAAAAAGAAAAGGAATTTGTTCAGAAGTTCATGAAGAGTCATCAAAAGGAGGAACTGAATGAAATGATTGAAGGTTACACTCAAAAGTACCTTCAGGATATCGTTCCTAAAGTCCAAAAGGAACTGGAGAAGTCAGCAAGAGATCAAACCCACAAGTTTCTTCTCGACACTGTCCCCGGTGTGACTAGAGAAATATTTTCCAGACAACTCACCCCTAACATCGTCTCATTGGTTAAACATACAATGGCCAAAGAAGCTGATCTCTCTGAATCTGAGTTAATCACTAAACTAGTGATACAAATGTCAAAGCGATCTGGAACGTTTACTTTGGATGAAGCTAAATTTTTCGAAGGTCTACTTGCTTTTCAACTCAGTTTATCATGCAAGGAGTCAGCCGATCAACCCAAACGGCCAACAGATGACGATGATAAGGATAAGGACTCTGCACCTAAACGTCAGAAGCAGTCTGGTCAATCTACATCTATGCCACCTCCTCCACCACGGACTTCTTCTCAACATAAGTCTCCTCCACCTCGGTCTTCTACTGATAAACCTCGGGACGATTCCGAGTTACCACCCCTGACTCATAAAACTGGTGATTACTTTGAGTATACGGGTGGTGACGATGAAGAGGTCCTTGAGCCCCAACAACAACCCACCTCACCCAAACAAGTGCAAAAACCAGGATCATCATCAAAGCCTTCCAAAAAGAAGAAGCAGACGACTCAGCCCGGAGTCGTAACATGGCTAGATGACGATAAAACCGAAGAGTTTGAATGGTTCTCCACACTTGTCAATCAAACTCCCTACCCTGATGAAGGTCAAGAATTGGCAGTCGGTTCAACATTGGAGCATGCAAAACTGTTGCAAGAAAAGTTCCATGTGAAGAAAATGACGAAATCTGAATTGAAGCGAATAAAAAATGAAGCTTTTCAACTATGGAAAGACAGCTCTGAAAGCGCCCTCGAGGTCGAATATCATCTTGAGAACATCGCTCGAGCTATGTCTAACAACATGGATTGGCTCAATCCGGAAGCAAACATTGACTTCACACAAAGGGACAACCCTCCATACTACACCGACTGGACCAAACCTCTACCGACCATTGGACAAGCAGACGAACCAAGGATTCCCTTCCGATATTTCTTCAACAAAGACCTGGAATTTCTTCTCCATGGTGGCGATGGTTCGAGAAAATACACTACATCATTGACTCTTCCATTCCCAGCGGCCATTTACTCTAACTGCATAGCTATCGAGGAACGTGCAACTCACTTGTTTTCTGACAACGTGCAAGCATACGACCAAGATGCATTGTATGGGATTCATCATTGGCCTGAACGCCGAAGAATCTACTACAGAAGCTGCCTGGTTCAGAAGTCTCAACATGAAGTGTATAGCTCGAAGGACATCGTGGCCATCAAACACATTGATCTCAAGTCTAAGTGGGACTACACATTCTTAAAGAATATCATAGTCAAACGACAAAATGAACAAGACTATGGATTCTCCGAAGCTGACTTTGAGAACTTGTCCCTCAACGACATCGAAGACATGTATCTTGCCAAAGTACAGGGTCGTATGAGACAATTCTCGACTGAAGTTCAACGTGAATTTATCAAGTCAGTTCTCATCTTCATTAGACGCATCGTGATCAAAGAACGTGTCGAAGATATCCAGATGGCTGTTGAATCATATCAGAAACGTGTAAACTTCACTCCACCACAGCTTGATCTTCCCGACATCAACCAGCTTAAACAACTCACGCTCATCAGCAAACCTTTCGGCGTTGTTTACCGCAGTGAACTTCGAAGAAACTGCTTAATGGCGTGTAGTGAGCTCCACAAATTCGGGGATCATACCTTGAAGATGGTTAGGGATGGATTGGCATACAGATTGAAGGATATACGCATGAAAGTTGGGAACCCTAAGCGCTGGAATTCTCAGGAAAGGAGGGATGTGAGACGTATCATCACCATGATTGATGAACGGTTGTTTAGAAGGGATCAGTTCAGACGATTGGAAAGCTATGTTGGTGGTCGACCCAGGAGAAACATCACCGACTTTCAACGCCCTGTGCGCACTCCTGGGAACATCACTGCACTTCCTGGTACCCCTTGAATTGTTTCCTTCATATAATTTTGGATGTATGATTATTTATGTATATGGCTTGTGCACACATAACAGTGTACAACCCGTATCTGTCAAGAAAGGACCCTGTGGTACACCTCAGTGCCACAATCCTTATAAAAGGAGCGAAAGCTTCTTATTTTTGAGTAAAACCTATCAAACCTTTCACTTTTCAAGGTTTTGCTCAAAAAGACAAGTACTTCCCCATAAGATTTCTCAAAACCTCAACCGTTTATATCACTAATTGAGGGGGAGTATTTGATGAAAACTCTGTTCACAAATTGTTCACAGTGGTCACTCTTCCCGCAACACTCAAAATGGTCATATTTATTCTCAAACCGTTCAAAAATAACATTTTTATATGCCATTTTTGAGGGGGAGAAAATTGTGTGATAAGAAATATGTTGTACAAAATGCAAATGAATCTGTGTACCTCAGACTTAACCAACGAATTGACGGTACTAAACTGTTTGTAACTCGAAAAGACTTGTCCTGGACGGGTAATAATTTCAAGCTAGTTCGCTAGTGATGTAAACGTGTCTCGCAAAGGACTTGTCTGAGTAGAAAGTACCATTCGAGAAACTTTTGATAGACATGAACTCTGACGGGTTTGACAACCTTCCAAGGTTTGTCTACACCTTCAAGGTAGTTATTAGAGCTAGTTGTCACCTAAAAGCTGACAATATATCTCTTTAACTATTCAACGTAACCGTGTCTCGCGGGAGATTGTCTATCTTTAGTGGATCAATTCAAAAAGTGCGTGCTCTTTCCTCACTGTGCATTTAACCATTAAAACTATTAAGCACATGTGGAGGGGGAGTATTTATGCAAAACTTCATCTCTCACTGTGGTTCAAACATGTTTTTCGTTAACAAACCCTTTGAGAGAGATTTTAACTTACAGTGGTTATAATGGCAAACATAGGTTAGTCATGGAGTTATAAGGTGACTAAGGTTAGGAATAACTGTCCTATGATCCGCCAGAGCCGGAGGGATCTACCCAAGGACACTACCATTAGTTAGTGTTAGAAGTCCTTAGGAATGATTATAAAAGGAGAAAATGAGAATCGAAGAAAGAAGGAGTTGAAGAATAAAAAAGAAATGTAAAGTAAAGGGTGAAAAGAAATAGCCCTCCAGATTATTCAACTTAGGGCAGACACCGGGTTCAATTCATATGCTACTGGTTGTCACTTAGTGACACCGGTATTGAAGATTAAAAGTCGTCATGGACCCAGTGACGCATGCACTAAACCTTCTTAGCCACTCAAGTTTCTCTCAACAGAAGCTTGTTTCATTCTCACAGGGAACCCTACATAAACTATTGGCTTTCTCTTAGAGATCGCTGGTATTGAAGAAGGAGACCCTCTCCCTTGTCTCCGCTCAGGAAAACCAAAACGCACTATTGAGTCTAGAGCCATGAGATTCGTCAAAAGATCTCTTAGGTACACTTGACATTTAATCACTTGATGATCAACAAATAAGATCATCAGTGGTTCATAACGAGTCCTTCACAGATCTTAGCAATCTGTCGAGAACATTTATGAGAGGTTCACATCTGTGATCCTCAGTGATTGAATGGAAACTCCTGCCAGGGTCAACATCAAACAGCCCTGACAGCAGGTCACTTCGGTAACTCCCCGTGGATTACGCGGAGTGTGTCTCATACGGTCTACAGTCGTGAGGTGATGCTTCGGTGTACCTCAGCGACTCATATGAACTGTAGATGTACTTCGGTACATCGCGTTATCTCACTTGTGGGACTCCAGTTCAGGAACGGCCTTTGTAAGAATTAGAGTAGTGTTTTCACACTATGCTGTTAACACTCTCGAAGTTCAAACTTGTAAGTGCCGGAAACCGCTTATTACTAGCCGTTTGAAATGTTTTCTTCTTATGGAAGCTCCGGAGCGGGATGATCGTGCTGATTCTTCTCATGCTCATGCCAACATCAACACTAATGGAAGTCCTATTCTAAAGCAACACAACCGTCAGAATGATTCTTCATCAAATCAAAGAATCTACAAAGTCAAAGACTTAAAGAACTTCATCAGTATTGATTTCCACCGTCAAAGAGCGTGTGAGCATGTTGAAGAATGACGTGGAGACACTGGAGCAGCGAAGCAGACCTGAGGCAGACTGATGCAGACAACAACATACTATCACTTTCACCACAAAGAACAATGATCAAAGAACAAAGTTAAAGATGACGTCGAAGCATAACTGCTTAAAGATAACTATCTCTCTACACTGGGGAGATTGTTCGAATCAAGACAATTCCTCTCACAAGAAAGAAGAATGTCAGAAGACGTCACAGCTACTATTACATCAACGCCTTCACCGTTTACATTCATATATACTTGAGGGGGAGATTGTTGGAATCACTCCTAAACAGTATTTCAAGTATTTATATTTCATATGTAATAGGTAGCTTTATTATGGCCTTTATGTTTGTTTAAGGTCAAGCTTATGTAGAAGGCCCATAAGCTTGATCCAAGCCCAATAAGGAATAGGGAAGGAGAGGGAGTGTTGCCCTAGCTCCTTGCCTATATAAACTCTTGTAAACCCTCATTTGAGGGTTGGTTGTTCAATTCTCTTTCACTCACTCCTTTACTTAACCGTATTATTGTTTACGTGTGTGTGTGTGTGTGTTTAGCTTGTTCATCCGCCTTATCTCTTCTCTTATAAGCTTGTGTTGTAAAACTTGTGACCTAACACAAGGATCACACGAGTGTCACTAGCAAAACCAATACCAATCACCAGTTTTATCCAAGTCCTAAAGCTTTACCCTTCTCCTTGATTCTTTTTGAGACAAGCGGTGTTCTTGACTGGAGAGAGAAAAATGTAGCGTCTAATTTGGTGTGTAATGATATATTATTAAGTGAGATAAGGTGGTATAAATAAGAATAGAAATGATCATATGCCTGAAGGCGACGTACTCCATCTCAAAACCGGCGCACTTCAGCTTGTCTTGGCGCCAAGGTTTCATAAATTCAGGGAAAGTACGGCGCACTCAGAAGGCAAAACCGGCACACTTCCTTTATTTGGGTGTTTGGATATGAGCTTTAACGGGAGTTGACTTGGCCTTCATATTTGATCGCTAGAGTAAGTACGCCGTACTTGGGATGAAAACCGACGCACTTGACTACTTGCATCTTCAACACTTAGCATATTTTGTACTTTAGGCCAAAGCATATATATAAGAAAATCTGTTAGCTATTTCTTCGCGATTTCTTCAAGTGAACCTGAAATAGATTTTCACACATTTAAATATCGAAAGTTCACAAAAAATGATAATAAAACAAAGAATAATGCGAATAAATATATGTATAAATTGAGCGTTATCATGCATCCAACCCATACAGGGTGGACCTAAACCATATCTAGTTCGATGATTAACTAAGCTAATACCTAGCAATGGATCCAAGCTATCTAACCTCGCTTCCTATACCCTATACACATTTAATTATCATAAAGCATTATGATAAAGCTAAACATAACATGTTATAACCAGTTTACTTACCTCAATTTTGGATAAATTACTTCAATAAGCCAAAGCCAACACTTGATTCATATACAAGAATTACTAATACAACTTAAGGCCTATTTGGTTTGTATGTGGGTTTAGAATTGAATTTGGATTTGAGATTGGTTTGAAAAAAAGTATGAGAGAGAAAATTAATAATTATTTAATTTATATATTTATTTAATAAGTAAATTGAGATATTGACTTTGACTTGTAAAAATTTATAACAAAGAGACAAAGAAAATAGGTGGAAAAAATGAATTGTGTGGTGGAAATGCAATTGTCAGGTGGAATCATTCGAAAGGTAGCTATTTGATATAGAATGAGTTTTGTAAATTGATTCCATTACTTTTTTTTTCAAACTTGACTACAAATAATTAATTTAAAGAATAATTGTATTACTTTGATCCAAAGCCTACGTAACAAACTCACCCTTAACATTTCTTTATCACATAGCTAAAGGGTACCATAACACTACATGCCAATCAACCTTTATACATGGTTATGATCATCTTTCACATGATCATATGAAAACACTCAATTTCACAAATTTAACCAAGAACACTTAAACGGACCCAACACCCCCCCTCTCAACACCCTACTATATCAAAGAACTCATAAACATCTTTTTATCCAAAATCCCCAATTTCATCATGCATGAACCCTTACCTAATTATGTAATTAATTCAAAGACTGAACTCGCTTACTTTGTAGGGATAATGTTTAAAGGCTTAGAACAAGACAATCTCTTAAACAATTTCTCACTTGGAAGATGATTCCTCTTTTTCCCTCTCTTGATCTAGTCAACCCACACACATATAAAAAAAATCTAGAATTTTGTGGATATTAAGAAAAATGTTATTTAAGTAAAAAAATTTGGTACAACTTTGGTTTTATGGCTCTTTTAGTCCCTCAAGGTATCATTGTTAAGGTTTTGGCTACTATTAACTTTCCTATTCCAAACTAAGGATGGCAAAAAAATCAGTACCCGATGGGGACCCGATCCCCAAACCCAATTTGACTGAGGAATCCCCGAGTTGACCGGGGATGGGGACGAGGATGGGGAATCCCTGAAATATAAAACCGAGGATGGGGTGGGTATGGGGATAACATAAATCCCCGAACCCGGCCCCGACCCCGACCCCGATCTTTCTAGTGTATAAGTATTTAGAATTTATATGTTATATCCATATACGATTAACTTGTATATGTATATGTATATATGTTTATGAGTATCGGCGTGTATATTTTTATGCATATGTGATATTTATAAAATCAAGCACCTTTAGAATTAGAAGTATAAACACCAATTACATATTACTTAACTATTTTGTCCGAATACACACATATGATACATTTTTTTTAATTATATGTGATGTTACAATGCTTAATGTGTTTAAAGTTGAATTGGAATTGTAATTTAATCCAACTATGTGTGATGTAGGTACATTTGTTGAGACACTTTATGAGTCAAAATTATTTATATTTTCGACGAGTTTGTGAAATTTTTATGTTATTACATAAGGGTGAAAATCCCCCGAATCCCCGTGGGGATCTCCGGTCCCCATTGGAGACGGGGATGTGGATTTAAAGTAATTCCCCAGTGAGGATGAGGACGGGGATGGGGATGGAGAGTGAAAACGGAGATGGGGATGGGAAATACAATCCCCGACAGGCCGACATTCCCCGCCCCGTTGCCATCCCTCCAAACACTCATGTACTATGACTTTAGTTTGACTTTCATTTATTTTTAAATGACTAATCAATCACATAAGGTATTCTAACATATAATTTCAATCAACTTTATAAAACGACATTATATATAGAAATACCTCATCGGGTTTCCGGATGTAACATATCGCGCTTATGAAACATATGTGTAGTGTCAGATGAATTAAGCTACTTTGGAGATGAATAAGACTTTAGGAATATGGAAATAAGATTTGTTTGGGGACAAACAGAGTTCAAGTGCAGGGGTATTTGATGGCCTGTAATTTGGTGATATTTTTGGCATCATTTCGACCTTTATTTGTAATGATTTTTCTTGTTTCCGGTAGAAAAATGATTCTTAATGATTAAAATGTTGATTCTCAGGTATTACGAAGCTTGTGAAGAAATGAAGAAACTTTTAATTGATCGAGTCAAGTAAGGAAAGATTCTAAGATCGAGTCAAGTAAGGAAAGATTTTAAGCTGGAAAATGGCCTGAGATCACATCCCATACGCCATCTCGAATTCTCAAGAAATAAGAAGTTTTGAGATCTCTGTAAAAAACGGCTATGATATGGCTTGGCAAGACCACGTCTCGCCCGGAGAGATTTGAAGATTTTTGCACATTGGATCTAGACTTGGCTTTGAGGTCTTCCTAGTCACATCCCGACATGCATTCCAGAAATAACTTGAAGATCTTAAGAACAAGACCACGTCTCAAAGACCCCCACACGCCGCTGTCACCAAACGTTGTCGGGGGGGGGGGGGGGATGAACCCTAGTGGTAAACTCTCTCAACTGCCGTTTTGATCATGTTTACTCATTTTTTTGTAGTGTAATACTACTATAACACCTTGTAGTCATTTGGTTAGTTCTTATTCCATCTTAACAAAATCATGTCTTTTTATTGTTTTGCCATGCGAGTCTAAACACCTTGGACGTTTGGTACAATGAAATGGAAAGCTGAGAAACGGAATGGAGAAACATTCTCGTGTTTGTTTGTGTTGAGAATGGAATCGGTGAATCAATATTTGATTCTCTTTCCATTCTCCGCATTCTCTTAAAATAGTGAAGAAAGGAGATAATCGATGAACAAAAGGAAAGACATTCTATGGTTGATTCTTTCGTATAATAAAAAAAAAATTGATTTCAATCATCGTCTTCAAATGTTTTGTTCATTTCATTTTTTTTTTATTATTTGAAATACAAAAACTGATAGGTTGATATCAAATCTTCATATCAACGTTTGTATTTTAACGTTTTCTTTTAAAACCAACTATTCAAATACCAATATCATTTTTTTTATTATTATTATTTTTTTTTATATGTTTGGGTTTTTTAAAAATTCGCCACAACTATTATAAATAAATATTATTAGAATTAATTTTCAATTGTGCACATTATTACGAATTGCACCCAACAAAAGATCCTCAAATATTGCTTTTGCGATAGAAGATTAACATATACTCAGTGTATTTAAGGTAGCAATTTAAATAATCATATTATTTTAATGATGATTTAGGTAATCAAATGTTTAAAACCCAAAATTTAAATTATAAATTCATTTTTATTCATGTATTATATACAATAACCAAACAAGAGAATACTCTATATCACATGCATTCTTTATTTATACCAAACGGTAGAATCATTATTTTTTCTCAAACATGATTCACTTTCTCTACAATTCCATTCTCTATTACGATTCCATTATATGGCATTCTCTCGTACCAAACGTGCCCTAGGGTGTTTGCCTAGGTTATATGTGTTGATTATATATGATTTGTTAGTTTATTGTTGCATAATTATTAACATTGCATGGATATTTAATTTGTTTTCAATTGCTAAAATTGTGTAAGATGATGATTCTTTACCATTTGATTATGTGAATTAGGAAAAGTATTTTATGTGTTGGGTAACACGGGAGTCCACATTGACCATTTGATATATGTCTATGATATTGTTTTTAGGTCGCACTTTTGTATGAAATTTAGGCCCTGAATCCCTATTCCCCCTCCCTTCTTGCACCTATCATTCGCCATGACGATTGGGTTTGATTTTACCATAGGGTTGATACCTGGAATTTGCATCCGACCAGTCTAGCGGGACCAATTAATAAGTACTTTGGCCTAAATTAGTTAGCATGTATGTGTAGTTAAAAAGAGAATTGCTTTAGACGGTTCACTTGCATAATGCATAGCTATAGGTAGATCGCCGACACGACCACTGTATCAGATGCTTATGCCCGTATTATTCATTTGTATATGTATTGGGCTAACAGTGATATGGACCAAGTTATCAAGTCTACCAACGATCATCCTGGCAATCCAGTGACGTCTAATCACCAATATACAACTTTCACTAACAATAAATAAACACACAGATATCTAGGCAAGCTCCTCATCTCGCACTAATGTTGATAACTTTCATTTCATTTATGTTATTTTAGGCCTTTCTTTAGTCACAGTAGGTCTTCAGAACAATTCCCATAGTTGAACCTCATTCCCCAATTAGTTGAACGATCACTCCCGGTTCTTACCTTCACTATACTACACTAGTCAGGTACACTGCAAGCAGGTTTGTAAAGTTTTATCATCAGTAGTTGACACATTTAAATTTGAAAATGCTGAGCTCAATTCCTTTGTTGGAGCCTAATCGATATTTGGTGACAATAAGATGAACTGATGACAAATTTGGTTGAGTGGTGGACAAGGATCCTCTTGGGATGAGGATGTAGGCACGAACCCTTGGGCCAAGGCCTGTTGATATAAGGCAAGTTAGGCCAAGAGTTGATGCTTTTATGAAGTTTATTCATTTTCATGCATGTGTTAAAACCCAATTTTAATGAAAAATTAAATCGTTCCAATGTGACCACATATGTGAATTTGATAACACGTCAATCCGCAACTTTCTGCTTCAATTGGCATTCATGTTGGGAGGAAAACTGAGTAGATGAATAGAGTCGGGATTCTACTTGTGACGAAATAAACATATTGTGATAAATAGATTCATATCATGCCATTGTCTAAACTCTAAACACTAAGAACATATTATGCAAAGGCATTTTAAGCAGGAATCTACTATGAAGTGCAAATTAAGGACTTTGCAGATATTTGGTTTGCATGCACGGATGATAAAGTTCTAAACTCTTGTAGGGATACGAAGCACAACAAAATGGTACAAAATTTTCTTACTATCATTCTTCATTGATACCACTATTAGACAAAATGGACATGTTTTAAAGCCATGATGATCTACTTATTGACTCCTAAGTATACTACAAGCACTACAAGAAAAAAGGGCTATAGTGACAACAGGAAAATCATCACTAAAGGTGGAAAAGTCGTCACTAAACCGGTTTAGTCACGAAAATCAAGGTCGTCACTTGTCGTCACTATAGCTCCGTCACTAAGTTAATAGTGACGAAACTGGAATTTGACACTAAATTTAGTGACAAACTAAAGTCGTCACTTATGGGTGTGTGACAACACATTTCGTCACTTAATTTTCGTCACTGAAGTGGCTAAAGTCGTCACTATTTGATGCGATTAGTGACCAAAAAAAGGCGTCATCGTTTTGTGTGAACTTAACATCCAATAGTGACGAAATACTTCGTCACTTACCAAAATATATCCCGATAATGCGGTACCTACAATTGTAAATATGGGTATTTATACACTGAAAATGAAAAAAGACGTTTGTTTAGTCATTAATAAGAAATTACTTGATCCATGCTAATGCCAAAACATCACAGTTATGTCCAACAGTTATTGATTTGTAGCATATGTTTCCAACAAGAAAGGTATAAAGAGATATTGGTTCTGTAAAAGAATCCTCAAGTGGTAAACTATTTCTACAATTATATCATGCATTTAAACTTCTACACGTACGGATGTAATCCTTCAACTAAACATCATCTCGAGCCTCAACATAATCTTCAATCATAATCCTCAATCCCTGCATAAAAATAATAATTTCAAATCACATGAGATTCGTTTCACTATAATCAAACACTAAAAACTGATTATCTGCAACTTAAAAAATGACGATGCAATAACAAGAATCGCGCTCAAAAGCAAACTTTAACCATGCTACTTTGTAGTATTTCTTTCATATCAAAGTCCTAAAGATTATGATATTTTTTACTGGCTTGTAATGTAGTTCTTTCTGAACACTCAAAGTCATTAATAACAGGTGTTACAATTGCTAAAGATGCTACAGAGCTTTCTAATGAAATTGAATATGCCAGAGCAATGCTTATCCAAGAGGTATACATGCTAACCACACCATTAATCATTACATGTCACACAACTAAAACTAATTAAACTAAATATATAATCTTCCCGAGTTCATTTATTTGGGTAATAGTGAAACAGGTTCCGATGTTCTGATAACTACAACTAACAGAGTTCATGTTAAACAATGTTCCTGTCATGCTACCAAGTCATGTTAATAATTCTTAGTAAATATAACTACTTCAGAAATAAGATATGAACTTACGTTTCCTGGAACGAGCGATCATTCATCCCACTTTACACTGCAACTGTAATGAAAGCCTTACGCCCATTCGTCAACATTTTCCTGAAACTAAATGCAAGATCTAAATCACCATATTGTAATCGCGAAACCTGAAAAATGAGTTTGTAACAGCAAAAGAAAATTAGTAATCACCAAATAATGCAGAAATGTAGAAAACCAAACATCATAACCTTACCACTCAGCCACAAGGGTCCAATATTATGTATTTACTTTGTACATCAAAACAAGAGTGTGATTGTTACTTTATACGTCAACAGTCCAAGACATCAGGCCTAGTAATTCACAATTAACAGCACTACATAATACAGTAGCAACATATTTACATAAGTGGTGCAGTGTTCCATTAAATTATATAAGATAAAGTATAAAAATAACTTAAATTTTGAAACCTTGACAAAACGAGAATAAAAATGATACTTACAGCAATAAAAACTCACTTATGCTTTCCATTATTAGTCAATTTCTTTTCTCTCCTAATCGATTTGCTTACTCACTAATGCTTCACTATCACTCAGCCGTCGTTCTCTTCTTGCCTTTGGATCGTATTCATTTGAGCAAAAAATTCTGACATCCCTCTCACTTATATACCTGATGGACAATTACTCAGGTGTCTTACTCTACAAGTTACAAAGAAATAGCATGACTAACTAATGTGAATCTTTACTTTGCAACAATAACAGCATTGAGGGCTGTAATTAATCATTAACCATAAAACTTGACCAATAATCTATTGAACAAAATTGACTTAATTTGTCCAAAAATAGTATCACAAATAAAACAAGTCAAACTGCACACTTAACGTTAACAGATTAGATCGAGAACAATCTTTTCAAAAAAAAAACTATTGGTACCTGCAAGTCTGCAACTAAGACGACGCCCAAAAGGCTTCATAAAATGAAAAATCAAACTACAGGATCCATAAATTCACTCCTTCAGAAAGGCGGGGGAGAAATATTGCATGAAGAGTGGCATGTCTTTCTTAGTAACATCGTTTCTCCTTCTTAGCATTATCATCACCTGCAAAAACATATAATTGACTGAGACTAGTAACGAGAGAGTTGGGACAGAATGAGAGATAGAGTACCATGTAGTATGTACAATTCATAACTTTTTATTACAGACTTACGCATTTTTCCATAGACCACCTGACTCTTTTTACAATCTAATACACGGAATGACGAATGACTTGTTAATTTATTAACTACTACGGTTACTTTGGAATTTTCAGGTATTATTAGATTTGACTGTCCTTAGCAACTATACTTAGGCCACACAATTATATAGCATTTGGTGATAAAACATGAAAGGAACCACAATATGAACCCTAAAATATGTTTTTACCGTTGAGCATCCGTTAGCAAAGTGTGTAAAAGTTGAAAGCACGCAGACAAGTGTGGCACAATGCTGTTCCCGCCATCTAATCTTTGAACAACACAAATATTTACTATAATCTTTGAACATCAAAAGACACCCCAACTCCAGAACCTTCCCCAAAAGAATGAAGCGTCATGATTCCAATTACAAGAATAACCTTAGTTGCATCTGCTCCTTTTATGTCCAACATACTTACGTCACCGTAATGCTCAAGAAACTAGAACATAAAAAAATATATATATATGTCAAATGCGATACTCAGCAAAACATTTGCATGCCATAACTAGCAAGGCAGAAGCTTGTGATTACAATTCTAGGACATCCCATTATCAACTCAAAAGCAAAGCTCCATTAAGATATTATATCTTGCAGATAGCAAACCTCATATATTTCTAGATTGATGTTATTACTTTGGCTTTCTTAATCACTGTATAAGATACAAAAAGAACTAAGCGGAGTTCTCTAAAAGCCTGCATAGTGAACTCATCTCTATAGCTTATGTTCCACGTCCAGCATGATATGCAATTTTGTTGCATAGTTTCGAGATTACATTGCTACATCAGTCATTGTATTGCTTATAAGAATCTATACTTCTATAGAAATCAAATTCAATCATCTCATACAAAAAAGAAAACACACAGCTGTGTAAGTAATAAATCTTTCAGACTCTCTGAAGTCAACCTAATGCTTGGCTCCTAAGACAGGGCATGATCATGATCAATCTAATTCATGTAAGTGACTTCTGGTAACTCAAATAAAGATTAAGCTATAACTAATAGTAACAAAGACATTGAATGACAAAATGCAATCATCCCCTTTAGATGACAAACATCAAGAACAAGATACATCATGCATGTAAATTTTGTTAAACGGAAGGGAAAAAAAGGTAACTAAGCTGATATATAAGTACCTTTTTACATAGCAAAATAAAAATGCCACCCGTCAAAATACCCATAACCACCCAACTACCGCTACCATGATCCCTCCCTTCTTGTATTAGAACAAAACTAGCTGCTAACATCACTACTGCAGCCATGCCATTGCAAATCCCTGCCCACTGAGCACCGAGTTCCACAAAAAAGAACGCCAAGGCACCCAAGCCAGTGGCAGCAGCCATCGCCAAAGTAAACAAAGCAACGGTAGTCACTGAAACCTTACTATTCCCACCCTTATTTCCATCAAGTTCATCCGTAGTCATATCAGACTTGAAAACAAAACAATGCTCGCAACAACCATTATCCTATACAAAACAAAATATGCATGTAAAATGTCGTTACTTTTGCTACACATTTAATCGAACACTTGGTATGCAATGTTTTACTAACCAAAATTCGTATCCGCTAAAACTAAACTTTATAAACTCAAATCACCATAAATAAACATTGATTTCGCCATAAATATCACTGAAATTAGGTCAGAATCAATTCTAGGTTTAAGCATCCTGAAATCTAAATCTGTAAAGCATAAACTTCATTAACTCAAAATAAGCAATCAAATAAGCAAATTAAACACAAATAGTTACGACTTATTCAACGAATTTACAACAATTTCGAACAAGTAACATCATATCTTCAAAATTAAATAAATCTAGTTCGAAATAATTAGGAATTAGACATAACCTTCGAGATAATTAGGGCAAAATAGTGAGAAAATTAGGGCAAAATAGAACAGAGAAGAGAGTTATGCCGGACTGATGTATGTATGTGTTTTTAGTGTGTGTAATTGGGAAGAAGAAGGATTTTCAAGGTGAGTCTCAATTTGTTTGTCTGTGTGGATGATTAGATACCGAGATGATGTGGCGATGGGTTTTGTTTAGAATTTGTTATATGACATTACAGGTCCCTCCACTTTTGAGTTTTTGATAAAAGAACAAAAATAAACAACAAGTATATGGTCTTATTAGAAAAATCAAGCAGTGACGAACCTTCTCGTCATTAAATATAAAAGATCAATGACAATTAAATTTCGTCACTATATGGTCTTATTAGTGATGAGAAACGGAATGGAGAAACATTCTCGTGTTTGTTTGTGTTGAGAATGGAATCGGTGAATCAATATTTGATTCTCTTTCCATTCTCCGCATTCTCTTAAAATAGTGAAGAAAGGAGATAATCGATGAACAAAAGGAAAGACATTCTATGGTTGATTCTTTCGTATAATAAAAAAAAAAAAAATTGATTTCAATCATCGTCTTCAAATGTTTTGTTCATTTCATTTTTTTTTTTATTATTTGAAATACAAAAACTGATAGGTTGATATCAAATCTTCATATCAACGTTTGTATTTTAACGTTTTCTTTTAAAACCAACTATTCAAATACCAATATCATTTTTTTTATTATTATTATTTTTTTTTTATATGTTTGGGTTTTTTAAAAATTCGCCACAACTATTATAAATAAATATTATTAGAATTAATTTTCAATTGTGCACATTATTACGAATTGCACCCAACAAAAGATCCTCAAATATTGCTTTTGCGATAGAAGATTAACATATACTCAGTGTATTTAAGGTAGCAATTTAAATAATCATATTATTTTAATGATGATTTAGGTAATCAAATGTTTAAAACCCAAAATTTAAATTATAAATTCATTTTTATTCATGTATTATATACAATAACCAAACAAGAGAATACTCTATATCACATGCATTCTTTATTTATACCAAACGGTAGAATCATTATTTTTTCTCAAACATGATTCACTTTCTCTACAATTCCATTCTCTATTACGATTCCATTATATGGCATTCTCTCGTACCAAACGTGCCCTAGGGTGTTTGCCTAGGTTATATGTGTTGATTATATATGATTTGTTAGTTTATTGTTGCATAATTATTAACATTGCATGGATATTTAATTTGTTTTCAATTGCTAAAATTGTGTAAGATGATGATTCTTTACCATTTGATTATGTGAATTAGGAAAAGTATTTTATGTGTTGGGTAACACGGGAGTCCACATTGACCATTTGATATATGTCTATGATATTGTTTTTAGGTCGCACTTTTGTATGAAATTTAGGCCCTGAATCCCTATTCCCCCTCCCTTCTTGCACCTATCATTCGCCATGACGATTGGGTTTGATTTTACCATAGGGTTGATACCTGGAATTTGCATCCGACCAGTCTAGCGGGACCAATTAATAAGTACTTTGGCCTAAATTAGTTAGCATGTATGTGTAGTTAAAAAGAGAATTGCTTTAGACGGTTCACTTGCATAATGCATAGCTATAGGTAGATCGCCGACACGACCACTGTATCAGATGCTTATGCCCGTATTATTCATTTGTATATGTATTGGGCTAACAGTGATATGGACCAAGTTATCAAGTCTACCAACGATCATCCTGGCAATCCAGTGACGTCTAATCACCAATATACAACTTTCACTAACAATAAATAAACACACAGATATCTAGGCAAGCTCCTCATCTCGCACTAATGTTGATAACTTTCATTTCATTTATGTTATTTTAGGCCTTTCTTTAGTCACAGTAGGTCTTCAGAACAATTCCCATAGTTGAACCTCATTCCCCAATTAGTTGAACGATCACTCCCGGTTCTTACCTTCACTATACTACACTAGTCAGGTACACTGCAAGCAGGTTTGTAAAGTTTTATCATCAGTAGTTGACACATTTAAATTTGAAAATGCTGAGCTCAATTCCTTTGTTGGAGCCTAATCGATATTTGGTGACAATAAGATGAACTGATGACAAATTTGGTTGAGTGGTGGACAAGGATCCTCTTGGGATGAGGATGTAGGCACGAACCCTTGGGCCAAGGCCTGTTGATATAAGGCAAGTTAGGCCAAGAGTTGATGCTTTTATGAAGTTTATTCATTTTCATGCATGTGTTAAAACCCAATTTTAATGAAAAATTAAATCGTTCCAATGTGACCACATATGTGAATTTGATAACACGTCAATCCGCAACTTTCTGCTTCAATTGGCATTCATGTTGGGAGGAAAACTGAGTAGATGAATAGAGTCGGGATTCTACTTGTGACGAAATAAACATATTGTGATAAATAGATTCATATCATGCCATTGTCTAAACTCTAAACACTAAGAACATATTATGCAAAGGCATTTTAAGCAGGAATCTACTATGAAGTGCAAATTAAGGACTTTGCAGATATTTGGTTTGCATGCACGGATGATAAAGTTCTAAACTCTTGTAGGGATACGAAGCACAACAAAATGGTACAAAATTTTCTTACTATCATTCTTCATTGATACCACTATTAGACAAAATGGACATGTTTTAAAGCCATGATGATCTACTTATTGACTCCTAAGTATACTACAAGGTGAAGCTAGATTCCTAATTAAGGGTTTATATACACAGCTAATGACGTCCATGTCCATTAGGGTGAAAGCTCATTTGTTTGTTGGCTCAAACGGCAGAGCTTCTCCTTCAGTATTTCAGCTTCTACTTTATTATCACCTTGCACCTGTTGAACAAAATGAGATGTTTTAAGACAATATGGCACTGCAATTATATCCGCACAATATTTAGTTATTTTAGGAAATATTAATAATTGCTCATTGCCTGACTCTGTGATTCCTGAAAGAAGAATACTAAAATTCGACTCTTAGAGTCTTGGGGAATAGGCTTTTTTCCCCCTCTTTTCAGTGTAAGAGTTAAGATAATTGTTTCATAACACAAAAGGAACAAAAATCAGTTAATTTTTTCGTAACCTTATCTATTTTTACGATACTTAGGAATATTGTCATGGAAACTCTGCATGTAATGTTTTAGCATACTACACTTATATTTCTTAATGAGAAATTTGGTGTCTCTATGTGAGGATAATGTAGAAATAAATTTGTTGTGAATATGAAATCCTAATGTATAACCAAGTAAAACTAATTGACATTATGGATTATATGTATTTTAGATGTATAGACATGTACCTGAAGATGTAGAGTGTTTAATAACATTTCTTCTTCCGAACATTTGAAAGTCGTTGAATTTAGCAAAACAAATCCATTTTCTTCGGCCTCTAAGTATGCCAAAACCCTAGACAAATAGCCAATATCCCTATTCTTGCTCATTTTATCCGTAGAGGAAATCAACTGTATCACCACTTCTTTCTCACCTAAAATGCTCACAGAGGAAACTACCGATGAGTTCGTATTAATTTTAACATCTTTATCACTTTGTCTCTTGATGCCGATATTCTTTGGGCTTGTACTAGTGGTTGATAATGAGTGCGATGATAGAGTTTCCTTTTTACGTATTAATGTTTCCACTTCCTTTCGTAGTTCTGGTATGTATATCAGTGCACGTGATACTGTCCGTGGAATGCTTATTTTTTTCTGTCACAAAATTGAGTTTATAAGTAACGAGAAATAGGAAAAAATAATGCAATTCAAATGTCAATCAACTATTCATATAGTACTTGAGTGGTTTTCTTTTGTTCTGTTTATTGACTACTGAAAAACTACATTTAACTACCTAAATTCAAGTACCTTTTGATCAGCTGATATGGGCAGCAACGAACGAAGATATGCATATAAATCGTTAACCCTCTTACGCCGATCTCTTTCACTTGCGTTATGATCAAGCTTTTTGGACACCTTCATGGGATTCACAGTATTTCCATCTATAGCTCCTCTAGAAGAACAACTACCGGGTGCACAATTTTGCTGGCTTTGATCACATGATAGAATATCAAGAAGGGGATTATACGAATTTGCTTCAATGTCCATATAAATATCATTGAAATCTTCTTGGTGATTTTGGGTGATGTTATTCTCCGAAGGCCATCCATATGTTGTGGAAAACAATGTAGGAGATAATGCTTGCATTCTTTCTGTTTTTTTTAAAGAAAAAATAGAGGGAATACTTGTTAAACGTTTAATGAAAATATTAGGATGCTGAGTTCCAGAGTTGATGTATTTATACAATATTACAATGGTAACTAGGGTATCCTCTTGCATTATACAATTGACATTTAATTATTTGCATCATCTTGGAATCAAACATTTAAATAGCTTTAGAACTTTTTAATTATTCAAAACTTGTTCCTCAACTTGAGGATATATAACCTTAATTAAAACTAATAGCTTATAGATCAACGACTAATTCAAAGATTCTTGCTAGCTAATGAGTTCAGACAATACTATTAACCTAAATAAAAGAATAATCTCACAAAATTTGAAGCCAATCCCAATAGCGTGCCTTGCGCAAGTTTAATGTATGCTTACCAATATTGATTACTATTCTAGTTTAGGATACATGCGGTATGGCACACTTTACACACACCCTGGAGTATGTCTTTAGAAATGTTAAACTAATATCTGCACTTGCTTTTGCAAAGCTAAGTTATGATATCACTATCATATTAAAAGATAGATTAGAAGCCCATGCATCTCATTATTTATTGAAGTTAGGGTCTTATATATGTCGAAGTGATACTAACGTATCAATCATAGCTAGCTAGTTATATACACTTGAGATATTGATGTTGTTAAGAAGGCCGGTGGGTGTGCTGAGATTTATTATGTGTTTGTATAATGTGTTTTCTTTTTTTATATATGTTGGTTACAACCTTGTATCTAGTTATACTGTTTTTTTTTTCTTCTAAAGTTATTAACTATCATGACATGTTAGCAGTAAAAAAAACTCCATGGTTACCCGTAATCTATTTTATCAAATTTAAAACAAAGGTCACAGCTTATAACTTTCATCGTATTGTGCTCTCTAAAGACAGAGTCGTCTCATGATTTTCGGCGGTCCTAGGCAACAACAACAAAAAGGCTCTATTATACTTGTAAACTAAAGTAGAAATTTCATATAAACTTGAATTATATCACTCATATATGTTTAACATTTTATGTATTTATATGCAAAACTAATAAAAATGTGGCTCATTTTAAGTGGAGGCATGTACGACGGCACCTATTGCACACCTCTTTAAGACCCCTCTGTCAAAAGAGCATCTCTTTATAAAATCTCACTCAAAAGGTGCTGAATTGAATCCCATTCTAATTCTAACTAAAAGTTCTTGTGGTTCTGGAGGATCCAACTATAGGAGAACCAAGAACGAAGAGCTTTCCTGTAAACATCAAAGATTCACATGAATATTCGAGGTTGGGAGGTCAGGATTGATGAAAAACATAATACATGGTTCAAGAGAGAAAATAGAGAGAGAAAGGTGAAAGAATAGTGTTATTAGATATGAAAAATGAATAAGCAATCCTAAACTATCTCACACCCCTCATGGAGAGTCATGAAAGGTATTTATAGGCTCATTACAACTCTAGTTTGTCTCGTGTACATTACTAGTCTTTGCGTGCATAACTATATTACGTATCTAGTTCAATTCACGTGTAAGACGATATATTTACAAAATAGCAAAGCTAACAATCTCCATCTAAGATGGCGTCACACGTGAATGGTTACAATGAGTCCTATAAGTACATAACAAAGTAAAATAACAATGTTGTTGAAGCACAGAGTCTCTGAGGATGTCACTCTAAACATGATACTGAGGATGACTTGAAGTTCTTTCTTATGACGATTTAGGCTTTGATCTTTGGCACTGACTGCACTGATCTTTGTAACTCTGAACTCTTTATGCATTATTTTTTTTATTTTTTTTCCTACTTCGGGATCGATCTTTGGCACTGACGGCTGTGATCCTTGAGCTCTGAACATCTTGTGATGTAATGATCTAATTAGCTTAATACTCCCTCCTAGCTAGTGAGCCTTTTCTTTAAGATACTCCCTTCCAAACTAACAACCTTTATAAATATATTTAGTCTTCAAACACGCATCGAAGAAAGTAGACTGTAGACTATAGCACCATGGTTTTATATTTGGGGAGCATCGTATCAACGTAACTCACATAGAATGCATCTAAGTTGGTAAATAAGCCCAGATGTACACACAATACCCGACTATTCTACTAGAACAATAAGCAAGGTTCTCTCAATCAACCAAATCAATGAAGTCGAAACAATAATACCCGGATAACCTACCAAAAAAATCAATAATGTAAATGCCTGTAGCCCTTCTTCGTTAACCCGATAAATCTTCAAGTACACTACTTATCCCTCTTGATGGTTGCGAGTTGTCAGAATCATTATAATGTTGTGTACATGTCGTAATATTAATCTTGATGCAAAATTGTTGTGTACAAAACCCCGTGAGTTATATGTTGATCTACGACTCTCTTTTCAATTACGATCTCATTTATTCTCTTCAACCTTTAAGTGACCTCTTCAAAATCCAAACAGCTAGTAATGACCACTTTATAGAAACAACCCAATATAACCAATCTAAAAATAAATTAATATCCCCAACTTTGTGATTTCATGCTTGTACTAATGATTTTGTGACTCAAAACCTATACTGAACACTATAACTTAACTCCTTAATGTATAAGGGTGGATAAACGCCTAGACAAGCTATCTTGAGACATACAACCAACCAACTTGACTCTAAGATAAATAAGTACACCCGAGAAATGTCACTTCAATCCTAAATAAGCAATATCGTACAAAAACTTTGTAGTCACAAAAAAACCGATACTAGCCGTTGTCATTTGGTGAATCTTGATAAGGATCATTTCACGAGATTGATGTGTGACGAATGTTTGCTGTAGGATCATATATTTTATGTTGTTTAGATGATTCGGGTGGTCTAGGATTATGATTAAACAAGAGAGCCATGTTTAGAGAGATGAAGAGAGGAGAGGGTGATTCTAGAGAGATAAACAAAATGGAAAAGGTTAGATTATCAAAGAAGCACCACCCCTTCCAAGGATGGAAGGGGTATTTATAGTTTACAACCTAAACGTCCTCCTGTCGGACTGTGGATCAGGCATACAGTGGGTAAAGACCCGTCCTTCCTCCACGGTGTTACACTAAGCTAAACTAAGCTAATAACTAACTAATAAACTACTAAACAACGTAAATAACGATATGTCTACGAGCTAACTTATGCTAGATTATATTTGGGTGACCGATACTTCACTATGGAATTTCCAATTCCTAACAATCTCCCCCTAAGGGAGGTCACCCCATGTTTTACATTTCGAATCCTAGCATTCTATTTTAACTTCAGTCTTGAGCTCGTAGACTTCAATTCTTCAAGTTCCGCTTTCTTTGTGCTTTAGCAGTGATTCTTCAACGTCCGACTGCTTTGTACTTTTAGTGGAGGTCTTTAAACTGATCCACATCTTGATGATCTTCGAGCTTTCATTAAGATCATCAGCCACAGTAAATCTCTGGATCACCCTTTGTAGTGTTGCCTTCATGTGATGTTGTGACTTTAGGACCGACATGCTCACACTTTCTGGATCATGACATCTTTTCATCAGAGTAGCGGAAGCATCTTTATATATCTTTGATTGTCATGATTTTCTTCAATTAAGTGTGAATGCTGTGAGCATGCGGTTGTGAATTGACTTCTCAACTCTGATCAGCTGTAACCGTCAACAGTTCCTGAAACAACAGTTAGCAATAAAACACACGAAAGTGTCTTTGTTCACTTTCGATGAATATAGTTGCAAGAACCACGGTTCCCCGTTGATCATTATAAATACTGCCTGTGATCAGGTAGAGTTCCGAAGAATCTCCTTGACAGGGTTTCGCAGCTTGATCTAGCCGTTCTCAAACCGGAGCGTCCCAAAGTAGACAACACGGAGTGAGTGAACCAACGAATTGAGATTCACTGATTGATAAAAAATTGATTTGAAAAACAATCGCGTATTGCTTGAAGAAAGAGTTTTGCAATACGACGAAGGTTTTATGAGAAAGATCAATTTTCAATCATAAATACTTTTTTTATATGCAAACAATACACATTCGATGTGCTAGAGAAAAGAAGAGATTTGCACATCGAATGGTTTTTCCAAAAGTATTTTTTCAATCAGAGATACTTTTTGTGTTTGAAAGCATGAATACACATTCGATGTGCTAGAGAAAAGAAGATTTGCACATCGAACGGTTTTTCCAAAAGTATTCGTCAATTCATTTCCTGGACCAAGGTTGATTCACGAATGAATCGCCCCATTGTTTCTATCCAGTTGTCACAAGCTTGATCTTTAGAAAAGATCTCACATGTCACCCACCAAGAGCTTGTTTGATGTTGACTCTAGAAGGATTTTCATCTTCATCGTGAATACTTTTACATATCACTCGGATGTTCTGACAATACCACAAGGATAATGCGTAGGACTCTTAATATATTCTTACTTTCCACATTGTGTGAAACAGCAAGTCTTCATTAATTTAGTGTCCTAATGAAATATTGTGGATGATCTCTTGGCTCTAGACTCAATAGTGCACATTTGGTTCCTATGCCGGAGACTAGGGAGAGGGTCTCCTTCTTCAATATCAACAATCTCTAAGAGAAAGTCAATAGATTATGTAGGTTCCCCGTGAGAATGAAACAAGTCCTTTTAAGAGAAACTTGAGTAGCTTGGGAAGTTTAGTGCAGTGCGTCACTGGGTCCATGACGTCTTGTCTTCAACACCGGCGTTACCTTAGTAACCACCAGTAGCATATGTATTGAACCCGGTTTCTGCCCTGAGGTTGAATTATTGGAGGGCTATTTCTTTTCACCCTTTTTACATTCATTTCTTTTTCATTCTTCAACCCCTTCAGTGCTTACCGAGACTTCATTACTAGAACCTTGTTGGGTTTATTCCAGTTCTAGCTCTTTCTCAGTCGGCACTCTTCTCATTTCTCACTTTTCTCTTTTTTTTTGTCATCATACCTAAGGACTTCTACACTATCTAGTGGATTGTCCGTGGGTAGATCCCTCCGGCTCTGGCGGGATCGTGGGAACGAATACCTAATCTAACCATCCTTATAACACCATGCATAAAGTAAATTGGTCGGTCTTTTGTTATCGTTCTTTCCTTCTTGAAACCAATTTAAAAATTATTTGGAAAATCAATCAAGGTACTTGTGATATAAAATCAAAACATTTTGTACCTTAATTGTTTTGATCATTTAGAAATGCTCCCCCTCAACATGTGCATATGATTTTGAAATTGTTTAGCACATGGAGGCAAGAGTTCTTGGAAATAATTTCTTGATCACAATTTCCAAAGAAAAAGCCATTTGATTTTCTTGGTAAATTCTCCCCCTCAATATGTGCGTTGGATATTTGAAAATCATTTTGCACATAGAGGCAAGAGGTTTTTGAAGTACTTTTCACGATTGCCAATAGAAACCATTCGCTCCCCCTCAATATGTGCATCGATATACGAAAGAGTTTAGCACATATTAGAGAGAACTTGCACATTGAATCAAAACGATCATCTTTTATCAAATTTCATATTAAATCACAAATTCTCCCCCGATCAAAAATATCAAACCTTTTGAGATTTTGGATCCCAAGTGATTTAATAATGTTTGGAAAACATGGGAGAATATGTGGCCTTGTTTAAATACTCTTCTGGTTTTTGGTTAAATGCTCCTCCACAATCATGTGCATTATGTATTTCAAAATCGTTTGGCACATGAAGGAAGAAGTGCTTTTGAAACAATCACCCTTTAAAACCGATTTGAGATTTGAATCACGATCTCTCCCCCGATCAAAAATTTCAAACCAATTGAGATTTTGGATCTCGATTGATTTAAATCATTTAGAAAATTTTGGGGAAAGACGTGGCAAAATTTAATTTTTGAAATTGACTGATGAGGACCAATTATAGACATTAAAGATTGTTAGTGTCAGATATGATAGTTTTTAAGAGATCTTTAAGTAAAATAAAACAATTTCACAATCAAACAAGAACAGAAAAAATTTCATTTTGTAAGATCTTTGAGTTTTAAAGAAAATCATACCATGACATAACATTAAATCTTTAGATCACCACTTTATTACGTACAAACCGGACTTTTATGAAGAAATATCGTTTGAAAATATTTTATTTTAAATCACTCTCCCCCTCAATCGATGACCGTAGTGGTACGCCATACCCACAGCGGTACGCCATACCCACAGCGGCTTGCAGAGTGGTTGGGTTCGATGAGGTGACATCCCTCCTAATTTCGGGTATCAATCCCCAAATATATCGGTCGATCAACTTCTCCACAGTGGAAACCATGTGAGGAACCATTCTAGTTAACTCGTGAATACGGATCGTGTACTTGTCGACTTCTACTTCTACCATCAAGTGGTTCCAAAATTCCGTTTCCAGCTTCTGCACTTCATCTTTTCTGCAATACTCATCAGTTAGTAGTTTCTTGAATGCTTCCCAAGATAACGCATTTGCAGCCCCTCTTCCTCTGGTCTGTAGTTGGTTGTTCCACCAGGTCAATGCTCGACCCTGTAGTAGACCAGCAGAGAACTCAACCTTATTTTCTTCGGTACATTTCGTGATACTGAGTTTCGACTCAACATTCTCGAACCATGTTAGCACTCCAATGGCACCCTCTGTACCATAAAATTCCATTGGCTTGCATGTCATGAAAGTCTTGTAGCTGCATCCATGACCAGTGTTTGAAGTACCTTCTTCAACGTTGGTTCGTCTAGCATCAAGGTGCGTCATAATTTGGGTGAGTAGGTCCGCTATAAAACGGACAAAATGTATGAAAGCGGAAAAAAGCGAACGAAAACGTATAAAAACGGACGAAACCTATGAAAAAGAACAAAAACGTATAAATATGGAAGAAAACGTATAAAAATGGACGAAAACGTATAAAAATGAAAAAAAAACGGACAAAAACGTATAAAAACGGACGAAAACGAATAAAAACCAATGAAAACGAACGAAAACGTAATAAAAACCAGTGACTAAATTCGTGATACCCTACAAACCACAAAGACCTTACTTTTAAGGGTATTTATGTCATTTCCTGTTAGTTTAACGGTCAAACTAACGAAAATATTGGTTAAGGGGCCAAACCCGATATGGGTCGTAACTATAGGGAGAAGATCCATTAAAAAAAAAGTTTAGAGACTATTTCCGTTAAACCCGACAGACCACATGGACCATTTATAAAAATTAAATCTTTTTTAATATATCTGTATAATAAAAAATAAATATTAAAACTCTTTCATATTATAAATATAACATTTTTTAAGCTCGACTCTTTTTTTTTTTTCTTTTTTTTTCTTTCTAAAAATATATATAAAAAAATGAATAGATAATTAAAATTATATGATTGGAGTTATTTGGTTCGGTTTTTGGTTATGAGAATTCGGTTTTCGGTATAATCAATTTTAATTCAGTTTAGTTATCGTTTATACAAAAAAAAAAAGAATTTTAATTGAACCAACCGATGAACACCCAACCTTGTCCAGCAAAGTGTCTTCAGGCCCAAAACTGTTGCCATAAAGCCCACAGTATAGTGTACGTCAAACTAAAACCCCACCCGGTCATCCTTTTTCATCATTTATTTGCCAAGTGCTAAAGTAATTAATGTATCACTTGCAATTTAATTTTTCGTTAACCGTATCACCGGAGTCAAACCAAACCTACCATGTCGATCCAATGTCAAAGGTACAGATGTTTTATCTTTTTGTTATTATGCATGTAATTTATAAAAATTTACTGGTATTGTATGAACATGATTAACACATACATTTTTTGAAAATATCAAAGATATAATCACATGTATCAGTTAATCCGTTTTTTAACGTTATGTCTGTGTTTGGTAAGGAGCTTTTAGGGAGTGTTTTGGAATTGAAGGTTTGTTGAGCTAATGGGAGAAGCAAGGACGGACCCAAGATTTTTAAGAGGGTGTTGCACAAAATAATTGCAGGGCTAACTAAAGTTATACCAGAAAACCGAAAGTAGTAACAAAATTTATCGGGGGGTTGTACATACAAAAAAACGACAGTTCTTGACAAATATTTGCACTTCATGACCAAAATTCGGGTGTAGCCCGTGCAACACCCGGCACCAATGTAGGTCCATCTATGAGGAGAAGGGTTTAGCTTTTTAGGATTGTATACTCGATCGTTAAACACTTTACAGACGCCCAGCTCGTTACCAAACCGTTTTACAAAATAAAAAGGTATAGTTAGCAACTCAGTTAACAAGTACCTTTAGCTTTGTATTATTTTCTAAAACGCTCCTTATGAAACGCTAGTGGGAGAAGCGTCTACACTTTAGGATTGTATACGTGTTTCATGCTAAACACTCGACACTTTTACGATATAAAAAGATAAAAGACCTACCGTTAGTTTTGCCAAACATTGCATATATGTGATATTAAAGTACTCATAAAATGCCCTCAATGAGAATGTTGCATTATGATGGATGAGTTGATGGGCAATGTTTCATTGTAAAACAAAAGAACGTCATCAAATCATAATTAACTTTATATTTTTCTACAGTTACCGGAAAATGATGAAGTCTCTCAATCCTTTAATCGAAGCTTTACCAGAAAACATCATGGCCGATGTTCTCTCAAGACTTCCTTTCAAGACAATCATCCATTGCAAGTGTGTTTGCAAAAACTGGCGGGAACTTGTTTCTGATTCTTATTTTGTCAACCTTCACATCTCGAGATCACCTGCAGGAGTCATGATTCATGAGAACTGTCAGCCAGAGGATTTGAGGTTCGTTAGTGTAATAAAACCAGGCATATTGAAGTGGATAGAGATTAAAGGCAAAGTTGATGACACACGTTTGCACCATGATTTTGTCACGCTTTTTGATCTTAGCCTTGCACCTACTTTTCGAAATTCTAATATACATCAAGTGGGTTCAGTCAATGGTTTGATTTGCATGTGGAAGTATGCTCCTAATCATGATAACATTTACATATGTAATCCAATCACGAGAGAATATATGAACCTTCCTAGGCCACAGTATGACACAGAAAAAAGTTATGCTGCAATCTCTTATGGTTTTGGAGTTGGTTTATTGACAAAGAAATACAAAGTGATACGGATTTTCCAACGGAGTCAAGCACAAAACCATGCCACAAATAAGCATTGTCGTCTATTAGAAGCTGAAGTTTACACCCTTGGAACAGGACGATGGAGACGTCTAGGTCATGTTCCTTACTGGTTCAGTGAGTTCCATGGACATTTCCTGAATGGGTGTGTTCATTGGATTTTTTGTGGTCGAGATTCCCCTAAAGAGCTATATGCTTTTGATTTCGACAACGAGACCTTTAGTTTCTTTCCATCACCCCCTTCTGAAGAAATAGAAGGTGATATTGGTCGCCAAATTTTGGGAGTCATAAATGGGTGTTTAAGTATGGGTGTAACATCCGATTTAGAATTCACGATTTGGGTGATGAAGGAATATGGGATCAGAAAATCCTGGCATAAAGAGGTGGTGTTCAAGCAAAGTATAGATTGGTTGATCGGTGAACCTGTGAGTGGATTGTTTGGTTTAGAAGATGGAACAATTTGGTTGTTCTTTCCTAAGGTCTGTTTGTTGGTAAATTGTCCTTCGAAGAAAACAATTGAAAAGAGAGTAATTTCTAAACGAGTCTCTACTGGAACGGCTTATTATCCTAGCTTCCTTAAACTGCAGACGTTCGAATCAGAAAGAGTACATGTCTTCTAAAGGTGAAGGATTTTTTTGCCCTGAACATTCCATTATTGTGTTTGCTAAAAAAAAAAAAAAAAAAAAAAAAAAGTGTACACTTACTCTCTCCACAGCCAGATCTAGCCGAGTTTAGCCGTATAACGGCCGGACCTATCCGGTTCTAGCCGTATAACGGCCGGACCTATCCGGTTCTAGCCGTATAACGGCCGGACCTATCCGGTTCTAGCCGTATAACGGCCGGACCTAGCCGGGTCTAGCCGTATATAATGGCAGGACCTATCCAGGTTTAGCCGTATAATGACCGGATCAAAATTTTGTAGTAAAGAATACCAATTCACCTGAAATTTGGGATGTAGAAAGTTTAGCTCTGTTAATGTGCAATGGAACAATTAATACATTCTATTATTCTAATCACCAACTACACTTGTATCATCTGATGCAAATCACTTTTTTCTGGTGTTACAGTTTATCAGGTTTGAAGATGTAACATATCCATTCACGTACTTTTTTCGTGGTAGTTATCCTTGCATCCAAAGTTAAGAAACATAAATTTGGTAAATGACGATGTCTTTGTGTAATATATATGTAGGTGTCAATGTCCCATTGGAGTTTCGAGCAGAGAAACAAAAATCGTCCCAAGTGAAAGAGATAGCGAGGTCAATAAATTAGAAGGCAGGTCTATGAATTGCATGTCCAAAGAGACAGACATTAATTATGTTTTTTCATAATCTCTCAGAAAGAGTAGCGTTAATGGTTTCTAGCTTTTTTATGTTCTTGTTTTGTGCAAATTGGGAATATTGTTGTCTACTGTGTGTAGGTCACTGCTAGCTGAAATTCGCCATGTCTTAGAACACCATCAAAGGATAGTACATTTTCATTATCATATATTTATTTAGATCATACTAAGAGACTAGCTCGTCGCTCAAATCTTCGTTCTCTATAATAATACAGATGGGAAAAATGTGATAGCGTTGTTTAACAAAAAATGTGGTCATTCCCTCAGAAACAGAAAAAAGACAATAAAACAAAACACAACAAAAATATAAAACACTGTAGAAAATAACAAAAAACAAAAGAAGAAGCGACATTAATACTTAAACAAGCATTTCACATACCTCTTATTGATTATCAGTCTCTAGAAAAAGAAAATAGTCCAACAACTTACCGGGTAAAAGGTAGGCCTTGAAAAGAGAGATTTACGCGGTTTGAGCATATGTGGTGATGAGCTCAAAACTAGTGGATTAGTTTGTCAAAAAGTCAGGAACCATTATTACCCAAAAAGATACAACAAGAGGCATGAATAGGTTTGTTTTGAAAGACAGAGCACCTGAACTGTTAGGTTTTCAATTTAGACTTCTCAACTGTAAAAGATATTATCAAGTAAATTTTCGTAACTATGTCAATCATACACTAAAGTTACTTGCAGATCTGAGATCACTAATAAGTAATAACCTGTCCTAATCATGATGGTTCAATTAGTTAAGTTGAGATTCACGAATGACATGTATACAACAAAATTCAGTGAAGAATGATGTGGATATCAAACCAAGTAGAATTAAGATGACTCCCTAACCAAGTTAAACATGTTCAAATTGACCAGGACAATGATGTGCAAATGTGAGTTTGATCTTTATAAACAAGAGTTATCATCTCGTAAAACAAAAGAAGAATGTGTGAGACATGAGTCGGGAGCAACCATCTCTTAAACTACAAAGGAGGTGGCTATTTTAAACACCACACCCGGCAACCCGGAATCCACACCCACAGTAAGCTAAGAAAGTGGGAATCTATTGTCCACTAAATCACACACACACACTTCGCGCTTGAAACCCAAAAGGACACTCGAAAAGGAAAACTACAATGGATAAGTTCTATTAAAACCTACTGTATTAAAGTATCTAATTACATGATAAGTATACCTCGTTGTGAAGTACGGACATGAATAAACAAACACAAAAGACTGTCAATGACTTCACCGTATCATAGCTTTTCAGTCTCATTAAACTTGCAATATCATTAACTTGGTCAAAATCATCTCTGACATTAAGATACTTGTATAATCCATGCCCCAACAAGGATTTGTGATACCCCATAAGGTTAGAGACCAGACCAAATGCACGGAAAGCACAAGTTTTGAAAGACTTCAACACCAAACCTGATCGGAGAACCAAATTATATATAACACATAAAGAAGAACAAGAGTAACTTATATATAACACGGTATTTTTTTCAAACAGACATACCTCCAATTCAGATCCAGTAAGACAGAAAACATCTCAGATACAATAAAAACCAAATCTCTTACTTTCCTACTCTCATAATGTTTTCTTTTTTTTTCTTACTTTCTACTTAATGTACTGAGAAACCCACTTAAAGCCATCGCCATAACCCATCTTCCTGACGATACTACACATGAATACCTCAAGAGGTCGGACGCCTGTGTTTTCCAAATTAACCTTACCTTTGCCAGTAGTTGAGCCTTGTAGTCCCATGTGGTAACATAACTCTTCTTCTGATGCAGCATAAGGGATGTCAATCTTGTTGCCTAAAATTAAGAAAGGTACAGTTGCCAAAGATTCATCTGACAAAAGGGCATCTAGTTCTTTCTTTGACTCTGCGAATCGCTCTTTGTCATATGCATCCACCAGGTAAACAACAGCATCCACCTTAAATCAAGAAATAACACATGTCAAAAGTCAGAGCCTATTCATAACTTGCTGCGCATAACCCTCTAAATCATTTATTCAAAGAATTAAATTATTATTGCAATCATATTGTTTTTGTAATCATCATACTGTGTTATGAGGTGTTAAGTGGGTCTACCCAAACCTGGCCCATACTATAAAAAAAAATATGTTTCAAAGAGACTCGTTTTGTTTATTACCTAACCTGAGGAACCCACCCATCTTACCATATTTAAAGAATATACAAGTTGGTTTGCCTACCAAAAGCAAAAAGTAAAGGATCTCCCAAAATAAAATGCAAAGAACATGTGACAAAATCTGTATATAGGCCAGGCAAATCAATACGATATTTAAGGGTTACAGTTTTTGCCCCTGGCTCAGAATATTCAGCAAGAACAATATAACATAAAATCTTAAGACTAGCGATGTTAAGATCATGTAATGCCCAGTCATATGATTCAATCCCACCTAAACATGTTTGGACCAGAAGTCCCAAGTATACCACATAATTTTCAGCACTAATCAGTTAGAAATCAGATTTGGATAACAGTTCCTCATTCTATTGGATATTAAAAGTTTGTTTTTCTCTCATGTAACAGAGTGAACTACACTTTGTATGGTTTGAATGTAGTTTTCATCGATGGTAACTCATCATTAGCTCAGTTATAGAATGTGATGAATGTCGATCCTAATCAATTTAGCTACTTCATTTGCAACTCGCAATTGACTTTGCTGACATAGGAATCGTCACTGTTTGGTTTAAAGGCACTGCCGTATTAATTTTAATCACACACCCATGTATACAAGTATGTAGGTAGAGATATAGATGAGAGCAGCGACCCAAGTCAATGAACATTTATGTACAAACTTATGATACACCAGCTATATTGCCCGTCAGCAACTAAGTTGCAACATTAGTACATCACGCAAATGTGTATATGCATGTGAGGAAATGAGATTATAGTAAAAATGGGTTTTAGAGTTTTAATAATTGAATACAGATCCTAACAAGAAAATAATACAGAAAAGGTTTGACATTTGTAATAGCTCAAATAAAATCTAAAAGTTGATTAAACATTATGGGAAACAAAGCCAAATGCATGCTACTTAAATGAAATTTCGAAAACAACCGGTATTAAACCAGCCCATTAAAAAATGTGTCATCTGAAAAACGGAGCACATTAGATGTCTCTATATGTATTCAATATCAGCCTAAACCCTAAACACAACAGTGATTTGTGGATATAGAGAATCCAGTTAGATACTAGTTAAGTTATGTAAAACTTAATAGTGCAATAAAGATTGAACAAAAAAAAATCCGAGACAACTGGGAATCAAAACTAAAAACTAGTTGATGTGGCACAAAAGCATAAACAGGTGACTATTTAATATCACCTATATCCAGGCATCCTATTCCTACCTATGAAATATAAATGTATATTTATAGGTAAATATACATTTTACAGATATTATGTGTGTGTGCATATTTACACCCATATATACGTCAGGTTGTGTTTATATGCGTGTGAATACTGTGATAAATACAGATATTATGTGTGTGTCTAATATCATCAATTCAAACGATATAGAACTGCCAAAATTGGAAGGAAAAAATAATACTTAAATGTTTCCCATAACACACTGACAGGAAGGAAATTGCTCATGTTAAAAGATGCATTCTGGTAGAAGTATCATGTTGAAGGTTGTCTACCTTCAATTATAAAGTGAAAGTAGTTACTCACACTAAGATTGATTTTGGAAAAGTATAAAGAGGTAGGAGGTTGTTTACCTTTTATATAAGTGATACATGGTTTGGTGAAAGTTTCAACTTAGGGCATTTCAAACGTCATAAATCTATAACTGATAATGATGGTTAATATATAAAGAGTAGTCACCTTTTCCTAAAAAAAAAATTGGGAATCAGACATTTAATTGAGTTTGCAGGAAAAAAAGAATAAGCACAGAAAAAGCATTGGAGTTTGCAGGAAAAAAATATCGGAACTTAGAATGTTTGAAGGTTTAAAAATGAACTTTTTAAAAGGTCTAAAATTGGGATGAGGACTTGAGGAGTACTTACCAGTGAAACAGGGTTAGACAATGCATAAAGTAAATGACTAAGGGCAAGTGATCATGTATCAAACTCTTTTAATTATTAATACTCGGCTCTGGATCAGTATTTGATAAACAGTTAAAAAGAGATGATTGTAAGATAACCAGTACTAGCTGTTGAGTGTTGACCGTGTGTAGTCAGAAAGTTAACACTTTCACACTAAGTGCACGTCCTTGACCAGCTTTGAGTTTTATAAGCAGTCTCAAGCCTATCTCAAATTAACTATTGGGATTCAGATGATGTAAACTACTCTCGCTAGACAAAATGTACGTTAAACCCTAAGGCGTAAGTAAAACCGGGAAATAACCTACTAAAACAGAAAGGACAAAGACACAAAGTAAACCCTATCAAAGGCTACAAGAGACCATCATGTCACGTATCACATTTTTGGCAAAATAATTCATCAATTAGGTGATAAACAAACAACAAACTGCACAAAAATCTTCTAGCTCAACAAGAGTCATAAACAATTAACCTAAAACTCGTCTCTTTTTAACACTCCTGGCAAAGAAATAACATACAAACCTATCAAAATCACGTTGTTTTACACATAATTTAGACATAGTACTATCTATAACCAAAATTTACTCTCAACCCGTCTAATCTAGAAATAACATGCAACAACAGCAGCAATGCCTAATCCCACCGGAGCGAGGTATGGGATAGAAATAACATGCTAACCTATGAATATCAGAAAATCATAAGGCATATTAAAAAACAGCAGTCAAGGTTTTGCGAAAAGCACACTAAACGATTTTAATAGATTATGGAAGATTACTTTTCTAAAATCTCTTAAACCTTCTGTTTTTCAAACAAAAATTATATGTTAAGTAGCTTATGTTTTGAAAAAAATACGCATAATCTCCTAATAAGTTTGTGTGCCAAACCACGACTTCAAACGCAAAATCTCTAATGCAACTAAGAGAATGTGCATAACAACCAGTCCACGGCAAACACATATTAAAAAGGACGCAGGGACGACATTAGTTATCTATATCTATACTACTATATAAAGCATTTAAGTTGTGGGCTCCACAAAAAATTAAGATAAGGAGCTCCAATCATTGAGTGACATGTGTCACGTCTCTAACTAAAAAATAACGAAAAGGGAGGAGCTCTAACAAACTAAAATAAAAAACTCCAATAATGGGGTGACACATGTCACTTCTTAACTAATTAATCACCTTTATTTTTAAATTTAAATATCTTTTAATTCGTTTAACTTTTTTATGATCTAATTTCACCATATTTTTTAAAATTTTGTGCTCTTTAATTCAAGATCCATTTTGATATATTTTTATGAGTTTTTAGTTTTTACATTTTTAGTAGGTTTATTTTATTTTGATTCAAAATTTTATAAATTTAACCTTTATTTCAATCAATACAAACTTTATTTATCAAAATCATTTACTTTTGGGAAAGTGTTTTACGGGTAAGAGATTGTGAAGGTCTTTTTATATGCGGGAATAATGATGTCACGGGAAAGATACGAAAACCCAAACAAACACATACAACTAACACATATACATTTGGAGTGTTGTGAAATGAATTCACTAAGCGGGTAGGGAATTGCGAGGAGAGTGGGTTAGCAATTCATTTACTATATTTATTATATAACTATATTTAGTATCCAACTAGTACTTATTAATATCGATTACTAATCTAACAAGTTTCAACAATATGAAACATATACTAATTATACAAAAAAAAATATTAAAAAAAAAAAAAAAAAAAAAAAAAAAAAAAAAAAAAAAAAAGGCTCAATACCTTAGCGTAATAATCTTTCCAAACTCTACGAGCGATCTGATGACCACCTAAATCAAAAGCCTTAAACTTAATCTGTCCGATACTCAATTCTTCCGATGTCGGATACTGCGTTGGTTGATGCTGCACCAATCTCTGCACAAAACACAAACAAAATTATATATAAAAATTAAAAAAAATAATAATAAATAAATAAATAAAAAATTATAAAAAAATACCTCGTCTTTCAACATATGAAGCAAAGTAGTTTTACCAGCATTATCAAGGCCTAAAAACAAGATCTTCGCTTCTTTTTGCCATAACCCTAACGAAGCTAATACCCCGTAAAACCAATCCAGTAGAAACATGATTGTTTAATTTTCTGATTGTAATGTAAACCCTAGAGAGAGAGATTATTGAATTGTGTTTTGTTTGTTTGTAAAATTAATTTGGGGGGTTTTATTTTTATGTGTGATGTGGTGATGAAATTGGGCCGTTGGATTGGGGGTTAGTAAGTGTGAGTGATGTGGACCAATGGGAGATGAGGGATGTGGGAATGGTGTGTCATTGAGTGGTTTTTTAGCCGTTAGATTGATTTTTGTTGTTGTTTCCATCTTACACCCCTTAGGAATTGCCTTTTTTCAGTTTGGTGAGTAGATGTGTTCGAATGTGTTCGGGTGGTTGAGATCGCTTACTGAAAATAGATTATCGTGATTTTGCAACAGCATCAAGTGAAGAGTCGTTGTTGCAAAATCATGTTTGGAACCCCAAAAAGCGATGTTCAGTGATTATCTGTTTTGACTTGCCAAACACTTAAAGGTGATTATTTGCGTTTTTAAAACGCAATAATCAGATGATGCGTTTTTAAAAAATATTTTACCCAATAAATACATATTTGGCATGACCACACTCCTTCATATACGTCAGGAGTCTGTCGATGAGAAGGGGTTGGGGAAAGCTTAAACCCAATTCCTACAGTGAATATAAGCAAAATTGAAATTGCTAGGGAGTTATACATTTGTGTATTGATAAGACCATTCACTATTGCTTGAAGCTCGATCTCTCCCCGGATGAACTATATAGCCAAGAGAACCCATGAACCATAGTGGAAGAGTTGCCTCACCCATGAGTAAATATTTCACATTAGCCTCATTAGACCGTACACCTTTATTGGTATATCGGTATATCCAAATAATAAGTAGGAGCATAAACTGAAACATTTTGGAGCTACAAAGATAGTTATTAAACCGTTAGCACCGCATAAAAACATTCCTCCTATAGCCATTTTGTACTCTACGGATAGACGAATACATAGAGTTAAACATAGTAAAATAAGAAATTTAAATATCTCATTGAAATTGATCGTTTGGAAATTTCCCGAAAAGCTAATAATAGGTTCCTTTCTTCATCGGAACAATAGGTCGTTATGCTCATTACTAAACTTGTTGAAAAGATGAAATATAACCAAGATATATCTTTTTGATCAGAGGTTGAATCGATCATCAGAAGAAGAATTAGGCCAAAAATTAGGATCCTCATCATTCTGAACACTTTCTAGCATGATACTTGATGAGCGTATAAAACATATATCCATTTTAGTCATTTGTTCACATTGTTTTGTGAGAAAAAAGATGTTGCTTGATGCTTGTACGAAACAAAAAAAAAATCCACAAATGTTACTCAAGGATCTCATGTAAAAGTGGTGAGGGTTGGCACAGATGATCAAGCCGACAAAAAACATCAAAGTGACAAGAAACGGACTGAACGTCCACTTTGGGTTGGTGCCAAATGATCGTCGGCATTTTGGCCACTTTATAGCCGGATACTTGACCAATATATCAAACATATATTTATTTTCTTCATTTGTACACATTGTTTTGTGAGATACAGAGCCGTATTTGAGGGTGTGCGAGGTGTGTAGTCGCACAAGGCCTCCAAATTATTGGGGCCTCAACTTTTATATATAATATGTATATATATTCATACGTGTTCTAGAAAATGACTACAAATGTTTGATTTAAGATGTTGCTTGGAAAATGCTAGCAGGAGGGCTTTTACAATGATTTTTTCTTTCCATCTCTTTAAAGTATTATTAACTTGTGTTATCAGGCCTCGTTTTTGTAATTAAGTTAAATTTTGCACAGGGCCTCCGCAAACTTAGAGACGACACTTGACTGAGAAATAATATGTTTGTATCAACAAATTAATGTCATATATGTTTTCAATGTGAAGTTTAGATATGTCAATCAGTTTTTGTATTCAAGAACTATTAAATGTATGACATGATACATTCCACTCACTTAAATAAAATCAAAAGTCGAACGTTGTTTTCGGGGAGCTGGGCAGAAGGATTGTTTCGCGTGACATTTTTTACTATGGTTATGACAAAAGACGTTTGTTTTGGTTTTTAGAATAAGAATCGCATAGCATGAACAAACATAGTCCGATTCTCCATGAAACTCTGCAATTTATTTTTTGTTATCATATAAGCAGTTGAACTTCACTTCTGTAATTTAGGAGCAACCAGTGTGTAATAACTAATAAGCAAATAAGAAGTTAAGTTTGTTAAGATGCAATCTTTCATCTACATTAATGTGCACAATACAAGTCACTTTTAAGATTTAATCTTATATTTCCAAACTATTCAAACCTTAGAGCTACTTTAAAGGAATCAAAGTTAAAACAGCTTGAATTTTGATGAAATGAATAATTTTTGTTATTTTTGTTGAAACGATTTATTTTTTTATTTTATTTTCAGAAAGATGAAATGAGTAATTTTTGCTGCATGAATTTTGATGGTCGTTACTACTATTTGTAATTCAAATATGAAGTAACACGACTGTTTGCTTTTCAAAAGACTAATATACATAAATGAGTAAATTTCTTAAACGGACACTTTCTGCTATTACTTTACACATATAAACCTCGCCTATATATTTTTCTACCATGAACTTTTCAATATCATACGTTAGATTTCTACCGCAATATGTTTTAAACCTTACACGTGTATAACCAATTTCCTGGGCCTGATACAAACTAGTAAGAAGTGAGGGCGTGTTCTGGGCGTGCCCTGGGCGAGAGGGTGAGCTGGGCGTGGAGCTGGGCGTGGCAGCCTGGGCGTGTGGAGCTGGGCGATTCGCAGGCGAGGTAGTTTGCTTATAAGTGGGTTTGAGCTGGGCGAAGTTCTTGCTCTATTTTACCATGAAGGAGATGGTGTTCTGATACACCCGGTGGGTTTTTTATGATATTGTGGGGATGCTTTTTTCGGTTTTAGTTATAGTTTTAGGTTCAAGAGTGAGTGTGGATGGTTGTTTTGTAGAATGAAAAAATGAAGGTGGGTTCATAAAGAGAAAGCAAAACGAGGGTTTTAAAGAAAGAGAAAGAAGGAAAAAGAAAAAGGTGGCAAAGAGTAGTGGGGATGTGTGTCAGTGTGTGTATGTGTTGTAAGAAGATGACAGTGTTTGTCACATTGGTAAATGTTATATTTTTGGTCCATTTTGGTATAATGAGTAGGTAAGTAGTTTGTTTTGGTAATTTACATAAATTCGAATCCTATGAGTCAACTTAATTCTTGAGAAGATGGCGTGGGTTAAATGGGAAAACGTTCTTGCCTCCTTTGATAAAGGGGGGCTGGGAATTGGGAGTTTAAAAGCTTTCAATCTTTCTTCGGCGGTCGGTTTTGGCCGGCCGTCTGGACCTCCTTCTCCCATCTTTTCTTGTACTTTTTCCTTTCTCACAATAAAGCCCTTACTCACAGATCTGTCATCTCCCATCTTCGCCGCTGCCGCTAGAGTCGTTGCCGCCACCGATGTCTTCTGCTCAGATCCGTTACCATCCGATCTCTTCTGCTCAGATATGTTGTGGTCCGTCATCGATGGCTTGCTACTGCCTTGGGTTTTGACTTTAGATCTGTTTGGTTTAGGTCTGGCTCCTTTAAGGATGTTCAGTTTTATCTTCTATATATGTTTTATGTACTTTATGTACTTTTGTCAAGCTACATCTTCATATGGTTGTGTCTACCAAAAGCTCACCTTGGTGATTCCCCCCACCCTTGTATGGTGTTGTTGTAGTCTGTCACAACTATTATGGTGTATGTCTTGTTTTGGCTTAACTTGTTACCTTGTGTATTTTGTTTGGCAAGTCGGTTTCGATTTTGCCCATTATGTTTGATATAACTTGCTGTATTCAAATTACCTCCATTTGTGAGGAGTGAAATGTTATCTCTGTTAAAAAAAAAGCTTTCAATCTCGCTCTTCTTCAAAAATGGAAATGGAGATACGTCAATAACTCAGATTCTTTATGGGTCGTGTGATTAAAGCAATTCACGGGGTGGAAACGGTTTTTGATTTAAAAGGATGTACTTGCAACGGTGTTTGGTCCTCTATTATCTCGTCGTATTCTATGCTTCACAATCGAAATATGTAGGATCGATATATTATTGTGTTTGATGATTCGGGTGGTCTTGGATGATCAAAATACATGTTTACCATTTTAGAGAGAGAAAGTAGAGAGAGAGAGAGTGTTCTTGCTAGAGGTTTACAAACGTATGGAAATATTAGATTGAAAAGCACCACCCCTTCCATGGATGGAAGGGGTATTTATACTTACAAATACACGACCTCCTATCGGCCTGTGGATCAGGGATACAGTGGGTAAAGACCCGTCCTTCCTCCACGGTGTTGCACTACGCTAAACTAAACTAATAACTAACTAATAAACTGATAAATAACGTAACTAACGACAAGTCTACGAGCTAACTTAAGCTAGATAACATTTGGGGTGACCGACTCTTCACTATAGAATTTTCTAATTCCTAACAATCTCCCCCTAAGGGAGGTCACCCCATGTTTTACATTTCGAATCCTAGCATTCTATTTTATCTTTGTTCTTGAGCTCGTAGACTTCAATTCTTCATTTCAACAATCTTTGTGCTTTAGTAGTGATTCTTCAAAGTCCGCACTGATTTGTACTTTTAGTGGAGGCCTTTAACTGATCCACATCTTTGATGATCTTCGAGCTTTCATTGAGATCATCAGCCACAGTAAATCTCTGGATCACCCTTTATTGTGTTGCCATCATGTGAAGTTGTGACTTTCGGACCGACATGCTCACACTTTTGAATCATGACATCTTTCCATCAGAGTAGCGGAAGCCTTACTGGTTCATGATATTTGCAGCAGCGAAGCAGCAGCATAGTATGAAATATCAGAGCCAGGTTATGTAGATATGCACCAGTCATGATTTCTTCAAATTAAGTGTGGATGCTGTGAGCATGCGGCTTTGGATTGACTTCTCAATTCTGATCAGCTGCAACCGTCCAAATGTACCTGCAAACAACAGTTAGCAATAAAACACACGAAAGTGTCTTTGATCACTTTCGTTGAATTGAGGTACACGGCCCACGGTTCCCCGTTGATCAGTACAAGTACTGCCTGTGATCAGGTAGGATTCCTAAGAATCTCCTTGACAGGGTTTCGCAGCTGTTCTAGCTGTTCTCAAACCGGAACGTCTCAAAGAAGACAACACGGAGTGAGTGAACAAGCGAATTGAGATTCACTGATTGATGAAAAATTGATTTGAAAACAATCGCGTATTGCTTAGAATAAAGAGTTTTGCAATACGACGAAGGTTTTATGAGAAAGATCAATTTTCAATCAAAACACTTTTTGTATTTGAAAATAGTACACAATCGACGTGCTAGTGAAAAGAAGAGATTCGCACATCGACCGGTTTTTCTAAAAGTATTTTTCAATCAGAGATACTTTTTGAATTTTGAAAACATAAGTACACATTCGACGTGCTAGAGAAAAGAAGATTTGCACATCGAACGGTTTTTCCAAAAGTATTCGTCAATTCCATTCCTGGACCAAGGTTGATTCAAGACTGAATCGCCCCATTGTTTCTATCCAGTTGTCACAAGTTTGATCTTTTGCAAGATTTCACATGTCTCCCACCAAGAGCTTGTTTGATGTTGGCTCTAGAAGGATTTCCATCTTCATCGTGAATATTTTCATATCACTCGGATGTTCTGGCAATACCACAAGGATAATGCGTAGGACTCTTAATATATTCTTACTTTCCACATTGTGTGAAACAGCAAGTCTTCAAGAATTTAGTGTCCTAATGAGATATTGTGGATGATCTCTTGGCTCTAGACTCAATAGTGCACATTTGGTTCCTGTGTCGGAGACTAGGGAGAGGGTCTCCTTCTTCAATATCAACAATCTCTAAGAGAAAGTCGATAGATAACGTCGGTTCCCCGTGAGAATGAAACAAGCCCTTTTAAGAGGAACTTGAGTGGCTTGGGAAGTTAGGTGCAGTGCGTCACTGGGTCCATGACGTCTTGTCTTCAATACCAGTGTTACCTTAGTACCACCAGTAGCATATGAATTGAACCCGGTTTCTGCCCTAAGGTTGAATTGATGGAGGGCTATTTCTTTTCACCCTTTTATCATTCATTTCTTTTTCATTCTTCAACCCCTTCAGTGCTTACCGAGACTTCATAACTAGAACCTTGTTGGGTTTATTCCAGTACTAGCTCAGTCTTAGTCTGCACTCTTCCCATTCCTCACTTTTCTCCTTTTTTTCAATATACCTAAGGACTCTACACTATCTAGTGGATTGTCCCTGGGTAGATCCCTCCGGTTCTGGCGGATCGTGGGAACGAATACCTAACCTAACCATCCTTATAACACCATGCATAAAGTAAATTGGTCGGTCTTTTGGTATTGTTCTTTCCTTCATGAAACCAATTGAAAAATCATTTGGAAAACCAATCAAGGTACTTGTGATACGAGATCAAAGCATTTTGTACCTTAATAGTTTTGATCATTTAAAAAACCTCCCCCTCAACATGTGCGTATGATTTAGAAATTGTTTAGCACAAGGAGGCAAGAGGACTTTGAAATATTTTCTTTGATCACAATTTTCATACGAAAAAAGCCATTTGATTTTCTTGGTAAAATTCTCCCCCTCAATATGTGCATAGGATATTTGAAATCATTTTATCACATAGAGGCAAGAGTTAATTTGAAGCACATCCACAATCACAAAATCCATTAAGAAAACCATTTGAAAACACAATCAAGGTACTTTATAATCTCTTTTAAAAAACTTTTGTACCTCGATGGTTTTGCTCCCCCTCAATATGTGCTTCGAGATTCGAAAGCGTTTAGCACATATGAGAGAGCAGCCTGCACAACTGAATCAAAACGATCAACTTTTATCAAATTTCATTATTAAATCACAAATTCTCCCCCGATCAAAAATATCAAATCCTTTGAGATTTTGGATCCCAAGTGATTTAATTAGGTTTAGAAAACATGGGAGAAAATGTGGCCTTGTTTAAATACTCATCTGGTTTTTGGATAAATCCTCCTCCTCAACATGTGCATTGTATATTTGAAATTGTTTGGCACATGGAGGCAGGAGTGCCTATAAAGGACTAAAACTGATTCCATTAAAACAGATTTGAGATTTAAATCACGATCTCTCCCTTGATCAAAAATTTCAAACCAATTAGGGTTTTGGATCCCGATTGATTTAAATCATTTAGAAAGTTTTAGGGAAAGACGTGGCAAGATTTAATTTTGAAAAATGACAGATAAGGACCATTTTAAGACATTAAAGATTGTTAGTGTCAGGTATAATAGCTTTTTAAGAGATCTTTTAAGTAAAACAAAACAATTTCACAATCAAACAAGAACAGAAAAAATTTCATTTTGAAAGACCTTGATTCTAAGAAAAAAAATCATACCATGACATAACATTAAATCTTTAGATCACCACTTTTTGTTGTACAAAACGGACTTTTTTGAAGATATATTGTATGAAAATATTTTAAATTAAATCACTCTCCCCCTCAATCGATGACCGAAGTCGATAATTGAGTGACTTAAGTTTTAATAAAATGAAGTCCGGTGATTTTCAAAATTTAGTCCAATATATTTTCAAAACAATATATTCTATTTTCAAAACAATTTATTCAAATTTATTCAAAATTGTTTAAAAAATGGTATCCTGCACAAAGATACGTTAGTGGTTGAGAAGCTTCCGTTGTTGTTGATGTAGGGTTGGAAGAAAACCGTCTGCAAATGCAGTGAGACTTCTTCTTACGTTGCATTTTGAATGCCAACTGAGGTCAAATTAAGCTCCGTTTCTTCAATCACTTAGAAGAAAACCATCTGCTGATGCAGTGAGACCTTTTACGTTGCATTTATGCCAACTCTCCATTGAAGTCCAATTAAGCTCCGTTTCTTCATTTGTCAACCCAAGAGATAGTTACCCTTTCCTTTCGGTATCCAATCATCATCAATAGTGGGATCCGGATCGGGAACATTCTTATAACCAATATACCTGCATACGTTAGTGAACACACATACAGATATATGGTGGTCGACATCACCCATAACAGCAATCGACTAATTAAAGTCAATTCAACATAACAATCAGATCATATAAGGCATGGGGTTTATGTGTTAATCAAACTCTAATCATCTAAACCTAACAATCATATCCTAAATTCCTAGTCCTTCGACACAGGCAAATATCATTTTTAATTAAGCACGTAGGATAATTAAGAAAGCTCGTTAGATGATATAGATTTGAAAACATTATCCCCCTCAATCAATGACTCATTTTTCTGAAGAGTTTAAAAGCGCTGAAGTCATTGATTGAGTTTGCAAATTTAATAAAAACTCTGAAACTGATTGTTTTTAAAGCAACTCATTTACCACCATTATTGAAAACACCAAATATTTTTCTGAAGAATTTTAGACGGAAAAACATTTGTGTAGGAACAGCAGTCCTTCGACATACTTTCCTTGTTTTGTTTTTAGGATAAGTGCACGAAATATTTTTGAAAATAGTTTAAGCGTAGCACTTTCCTTTTTTAAAAAACGGGTTGCTATCTGAAATAATAGCAAGCCATAGTTTAAGCACGGGTTACAGTCTGAAGTAACTGCAAGCCATTTTTTTTTGAAGCCCGGGTTACAGTCTGAAATGACTGTAAGCCATATTAAGAGACATGTATAGAAAAGAATATTTACACCTCCTGCTCGAACTTCATCTATGGTCCCGTGCCATTATTGAATGACATTTCTAAGACCGTAGATGTTATCGATACCAGAAGACATGTCTAGGAAAACATATTTTTGGTATTTTTGAAATTTTCTGATTTTTATGGGTTTTTGAAGGTTTTATATTTTTCTATTTTCTTTTTGTTGGTTTTATATTTTTCTATTTTGTTTTTCGAATAAATATTTACAAGGATAGAATAGATGATATAGTTAAAGAAGATGATGATACGAGTACCGAGATAAGGATATCGAGCAGCCCCGTTGTAGAGGATAGAAGTCATCATCCCTTAAACTTTCACCACCAAAGCTTCCAGGGCTCCAGAATAGAAGATAGAACATGAGCCTTTGAGAAAGAGAGACTTTGGCAGCTTCCCCCCAAACCGAAAATCCTTTAGCTGAGCAGATTCAAAGCTTTCTTTCAAGCTTCTCTTAGCCATGTGCACAAAGAAGCACACCATTATCATCGAACTTGCTGCTCCTTTTAAGAATAATCACCGTGATTCTTCGTTCGAGGTTATATCATCCAATAGAACACCAGCAACGTTTCATCCCACACTTAAATAATCTTCTCAAATTTCTTTTCCACCGAAGTCTGAAGCAATCCATTCCAAAAAGGTGTCAAGAGACCACTTCCCCCAAGTAGTTGAATTGATGCAGTCAATCTCTTAGACTAGAGCTCACGAACCCGAATACACATACCCGAAGACAAAGAAACTTATACCATCGAAGTAGCAGATTAAGTCCAATAGCCAAAGAATAACCCCGATGTATGCTTTTCTTTCCCCTGAAGAATGTGTATGAAGCTCAAGAACCCGAAGTACCCGAATGCCCAAAGAGAGAATAACCGATAACATTGAAGAAGAAGGCCGAATCACTGATTATCTCTGCGGGTGACAATCTCTGCGGATGTCAACACCGGAATAAGTGATTATATCTCTGAATCACAGATTAAGCCCTCAGGTAAAACAGCTGAGCATCCCCAATGTACACAATCTCTATCCCCTGATGATTGTGATAAAATCAAAAACATCACACACTTGTGTACCTCTTTCATCTTCAGAAACTAACTCTTCCATCTCTTCCCCCATGTCGTTGGAATAATAACACAAAAGCCTTCATGAGTAAAACCTTGAGTTTCTCTGCGGTCATGACATTTGTTTTACCGGGATATCTTCAATCACTTAGAAGAGTTAAGTTCATCAAGTTTACTCGTCATGAGTCAAACCTTGAGTTTCTCTGCGGTAATAACATTTGTCTTCCCGGGATATCTTCAATCACTTAGAAGAATTAAGTTCATCAAGTTTACTCGCTTTGTGTTTATATGTGAGTCTCCTTTCTCCTTGCTGGTTTTGACACTTCAGAATCAGCAACTCATTGTAAGCCCGTATACTAGAAATTTGTTGAGAATAACACTTGAACTCTTGTGAGAACCAACTTGCTGAAGAATATGAGCAAGTCTAATTGGGGAATAAATTCGACATATCACTCTCTCCCAATTAGTGCTCTCCCCTAAACCGACAATCTGTTTGATAAATGCCATGAATTAAGAAGAAGTCTTTAGATCGTTAAATGCAACTCGTCTTTAGTCTTCTAACATGTAGCAGAATATGTAGAACCGACTGTAGACTCGACCTTCTTCAAGATTGTCCAGTTGGGGAATAGAAAGTTAACATCTTCAACTCACCAAAAACAAGAACATCAGCAAAAAAGCATCCCAATCAACTTACATCTTGCACATCCCCTTAACTAGAATCCATCCCAATCAAACAAGAACAGAAAGATGTTCATCAAGGAAATCAGCAATCAGGCCGCAACGAACACACGAAATGGTAACACCAAGCAAACAATCACATCAAACAAGAACAGAAGGTTGTTCGGAATCATCATGTTGATGTGCACGTGAAGCATTAACCGGAAGCACTTTGTTAATAAACTCATATCAGCTTGTGAAGATGTCAACTAACGGCTCTTAGAAGAGAGAAACTCCATGTGAAGATTACCCGATAATAAGAAGCTCGGTTCTTACATGAGTTTCGAGCCGTATGACCATTTAAATTCTCAAATATCAATCAGCAATGCAAAATATTCACACTTCTTCTCCCCCTCAAGAATTGCATACGGAGATGCCATTCTTGATTAAACAAGTGAACATTATCCAAATGTAGTCTATTCACACTTCTCCCCTGCAAAATCAGCACAGGATGTCGCCATCGTCATTATAGTTGAGAAAGTGGAATCAGAAAACAATCAACAGTAGCCCGGTTCACTTGATGACTGAAGCGCATGGAAAAAGTATGAAGCATGTTGATGAGAATGGTCATAATAGAGAAGATTTCTCTTCTTCAGAAGATATAGCGCACTGACACGTACACTTTTCTTTTCTTTAGAGAACGAGGCATGAACTGATGTGTTCATACGTCATAAGAAGATTTCTCTTCTTTATAAGATAATGCGCACTGAAACGTACACATTTCTTTTCTTTAGAGAACGAGGCATGAACTGATGTGTTCATACGTCATAATCTCTCTCTCTTTTCAATCTCTTGGCAAAACTTTTAATCAACCCCATTATCATTCTGTAGGCTTTTTGTCGTGACAACTGATGGAGAAAACCCAATATGATGAATTTGAACCCGAAGTAAACTAACCCGAACTCGTGACTTAAACTTGCACATATGAAACAAAGAGCGGTGTCGAGACTTCATCCTCCATTGAATCTCTAAGTACTCTATACTCTTCATCCAACCAACCATCAAGTATAAGACGTACATCACCTCTTGAAAATCCACAATTGAATGTGACACTGAGCACTACAACGTAACTCCTTAAAGTGATAGTTATTTTGAGATGATAAGAGCCCAATTCCCCCAAGTGGTAAAAGAAAAGGTAAAAGTCACCCAACAATAACTAGATTTCCAAGTCTTCGTTTTTGATAATAAGCTTGAACAAGGATCATGAAGAATCTTCATCCATCCATCCCCGATACCTTCAGATACTAAGTACACTTGCCCGTGATATTTCACTTCAACCTCAAACAAATGATAGTGAATTAACCCCGTTGTCACATCTTCTGATTAAAAGCCCAAATCTAGCCTTCTTTGACAGTAAAACGAACTTTGATAATGGTTTCATCCCGACCATGGTTAAAAGCACGTAACCCCGTAAAACCTTGTAATAACCAAACTGCCATGACGAATACCCAAACACACATCCAATTTATGAAGTACACCCTTTTATCCTTTCTTCGAAACAGAAACTGTAGCACCAGCATCAGATAAGATCTCAAAATACACTTTCCTTTTCTCCAGGATGGTTCCATCATAGCGGGATTTTACAAAACCAAGAATAAACCGTAAGAAAGATCCGGAAATGCACTTTACTATTACCAGGATGTTTCCATTGTCACGGGATTTTACAAGTCTATGATTTAAACCGAGAAATAGTTTCTTTCGCGGGATTTTACAAAAAATCAAGACAAAACCGTAAACAATGTCAGCTTGAAGGTGTTATGACAAATTTGGTTTCGGTGAATATCTGTTTTAGGGGAACATGCAGCGGTTCATCAGCGGTTCATTATCCAACATCAATCATTATCATCAACCATCCAATAAACACTTTGGTAAACACATCTTCCACATAATCTGACGGCTATTGCTGTGACTACATGGAGAAGTAAATCCGATATATCAAACTTGATCATGAAGTAGAATTCCCCAGATTTGTTAACTTAAACTTGTACTAATCCTTGTGAAGAAGAAACGGTGTACCCAATATACAAAACCTCTTGACATTCTCAACTGAGTGAGACACCGAAGTGATAGCTACGTTGTGGGTTAAGCGAGAAAGAATCACAAACGTAACTAAATAGCCAAGTCTTTATCACCCTCTATAAATGCCCAAACAAGTCATCTTCGCAGAAGGGTAGAAAGAAAGAAGACAAAATAAGTAAACGTGCCCGGAAAACTTCACTTCAAAACCAAATAAGAGATACCGTACAAACAACCCCGTAGTCAACCTAGTTCCAATAATAATTAAAGCCGTGACACAATATTCTCCGTGAAAATGTATTCACCAAAGTACCAAACCTCATACAAAAAAAACTCTTATCATCATACCAAATCTCAGCATCAAATTGCATCATCAAAAAAACTTCAACAAATCTCATTTAGTCCAAGTCTCATATAATCTTGATTTTGAGAAGCCCATCAGTCCATTATCTAAAATAGATTACGAGTCCAAGTCCAATTAAAACCGTTTAAACTGTCACTCAAGTACCAACTCAATAATATCGGACAAGAGCCTCGAATATCATTAAAGATCAACAAATAACTCAAGTCGTGACTAAATATCTCCCGTGAAATTTGTAACCTCAGTACCAGTCAATTATTCAATATAGAGTATTGTAATCAAATCTTATATAAAAATTTGGTTAACAATATCCACATATCCACATATATCCAAGATACTTGATAATGTCAAGGCCATCGCTTAAGTTCAAGGGATTAATACAAGCAACAATTTCCACCACAGACGTACAACCCATGATCAACACAAAAATGATATTTCAAATCCCACATGAATTAATACGTCCAAGTCTAAGGGCATAACCAATCGGACCTCAAAATGTATAACCAATCTAAGGGCCAAACATGATTAATCAAAGGCCCATATCCAATTCACGTCCAAGACATATCCACCCAAATTAGTACCCGATCCATCAGAGTTGTGTTAAAACCGGATATAAGAGCTTTGTACCCTAATTTATCTCACATCAACACAAAACCTAATCACAAATATTCGCCTACCACCTAAACATCTCTCTCCCCAAAAGCAGATCTGAAGAGAAAAACTTCTCATCTCATTAGTAATCATCGCCCCCATCAATCCTTCATTCACACAAGATGCTCTTCATAAAAACCAATCAGTACACCTCTTAAGCCTTGCACACTTTGAGTAATATCTTAACAATCCAAATAATAAATACCTTCAAACCCTTTACGTGATGACATATATAACTCGCCACAGAGATGGCTTTTGAGAGGTAGAACCTTGCATCGACTTAGCCACAGGGATGGTTTGTCGAATGAAGAGAAGTCATCAATTAAGCCACAGGGAAGGCATAATTGATGAGGAGTGGTATCGATTAAAGTAAAGACTGATGAGTCTTTTTCAAGGAGTCAAGGTAGGTACTTAAATCTGTGGTTTACGTTGTTAATTGTCCATGGGTCTATGAACGAAACAATAATCTGACTTTAACAATCATGTTAAAAATCAGATTATGTGAGTTTCGGATAATAATTAAGAAGTAAAGCTTCACACTTTAATTATCAGTGATGATGAGGTGCCACGAAAAAATCTTGAAAAGATTAAACGTGAGCCGGATCTGAGATAAGTTTTTCATTTTTGAGTCTTGATTCTTGATTGAAGTTAATGGAGTTTGGATAGACATGATTGGATGTTGTTGGAGTTTATGTAAGAAGTTGGTTGTGATTTGAGGTGAGGTCGTGGACTGATGATGGAATAACAACCTGAGGTCGAGTTGTTGAATGGTTTATATTTTGTGATTGTGTCATGTGGTCGAATCTTCTTCTTCCTTTCTGTCTAAACTTTGTCATAAACCAAGTCGCTACTTAAGATAATCAAACAAGTCGCTACATAATTTAAGAGTCAAGTAGCTAACCAAGTCGCTAGCCAACTCGCTACGACTTGTTAAATAACAAGTCGCTAGGTCTTTTGATACTTAACTCGCTACACATTTTCAGAACAAGTCGCTAAATAGTTACAAGTCGCTACTCTTTTCAAAAACAAGTCGCTAGGTGACCCAACTCGCTAGGTAGATTCAATGTATTTGGACATCTTGTTCTGACAACTCGCTAGCATGAATATATGAGTTTTCCGACCACTTTCCGACGATATTCATATGAACCCAGAAAACCAGTTTTGACCCAGAAGAATGCATAAAGAAAAACTGCTTTTTTTATACCCGTATTGACCACAATAAATCATATGACCAGTTTTGACATATATTGGTAACAACACAAAAATGTCATAAAAGTTAAACTAATATGTTTGGACAATAATGAACAAAATAACTTTGATGACCAAAAGAGGTTACAAAATAAATGACAAAGCTGTTAACCAATACCAGAATATAAAAAATGTTCCGACCATAAAAAACAGTACACAAACAGTTTTTTTACACGAATCAAAACCACAAAGAATCAACACCACACAATAAACCTTGGCTCTGGTACCAATTGTAGGATCGATATATTATTGTGTTTGATGATTCGGGTGGTCTTGGATGATCAAAATACACGTTTACCATTTTAGAGAGAGAAAGTAAAGAGAGAGAGAGAGTGTTCTTGCTAGAGGTTTACAAAAGTATGGAAATATTAGATTGAAAAGCACCACCCCTTCCATGGATGGAAGGGGTATTTATACTTACAAATACACGACCTCCTATCGGCCTGTGGATCAGGGATACAGTGGGTAAAGACCCGTCCTTCCTCCACGGTGTTGCACTACGCTAAACTAAACTAATAACTAACTAATAAACTGATAAATAACGTAACTAACGACAAGTCTACGAGCTAACTTAAGCTAGATAACATTTGGGGTGACCGACTCTTCACTATAGAATTTTCTAATTCCTAACAAAATATTATTCCTGAAAATACGTTGTGTCATAAGGTGGGTGATGGTTCCTCTATACGCTTCTGGAAAGACAATTGGAATGGCAATGGTCCTTTAATGCTAAGGTTCAACCGGCAGTACCACTTGGATGTTAATAAGGATTGCTTACTCTCGGATCGCAGAGTTCAGGATGCTTGGGTTTGGAACTGGAATAGACATATTATAGGTTCGCGTAATGAAGCCGCTTTAGCCTTGTTAGTTTCGGAGTTGGGGCAAGTTCATATTTCAGATAGGCCTGATTCGTGGAGATGGAATTTAGAGGATGATGGTATTTTTACAGTTCATGTGACTAGAACTCACATTGATGCTTGTATGTTCCCCTCAATTTCCCCTTGCACGTCTTGGTTGAATGTGTTACCTCGAAAGGTAAATGTGTTTATTTGGCGCTTTATCTTGGATAGACTCCCTACCCGTTTAAACTTATCGTTGAGGGGCCTCGAGATTCCTGCCATTGAGTGTCCAATATGTAACAGTGGTATGGAGTATGTTGATCACGTTTTCTTTAATTGCGAGGTGGCTTCTAACATTTGGCGTTTGGTTCGTGTGTGGACCGATATTAACATGCCTTATTGTTGGAATCACTCCTAAACCTTAATTCAAGTGTTAGTGATTCATATGTAATAGTTAGCTTAATATGGCCTTTATGTTTGTTATTAAGCTAAGGCTTATGTAGAAGGCCCATAAGCCTTGGCCCAAGTCCAATAAGGAAAGGAAGGGACTAGGAGTGTTGCCCTAGCTCCCTCTCCTATAAATACTCTTGTATAACCCTCACTTGAGGGTTGGTTGTTCAATTCATTTCACTCACCTTATGCATAACCTTTCTTATTGTCATATCGTGTGTGTGTGTGTGATTTTTTCATCCGATCTCTTCTCTACCTCTTCTATTAATGCTTGTGTTACTAATATGGTGACCTAACAGTGGTATCATTCGCCAAATAGTTGGGTGAATCGGTATTGTTTTTGAAGTAAGTTTCGGTCTTACGCGTAAAACATTATCAAACTTGGTCACGCTTAAAAACATATTTTTTTACACTTTTTAATCCAAGATTCTTGTCCTTTCAACGTCTTAAGGTGTTAAAATATCTGTTTTTGGCAAAAAATTTCAAACTTTACTGTAGATCATTGTTTTTAAGCTTGGTTTTGTACGTGGGAGTTGTTCTACGCATAACGTGTTTTTCAGCTTTGGATCATCAAGTTTCACACTTTTGTGTTATTTTGGTGATATTGAAGCTATTTCATCACAAAAATCTGGTTTGGAAACATCAGTTGGCAGAAATCAATTTTGACTTATTTCTACGCGTAAGAAAACCCTAATCTTACGCGTAACTCATCCTTGGTTTGATCTTCAGTTTCGTGGATTACTCAGTGTTTTTCTTGCTTGGATAAGCCTGAAAACACTTCGACTTTGGATATCTTTTGCACTGTGATAGTGTAAAAGATATTTTGGGCAAAACCCTAATTTTACGCATAAGCTTAAGCTTACGCGTAGAACTCGTTACGCATAAGATTATTCTTACGCCTAAGCTCTGTCTTACACATAAGTTAATCCTACGCCTAAGTTTTCTACGCTTAACTTTCTGTTTACGCATAACTTTAGTGTTTTCTTATTTCTTACGCATAAGCTAATCCTACGCATAACTATTGCTGTTACGCGTATCTTTGGTGTTTTTACGCATAAGTGTTACTTTGCCTTTACGTGATTTCTACGCCTAAGGATACTTCATCAACAACGGTTCATTCGACTACAAAGATCCATTTAACAACACAAGTTTTCAACATGTCACAACCACCATACTCTAGCTATTTCCCTTACACTTATAATCAACAACAACAACAACAACTAAGTCCACAACATCAACAATTTAATCATCAACAACAAATTTATCAACAACAATTTAATCAACAACATACTCTACAACTTGCAGCAATTCCACAACCTCAAATGGTTCAACCACCACCAAGTCTTCAAGTACAACCTTACACAAATGTTTACAATCAACATCCATCAAGGAACACTATGAAGGAACCAACTTGGTTTGCAAAGATGTGCGAAGCTTTAAGTAGCCAGCAATCCATTCATGAGGCTGGATCACTTGATAGACCTCCAATGCTCACTCCAGGAAACTACGATCAATGGGTGATTAGGTTCTTTAGGTTTTGTGATCTAAAGAAGCCACATGGAAAGTTCTTAAAGAAGGTCATCTTGGAAGGTCCATTTCAGATGCCTCTTATCACTACACTCGGAGATCCTAATGCTGTTCCACCAAGAGATGATCTCACCAACATTGCAACTGTTGCTCAACTGTCTGGAGATGAACTTCTACACTATGAAGCTGATGAGCTTGCAATGCAATATATCCTTTTAGGTTTACCAAACCCAATTCTTCGCAGTGTCGATGCTCAAAAGACTGCAAAAGCAATGTGGGAACATATTCATCTTCTCATGGAAGGCACTGCACTCAATCAGGAGGATATGGAATCCAAAATTTACTTGGCTTATGAACACTTCATGATTGATCCTGGAGAGACACTAGAGTCTTATCATCATCGATTCTCAGACATCATCAATGATTTGGATAAACACAACATCCTCATGCCAAGAATTGCCGTCAATACAAAGTTCCTAAGTAGTCTTGGTCCGGATTAGGAGAAGTATGTCATTTTCCTTCATCAAGCAAAGAATCTTCATCATGCTTCATACGGATTGTTGTACGACTATTTGAAGCCTCATCAAAAAGAAGTTGACAAGGAAAGGATTCTCCGTGGCCAAACTGTTTCACCTTCACTTCCGGAAAATCAACAACTTGCTTTGTGGGCTCAAACTAGTTATCCTCCTCAACCAGCTCCTCAACCTACTGCCACAATCACACCATATGATCCTTCACAGCAACAATCTCAACAAACTCAATTGGTTCCATACAACAACAATAATGATCAAGCATTCTAAAGTGAAGCTAATGAGGACTCAGATGCTTTCGATGCATTGCAACAAGGATTTGTTATGATTGCTAAAGCTTTTGGCCGTTATACAAACAAATCCAACAATCGCATCCGTTCCTCATCAAATACAAGGAATCAGGCTGTTGTGAAGAATGGACGAGTTGAAGTTCAGAATCATGGTTATGGTCGTCAGATGGGCGGTGGTCAAGGATTTAATGCTATGGGTAGGAATAACATGGGTGCTCCACAACAACAGAGAGCTCAAGTAGTTGAACAGGGAAATGCTCCGAATGGGTTGAATGGTCTTCGTTGTTACAACTGTAATGAGAAGGGACACCTGGCTAATGCATGCCCAAAGTCGAGGACTAGGGGCAGTGCTTATCACAAGGAGGCTTTACTTCTGGCTCTTAAGGATGAAGCTGGTGGAACTCTCACAGACAAAGAACAGAGCTTTATGGCAGATGTAGATTCAGATGATGATATGGAGGACTTGCAGGCCAATGCAGCAGTTATGTTGATGGCTAATATGCATAAGCTACACATGAGTGACACAGGCCCAGTGTATGACACTGATGGCTTGTCTCAGGTACCCGAACAAACCATATTTCTCTCTGATCTAATATCTCCGCCAACATCTGAATCCGGCAAGGCTCAAAATGTTCAAAATGAGTCGTCCACATCTCATACTGATGATTCTCAACTAGACCCCGTAGTTACATTTGACGATCAAGATGAACTTATGGTTTCCTTTGATACTCAAATTGACTCCGTGGTTATACTTGAGGATCTGAATAATGATCATGCTGTGACTTACGTTGAACACGCTGAACCTTTGCCTAATCCAGATATTGATATGTTACTTAAAGACCAACAATCCCGAATGGAAGAATGTCGTGCCTTAAATCAGACCTTACACAGTAAAAATGCATTGTTAACCAGGGATCTTGAATGCTTAAAACGGCAACTCAATTTTTTCAAAACTCAAGAAAACCGTGAAAAAGGTTTTGAAACCGCTTTTGCTAAATCTCATCAAAACGAACAATCTTTAGAACGACAGATGCGTGATCTAGCCGCTTCGAAGAATGCTTTGTTGTCTCAAATAGAACAACTGAAACATGAACATAAACAGCAAATTAACGCTTTTACCTTGGAAACTCAAAAAGCTAAGGCTGAGTTGTTAACGTGTCAAAAACAGTTCTCTGCATACAAAAAGCATTCAACGAAACGAATAGATGACCATCTTGAAGAAATTATCGACTTACAAAACAAACTTAAAGAGTTTCGAAATGTTGTTTACAAACATGGTGAGTTAATCACAACTATTCAAAAGTTTACTTTAAAACCCAATCCAGATGGATATGGACAGAATCTTGCTGATTACAAACCTAAGATTTCAACCAAAGCATTCAAACCAAATCCTGAAGTTTCCAGTGCAGAATATAAAATTGATGATTCTGTTATGACTGTTGTTGAATATCATCGTCAAGAGGAATTTGATGCAGAAGACGAGAGTCGATCAAAATTAGAAAATGTTGTTTACAACAAACCATTTAACTATTATAAAGCGTTCACTTTCGTCACACCAACGGATTCTTCTAACACACCTCGGATTATCACAAAAACGTCTGAGTCTTCTAATGTTGCTCCCAAACCAAATTATGCACAAATTTATGGTCCTTTACCTTCCATCAGTGAAGTAAATTCAAAACCTGAAAATCGTCATATTCTTAGATATTTTGACCTTTTCACGTCTGACCTCAAACTTTTAGAACATGAGATTGAATTTCATTCTGAAATAAAAGTTGAACATTTTCAATCGCCTCTGGCGCGAGAACAAAGAGATATTTTTCAGAAAAGACTTTTACCCCATGTTAAAATTTTGAAAAATTGTGCATTGTATTGGGAAAGGGAATTTCATAAGGAACTTGGATTGATGAAAGTCGTTTTCGAGAAAACAGAAACATCTATTTCTAATACTAAACGTAAAAAGAAAATGTTACGAAAAGATGTTGATCGACTCTTGGAAGATGTTATCTGTGCTGATATCCATAATACTGTGTTATTGCATTCTTTGCCATATGCATCTGATTTTATCTCTGCTAATACTATTGATTCTGTTGTAATTGTTGAGAATAATGATAATGTGCATCAGATCGAGTCTTTAAAAGTTGAAAATGAACGATTGTTAAACGAGCTTTCAAATGCAAAACGTCGTCTTAATTGGTGTCAAAAAGATATTCATGATCAACAACTTGCTTTTCAAAACAAAATCAATCAGTTGCATTCCAAAACGTTTAATCCAAAATTTGAACAACTGGATAATCAAAACGCGTCTTTGAAATGTCAAATCTCAAAATATGAACAAGAACTTGTACAATTTAAAAAGGAATATGGTATCATATTTGATTTACTCAAACAGACTCGTGCTGAAGCATCAAACGAACTTGATCATTATCTTGCACACACTAAAGTAGTCATGAATTTTGCTGGAACTCTTCGTTCTGAAAATCAAGATTTTGTGCACACTATTATTAAGTTACGAGAAATGTTAGGAAAGTATGAACATGTTCAGCCTAGCATCATTAAGAAAATTGCACCTGTAACACTTAGCAAACGTGAACCCAGATTGCCTACTGCCAAAACACAAGTTACTAATGTGCTTCCATCTACTGAAACAGGAATAATTGCCTCTTTTCCTAATGTCCGCACTTCACAGCCTAAGAGCAATACAAGGAAGAATAGGAAGTTGCGACCTAAGAAAAGAACAATAAAGAATGCGGAAGTAGAAGAACACCCTAGGACTTTGAATAAGACTCCCGTTGCACCCACTTTAGATATTGCGTCTGACAAATGTAATAGAAAAAGTGTTGTAACGATCGCTAAACCTTTAAGTACTTTTGATATTCAGTCTGATGCTTCTTGTGTTATTTTTCGTAAAAGTATGCTTTCTGATTTTCATGAAAAATGTGTTGCTAGAGCAATCTTATCTCGTTTACAGAATCCTAAGACCCGGAATACCTCTAGGCCCACTAATGCTTCTAAGTCTGTGCTTGGTAAACCGCCTTCTTTAGATTCTAAGAAACGCATTGATATCCCTGTAGCTCCAGTATCACCTCCAAGGACTGTAGTACCACCTAGTGCATTCACTAATACTAAATCAAATACTAGTTGGAGATGGCAGAAATGGTTACATAATACACTAGGATTTAAATGGATGCTTAAAATCATTGATGTGTGTATTTCTACTATAACTGCTGAGGAACCCTCTAACTCATCGGGTTCCACATCTACTTCTATTCCATCTGTGTCGTCTGTGTGTAATGTAGGTGATACAGATCATCCTTTGGATTGTTGATAGCGGATGTTCCCGACACATGACAGGCAATCTTAAACTGTTATCAAACTTTATTGCAAAGTTCATTGGCACTGTCAGATTCGGGAATGATCACTTCGCAGCTATCATGGGCTACGAAAATTATATCAATGGCAATATCGAAATTAGCAGGGTTTATTATGTGGAAGGCCTCGATCACAATCTCTTTTCAGTCGGTCAATTCTGTGATGGAGACTTGGAAGTTGCTTTTAGGGAGAAAACTTGTTTCATTCGTAATCTACAAGGAAACGATCTTATGTCTGGCTCTCGCAATTCTAGTCTTTCTCAATCTCAATGCAAGACATGGTTTCTTCATCTCCTATCTGTCTACTTTCAAAGGCTACATCAACAAAATCCTGGCTTTGGCACCGTCGTCTCTCACATCTAAACTTTCAAACCATCACCAACCTTGCTCGACACAAACTTGTTGAAGGTCTCCCAAGATTCCGGTATTCTAAAGATCACCTTTGCTCAGCTTGTGAACAAGGGAAAAGCACTCGTGCTCATTTTCCTTCAAAGGTGGACCACAGCTCTCAGCATGTGCTTCATCTTCTTCACATGGATTTGTGTGGCCCGATGCGCGTGTAAACGATTAATGGCAAACGCTACATCTTGGTAATTGTTGATGACTACTCACGATGGACTTGGGTCTACTTTCTTCGAAGCAAAGATCAAGCTCCACAAATGATCATCACCTTTCTCACGAAAATTCAAGTTCAGCTCCGGAACACCGTCCGCCAAATCAGAACAAACAAGGGAACTGAATTTGTGAACCAAACTCTTCGAGAATTTTATGAGAAAGTGGGAATTGAGCATCAGACATCTATTGCACGTACACCAGAACAAAACGGCGTTGTTGAAAGACGAAACCGTACGTTAGTGGAAGCTGCAAGAACAATGTTAATTAATGCTAAACTTCCAGATTACTTGTGGGCAGAAGCTGTATCAACTGCATGCTATACTCAAAACCGATCAATGATGACAAAACGCCACAACAAAACACCTTTTGAGCTTATCCACAACAGAAAACCGAATCTCAAACACTTTCATGTATTTGGATCCCTTTGCTACCCTAATAATGATCATGATGACCTTGGAAAGCTAAAAGCCAAAGCTGACATTGGAGTCTTTATTGGATACTGTGAGAATTATAAAGGTTACCAGATCTGGAATCGTCGTACAAAGCATGTTATGGAAACGATTCATGCTAATTTTGATGAGCTTACAGAAATGGCTTCTGAGCATAACAACTTGGAACCCGGTCACAACCGTTTAAACTTCCCTCAAACCCCATCATCAGCTGAACCAAGCCCCCAACTTACACGTCAACAAATGGAAAGACTATTTGCTCCTCTGTTCAGTGACGATATTGATGAACGTGCTCCAGGTGTATCCGATGTTTCCGCTGCTCAACCTGATACTACTCTTATACCTGATACACATGCTACAACAACTACTGTTGAAGAAGCACCACCAGTTGACTCTACAAAAACAGTTGAACAAACTGCAACCAACGACGCTGAACCAGCTGAGGATGTTCTTAATGAAGTACCCCCACCGGCAGATTTTGATCCAAATGCGTTCTTTAACCCGTTCGCCAATGAAACTGCTGCACCTGATGTCGCGGAATCATCCACAAGCCATTTGAATCCTCAGAATCTGCACAATATATACCAACATCAACCCTCTACACATTGTTGGACAAAAGACCATCCTCTTGAGAATATTATTGGTAACCCGAATCAACCAGTCGTAACGAGACAACGTCTTCACACAGATGGTGAACATTGCATTTATGCACTCATTGTCTGCCAATCTGAGCCTAAAAACATTAAAGACGCAATGACAAAGGACAACTGGATCGAATCCAGGCAAGAAGAACTCAACCAATTCAAACATCTTGAAGTATGGGAACTGGTTGAAAGACCAACAGGGGTCTACGTCATTGGTCTCAAATGGATTTGGAAGAACAAATTGGATGCTGAAGGGAACGTAATCAGAAACAAGTCACGTCTGGTGGCTAAGGGTTATAGACAGGAAGAGGGTATTGACTTTGAAGAATCATTCGCTCCGGTTGCTTGTCTTGAAGCTGTTCGGATCTTTCTCGCGTTCGCGGCTCATATGAATATAACGGTCTTTCATATGGACGTCAAAACTGCTTTTCTGAATGGTCAACTGAAAGAAACGGTTTATGTCAGCCAGCCAGAAGGATTTGTTGATCCCGAGTACCCGAACCATGTCTACAAACTGAACAAAGCTCTATATGGTCTCAAACAAGCTCCTCGGGCGTAGTACGATAAGTTATCATCTTTCCTCATTGCCAATAATTTTACCAAAGGTTCAGTCGACCCAACTCTTTTCATACAATATCACGGGGCACATATTTTAATTGTTCAAATTTACGTGGATGACATCATTTTTGGGTCAACACATAAAAAGTACTCAATCGCTTTTGCAAAACTAATGAAGAAACATTTTGAAATGTCCATGATGTGTGAACTTACGTTCTTTCTAGGACTGCAAGTTCATCAATCACCCCGTGGTATTTTCTTGACTCGGTCCAAATATGCACTTGAACTATTAAACAAATTTGGAATGCAAAACTGTGACACCTATGCCACACCAATGGCTCATACCAAGAAGCTAGACGCTGATTTACATGGGAAATTGGTGGACCCTACCAAATACCGTAGTATCATTGGGTCTCTCATGTATCTAACAGCTAGTAGGCCTGACATTGTTTTTGCTGTATATATCTGCTCCCGTTATCAGTTAAGACCAACTGAAACCCACCTCTCTGAGGCTAAAAGAATCCTCCGATACATCAAGGGAACCATTAACTTGGGGATCTGGTATCTGAAGGATTCTGGTTTTGAACTAATAGCTTTTTCAGATGCTGATCACGCTGGATGCTTAGATTCACGGAAAAGTACTTCAGGCGCATTACAATTTCTTGATGATAAACTGGTGTCTTGGCAATCGAAGAAGCAGGATTGTACATCGCTGTCTTCAACAGAAGCAGAATATGTAGCCATGTCGGCGTGTTGTGCTCAAGTCATTTGGATGAGAACACAACTCAAAGACTATGGTTACGTATTTGACAGAATCCCGATGTACTGCGACAATCGGAGTGCTATTGCGATCTCGTGCAACTCTGTTCAACATTCGAAATCAAAGCACATCGATCTTCGATATCATTTCATCAAGGACCACGTGGAACAGGGTACTGTTGAATTATACTTTGTGGGTACAGAATACCAATTGGCAGATATCCTCACCAAAGCCTTAGCTCCTGCTAGGTTTAATGAGTTGGTCCACCGGATTGGTATGCGGTGTTTGACTCAAGAGGAACTGGATGAACTCTTAAAACATTCTTAAAAACCATTCAAACACCAAAACCACTTTTGTAAATATTTTTTTCAAAAACAAAATACAAAATTATAAAATCAGATAAAACAACAAAAATATTCTTCTATCTATATTTATTTTAACATGGCAAGTACAAATCTTCCGACAACACTCAAATCTTTCAAAATTCAGTATTTTCTCGATCAAGTGTTGAGGGGGAGAAAGCAAATATTTTTCAGTTTCATAAAAAACTTGTACTTGCATGTTACTTTATCCCGGTTGTTTCTTTAATAACGGTGGTCACATTTCTGGTTTTCTCACACTCCTCGGACTAAAATTTATAAATTTTCATTATTTCTTAAGTCGAGGGGGAGTGTCGTCAAATTTCTTTCCAAATATCCTTCGTTTGGTAACCAAAATGGAAGTTATGGACATTGGATGTAAATGGAAAAGGTGGAGGGGCTAAAACTGTCAAAAGCTTAAAGTTATTTTTAGTAAAACAATCCACCTAACATATTTACTCCTCACATTTAATATCTCACCAAACCTCATCCACGATCCACAATCGTTTCACAAATCTGGACTTTTGATCATCAATTTGTAAGTGAAAACATGTTCTTTGTAAACATCTAAGCAATGGTTTTTAACCGTTTTGGAATCCAACGGCTAGATTTTTATCTAGAAGTGATTTTGTGTTCTACGCATAAGCGTATGAACACGTTATCAATGGTGTGTGTTTTTGGTTAATATGATAGTGTCAAAACGTTTACTTAATCATTTTGAAACCATTTCCATCATCAAAACACACCCAGATACACGAATTGATTGATTTTTGAAAACTAGGGTTTATGCGTGGAATTGGGTTTTTTTTTCCTTGTGTGAGTGTTTCTGGTTAATTAGTTGCTTATAAGGTGTTGTTTACATGATGAATTGATGATATCCATGCTTAGAACTTGCCCAGTAACATCAAATGTGAAAGAATTGATTTTTAGGGTTTTTGTTCATACGAATTGGGTATTTTTTATTCATGTTGAGTTTGATGTTAAAACTTGGATAAAACAACTTAATAGGCATACTAAACATCCCAGAAAAACTTTGGTGCATTTCCTATGGCTAGAATTCTTAGTCGTAATTCTTGAGTTATTAGGGTTTAAGTCTTACGCATAAGCCTTTTTACGCGTAACTGTGTTATTGCGTATTCATGATTTGATCTGAAAATAACTGAATGTATATGTTAATATTGGTGCTATGATGAAATTATTTCAGGTTTAATACGCGTGAAAATTCAGAATCAAGGGTATTTGCCATCTACGCATAAGGATCACCTTATGCGTAGCATGTTATGCGTAAGAGAAATCTTACGCGTAAGGTTCTACATAAGGGACTACGCATATCCTGTGAAGGATATGCGTAAACAGTGACCTCTACGCATAAGCTTGACTCTTACGAGTAAGCCTTACACGTAAGGTTCCATATACGCTTACGCGTAAGCTCTACGCATAAGGCACTCTTTTCTTACGCGTAATATTTCTTACGCGTAAGTCAAGAACCTACGCATAAGCTTGCGTTTACGCGTATACCACTCATGTTTACGCATAAGCTTGCCATTTCTACGCCTAAGCCTAGTTTAACCTTAATTATGAATTGTTACGCGTACAAACTTATAAATAAATAAATCATAAGGCCACGAAACCAATAATGTCACTATAAGCTTAAATGTTTAACAAGTTGTGAATAATAGGTGAAAACATGGACTTTAAAACTTAAAGTTAATCAACTCACGAAACTTATCACGACGTCATTAGACTATTGGACAAACAAGTGACATTGGACTCGTAACAATCATCGACATATCACATTCAATAATTAGACAATAAAACCATCTGTTGACTAACATAATGTCTTTCGATATGTTGGTTCTTTTGGCTAAATATCTTTCAGATCACGACATGGACGCTCAAATGCAGAATGTAGATGCACCAAATGTTCTCACCGTTGCTGATATCTTCCCTAATGGTTATCCGATGAAGATTGGAAAGAACAACCTTCGTGTTGATTTTGATACTCTCACATGCTCAGAGTCTTCTTGTTTAATTGATGTGGATATTCTGAAGAATCATCCTTATCAGAACATGCTCACCAATTCTGCTACAGTGCCGGAGATCTACATTCACCAGTTCTGGAATACAATGCAAAAGATCAAAGGACAAAATACCGTGACAGTGACTCTCAATGACAAACAAGTCACCATCACACCTGCAGACTTAAGAGCTGTTCTCCTCATTCCTGTCATCGAGCCAACCGAATACAATGCCACACCAACTGAAGAGACTGTTCTACAATTCATGATCGACATTGGTTATGACGAAGCTTTAGGAGTAATCACTAAGCATTCACACGTGGATCTTAAGAATATTCCTCAACCATGGAGAACTCTCTACATCATCATCACCAAGTCTATTTCTGGACGTGACAGTGGCTATGAGCATCCCAAGCTCATGGAACTGTAAATCTTTTGGGCTTTGGTCAACATGAAGCACATCGAAGTTGAAGCTCTGATATGGGACGACATGATGACATCCCTCAAAAAGCTTGGCTCAAAGATCCCATATATCAGATATACAAAACTATTGATCCAAAGAGCACTTGGGTATAACCCTGATATCCCTAAGAGAATCAATGACCCCAACAATCACGACATGTTGTATGAACCTACTCTAACAGTCAGATTTAAGGAATCAACAACAAAGAAACAAGGTGTTGTGTTACCAAATCACCTTCTCTCTGATGCAATCAAACAACTTTACTCATACAAAAGGTATCTGGTAGCAGTTGATGAAGGCAAAGTTGGTTTTCTCGATGACAAGTCTTCCGGTACACCTACTAGGAAAACCAGAAGAGGCAATGCAGGAAGTGTTACAAGCACTGAGAGTCAGCGAAAGTTTCCTAAAAGATCACATACTCTCAAAAGGAAAGTGCCCTCTAAGGAAGCCATTCCTATTCCCAAGCCTAAACCGCAACAAAAGCTAAAGGATGAAAGCTCTGAGGAAACTGAATCAGACGAGGAGGTCACCTACTCTGAAACTGCATTTGATGACACTCCAACAGTAGCTAAACCTCCCAGTCCAATAGCTGATAAAGGAAAAGGGAAAACTCATGTGCTTGAACATGATAAGGAAAGTTCTGAAGAAGAACCATTTGATGAGGAAAAAGACTATCAAATGAAGTTGAAGAACCTCAGACAAAAATACTTTGCCGATGAATTCGTAAAGGATCAAACTCGTGGCCCCGGAGGGTCAAGTGGTGGTACTCAAGCCATACCAGTTTCCGATGCGGTTAATCAACCCGATAAGGAAACTGGTACTACCACCACCCACGAACAACAACAAAGGCAAATCAAGGGATCCACCAACTTTGACACAGAGGAACCAGACACGGAAAAGACTGAGAAAACTTCTGGTGATGATCCTAAGGCTGATGAAACGACTAAGTCTGAAGATGATAAAGATCTTGACTATGATACTTTTCTTCTAGACAGTCCCGCACGCTCCAAGGAGGAAACTTCTGAGCATCCTAAGGACCCTGAATCACCTCACGACTCCTCATCATCAGATTCGTCTTCTCACTCTTCCATACCACCATCCAAAGACACAACCAAATCCACATCCAGGTCAGTGAAGAAACCTACCGACACTTGGATATCTCGGGCAAAGACGAGGATTGTTAAAGCTGTCAAGCAAGTACGGAAGAAGGATGTAACCAACAAAAAAACTGAATCAACTCGCTGACAGAATCAACTTTCTTCAAGACGGGATAAACGAGTTGTTGACAGAAAGGGAACAGATCTAGAAGTTTATCAAAGGAGATTTCCAAAAGGAATTGGAGAAGACGGCAAGAGAATATACTCACAAGTTTCTTCTCGACACTGTCCCTGGTGTGACTAGAGAAGTATTCTCCAAACAACTTACTCCAAACATCGTCGCATTGGTTAAACATATAATGGCCAAAGAATCTGATCTTTCTGAAACTGAGTTAATTGCTAAATTGGTGATGCAAATGTCAAAATGATCTGCAACTTTTACTTCGGATGAAGCTAAATTTTTTGAAGGTCTACTAGATTATCAACTCAGATCATCATGCAAGGAATCAGCAGATCAACCTAAACGATCAAGAGATGACGATGATACAGACAAGGACTCTGCACCTAAACGTCCAAAGAAGTCTGGAGAACCCTCCTCTGTGCCACCACCACCCCTAAGGACTCCAACAACAAGACGATCTCCTCCACGCTCTTCCACTAACAAACCTCAGGACTCTGAGTTACCACCCCAGACTGAGAAAACCGGTGATCACTTCGAGTATACTGGTGGTGACGATGAGGAAGTCCCTGAGCCCCAACGACAACCCACCTCTCCCGCTTCATCAAAGAAACCAGAATCCTCATCTAGGCCAAAGAAAAAGAAGAAGAAGACGCCCAAGGCTGACGTCGTATCATGGATAGACGAAGATGACACTGAATATGAATGGTTTTCGACACTTGTTGATGCTACTCCCACTCTAACTGATGATCAAGACATGGTAGAAGGTCGTACGTTGGAGCATGCTAAGTTTCTGCAAGAAAAGTTCCGACTGAAGAAGATGACGAAATCAGAGTTGAAACGAATCAAGAATGAAGCCTTTCAACTACTCAAAGACAGCTCGGAAAGTGCTATTGAAGTTGAATATCACCTTGATAACATAGCACGAGCCATGTCTAACAACATTGATTGGCTCAACCCTGAAGCAAACATCGACTACACCAGAAGAGACAAGGCTCCATACTACACCGATTGGTCTAAACCTCTACCCACGATTGGTCAACCAGATCAACCTAAGATTCCATTCCGCTACTTCTTCAACAATGATTTGGAATTCCTTCTACACGGTGGCGATGATTCAAAGAAATACGCTACATCACTTACACTTCCGTTCCCGGCAGCCATATACTCCAACTGCATAGCCATCGAAGAAAAGGCTACCCACATGTTTTCCAACAGCGTGGAACGGTATGATATCGATGCAATGTACGGGATTCACCATTGGCCGGAAAGCCGACGAATCTTCTACAAGAGCTGCCAGGTTCGTAAGTCTCAACATGAAGTGCACAGTGATAAAGGGATCGTTGATGTTAAGCATGTCACTCTTTCGTCTAAATGGGATTACACCTTTCTCAAGACTATCGTGGTCAAAAGACAAGACGAAAGGGACTATGAATTCTGTGAAGCGGACTTTCAGAACTTGTCTCTCAACGACATTGAAGATATGTATCTTACCAAGGTACAGGGAAGAATGAGACAATTCTCGACTGAAATTCAACGTGAATACATCAAGTCCCTGCTCATCTTCATCATAAGCATAGTGATCCAGGAACGTGTAGAAGATTTACAATTAGCTGTTGAATCGTATCAGACTCGTGTCAACCTCACCAGACCTCAGCTAGAATTTTCTGATATCAACCATCTTCCACAATACACTCTTGTCAGCAAACCGTTTGGAGTAGTTTACCGCAGTGAACTACATCGCAACTGCTTGATGGCATGTAGAGATCTTCATAAGTTTGGAGATCACACACTGAAGAGTGTCAGGGACGGCTTGGCTTATAGGTTGAAGGCGATACATGAAGGAATTGGTTCACCAAAGCGATGGAATTCTCAGAAAATACGAGATGTGAAGAGGATCATCACTCGTATCGATGAAAGGTTGTACAGAAGGGACCAGTTCAGAACTCTGGAAAGCTTTGTAGGTGGTCGTCCCAGGATTAATCTCACAGGCTATCAACGCCCTGTTCGCATTCCTGGTGATATTACTGGACTACCTGGTACCCCTTAAACAGTTTCAATTTCATTTACTTTGGATGTGTGATTTTATATTGACAATGGCTTGTGCACATATAACAGTGTACAACCCGTTCTTGTAATGAAAGGACCCTGTTGTACGCTTCAGTGCCACAATCCTTATAAAAGGAGCGAAAGCTTCTTACTTTTAAGTAAAACCTATCAAACCTTTCATTTTTCAAAGGTTTTGCTCAAAAGAACAAGTACTTCCCCTTATGATTTTCAAAACCTCAACCGTTTATATCACTTGTTGAGGGGGAGTATTTGACTTAATAACTTTGTTCACAAATTGTTCTTTGTGTAATCTTCCCACAAAACTCAAAATGGTCATATTTATTCTCAACATTTCTTTTGAGGGGGAGAAAAATTTATGTGATAAGAAATATGTTGTGTTTTGCTATTGAATTCTCGTGTGAAAAGACTTCAACCAATGAATTGACGGAATCTGAACAGTCATACATCGAAAATATTTGTCTTCCAAGACTTATCCGAGTAGATCGTACCTTTCGAGAAACTCCTGATAAACATGAAATTTGACGGGTTTGACAACCTTTCGGGGTTGTCCACATCTTCAAGGTAGTTATTAGAGCTAGTTGTCACCTAAAAGCTGACAATGTATCTCTGTAACTATACAACGTAATCGTGTCTCGCAAGGAATTGTCTATCTTGAGTTGATCAATTCAAATGTGCGCGTTCTTCTCTCACCATGCAAATTTCTGTCAAAACACTTAAGCATGTGTGGAGGGGGAGTATTTCTCCAAAATCTTAAACTCTCACAGTGGTTCAAAATGTTTTTCACTCATAAACACTTTGAGAGATTTTCATGAAAATGGTTTTATGGCAATGGAGTTATAAGGTGATTAAGGTTAGGAATAACCGTCCTATGATCCGCCAGAGCCGGAGGGATCTACCCAAGGACACTACCAATAGTTAGAATTAGAAGTCCTTAGGTATGATTATAAAAAGGAGAAAATGAGAATCGGAGAAAGAAGGAGTTGAAGAATTAAAAAGAATGCAAAGAAAAGGGTGAAAAGAAATAGCCCTCCAGATTATTCAACTTAGGGCAGACACCGAGTTCAATTCATATGCTACTGCTCGTCACTTGATAACGCCGGTATTGAAGATTAAAAGTCGTCATGGACCCAGTGACGCATGCACTAAACCTTCTTAGCCACTCAAGTTTCTCTCAACAAAAGCTTGTTTCATTCTCACAGGGAACCCTACGTAAACTATCGGCTTTCTCTTAGAGATTGTTGGTATTGAAGAAGGAGACCCTCTCCCTAGTCTCCGCTCAGGAAAACCAAAACGCACTATTGAGTCTAGAGCCACGAGATTCATCAAAAGATCTCACAGGTACACTTGACATTTCATCACTTGTCGTTCAACAATAAGAACAACAGTGGTACGTTATCGAGTCCTACACAGATCCTAGCAATCTGTCGAGAACATTTATGAGAGGTTCACAACTGTGATCCTCAGTGATTGAATGGAAACTCCTGCCAGGGTCAACATCAAACAGCCCTAACAGCAGGTCACTTCGGTAACTCCCCGTGGATTACGCTTAGTGTGTCTCAAACGGTCTACAGTCGTGAGGTGATGCTTCGGTGTACCTCAGCGACTCATCTGAACTGTAGGTGTACTTCGGTACATCGCGTTATCTCACTTGTGGGACTCCAGTTCAGGAACGGCCTTTGTGAGAATTAGAGTTGTGTTTTCACACTATGCTGTTAACACTCTCGAAGTTCAAACTTGTAAGTGCCGGAATCCGCTTATTACTAACCTTTCTTATGTTTTCTTCTTATGGAAGCTCTGGAGCGGACTGATCGTGCAGATTCTTCACATGCTCATACCAACATCATCACTAATGGAAGTTCTCTCAAAAGGCAACACAAAGTCAGAATGATTCTTCGTCAAGTCAAAGAATCTACAAAGTTTAAAGACTAAGAGAACTTCATCAGTACTGAAATCCAACGTTAAAGAGCGTGTGAGCATATTGAAGAAAGACGAGGAGACACTGGAGCAACGAAGCAGACCTGATGCAGACAACAACAACATACTATCACTACCATCACAAAGAACAACGATCAAAGAACAAAGAAAATGATGACGTCAAAGCAGAACTGTTCAAAGAAAACAATTTCTCTACACTGGGGAGATTGTTCGAATCAAGACACTTCTTCTCACAAGAAAGAAGAATGTCAGAAGACGTCAAAGCTACTATTACATCAGCACCTACATCGTTTATCACTCTTTCATCCATCACCAACACTTAGGGGGAGATTGTTGGAATCACTCCTAAACCTTAATTCAAGTGTTAGTGATTCATATGTAATAGTTAGCTTAATATGGCCTTTATGTTTGTTATTAAGCTAAGGCTTATGTAGAAGGCCCATAAGCCTTGGCCCAAGTCCAATAAGGAAAGGAAGGGACTAGGAGTGTTGCCCTAGCTCCCTCTCCTATAAATACTCTTGTATAACCCTCACTTGAGGGTTGGTTGTTCAATTCATTTCACTCACCTTACGCATAACCTTTCTTATTGTCATATCGTGTGTGTGTGTGTGATTTGTTCATCCGATCTCTTCTCTATCTCTTCTATTAATGCTTGTGTTACTAATATGGTGACCTAACACTTCTTTCTCTTCCTGGTCCGATTGGTCCTATTGGTACGACGATTGGAGAGCCTCAAAGAGAGATAAAGATCGGGTTTACGTCATTATTGTGGCCTTGTTTTGGTGTTTATGGCGTTATCGTAATAGCGTTACTTTTTCTTCTAAATCTATGAGGAAAAGTGATATTTTTGATTCTATTCGTTTGTTTTCTTTTTCATGGCTTAAAAGTAGAGGTCGTAAAGTTAATTGTTGAAACTCTTGGCTTAAAGTTAATGGTTGTTTTTTAATGTATCATTGTTCAAAATAAAACTTAATTCTTGAGAAAACTGGTCAAATGGGTCACTGCTTTTGAGCGTGAGCTACCAGTCTAACACTCATGCAATGACAAGGGCCTGCAGCTCTCAGTGAGACTTTACCGCCAGATGCATTAATCCCCAATCCTTGTCATGTCAATACCGAATAATACCCTCATGAATACTGATTAAAAAAACCAGTGCTAGGAACCCCTCATTAGCTGCATAAAACAAAAATATTTTTTACACAAAGCTCTTACAAAAATCACCTAACTAAAGCCATCATCTGCCTCAATAGGTTCGCATGATCCTCCAACCCAAATCGCAATTTGGCCACATACAAACAGCAAACAACTGAATCTATCTGTTCAAAACGAACTCAAGTGAAGAAATCAACTGCTCTCACATGATCTTAATAGTCTTGACCCCCCAAAGCAGAAAACACGTCTGGTTTTAAAGCATCAAACTCGCTATGATGTTGAAAACCTAACTCCATCTAGATTCTGGAGATTAGATTTAGACCAGAATGTTAAACTAGAACCTAATAACAACCACCACCATTTCAGAATTAAGTTTGCTACCATTCCAAAGTTTGCTTCTAATTTGATCATCATACAGCAACCAGAATCCCCACAGCTATGTTATACATAAGCCATTCAATTCCATCAAGTCCATTAACAATTTTGAAATAAGTAGGAATAACTTGTTACACTCGTTCAGGGCCTCGAGGTTACAGAGAGCTAAAATTGGGGTTCTTTATATTTTATGCAGAAGAATATGCAGAATATCAATGGAGGATTGGTGGTTGTGCGTGTCTGCTACTGCAGTTATGATGTCAATGAACCTTAAACATATTCTATTTGACCCGTCAAAACCATAATGAGGTAATTAGATGGCTCAAAAGTTACCACTTTACGAAGTTGATGGCTTTATGATGTACCTTTGAAAGTTAAGAGTATTAGAAGACCTGGTTAATCAAATTCAACTTAAATGCATTTTGGCAAAAATTCAACTTAAATCTCAATTCAAGTCTTCAAATAGATTCCATTATATCTAGAACGGATCAATAGAACCTAGCCCCTACCCACTCACGAGATTCAGATCCATAACCACTAATTTTCTATGCAAGTAGAGATGTTGGATCATATTGTAAAACAAAAACGCAAATGTTGCCCTCTTTTTTATAGTAAGATTCCAATAGTTAATGCTCAAAGCAATTCAAATCAGGGGCAGAAAATCTGCATTACAGTTTCCGAATGTTTTGTATCTATTAAAAAAGGCCTAAAATCTCAAGTTAAAAAAAGTTCTTAAACTCTAACGCTGAAGCTCAGATCTCAATTTATCTTTCAATGATAGTTGGGAATTTCGGCCCCTCTATAGCTCATCCTGCACAAATAGAATACAAAAAGGGAGGGCATGAGAATGTTGTGTTCTAACAAAATTGCAACAAATCATATGTCCAAACTTTGCTCATCCTTACCTTAACATCGCTTTCATCAGCGGATTCTTCCTCATCCTCTGCTTCGGCCTCATCATCATTCTCAGCCTGAAACACATGTCCGCTTAATATCAGCTTTGCAATTTAACAGATTTTACTTTGGAAATTCAGAAGAAAGTAAAGATAAGAAAGCCTTACATCAGAATCAGCTGGGTCATCCTTTGATTCCTGGAAGGGGGAAACCATAAGCAAGTTAAAAACCAAAGGATTATCTCTTTTCCGTTAAAAGAAAATTGGATAGCCTTACAGATGCTATATATGTTGAAGGGAACATTTTGACCAATTTACTCATGATTCATGAATGGGTGGATTCTGGATATATTTTATCTATAACGGGTCAAAAGTTGGACAAAGGGTAACTTCAATCAATAAACCTTCTAAATCACTTTATCCAGAAGTTAGACTAGTGCTGAGATAATACAACTTTTGTAGTGAAAAGCTAGTTTGTTTTTAAAAAATTAATAATCTGCACAAAAACATTGTTTTGGTTTAACTCAATGTACTGGTTTTACCAATAATAGAGACGATTGACCCAACTTTCTGCCATCACTATTCTAATACAGACTATTAATGTAATAATATTATTTTGTAGTCATATTTGGGCCCCTAATTTTTACACAAGACACATAATGTACACAAAAAATTGATTCGGGTTTAACCCATTTTACAGATTCTGACCCATTACACAACCCTATTGACAACAATAACAGTGAAAACATACCTCCGCCTCTTTCAGCTTTTCTAGCTCTTCAAATTTAGCCTTCTCGGCCTAAAATATGAAAAAAATAACATTATGAGAAGGAAAAATGCGAAATAGTAAATATAAATTAGTAAGTTGTTGATATTAAGCAACATACATCTTTTTGTTTGCCCCATGTGTCTTCTGCCACTTGTTTGGCATATTCAGGATCGTCACATATCAATACATTGTCAAACAAAGTTCCTGATTTCACCTGAGAAACAAGCATCACATTCATTTGAGCTTTTGATTTTTTCAGAAAGTGGCATATTACACTCAATCAATGTGCTGAAAAAAAGCAATTACCTGCCATAGCTCAATGCCGACATACTTCAACTTGGGGAACACATATAGATCAGGGTCATCCTTGAAATCTGCAATTTAGAGAATATCATTGTCAATATAAACTACCCTCGATACTAACGAAAACTAAACATCTGCAAAAAAATTCAAAGTATGACAGGTACCTGGGTTGTCGATCATAGGTGCCTTCCACTTTCCTTTGTAGTTAGGGTTCTTGATTTTCTGTCAAGGGAAACACATTTTAGAAAATGCGTACTACTAATTAGAATAAAAGAATATGCACCGAAAGGAAAAGTCCACAAACCTTTGCCTTCCATGGGCCCTTGTACTCAGGGTTTGGAATAGTTGGGATGGTCCACTCACCATCTTCCTCCTCATCCCAATCTTCTGGCTGGAGTTTTTATTTATTTTTGTCAGAAATTAATCCCAGAATGCTTTACAAGTCAAAAACAGAATGTGGAAAATAAACACGAACCTTCTTGGCTTCTGGGTCTGGGATCTCCTTTTCGATGTCATCATAACCCTGGTAACCGAAAAACAACAATCAGTTATGGAGCCCAATATAGATATAAAAAGAGTAACAGAACTTGGTGCTATATTACCTCAGGTTTCTTGTCTTCAGGGTCAGCAATGAACTCCTTGTCATCCCAATCTTCAGGCTGTTATCAATTTGAAATCGATTAGAACTTTAAAAGGGACTCTCGTAAAATTGCATAAACAAACTTATTGCTCGTGTATTGAATATACCTTCTTGGCCTCGGGGTCCTTGATCTGCTTAGCTGGGAGAAGATCCCAGTCAGAGTACAAACTTCCAGTCTGCTTCTCTACATTATCGATGAGGATTGTGTAGGTAGCATCAGGGCGGAGGATGAAGGTATAAACGTGTGAAAGCTGGTCAGTTTCACAAGGGACGTCCTTCTTGATCAATTTGTTTTCCCCGTTGTATGTCAAGATGGCGTGAACCTTCTTTGTGGCGTACCCACAGATATCAGGTCCAAACATGATGCTGTAGTAAACAACAAGAACATTAAAACCAACGCGTAATATGAAAACATGACAAACAAACAGGCGAGTAATGAGTGTAAGTTTGAATAAACAACCTGTATGGGGTATCACCACCGAATTTCGTTTGGTCAACATCACCACTAAGCAATTTCATGTATCCACCACCACAGTCAAGCTTCTGCTCATGCTTGACAGAGAATTGGAAAACTAGAGTCTTGTCCTTGTTGCTGAATTCAGGGTACTCAGCAGAAATGGCGTAAAACCTATAGTCTTCACTGGTCTGGATACCTATTAACGCAAAGGCAAAAAAAGCAGTTTACGTAAATTCATAACAATGCATCGTGAGTGGAAAACGAAATAAGCTAAAAACAGATACCTTTATCATTGGCATCTCCATTCCATTGACCGGAAGTATAATTCCATTCCCCAGCCAAGTTCTCATCTTTCTTCCAGTCCGATTTAACCCACCGGCTTTCCCATCCATCTGAAACAAAAAACAAAATCCACATTAACTAAACTGAAACTCATGTAACAATATTATTCATTCTATATAACTGCTTAACAAATAATGCTTGTGGAAATGGTCAAATTAACTATCGGAACATGCTGTAGACTAATTAACTATCACTACCACACGCGTTTGTCATTTCATAAATCAACTCATTACAAAAAACACAAACTAAAGTCAGAACACGATACACTATTATTTTTAACCAGGACAAAGGCGTTGATGATTATACATTACATCAATCATCACAATTACATACTGCACCGAAACTCTATGATTACAGTACAACACCAAATCAACTAAATAAACTACAGTAATACATTAAAAACTGTAATTAGCTTGAACTACACCAACTATATGAACGTAAAACTCATTCTTCTAAATATAATTAAACTTTACAAAAGCCTAATGCTAAATGCTCATAAATTATTAATCCATTTATTAATATATTTTTTTTATCCTAAATCAGTGTCGACGAAACTGTCAATGTCTTAACAGACCTGCTGATCTATCATCATAATTCTCGTCGGAAAAACAACAGATCAGCACCAACCAGTCACACGGCCAACATTTCAATACGATCTCAATAACTGTATCAATTAACCTCATTCACCAACCACAAATTAACATATCATTCCAAATTCAACTAGTAACCTAAAAAACAACATTTCGATCTATCCACATACAAATTAAAACTACAGTAAATCCGATCTCAATTTACTTAACCTCCTACAAATCAATCAACATTTTATAAAACAAACAATCATCTCAATTAAACTAACACATTAATCAAACTATATAAAAAAAATTCATAAAACAATCATTTCAATCAAAATAACAAACATATAAAAACAGATCCGTTAATCAACTACCTTCAAAACGCTCCTCAAAGAAGACTTTAGCAGAAGCGATCGAAACAAGCATCAACAACAATCCCAAAACCGTTACACATCTCCGATCCGCCATCACACACACTCACTCACTATGTGTTTTTTTTATTTTTACTAGTAGGTTTTAGTTAGTTAGAGATAGACTAGTAGTAGGGGTTTTATATCGAGACTTTGTCTTTGGTTATCACGTTTGGATTAAAGGCGAGTTATGAAATAGGTGGAGTACAGCGTGGAATATTGGGTGACGTGGACGAATGAGAGTGTGACATGTAAGGGATTTGTGTCATTGGTGTGACGTGGCGTGTTGTGATTGGGTGTTGACACCAGCCGGCTGTGGGTTCTTTGGTGGAGTTTACTTTACGAAAGTAGGTGGTTTGACGATTCTAGCCTTGTGTTTATTTCATTATTTTTGTATTTATCTTTCATATTTGATGATTATGTTTAAAAGTAACTTTTATTTACACTATTGTTTTTAAATTATTTGAAAAACAACAACTAAACCAAAATTATTATCTTCAGACAAAAAATACGTGGTTTAAGAAATATGAGACTACTACATTTTTTTAATCAATCAAATATTATACTCGCTTACTAAAACTATTTTTTATTGACTGACACAAGAAGATAAACTATTCATCTCAGAATGAGAACTATAATTTTAAGACATAAAAGTAATATATAAACTATAAATCTATCTCACATGTTTAAACAATTTTGAACCCCTCAAGTATCTTAATAATGGTAATGTTGACAAGTCCACACAATACGTCCATAATAAAATATAAAAAAATGATGTGGATGCATAACTCATATGACTAATATTATGTATAATCCACTCATTGTTAGATACATGTATTTCATACTCCCTCCGTCTCATATTTATTGTCCATATTTCCTTTTATGGATGTCTCAAATTAATTGTCCACTTACCTATTTTAGTAAGAAAAAGAGAATATAAAGAGGGAATATTCCATTTAAGTGGTTGAGAGTTATAATGGTTCCACTTTTATTAATATTTGTGCTTCTTGTCTAGTGACAATAAATTTGAGACGGAGGGAGTACTTTTCTCTCCTCAAACTCACAATTGATCTTGATAAGTGTACGATGATCTTTCTTAAGCATAAAATTAGGCATAACAATCACTATTCTAAAATATATTAATATTGGGTATATATTAATTTGGGTTGCTTGTTTCGCGGAGCTTTCATTTTTCGTAAAATCTTCTTTCTTGAAACTAACTAATAGTAAGCCCACGCGAGTTAAGATTCAGTTATCGCTTGACATTATCAACGTGCGACATCTAAAAGATAATACGATTCTCTTTAGAACATATCACTTATTACAAGGTCTTTCAATAAATGTATACCAGGGAATGATTAGAACGGATGGGGCATGATTATCGGGTTACGGCCGAGTTGGGGGACTATACAAAGATTTGAATCAGGTTTGGGGCGGGGCATGATTATCGGGTTACGGGACGAGTTTGGGGACTATACGGAGATCTTAATCAGGTTTGGGGCAATGAACGGGTCATGACACCCCGCCCCACTCCACCCGAAACATATGTATACATATACATATCTTAGTATTTACGTAATAAAAACATATTTCTCTAATATTTTTTCATTTTTTATCTTTGTAAGATTGCAAAGTGTGTAATAGAGATTTTGAAGAGGAGTTGTAATTTGTGACAATGTAAGTTATCACTATTTATGTTTAACTATGCGAGTACTTGCACACAACGACAAAGTTTTAAAACGACAAATAATTATAGTTCAGAAAATGTTGGTAAGAGTTTCGTATATGGTATTTATTAGGTAAAAGATTTCAATAAAAAGTTAAGAGATAGTAGAATTGGTCAAACAAAATAAATTTAGAAACTAATAAAGTTATCATTAAATGAAAAAGGTTTCTTTATTTATTAAAAGAGCTGTAAGAGTCAGTTATTATTTTGTTTTGAAGCAAATTTATTTTTTCTTTATATGTAGTACATGCTTAATACTATCGTTGAAGACTTAATAAGACTAGTGCGTAATTGATTATTGACATGTTCTTATTTTTTAAAGTTATTGCTAATGATGTAAAAATAATAATAAACGTGAAACAATACGAATTTGGTTGAGAATTGCGCTAAAAAAGACACCCCAATTAGTATGAGGTGGATTTGAGATCCCGATAAAAATCGGGGCGGGTTTGAGATAGGGATGGGCTCCCTATATATATCTTTTCTTGGACGCCACATTCAAAATCATTGAACTCTGACGAAGAAAACTTCAACTGAAGTTTAGGGTGCGTTTAGTTGGAGAACAAATTCTCTTGTTTTCTATCTCTAGTTTTGTAAAAAATTGGAAGGAGAATTTATCTCCACAAAACACTTGAAAATATAGAAAACGTGTTTAGTTGATATTTCTATTTTCTATTTTGAAGAAATGGAGGGGGGTTGTGGTTACAAAGGAAAACAAGGAAAACAACTAAAATTTGTTTTGTAATTTTCCTTGTTAAGTTAAAAAAATAAGAGATTTGTGTTTTGCAAAACATTTTGTTGAGAAATGTTTATTTGAACGCGATCTCTGTTTTCCTTGTTTTCCACAAAACATTTTGTGGAAAACAAGTTTCTCTCAACTAAACGCAACCTTAATTTCTCCTCTTTGTTTTATTGGATTTTTTTTGTCTTTTTCCTAGCAACCCTTCAAAGTGAAGCTTCTCAAGTTTTTTTTAGATGATTTGCACACTCCATCAAATAATTTGGACACTCTAATTAAGTATGTTTGGACATTTATACCCTCACAGATACCCTTACACTTTTACTCATGTGAGGGCATAAATGTGCAAACACAATTAATTAAAGTGTCTCAATCATTTTATGAAATGTGCAAATCACCTCCCTTTCCTTTTATGTATATTGCTTCTTTAAAAGATTTTATAGTAACAACTTCTTGTTAAACATCTTCCATTTTGACAATTTAGATATCTGCTGTCAAATGAACTTTGTACAATGTTCTGTTGTTGGGTGTAACAAACATGAATTCGGATATTGGTTTATAAACTAATATTGGTTTTTGATCTACTAAAACAACAAATATATCAATAGTATCCTATAACAACTTTATCTCATACAACAAGCAACCAACCTTGTCCGGAAAATACTAATCAATATTTGGAGAAGCAGCATCCCAAACAACCACTTCCATAATCTAGAAGCAACACAAGGGATAACGTCTTTCCATCAAAGCTTACCTATCTTTCTTTGCTCGTATTGGTTTCTATTGGATTTGGCACCTAAGCCTTTGCTCATCGCCCGTCACATAGGTGTTAGCTAAACCCCAGTGAATTCAAATTGCAGTGTTGAAAGCAGGCATGGTATTCGCACATGTTTGTGTTGGATACATTACAACATGAACTAGTATCAAAAAGTCACACTTTGGTATGCATCTCAAATGAAGATCAAGAATCCTGAAGGAAAGAGAACTTTTAAATTTTAACAACCAATACAACTAGAAAGTTTGTAATCTATGTAAAATTTTATGTTTGTAAGTTTAAAACTAATAGAGATTGGCAGTCTGCAAGATGATTTTTTTGGTGTAAGATGTTTTTGTCAATGAAAAATATATAAGGTTCGTCAGATGACTGTCAGGCTAAACTCAAGTCGCAAAGTTGTTTTGGGTACCAGCCTAGGAGAACACAGGCTGAAAGAAACTTGAAACCAATTTCTTGTGTCCCCAACAACTATACTTAAGTGGGAAAAGGTCAAATTTGTTTACACACCATGTACTCGGGAGAAATTTGTGGGTGTTATAACATACGAATACCAAAGAGGTGGCATAGTGGTAAGAGCTTCTAGTAACCAACTATTGAGAAGTCTCATGTCCAATTTATGCTAGGTGCAAACAACTCTAAATGGCTACGTCAACTTTCCTGAAAAAGGGATGGTTTTACCCTGTTTAAGTCTGTGTTGCGGTGAACTCAAATCACATGGATTAGTCGGCAAAAAGGTCGGAAACCATGGTTTCCAAAAAAAACATGAACTAGCTTTTCAGAACCCAAGGCAAACATAGTAGAAATAAAATGTAAAAAAGAGCAATGAACCATCAATCTTTTCTAAAACTATTTCATCCATGTTGATAAAAAACACAAATGTTTCCCTTTTCTTTCTAACATCACTCTTCAAAGGCAATTCAAACCAAGGGCAGAAAAAGATCTGAATGCAACTTCCAACTGTTTTATATCTATCCCAACGCTACAATACAAGTTATAAAGAAAAGAAACAAAAGTCTCTTGACATAACAGTTCAGCCTTTTAAATTGGATCAAATGGCAGCCGCTCTATAGTTCATCCTGCAGATAATAAATAAAATTGGGATATTAAAAATCGTGATTTGGATACAAGGTAGCAACAACTCTGTATATACTTTCATACTCTTACCTTGACATCACTTTCATCTGCTTCCTCATCATCCTCTGCCTCGGCATCGTCTGTCTCATTGCCCTCATCCTCAGCCTGAACCACATTTTATCTCATATATTCAGTCTAAGAAGTTACATTTTCAAATAGTATATTATAAATCGTGTGTGTGAGATGGACTTACATCAGAATCAGCCGGATCAGACTTTGATTCCTGAGAGGGAGAAAAGGTAAATGGTATGTTAGTTCAAATAAAAAGGCGCCAGTGAACTCCTTATGTACAGATTAACGTATTATGAGCTATACAAAAGTCTAGAGGTTGTGATTCGAGACATAAAGCAATACGCCAAAATAGGTAAGCTTAAGTACATGTGGGTCGCGTTGAATTGACTCGTCCAAACTATTTTGTCTAACATCTTTTGTAGAAATATTTTGTCTGATTGACTCGTCCAAACTCTATGCTTTTAGATTGATTTAAATATACTACGGAGTATAAAAGAATTTAACCTGCTCGACCCTTCGATATTTTTTCCTCTACAGCTAATTAGTCTATTCAACCTGTTTGACCCATTATTAATCAAAAACTGAAATCGACTATTTCATATAGGTCTGTTCAAACTCTTTGCTTTTGAACTTAATTTCAAAAAACTTAAGATGTCTTGTAGGTTTTTTCTCAAAGACCATAAGAGTGAAAAGATAAAACTGAAAGAATAATCATACCTCTTCTTCCCTCTTCTTTTCTAGCTCTTCAAATGCCGCTTTCTCAGCCTAACAGGTTCAAAATTAGCATGAGTAATAGAAGATGCTAATCAAAACTAGTGAGTTTATATAGATATAAAGTAACTTACATCTTTTTGCTTGGCCCAAGTTTCTTCCACCAATTGTTTGGCGTATTCAGGATCATCACATATCAAGACATTGTCAAACAAAGTTCCAGATTTAACCTGCAAACAAGGGTAACACAAATTTGAGCATTCAGTTTTCTATTAATAATGCAAGCTTACACATAGTTAACACTAACAAAGATACCAACCTGCCACAACTCGATACCAACGTACTTCAACTTGGGGAATACATATAGATCAGGGTCGTCCTTGAAATCTAACATTCACAAAAAGCAAATGGTTGTCAATGAAAAGTCGGAGTTGACACTAGTCAGATTAATGCAACAAATTTTCAAGTGAGAAGACAGAAACCTGGGTTGTCAATCATGGGTGCCTTCCACTTCCCTTGGTAGTTAGGGTTCTTGATTTTCTGTCAACCGGAAATACAATTTAGAAAACAGTTGCTATTATTTCGTATAAAAACTAGGCACCGTAACAGAAAAGTCCACAAACCTTTGCCTTCCATGGACCCTTGTACTCGGGGTTTGGAATAGTTGGGACGGTCCACTCACCATCTTCCTCTTCATCCCAATCTTCTGGCTGGAGTTTTTATTTATTTTTGTCAGAAATTAATCCCAGAATGGTTTACAAGTCAAAAACAGAATGTTGAAAATAAACACGAACCTTCTTGGCTTCTGGGTCTGGGATCTCCTTTTCGATGTCATCATAACCCTGGTAACCAAAAAACAACAATCAGTTATGGAGCCCAACATAGATATAAAAAGAGTAACAGAACTTGGGGATATATTACCTCAGGTTTCTTGTCTTCAGGGTCATCAATGAACTCCTTGTCATCCCAATCTTCAGGCTGTCATCAATTTGAAATCGATTAGACGGGACTCTCGTAACATTGCATAAACAAACTTATTGTCCATGTAATGAATTTACCTTTTTGGCCTCGGGGTCCTTGATCTGCTTTGCTGGGAGAAGGTCCCAATCAGAGTACAAACTTCCAGTCTGCTTCTCTTCATTATCGATGAGGATAGAGTAGGTAGCATCAGGGCGGAGGATGAAGGTGTAAACATGTGAAAGCTGGTCGGTCTCACAAGGGACGTCTTTCTTGATCAGCTTGTTTTCCCCGTTGTATGTAAGAATTGCATGGACTTTCTTTGTCGCATACCCACAGATATCAGGTCCGAACATAATACTGCCGGTTAAAACAACTTTAAGCTATGAGCATTACGAACATGAGAAATTATTTATGATAGTTTGGAAGACAGGTCAGTGGTAAATAACCTGTATGGGGTATCACCACCGAATTTTGTTTGGTCCACATCACCGCTAAGCAATTTCATGTATCCACCACCACAATCAAGCTTCTGCTCATGCTTGACAGAAAATTGGAAGACAAGTGTTTTATCCTTGTTGCTGAATTCAGGGTACTCAGCTGAAATGGCATAGAATCTGTAGTCTTCACTGGTCTGGATACCTATAATTCAGAACGGGAACAAAGTTTGTCAGCAACTTACATCCACACAAATATTCGCATTTATAATCTCCATAAAAAAACGAATGGATGAAGTGTTACCTTTATCGTTGGCATCTCCATTCCATTTACCAGATGTGTAATTCCACTCCCCAGCCATGTTATCTTCTTTTTTCCAGTCTGATTTAACCCACCGGCTTTCCCATCCATCTGATGTAAATCAAATATATAGATTGATACAACAAACGTCAAAAATACTAGCTATCTGAATGTAAACCTGATTCTACAAATAAACTAAATCTCACACAAGGCACATGCTGAATGCTGATAAAGCAGCTAAACTTTGATTTAAATTTGTTATTGTATGTTTCTTCTCTTCAAGCCATGACAAGATATGTATATTAAATTTTGAACAAGCCACGTGCTGAAAGCTAACTCTATAATAAAACTGTCTTTCTCACAGGATAGACATATTAATGTACAACTATCACTCACCTAACTCCACACTCATCAAATACATGATTTCCTGATATTACATCAAAAAGTTCAACACGTCCAAAAGCGTATCACACTACTACCAACTCTAATCAAAACATAATCATTAATAACTTTACTTAAACATAATATATCATCAAAATTATGTATAAACCGACCTTAATTAAAATTATACTGCATAAACAAAAACCAAAACCTAACAAAGTCAATCAATCTCATCTCTACGTAATCAGGTCAACCTAAAACAATTCATACTAACAGTACATTCACATCAATCTCAATTAATTCATCACTTGATCTCACACAAACAAATTCAGCATTTCACTAAATTAACAAATCGATACCGAACACGTCAAATACGCAGATACAGCATTATTAAGCGAAACACGCCTAAAATAGTGATACGCTACTGCTAATTTCAATTCTACAGAATCGCGCCAACTAAAAACACAAATTAATCAAAATTCACATCAATCTCAATTACTTGAAAAATTAATCACAAATTCAACATTTCACTAAATTAAATCGAAACCGAATCCAAACAGATCAATCACTGATCATCTTCATAACATCATAATCACATCAATTCATTTAATCTCTATAACAAAATATATAAATCCAAAACTATTCATATAATCAATAACAGATCAACTAATTACATAACCAGATCAATGAAGTCACAAAGTCAAAATGAATTCAAATTGAAAATTATACCGTCAAATCGTTCTTCAAAGAACACTTTAGCATTAGCGATCGATACAATCACCAGTAGCGAGATAACGGCAATGGTTAATCTGTTGATCGCCATGACTAAAACACACACACGGTTAGAGTGTGAGATCTAGATATTGAAATGGTAGTGGTTGTAGTAGGGTTTTATAATAGGAAAGGGTAGTTTGGTAATTAATTGTTTGGGGGTTTGGAGGTGATGTGGAGTGGATGGTGATGTGGACGAATGGGGAAGTGACAGGTAGGATTTGTGTGTCATTGTGTGAAACGTGGCGGATGGTGATTGGGTGGTGATGTAGAGGTGGTGGTGGTTTGTTTATTGGGCATGAGTTTAGCATAACGTATATGGTAGTATATTAATATTAATTTAATTCAAAATTTTAATCAATGTTTCGAGAGTCGAAACGGATCCGGTGCACTTGGCTAGTGAACCGGTTGGCTAACCGGTTCTAAATTTAACCGTGTTAAACAAAAAGACCGGTTGATCAAACCGGTTAGGTAGTTTTGAAAATATTACGATAAATATACATACAACAGTTATACAATAATAATCGCTTAGGGCAAACAATATAAGAACGTCTGACCATGTAAAAATCAATATCTTAAATCTCACAAATTCAAAAGATAAAAATAAAATTATCAAACGATCAAAGTTGAAAAAAAAATGAAAAAAGGTTCGCCAACTTTTTCCAATTTGCACAGGTTGAACTATAACTCGTTCACTCGGGTTTAGAAAATTGGTTGAACCGACGGTTTAATCCGGTTTTCAAAAAAGTCATTTTAATTTTGAGTGTTGATTGGCATCAAACATAATTATGAGGCTACATTACTAATTTATAAACCTTTTTTATGTTATAAGTAATTTTTTACTCTACTAAACATAAACTTATTGAAACTTTATAAAGATCTCATCAAATTTAAATGAATTCAATTTAAAAAAGGTTCAAGATGTTAAACATTTACGCTATGATAGTATGATTATCAAAATGACCGACCTCTTCATCTTTTTGTTTCAAACATTTCTATAGGACGAGCTATACAAGTTCATATTTCTAACTATTTCTCTTTAATTTTATTGCACATTATACCAAAACGTATACTTTGAGAAAAATGCATGAACTACGGTTATAACTTTAGTAGGGCGTCGATTGTTTTATTGACCATCAATAAGTAACGAAGCACCAACATCACCCAAGCGGCTATTCTCTGACGTAGCACCAAAGTGCCAGCAAGAAAACACTTGCACACCCTTCTAACCAAATGATCGCCACAATGCTGTCACCGTCTCAAGCTAGTATTCCCCATTCTTATTGAGGTAATACTAGAAACTTGCACAAGTTTAACTACAATATATGCCTATAGGTGAACAATAATTTTAAGCCATGTTAAACTAGTAAATGGGAAAATAACTTTTAGGCGAAAAAAAATTGGTTTGGAAGATGTAGATTATATCCAAGGTATTTAATTCTGTTATCAATTGAATGATAGATCCATTGTATATGACTATATGGTTAGAAAGTATTGCAAACCAACTTATCAAGAATACACAGATGAAAACTAATGACAGTTCATTTAGTTACTTCTTCATGCCATTAAAATTACAAAGAGACTAAAGTTTATTACGAGTAGAAGATATCAGAGAGCTACAAGTACAAGCTTAATAGAAAATATATCATTAACGCAAATTTTATGATACTCTTTACAGAAAGAACCGCAGACTATGTTCTTAACTCAAGATAACACACCATAACACAGTTTATTACAAAAACGTAAAACACACAATCCTCACTCTCGAGAGGTTAAAGTGTGAATCTATACTCGCCGGTCATTTTAAGTTCAAAATTACAAACACGTGATTTCGCTATGTCCAATAAGTATTATAGTGATGGTTCACTCCTTGTTCCCATTGATGCCCATACAAGTCTGGAACGCCTTGCCAAGAATCAGGTTCTTGGATTCCAATACTAGAGTTGACCCTTAATTGGTCAAACTCAAGGTCCGTGATCTCATTGTTTCCATACCCCGTTGATTCAGTTTCTTCATGTAGCGCTTTTGTTTGTGATTGTTGAATTGGGATCCATGATTCTTGCCCATAGCATGGTGGGACATGATCTTGTAATCCATACGTAATTGCAGAAATCCCTTCAAAATGACTATGTACTCTTTCTTCGTTCTCATTTACGTGTCTTCTTGTTCTTTCATTTGAATATGGGAACCTCATAACTATCATGAAAAAATACACGATCAATACTATTTTATGTCAGCGTAAAAATGGGCAGGTTAGATAACGGGTCAAAATGGGTGATATTTTAGGTTCACCCAAAACAATTTGCTGTCCAATTTTTATAATCTTATGATATAATGTTTGAACTTTTTTTTTATTTAGCTCTTTTTCCCATTTGACCCATTGACCCTTTCCAGTACATCATTTTCTTTATTAACCTGTTTGACACTTTGACCCATTGAGGTTATAAACCGATATTTAAACCACCCATATATAAGTAAATGGGTTAAAAGTGGCACCTCTAGTAAGTAAACAAGAATTTCTATAAGTACCTGACATTGGAGAGTTAGGATCATGATCATCAAATATCTGTCGATGATTGACATACGTGTTGGAGAAATTTAAGCAATGATTGGGGTCATAGTTGAAATACGGGTAGTTGTTAACCGGAAAAGTCTGTTGACTTAAACTAAATAGCCGGCTGTCACACTGAAGAAGCTTCTCATATTGCCTATCGAGGACTCCTGGAGGAAATACGATCACATGTCGCCTGGAAAACCAGCATGTGAAACACACATATTAGAACCCAAACAAGTGAACATTATTAATCATAGGCGACCTTCAAAAAAATGATTATAAAGGTGTCAAACATGTCAATTACTAGGTACCTGCAGACGGATGCTTGGCCTCCGGTGAAATCTGAAGTTTGTTTCCATTGTGTATGTTTTCTTGGTTGGGGATTAGTCTCCCGTCCGAATTGTGGTTGTTGGTTCAACTGAATAAATATGCTAATGTCAAGAACATAGTACTCACAGAAGGGATGGAAACATTTTATAGAAAGAAATAGCACCTCGATTTCTAGTTGTCCATGTTCGCCTTCGTAAGTGAAAGCTCTAATGGCTGAGATCTCAGACCACTGTATTTCGATCTTATTCTTCAGAGGTCCATCAAGAAATTCCCAAACAAGTTTCTTCTTAGCATAATAGACCTTGGCTACTAAATCGCCCTCATTTTTGGAAACCCTCTGCGCATTGTTTCAAACTTTAGTTAGCAAATAAACTTTTACCTTTTAACCCTTATACAAAGCTATATATTAAGATAACCAAGTGTTTTTAGCCATAGAAAGCTACCAAAGTTTCAAAACATTTGCTTAAAGGCAATTATCTAAAAAATTGGCACTCGCCGATCAAAAGTAAACATGGGCGACAAGTCAACTTTCTAGTTATATTGATTGTTTGCCGGATCATAATACATAAAATGGGAACTTTTGAAGTAATACACTATCCAAAACTAGAAGTCCCAAGTAGAATTACTGATTTTAAGGATATAAAAAAATTTGACAATCCAAAATGGAAATGTTGTATTATTTGTATATGAATGAAATGAAATGAGAAAACCTGCAATTGGAATATTGTTCTTTTTATCCTACTTTTTGTAACAAATCAACTTTTTAGAAAGTGAAAGCATGACACTTCACATATAAAAGACAAATAAAGACAAATAAAGCAAAACAAACCTTCCAAGAGCCTATTTGTAAAACAAGAGCATGGAAATTAGAGGCCTTTAACTTCTCACGAGTTGGCTGAGACTCAATCTTCTTTTGTTCCCTTTCTTGGGATAACCTCATTTCTACAAGGTTTAACAGAGAGTTTGACTTTCTTAAAGTCAAACCAAGTGGACTATCTCCCTACACAATATTTGAAAAGTCACACAAGTATGTTAGTAATATGACAATAGAAGTTTTTCAAAACCATAAGGTCTTAAAATAGAAGCTGTTTAAATTAGCTTCTAAGATAAGCTTGAGCTTCAAACTTAGAATAATCTTCGGCTAGTTTTACCAAACATACACAATGTGACCCAGGGACGGAACCATGATTAGGTGCATTTACGTAAAATTATACAAAACGAAGAACACTATTTTTTTGGACCATAAGTTTTTTTTTAAAAATTAACACTACGGCGCAAAATTCTATGGGTTCCCGGGACCCACCCTGGTTCCGTCCCTGATGTAACAAATATGAAATGAGTAGAACACATAACGTAACTATAATTCCAAAACCGTTATTATAAGCTTTCCTAGTCGATGGCTTAAGCTTACAAAATTGATAAAGGTTACTTCAATTCGTTGAGTTACATAAATAGAATACGCAATCATATTAGAAAAGAGACTAGGAAAAAAACCTGTGCATGGAGATGGAGATTGAGATTGTTCGAGGAACTTTGATCGAAACCCAAAACAAAACCTTCATTGTAGCTGCTTCCTTCATATGTTGTTGTCAAGGATTCGCCACGATGATCAAAGCCGCCATTGTCTTCCCAGTTAGTATAGAAACTTTGAGCATCATCACCCCTCATTGGTGCTAGCTGAATATGACTAGAAAACAAAACTTAGTACTACAAAATATGTTAATAATGGTGACTTGGATCCTGTTGGGCTTTTTTTGGAAAAGTGGAATAAGAAGTGAATAAGGATTTGGGGGGTAGAAAGGGTGTGGAAATGGAGGGGGGATTTAAAAGGATTGTGGGAGGGAGTTTGTGGGTCAATTTCACATTCTCCTTTTTACTAGTCACCACCACACTAAGAAGTCACTAATTAAAGATTAGTCATGACCCTTGTTAATTGTAAAAAGGAAAATGACGTGTGATTAGTAATGATCAAGATAAAAATGAATTACTTCTTGTGTTTATGAAGAAAAAATAGATTGGATAGAAGATTAAAATATATGTGTATCCTCATCTAAAATTTTGTTGTGAAACACAATTTCAATATCTATTTTCTAATTGTCATAGTCATAATAATATGCCACCATGGGAGCTACTGATAATGTAATACATGAAGAAATGTTGAAAGTGTATCATCAGAGGCACTACCACAAGTTTGTTTGAAAATTGAAACCCTTTGCAACTCGACGTGCTTTGTAAGTATGGACCTTGACGGTCATGGCGTTTTTCTTTTTATTTATTTCAGTTCGACCGATCATAGTCCAAACTTGATTGTTATTCATGAAATCTAAGCGCTGATGATAATTTTGAAGAATTAAACAATCAACTTGAAATTATCCATACCAAGTGTTCATGATTAATATCTATGTACTTCTGAAAAAAAAAGTCTGTTCTTATATTTATGCTCCAGATATATACTATAATAACTTAACTGAAACAAAGAAAAATGTAAATATAAATTAAACAGTGAGAAAAAGCACAATACAACAATATGATGTAAGTACCAAAATAGTATAAGTAGTTGATACAAAATTAAGAAATTTTCTGATTAAAGTAAGAAAATAATAAAGGAGAAAGAGATGTGGGACACAAAATCTAATAATTAATGAGTAGAGTGGAGGGGGCGGCTTCCAATGGCATCCAAACACGTACAAAAGCTTTCAAAGTCAGTTTACACATCACAATGAGTGTTTTGATGATTGTCTTTTTTAGATTTCAACACACTAGCGAGATACTTGAGCCATACTATAATAGTATAACGGTATGCAAAACATTATTTGCAACTTTGTACTGGATGATGGAAAATAAACACAAAATTATTTTAAATTGTGGTTTTTTTTAATAAAAAATACTAATTTTTCTTGCAAATTATTCATACTTATCCTCCTATTCAGAGAATCTTAACAAGTGAAAAAAATATAAATAAAATTGTTGTGTGTATAGAATGATGAGTATGAGAATGTAGGAGACACTTTAGAAAAGGAAGGATATGTTTGGTTTTACAAAAAATTTCCACCTTATTATCTTTTACTCAGTCTTGTGAGCACAAAATTTTGATTGTTTGTTTTTTTTCTTTTATGAATCAGACGCTGTCATATATAATGCCTCTTACCCAATAGGAGGTAGGGGATTTGGCTTATTGCCTCTTTTTATCTCTTATAATGTGTAATAGTGTTTTATCATCTAAAAAATATATATATATAATGGTTTACTGACTATGTTAAATGATGAAAATGTTTCATTTGTGTTTATAAAAATTACTTATTCATCGTAATGCGATAATTTTATATATAAATTTTGCAAATTAAGATCATTCAGACAATTTAACAAAAACAAACAACATTATTTGATCACGTTCTGACTTTCTAGCAACTTCCTAATAGTCAGATGTAGTAGTCAGGTTCATATTCAAATATCTTAATAAAACAAACAACACCTTAGGCTAGTTTTTTTTAAAAAAATAAAGGGTTGTTTGAACTAGGTTTAGTTAGGTGAATGATTAAAAAAAAATCTATGTCTGAGTGGAAAAAAACCTGATGCCACATAGGCAATAGCTGGTTTGTAGGTCATTGGGTATATGTAGATGACAAAATTCAAAAGTTCAGGGGTAAAGTTGCTAAAACTTTAGTTCATTGGATCAAGTTAAAAAAGTAGCAAGTAAAATACATAAATGTAATTAGCCTTTTTATTTTATTTTTTGCAACTTGTTAAACAAAACTAAAAAAACCCACAAAAACATCAAGGACTAAACATAAACTGAAACATATGGGAAGCATTCTAAATTGACAAACAAGCATCTAACCATACAATATGATTGAGGTTATTACAAGAGTGCCATCATTCAATGAAAAAAAAATTAAAAAAAATACAAAAAAAAAAATCTATGTTGGCGATTCGTTTAACATGAAAACAAGTATTTCCTTATCCCCAATCTCTTTGTTGAGACGCTTGATTTCATCTATAAGAATACTACACTTTTTTCCTAATACTCCTGATGGAGTATCACAAGGTTTAACTCACTAGGATCCAACCCTCTTCGACCGTGCATTACCAGTGGATACTTGACGTCACCTCTTGTGAATTTGTCCCCTAGATCAACACACACCAAGACGAATCAGGTTTAACCATAATTCATCTAATACTAACACGTCCTGGGAAAATGGCAATTCTCGATTCATGTGTTAGATTTTTCTCATATTTAACTTTTGTTAGAAGACACATGGATCTAGCTTTCCTATAGAGGCATCTTCCATAAGATGTATGAGCAAGGAGAACCAAGTTTTCGAGGTTGTTGCTGACTTTGGAGCATACGTTTGGAGGTTGCAGGTATATAACTACATCTAAACACTTATGCGATTTTGTGTAATTGTGTAGGCTACATCCCCAATCATAGATCTTGGTATTTGTGTATGATTTATGTGCTCTTGTTTATGTTTTTTGTTACTTATACGTTTATATTGTTGTATCATACATGCACCAAAAACCGTCGATCAATTTTCAGCAAGTCTTAATCACTTCACGTCGTATCTCATCCTAATCTTTTTTGATGTTCTTATTTGGTGTTAAAATTCAGGCTCGATTGCTGATGTTTATCAGCTTCCGAGAATAACTTGTAGGGTATGTTTGGCAAAACTAGCTGTATGATGTAAGCTGTTAACTGCAAAACTGTTAACATGAGCTACAAGTTGTATCTTTTTTTCAATAAAAGTGTTTGGTAAGTTAGCTGTTAAATGTAATTATAAGATGTAAAATGACGTAAAAGGACATATACATAATTATAAACAAATGTTTAGAGGGTATATCAGTAATTTAAAGTTTTAACAACTCCAAAATGTTTAAAAAGCTTCATGAATCAGCTTTTCATTTAGGAGCTATTTGTTTGAAATAAAAACTTGAAGTTAATGCATCCAAACGTATCCAAACGGAGCTATTTATTTTAGAAGAGATTATTTTATAACAAAAAGCTAACAGCTCCCAAATAAAGCTCTTGCCAAACAGACCCGTAAGCTCATTTGATTGATGGAGATTAGTTGCTTTATGATAAGAGCTTATCCTAAAACCCCGTTCTATAAATGCGAGTAACATTGTCGGGAAAAATATTAGTTAATCCGTTTTGACAAAATTCTCCATATTAGCAAATTGGTGATACAAAATGTTAAAATGTTATAGGCTAGTTTAGTATGTCTAAATTAGTTTAACAATATATATCTTAAGGTGTTCGAAATAAAAATAATAGTATTTTCAGCTCAAGCTAAAGAAATAACTTTCATATATATCAACTTAAACATAAAAGAAGACAAAATAACTCAAGTAAAAGTCGAAATCATCAAAGTATATGATTAGGTTTGTTTAAGAAGTGTCTTTGTGACATTAGATCAAATGATTAGATAAGAAAACTTTATGTTTATTAAATACAAAATTATATTTAATTCTGATATCTTATAAGTTTAATTATGATGTATTATTATTTTATTTTATTTTTTATTATTTAGTTTTTGTTAAAATGAAAGTTTGTGTTAAATTAATACATCTAAACCATTGTCATAAAGTCACTTGTTAGACAAACCGTTATAATTAATTACGACAAAATTCATTACATGCATCAAACCGTTATAATTAATTACGACAAAATTCATTACATGCATATCTTGAAGGTTATATAGATTGAACAATCTTATGAGAATTTAAAAGAGTAATTAGTTTGCTTATATTTAGTGTATACAAGTTCTGATGTTATTGTATTTCTGATTTAAAATTATAGTCTCATTTTTATTTTAAGATGTCCAAAAATAATAATTTATTTTTTTTGTCAACCATTAAAAAAATAGTAGTTAAAATTTGAAAATGATATTTAATTAATTGAAAAGTATATTGATTCACTTTTCTTACACTACGTGATTTTTTTTTCTAAAGACAATAATTTTAAAACGGATAAAGTAATTTTTACGTTTTAGATTCTTTTGTCATTGTTCATACGATTTGTCATTTACTCATTTTCATATATACGTGGATTTCTTCTTTATTCGTTTCGTCAACTCATGAATGATCTATTGCCTGCGTTAAATCTATCAATGTTTCAATGTTTTCAAGTTGGGTCATGAATATAAAAGAATTTACAACCACTAAGAATATAAATATACTTTAATAAAAAGTATTTAATTATTTTCTAGATTAAGAGGTAACTTAGATTGACTTAGTTGACCAATGTGTAAATGTGATAAATGTTCAACAAGTCGGGATTGTGCGAAGTGCACACTTGTATGATGTTATTATAATTATCGTTTAGGGGCGAAGCCCCGAATGACGGGGTCTGGGGGCAGCGCCCCTGGTAGCAGGGTCCTATGGGCGGCAGCCCCTGGCAGGGTCCAAGGGGCAGCGCCCTTGGCTGGGGTCGAGCTGCTAGGTCAGCTTGGAAAAATTTTATTTGGTATAAAGTGCCATGTTAAAACGCACTAGAAAATAAAATTTTCAGTATTTTGTCCCATAATTTAACTGTTTTGGTTGTTAAGTAACCGCTATGGCAGTTATAACCGTTATGCAATTTTTTGGTCATATATTCCTTTCTGGTTCGGTTTTCATAACATAACAAAAAACATATTTTCGGTTTAAAATCTGAATTTTATCCGTTTAAAATTTCGATAAAACCACCAAAATAGTTCAATTTTAAAATATTTACACAACTCTCAGATTACTGTCATCCAAATTTCTAACAACTTACACATAAGGTTGTTCTCAATCGTGACCTGGGATGACCTGGGTCACCAGCGCCACGTCAGTTTTCTCTCTCCATCGACCAAACATGACCCGGATGCCACAATCGATAACCCAAGCTTCTTCTTTTTTTTTCTTTTTTTTTTTTTTAATTCAAACATTTTTAACATTAAATTTAAAGTCATTAAAATTTAAATAAAAAAAAAAAAAAAAAAAAAAAAAAAAAAAAAAAAAAAACATTACAATACGAAATTTAAAAAAAAAAAAAAAAAAAAAAAAAAACGAATTTAAAAAAAAAAACATTACAATACGAAATTAAAATAAACACTACAATACTTCAACTAATAATCTAAATTGTAGCGTGCTTTGATTGTTGCCTTGACTTTCATCAATTCTTCTAGTTGTCGGCCGGTCAATTTTGGGTCGATTGGGGTGTTGTAGAAGATTATGTCGGACTCCTGTTTTGATAGCCTCATGAGCTCAAGTTTCTCTTTTTTCATCTCGAGCTGTTTTTCCCTCAACTGTAACCAAGTATCTTCTAAACCCTCCTTATTCTTACCTTTCTCCCATTTTGACGACTTCTTGGTCTTGAAGAAAGTTTTGGCCAACGATTGTACAAATGAGTCTGATGGAACATCATCATCATGAGAGGAGGAGGATGGTTTCTTCCTTGCTTTGTCACGACCAACCGGTCGTGATTCTCTAGTCCCTTCCTCATCATAATCATCAACATCTTGGACATCGAAAGGATCACGAGCTTGGGTTGAACCAGAGGTAGTGGTAGAACCCTTTGTTTTCTTCTGACTATTCGTTTCGAAAGCCGGCATCTCAATGTTCTTCCAAGCAGCATGACCCTTTAAAACCTCCCAACACTCCTCCAAAGTGAAATCATGACCGTACGTCATACGGTATTCTCTAAGAGCTTTTGAAGTCCCGTCTATATCATTCTCACCGCTTCCATGGGTATTCTTGATATTCTCCATGATAGCACAATAATTACCAACCCTATTACGAATCCTACTATTCCATTTGGTAGTGATGGAGTCATAGGTTCGGTCTGAGCCAGTTTCTTTTTTAAAGTAGTCCATCACTAACTCCCAAAACTTGAAGCAGTTCTGGGCGTTTCCTCTCGCCGAGTTTTCCGACACATAAACCCAAGCTTTACAAAGCGCGACCTCTTCCGCCTTTGTCCATGGTTCAACGTGCTTCTTGGCTTTCCCCTTGCTTGTTTCGGGCTTCTTGCCTTTGTCCTTGGCATTTGAAGCACGTCTTGATGGCTGCTTTGGTTTGATGGGGGACATTTCTTCAGCGGAAGCGGTTTTTTCATCATCAGAATCATCAACGGGAATGGAATCATGGAACGAACCGTGGTGCGAACCGTGACCCGAACCTTGGCCCATCGAAGCATCTTGACTTTGGTAGTTTTGTTTATTATACTCCGGCAAATAATCTTCCAAATTCATGTCAAGATTAGTACTTCGAATCGGGGAATAAGGTTGATACGGTTGAGAAGGATAAATGAAGTCCATGTTTGGATGGTACGACGACCCACTAGGTTCTTGCCGGTAATCAGCGTAAGGACGTTGCGGTGGGACAAAAGGACGTTAACATAAAACGGGTTTTGGTTTTGATTTGGTTGGGCTAGTTGTGATTGATAATCAAAACTTTGTGGACGAAAGCGAATAGGCCGGTTTTGTTGTGGTGATATGCCGGTTAATTCGAAGTTGTTTTCCGGCGAGAAATTCATATTCGGGGCATTTTGGGGTAGTCGTGATCGTCGGCTTTTTGATTGTGGGGTATTTTTCTTTGACATTTTGAAGTTGGATGAGAATTAGATTCAAATGAATATAGATGAGAAATGGTGAGTTGTGAATTGTGTTTGAGGTGAAGTTGGTATTTATAAAGTGGTAAAATTGTTTTAAAAAAAGTTATTTTTTTTTTAATTTTTTTTTAATGACCAAACGGTCATATTTTTAAAAATGTTTTGAATTTAAGCCCAAACGGGCATTTTTGGTTGGAAATTGTTCTCGATAACATCGGTCGAAAAGTAGCTCGATGTTTGGAATTTGGCCACGATGACCGATGTGGCAACCGAGCACCACAACCCACATGACCGATGTCAACATCGGTTGAAGGTGTGGATTTTCGTTGCCCAACCGATCTTTAGGGTACGTTTGGCAGTTATAACCGTTATGCAATTTTTTGGTTATTCTTTTCTGGTTCAGTTTTCATAACATAACAAAAAAACATATTTTCGTTTTAAAATCTGAATTTTATCCGATTTAAAATTTCGATAAAACCACCAAAATACTTCAATTTTAAAATATTTACACAACTCTCAGATTACTGTCATCCAAATTTCTAACAACTTACACATAACAATCTAGTCATACATAACCAATTACACATAACAAGATGCTAGGCAATGTTGCGTTGGTTGCACTTTTTGATATACAAATAGAACTTGTATTCTTCACAAATTATCAAAAAAAGTTAGACATTAATGTATTTACAACGAATCTTGTGGAAGACCTGAACTGGTGTCATCTCACGCTTTCACTTCTAACCAATCATTTGTATGCATAATGTGGATGGATAAGAAAATGACATTTTATCTCGTTTCTCTTTTATCTTTTCATAACATGAATGATGACTAATTTTTATGTTCATATTATGGAGGGAATCTCCCAACAGCTGCAGCCTGCAGGAATGCATACAAATTCTTATAGGGGCAATCTAATTATTTAACGATAGTAGGACCCTTCTTATATCTATTATATTATTTAACTTTTTTCAACTGTATCTGAAATCTATTTTTTTCAAGTGTATCTGATTCAAAATTTGATTAACTAAAACCATATTTAATTTAAGTATTATTTTTAAAATACAATTCATACAACTCACTCCCAGCCTTATACTAATTGTGCTTTTAGGCTTATCCGTTTATGAGTTTGTTAAATTTGTTTCAAATAGCATCTTCCATATGAAATTTAAAAATAGCATATTTGAATGGGTTTTTCTATTTTGTGCCTTAAAGTCACACGATAAAAAAGCAAAAAAACACACAAAAAGATTTAGAAACTCATAAAAAATGTATTTTTCATGGGTACTTGAGTCATTTTTGCGTCCTTTCGCCTTCTTATCATGTGCCCCTAGGGCACAAGATAGAAAAACCATTGAATGCTCAAATTAAGTAATTGCATACTGATGCGCAGTTTTAATGAATATGCACGCGCATAATTTTAATTATAGGTAAAACTAATAATTATATGTTAGCAACATATATTTTAAGAAATTAAATTAGACCAATAAGTGTGACACCTTCAAATTTCACTGCTATAAACCTTGTGTAATTTATTGCATGAAACGTGGGGTGGAGTCTGATATCATATACACTCCGTTCCTGAGTTCTTTTTTAGAAGGAAAGAAAATGATAAGAAACTGAAAATTTATTGTGTTATTGAGTTTTTTTACAAAAGGTGTAGATTGGCGGGAACACCATGACTCCGAGTACCTTTTGGCACCAGTCATTAGGGGTGTCATTCGGGCCGACCCGACCCGACCCGAACCCGAACCCGACCCGAGTCAATTCGGGTCGGGTTACTCGGGTCCAAAATCTAACTCGGGTCAATCGGGTCAACCCGTTTAACCCGAGTACGAATTAGGGTCGGGTATCGGGTTTAAATACTTTGCTTCGTCGGGTTCGGGTCAACCCGACTAACCCGAGTTAGGAATTTTTTTTTTTTTTTTTTTTTTTTTTAATCTTTATTTAATTTTAATTGTAATGTATTCTTTAAAAGTCTAATTAATGTTGTTTTATGTAATATGTTGCAGGTAGGAGAGTTAGCAGGTATAGCAGTCGGATCAGCAGTATGCATTAATTCCATCTTAGCAGGGTAAAGCTTTGATCATATAATTATATTTTTTCAAGTAAATAATATTGTTCTAGCATTAAAAACATACAACTTGTAAATGAATATTTAGGCCAATATCGGGAGGATCAATGAACCCAGCACGTACCATTGGACCAGCATTGGCTAGCAACACGTATAAAGGTATTTGGGTTTATATTGTCGGCCCCATAACAGGAACGTTAACGGGGGTGATGTGTTACAGTTTTATTCGAGCAAAAAACAAACAAGATCAGGAAATCTCTTCATTTGGATTCATGGCCAATTCAGTCCAATTAGCTTAGTTACCTTAGATCCATGGCCAATTCAGTCCAATTAGCTTAGTTAAACTTCATCCAAAAAAACCATGCACGTCTGCAAGAATCAAGCAAACAATGGAGCTAACATGTATAATGAATTTCCAAACACCCATATTTAATTTTATTTTAGAAACAGTCCTTAACAAAATGCAAAAATCAGCCCTGCTTTTACATGCAATTACTCATTTTCAAATAGGGTCGAACCCGACCCGACTTGACCCGACCCGACTTGGACCCGAACCCGACTAACCCGAGTTCAAATAGGGTCGGGTTCGGGTATATTATTTTTACCCTTGACCCGACTTGGACCCGACCCGTTTGACCCGAACCCGACCAACCCGACCCAAATAGCACCCCTACCAGTCATTGTCCACCCCACAAGGAATAACTCCGACAACTCTCCTGGCCTAGTGGGCCACCAACTAGAGTGAGCACGAGCCAAGACTCGGACCCCTGAGCTCTTATTCCACAAAGTCTCTCCAGTGTGCCCATAGGTTTTGCGGAGGCGGGTACCTATTTGAAGCAAATGTCAAGGATGGGACTTGAACCTGGGTCTATTGACTCAATCACAAGTGCTCCAACCATTGGACTAATGCTCCAGTGGTGTGTTATTAAGTTTTTCTTGAATAGAATTGAAAGGAAACAAAAAGGAAATGACAGAAGAATTATTAACATTTTTCTTCAAAAAATTTCCGCCCTAATATGGGCGGATTTGGACGGAAACAGAATTACACCCAAACTACTAAGCATATAATGACCAATATAACCCTCAATACTTACTCATATACGACTTTTATGATAAAATGAGCATGTTTGAAAGGGTATAAATGTAATTATGTGTATTTGCCTTTCTTTTCTCCCCAACTCGAGAACACAACATTCTTTATTTTTCTTTCATTTCATTTCAACCCGAGAACATGACATAAAAAAAATTCTTTCATTTTTTTTTCTTTACCCATCATTTCTACCCCTAACTAAAAAAAACTCGAGAACGCAACGATAGATTTGTGATACAGAACAAAAGACATTACATAAAGGATATCAAGTTCGTTACAACTTATTAACTTGAAAATATTAAACAAAATACATTAAAACTTGTTGGAAAAGGATGAACGGATTTATATGCAAAGAATAACATCTCTCATAACTAGTTTTCACACAAATACTGAAGGGTGAAAAAATGACAAAATGAAATGGAAGTAGTGATGGAATGAAAATACGGTGATATTTTCATTGATGGGTAAAACGGTAATGATCCGAAAGGTATATATTTATCGTGGATAAGTATATAAGTGAACAAAAGGCAAAACTATAAACCCTATGAAACCCTTTAGTTTTCAAAGTAAAACACCTCTATTAATATCCACACAACACGCCCTTGTGTATCACCCCGAATGCTAGTACCTTTAGCTTCACGATCTAGCAGAAACACCTATTGTTTTACGTATTGAAAATATTCAAATCGAAAACCCTAGGTCACGGCTGGAGAAAAGAGAGAGGAGAGGGTTGGATATTTTTCTAGATTTGTTTTCCAAGTTATGAGATTAGAATGAATCCTAATCCCATAATAAGTATTTGTTAGTTACACTCAACACCAAGACTTTCTCCTCCTTGTTTTCTTCTCTATATGGTCGGCCACCTTAACAAGTATGGGGTTGCCATATTTGTTTTTCCCTTAGTACATTTACATAAGTCCATTACTTATTTTAATAACGGGCCTTTAGTTAATTAACGCATTTAACGGATTAAAGCCCGTTAATCGATCGTGAGATATTTATTAATATAAATAACATATCTACTATAAATATACTAAATATATTATAATTGATGATACCTTAGTGTATACGTGTGTGACCCCATTAGCTCACATATTTTCAGCCATGTAACTATTTAATATGATATGAGCATTTTCCAATAATTTATACTTATTAGGGTTTTTAGAGTTTTTGCTTTATTGACAACAAGGCATCTATCACTCTTGTAATAAAACTAGAGTTTATGTTTTTAGATCACTTAGGGTGGATCCATTAGGGTTTCTAAACCTTATAAGAGTTGACTTTATAAGGATACAAGAGTATCCGAGATCAAATGTGAAAACCCTAATTTATGTTGTCATGTTGAATGCAAAAACTAGGTTTATTTAGCTTGTTTTTCTTGTATACAAGCAATTTTTGTTTTCCTTATATGATTTATGGTTCTGGATATTTTTGGGGTTTTGGATATTTTTGGTAAACTGTAAACTTTGCTTAAAATATGTTGAAACTATTTTTAGAAACCCTATGTTACCAAATTTAACCATGTGGAAAAACAAGATGGTTTAGGGAACAAGAAAGACTGATTAGGGTTTACCTAAACATTAGGTTGGTTGATTTTAGTGATCCTATCTAGATGGGATCATAAATTTCGATTGGCATAAATCTTGGTGATCAAGCAGTGAGTTTCCATAAACTGATGGTTATTCAGTTTGGAATCTTGGATTCATGAATATATTAACCAGGGTTTTAAAATACGTAAAATATAACCGTCTAATTTAGAAAATAGATTTTTTTTAATAAAAAGTTCACAACAAAAAATTTCCAAATAAAAATATGGTGACTTAGGGTTTCTTGTTACATAAGTCATAAGCTTTTAAACTTTTTAAGATTTTGGAAACCCTAATTAGGGTTTATAAATTGTAAAACTAAAAGTTTCCTAAATTGGAAAAGAGAAGCAATAAGGTAAGAACCGTCATTCATGGTGAATGACAAGGTGCATTATAATGCAACAATACGGGTGAAACTCGTGATTTTCATGTACCATTAGAATGGGATACACATGTGATGCATGTGCACGTGTAGTAGATCCTAGCAAATCAATGCTTAAGTATTTTCACTAGTACTTTCCTGCTTTATTTGAATTATGTATGATACAAGCCTGAGCCATAGACCAAAATATAAATTGCGTGATTGTGAGATTGTTGTTGTTGTGTTTATATTTTATCGCTTCGGGTTTAAGGGAGGCATGCATGCCATTGGTATTTCCCATTGTAATTTAATTCAGTAAAGCAGAATAGCTTTTAAATTAAATGTAAACTAAGACGGACATGACACAAGGAAGCCTAGACGAGGTAGGAGAACATATGGGGTACGAAGAAAGAGGAGATCCAGCGAGAGCGAAGAGGAATGCAGATCTACTAGAAGCAAGGAGAATCACGGGCGATGCTAAGAAGACACATAGTCCAAAGACGCCTTCTTGTCATGTTCATGATTTAACCTTTAGGATAGACCCAACTTGATTCCCAAATTGGCTCTCGGGATCAACCATAGAATATGGCATGGGTGTGTCTATTATGGGAACCAATATTATTTAATGACTTAATAAAACTAGGGCGACTTGCTAAAGTTAAGGGATAAGAGTGTACTTAAGCATTGGGTCCCTGACAACAAGTACACGTAATAAAAAATGTAATGCCATGGATTTAGAAGAACCTATCTAAATAATGGCTTGGGAGGGGTAACCCGATTTTGGAATTTTTTTATTACAAAGGATATGTTTTTCTAAATCAACAAATCGTGGTATCAATTCATTTATAGTTCATACGTAAAACGTCTTTTTAGTAAAATCGTTTTAATACTAGATATAAAAAAATATAAGGCCGGAAACACGATGGGTTTGGGTCTTTCCCTATGTGTAATCTTAGACTTAATTGTGCCACCCATAGTTGTTACACTCTCCTAGCTCAGACCCTACATGCATGTGTGGCTAAAGTATTGTGTCTGTGGGTACATGGCTGACGCGAGATAAGATGGTGATGAGTGTCTAAATACTCATCATTTTTGTACAAAATAAACTGCAAAATCATCTGAAAACACTCAGAAACACATCAAAATGATCAAAATACCACAAATCAGTGTTTTATGTGTTTTAAATGCAAAAATATCAAAATCAGATGAAAAACATATCAAATTTGCAAAAATTGCAGTTTCAGTCCCCCAAGTTTCTAAAATTGTCAAAAATAGTCCCTGAGTCAAAATTTCAAAAGAAAAATCACCAAAGGTCCTTTTAAAATCAAAAGTTTTCAAATTAAGTCCTTTGGTGAAAAATATAAAAAGTTTTGAGAAAATTACAAATTGGTCCTTCAAGTTTAAGATTTGGCAGAAATGGCCCCTGGAAAATTGCAAAATGGCAATTTTGGTCCTTATACTTTTTGAGAGTGTCACTTTTAGTCCTTGGAAGGAACTTTGAAGTATTGGCAGTTATGGTCCTTGAATTTTCAGAATTGACAACAATGGTCCCTATCATTATTATGCCCTTTCAAACCAATTTGGACCCTTGATACCTTTGACCCCCTGCCATATAAGCTTTTTGAACCCCCTTTTAATAATACTCCTCTGGTCAAAATCCAGTCAACCCCCTTTTGCCGCCAAAGTCGTCCCCTCCACTTGCTAGCCTGAAATCACTCAACCAAACCCATTTCTCCATCCCCCCAGCTCACTCCTTGTCCCCCCACCTCATCACAACTCCAAGAAACATTAATGCTCATTCTCACCCCTCACTCAACCCCTAAACTGCTAAAGTCCACTTTGGCGCCAAAAATGATCAAACGGCCTAAATCCACTATAGTCATCCAATGGTTGTAAATTGATGTGGGATTAACTCAGAAGTCAAGGGGGAGCTGTTTGGGTATAAAAGAAAGAAGAAAGGAGAGAAGAAAAGTAGTAGTTAGTAGTTTAAAATTTTCTTTAATGTCGTTTTGTAATCAAATGTTTTAGTTTTAGTTAAAATGTGTAATTTCAGTTTCTTTATATCACAATTATGTTAAATTAACTTTGTAATGTGTTTTGAATATCAATCAAAGTCTTTTATTTAAGCTCCTAAGTTCATGCCCACTGTTAAACTTTTCAGTCTCAAATTCTATTTTCCAAGATTGTTAAAGGCTTATTTTAAGCTTCATTAAGTTTATTTAAGCCATTCTAAGCTTTTTACAAGCTTAAGTATCATTTTCAAGTAAATTTGGTTAATGGTCAATGAAAGTCAAAATGGGTAAAAAGTGAAGAAGGAAATGGATATTGGTGATGCAGACCTTTTATTTGGGTTGGAGTAGAATAGATTAGCATAGATTGGGTTTGTTTTGGTCTGCAATATCAGCTGGAGTTCATGTGAGTTAGTTTCTCAATTTCAAATTTCAAGTAAATTTGCATATTGTAGCTGTGTATGTATCTGTGGTCACCTATGGTTGAGGTCTGTTTAATCATTTGTTTTTAGGTCTAGTAAACTCAATTTGATCAATATGTTATGATGGTTTAGTAGATAGTGTAGGTTTAAGCTCATATCTGTCATTAAAATGGTGTTTGGATTAGTAAGTTAAACTGTTTTAGAAGCTTGATCAGTAGTTTAGAATTATTGCTCTATGCTTGTTTAGTCCATCTAAGCTCATTTCTGTCTTTATTTTGTGCCTGCAACCACTCAAGTCAAACTTTTTCAAATTCTGTCTCAGTTGCTTATCTGTCAAGATTTTCAAAAGTTAAAAACTTGTTTTGTGTCTTAAATTCATAGAACTAGCTTTCCTTAAGTTTATTTCATCATAATATTTCATTTCCAGTCTTTAAATCAAGATTAAAATCCATAAAAGTCAACTTTCCATGTTTTCATCAAAAGTCAAATGTTGCAAATTTCAGTTTTGAGCCAAATAGGAAGATTTTTCATGAGCTCATCTTTGGGTCAATTTCAGTGATATTTGTGGTTTTTAAAAGCCCTACTGATCTATTTTCTTATGTATATTTTAGCATATTTTTGTGATTTTTCTACAAGCTTCAAAAGAGCTTGTCTTTTAGGTCCTTAATGCCCTGTGCCAAAAACTCAGCTTATGCTGAGTTTTTCTCAGTCCTTTGCAAGCTTGCACAGGGCTTAGTTTAGCTCCCCTAGGTCTCCATTTTGGTTTAAACACTCTTGGCCAGGTCTAGATTAGGTTCCAATCCTTAGTTTTTAGTTTTTAGCTTATTCAGTTGCTTATTCTTGGGCTTAAAGTTGGCTCAAGAATCTGTTTTTAGTCCATAAGCTCTTATCATCAAATCATTGCAACTAGCTTATCAGAGGTTATAGCTTGTTTATTATTGTTGCATTTGGTCCTTTTTAGCTTATTGTAGCTTCCATTTCAGTCTGGTGCTTGTTGTGCTCCATTTGCTTAATCAAGTGCTTATTTCCATAAGCACTTCCACATCAGTTCCATTTTTCTCCACATAAGTGCCTGTTTTTCTATTTTTCCTTTATTCCTTATATTATTTTAGACTTTTCCTGAAATTTTCAGATTTTTCCAAGGTGTTTTGCTATTTTTCTTAATTTAAACTAGTTTTTAAGCATTTTTAATTAGTTTTAAATACAAAAAATTAAGAAAAGGTTCAAAAAAATAATTTTTCAATTTTCTTAAGTTTAGATAAATATAAATAGCCTAAAAAGTATTTTTCCATAATTTTCTTAGTTTAAAAAGTATTTTTTAGCATTTTAATTAGTTTTAAATAGTTTTAAATTAATAATAAATACATAAAAAGTCTAAAAAATATATTTTCAGTTTTAAAATTAGTTTTATCATATTTTAGATTTTTCTAAGTTTTAATTTTATTTTTCTAGTCTTATTTCATATTTTCTTTCATTTTAGAGTATTATTAAATAGTTTAAAATAGTTTTTAATTAATAATAATTAGATAATTAGTTGTAAAAATAATTTTCTTTTTCTAAATATTTTCTTTTATCATTAAGATTGTAAAAATATATTTTTCATATTTTTAGGATTTATATTGTGTAAGTTTCACGTTTTTATTTGTACGTTTACGTTATTTTTATTTAAACGTAAGTTTTAAGTGTTAGGTTTTAAACGTTCATCACTTTAAATATAGTGATAGCGTTTATTTAATATCTTTTATCTTTTTAATTTTCTTAATTTGCATTTAAGTCGCTTTATTTTTATAAACTTTTTCAGTAGTGTAATTATTCAATCCTAATCCTTTCTGATCGCTATCATTAGTGGTCATTCTATCGTCTGATCATGTGTTTAACACACCATTGAGTCTCCGTGGGACATAACGACCCGGGAATCCCCTGTATTCTCTGATCTTCATTGCATTTGTGTTTAAGCTGTTTTAAGTCTGTTAGACTTGACGGTTTAGCACGGATCAGATGGTCATTGGAATTCACTAGTCATATGCCAAATCAGAAGCAAATGAATTTGAAAGAACACTGGTTTTATTGTGTAGTGTAATGATATTTACGCCAAAGCTTACCCAAGGCTGCATGATGAGATTAAATGTGCCTGATTAGTATCGGAGTCTCAACCTTAGGAATTGTATATGGGAGGCAATTGATGTTGTAAAAAATCTACCTAAAAACTATTACAAGGTATGTTACGCAAAAGTGTTGTGCCGTGTAATGATATAATATGGATCGTAGTGTGATAAGCGAAATGATAAGGTTTAGTAGCTATTACGACAAAATGACTGAATCACTAATTATCTTTATTAAAAACTGTAGATGGCAAATAATAACAACAACAATAACTCTTTGTCACTTCGCTCTGTTCTTGAGAAGGACAAACTTACTTTTGTGAGTGGGAGATGACTCTTCAGATTATACTCCGGCATGAACGAAAGTGGTATGTGATAACATCAAATTATCCTGAATATTAAGTGTCAATTTTCCTCGATAATGCTTGTAATTTATATCATTTAAATGGATTTACGCTTGTTTTCCATTATATTTCACTTTCAGGTAAATTACGAGCATTGGAGCTAAAGAGACGCGGAATTGGAAAGTTTATTGAAAATTTATCATAGTATGCTCACTTTGAAGAAGTTATGGCGTAACTCCTCTCTCACATTACGCCGTAACTAAAGTGTGGCTCAGAAAACCAACTTGTGGAAAACTAGAAGGGGGGGTTGAATAGTTTTGCCAATTAAAACTTCCTTTTAAACTATTTAGATCGACTTATGTCAATCTATTTGGTTGTGTGTGTTGGATGTTGATAAACAAGCATATAAAGATATGTAATGAAAAGATAAGAGTAAGAAGCACAAAACCACAACGCGAGTATTTATAGTGGTTCGACTACAAGGACACCTTCCTTGCCCTACTCCACTCCCCGAGTCACCTACTCGAGAGTTCGTAAACACTACACCAATCTCCTTATGGCGGAGAAGCCTTCACAACGTCGCTTAACCTTTTTCCGGTACAAAGCTAAATACCGAGTTCCTTCACACCAAGGGGAACCACACCTATCACAACGTCGCCTACCCTTTATACGGTGCTAGGCTAACCACCGAGTTCTTTCACACCAAGAAGAACTAATCCTATCACAACGTCGCCTACCCTTTATTAGGTACTAGGCTAAGCACCTAGTTCGATTGCAATGGAGGAACTACTACCACACTACACCAACGACTAATCCCAAAGGAGATCTACTCCTTTACAACATCATCAAGGACATCAATATCCTTGGATCTAATGCTAGTCTCTCTAGTACATCGAAACACACCATATCGAATGTACATCTAAGGCACCTTTCACTAATGCCTTTGACTAGATCTACAAGACATCTTTCACTAATGTCTTGTGTCTTTACTTCTAAGCACCTTTCACTAATGCTTCAAGTCTTGACTTCTAAGCACCTTTCACTAATGCTTCTTGTCTTGACATCTAAGCACCTACCACAAGTGCTTATGCTATAGACGATAGATACTCTTCACTAATATCTTCATCTTGACACTTGAGACACCTTTCACTAATGTCTTCAACGCTACACTTCTTTAAAGAAAGAAAGGAATCATCAACAAGAAGACTTCAGTAGCCTTGATGATGAGGAAGCTTGGCAACTCATGGACTTGAGCTTGCTCGACTTCAAAGGTGGTGATCTTGCCTTTAAGAGGAACCTAAAAGATCACACAAAAACAAAACTACAAACATAGATCTCTTGGATCTAAGGTTAGTGAGATTTAACTCAGGGGAGAAAGTGTGTTAGAAAGGGATGAGAAATAATGAAGAAATGACTCACTATTTATAGAGGAAAAATCCTACTGTTCGGATCCCACGGACCCCTACCACAAGGGATCCGGCTAGCACAAAGTTAGGGATCCGTGTAACTCTCCTCTTTGCCCATGGGCATTTTGGTTATGGGTCATGGGTCATGGGTTGAACTATGGATCTTTGGCTAGATACAATGTATCTTTAAGTGCAATGCACTTAGTCACTTGGGTATGGGTTGATCCATGGGTTATGGATATTATCCATGTGTGATATAAGCATGATGTCATGCAATGGGTTATGGGTCAAGATCCATGGGGCATGGGCTTTGGGTTGTACCCAACTACATTCAATGTATTTGCCTAATGGGTTGTGATACTTAAATTTCTACCCATTAATATTACCCAATATACTACATACTAGTTATGTGTATATTATACCCAAATATATAAACACTAGTTGTTGTACATATGTATTACTAAATCATAAAATCACTTATACTTGTTTTAGTGTTTTATGTGAAAGTGTGAATATGTTAGAAACTATTAGTTCAAACCATTTACGTATTTTATTTGTTTCGTTAACATGATTTTACGTTTGTTATCGACAAAACATTAGAATATCGTAAAATATAAATAAACGTTTTTACGGCTTATTTGTATTAACAATCTCCCCCTTTTTGTTGATGACAAAACATAAAATTATTTTAAGGAAAAGCTAAAATTCGTAAAAGTTTGAATTTGTAGTTTTTACTTTCTTCTCCCCTTTTTTGTCGAAACAAAAAGTGTTTGAAGGAAAGCAACACATCGTTTTTAAGAAAAACATGTGAAAGAAATAAAAATAAAAAGGAATAGAGAGCAAGTAACGGGAACGGGTCTCGTCTTTACTCCCCCTTGACGAGTCCATCCCTATGTAAAGGCGTCAAGAAAGTGATACTAATCTAGTTTGTTTGCAAGAAAGTTTGCAAAAGATTTCGTCTAAGAGACGAATGTACTCCCTCTTGATGATTGCAATTTTGCAAGGGGATGTCATGAAATGTAAACCTAGTATTGCAAGTAATTTGCAATGTATTGCTTTGACATAAAGCTCCCCTAGCTTTAGGATGTCAAAGTCTTCATGTGTAAATTGAATAACTACAAAACAAAGGTTAGAAAGCAAGTATAATTCACAATTTCCTACAAATGTGGTTCAAGTTAGTAGAAAGAAAGCTTTCTGTCTCACGGATCACACGGTTCCCTCCTAATAGGGATCCGTCTAGGCAATTCTGAGGGATCCGTATTAGCTGATTAATTTCAGCAAAGGTGATATAACAAGTAATGTTATCACAAAAATGAGATATGAATACAAAGTAATCATATGCTCAACAAAATAACAAGTAGCATGTAATTCCATTTAATAAAACTAGAGTTATGATATACATGACTCTAAAAACTAAGAAAATAAGAAAATACATGACTAAGAATTTCTAAACCAACTATCGCTTGATGCTAGGACACTACTAAAATCTTATAGCTCGAGTTTTGTTTAGGTTTAATCTCGTAGAAACGTTCGAGGAGATGATAGAACATGAAACGTTGGTCTTCTCGTACTTCATGTATCAAACTTTCAACATGTTCACAATGATAGAAATCTTTGTCATGGCTAGGTAGTGGTGGTGGAAGAAATGAAATGGCTTGATGCGAAGGATCAAGTGAAGCGGCTTGTGGAGCTTTAAATGATGGAGGGATTGGTGGAGGCGCATTTGAGAATGGCTCGACTAAGAATGATGGTGGTGGTAGAGAAGTGTCAACTTCCATATGGTCGGGTGGTTGACTTTGATGATTTCTCATAATCCAAATGGGATTATATGATGGAAACGGCGAAAAGGAAGCCGGAGCAAGTGTTGACTCAACACCTTGATTTTGTACCATTATTTTTCCTAATGAGGAGAATGTTGTCGGCGGAAGCGGATGAGACGGCCTAGGAGGCAAGTCCTCTAAATTGTAGAGGTGTGGTGATGATAGTGGGGATGTAAATGAAATAGCTCTAGGAACCAATGGTGATGGTTTAGTGGAGATGATATTGTTTGGCGTAGGAGGTATGGTGGTGTTTGGCATTGGTAGTTTTGTGAGGACTATCCTTTTAGGAATTGGTTTTATTGGATGAGGAAGGATCCTATCATTTGCTGGCTTGACCGGAGATGATTCGGTTGAAGAGATTTCGTGTATAACACGTGCCTTTTTCATGGGTGGTTCTTTGGTGGATAAGTTACTACTTGGGGTTTTTCTCATGATGAGATGATTTCAAGAGGTTTGCAAAGATTTCTAAAGTGCTGAAAGTTAGGATGAGAGTGATGACTATGGAGGTCCTAACAAAGTGGTTTATAAACCAAGAGATTTGGCAAGTGCATTTAAGCCTTAAGCCATTAAGATTCATTAGAATGTGATGATTAACATGCACAAGAGTCAACTTCAGAGTTTGCACTGATATAGGAACTCATTTAAGATGAGATGGAGTGTTTGAGTTAGGAAGATGAGTTGAAATGATTGTTTTAGCAAGATTTGACATAAACTGTCACCCGGATCCCACGGTTCCCTCCTCAGAGGGATCCGTCTAGTCTAATCCTAGGGATCCGGCTTTCAGCAGTTATGAAAGAGTGGAAATGATGTTTCTAAGATCTAAGACCTATAACATCTTGAGTGTTTCAGTCCTCCTAAGTGTTTTAAATGAAGGGGTGCTTAAGTACTTGAAGGTAATGAATGATGTAGCTAATGATTGTCTTTTATGGAAGGATTTGGAACTTTCAAGAGTACCAATAGATGAGCAAGGATGACACTAAAGATTAGAGTGTCAATTGAAGCTAAATGATCCTAAAGATCAGGTTGTGACTTAGGATAGTGTTTTGAAAAATATCCTAGAAGCTTTGAGATGGGAAAAAGTAGAGTTTGATCAACTTTGATCAATTTTGAGGTAAGGATGATTTATGATCAATTTTGCCATAATCGAAAGATTTATAAGGCTAAATGTGAGGGTTCAATTAAAAAAAATGAAGTGTGAGTTTGAGAGCGGAAGAGTAATGGAAAAAAGGAAACGGTAGATCTACAAGCGTCTTAGAGTGTGATCTAGGTGAGTTATGTGTGAGTAGGAAAGATCAACCTATCTTGATAAGGACTTAATTTGCCTTAAGACACTATGTTTAGCTTAGTGTGAGGTGTTCTAAGGATATGTTTGAAATATAATGATTGCAATTGCATTTTCTGTTTGCCGGATCCCACGGTTCCCTAAGTGTAGGGATCCATCTAGCACAATCTTTGGGATCCGCCTATCTGCTCAGCAGGACCTTTACTAAAGGTATGCAATGATCTTGACAATGCATTATATCTCAAGGATAGTCTAAAAAGAGTTCTAATACTAAGATATCAAATGTAAGATGTTTTATTTCATGAAAGAAATTGGATTACATTGATAAAGCACGAGTACAAGAGAATTGATCCTATTTTGGAATACTACTAGGTTCCTTGAGTGTTTTCGCTAGGAGGATCATTATGTGATTGATGAGTGTTGGTGGAATCAAGAATGAAGAAAGTCTTCATGAGAGATATGTTTAGCGGTTCCATCATCTTGTTCACAAGTACGTACAACGGACTTTGAAATTGAGGATGGAAGTGCATAACATTATGATAGAGGCGTGTCAAGAACATTCCATAAGGGATGACTTTATTCTTGGAGCTTTGAAGATTTGCAATTCGCCTTGCGAAGAAGTAGGCGAGATTGTATGGTTGTTGTGTTAGCAAACAGTACAACATGTGAGCACAACAAGCGGGAAGGATTTCTCGATTTCCCCTAAGGCTCCAAACATTTTCACGTAGGATGAGTGCAAGAGGCTTGTACTCTTCTCGGATATCCCTTGTAAAGATAATGTTTGGATCGGAGTAATATGGTCGAGGTTTGCATATTATGCGATTTAAATCTTCCGGAGAGGGTATGTGTGAACAATATGGACTATTTTATTCACGAAAGTTGAAGAGAGAATCAAGAGACCAATCTTCGGTGAAGGCACATTGTCCATGATTTGGAATCCGGAGGATGTGAGCAAAATACCCAAGGGTTAAAGTAAACTTTTGGTTTTTGATATAAAACCAAAGAGATAGAGAGCGATCCTCGTAACGAACGAGTTCGACTTGACGGAAGAATTCCATTATGAACCTTGGACATATCTTCTCGTTGATTTCAAGAAGACATTCTAGTCCTATGGCTCGGAAGGAGGTATTGATACCTTCTTCGAATTGTAGAGAGGTGTCTACCATACGTCCTTCGTGGAAGTGACGGTTTTCGAGATTATTGAACCCACGGACATGATTGCCAGGTGTGTTGGGTTCAAGGGAGATGTTCGGAGTATAGACGTTAGTGAGTGAAAAATCAAACTCATATTCATGCGTCATAGTTGAACCTATAGAAATGATGATTTAATAGAAAGTGATGTTTGTGATCAACCTATGATTATCTAACATTTTTATTAGGTTTTTATTAACAATGGTTTTTAACAAGAAAGACACTTAACTCACTTATGGTTTTGACATTCAAGTGGAGAATTACTTTTAGAAGAAAAGTAGTTTTTAATTTGCATGAAACACTGTTCTTCAGTAGGACGGATCCCACGGTTCCTTTTCAAAAAGGATCCGGCTAGTATAACTTCCGGGATCCGTGGATCTGTAGTAACAGAAACAGATTTGATAAAAACATAGGTTTTACATTTTTATACCACGAGAAGTGTTTTATTCTACATTTTCTTTTAGCATGCACACATGACTTCTAATGTATCACGAAGGAATATGAAACATATAAATCACTAGAAAATAAATAATAACAAAGATAACAAGATTATTAGTAATATTGCATTTCAATGCTAAGGATGATACAAAAGGATTGGGTATATGATCCCAATGTAGATTAACAACACAAAGTAAATATCTCCATATGTGAACTTCATCATAGGGAACACAAGTGCGATGAGTGTTAAGGCGATGAGCACGAGTGCGATGTAAACCATGTTGATGACGGATCTTCTTGGTTTCGGTTGAGATGGAATGAGGAGGAAGATGTAGATTTTGAGTGAGAGGAAATTTTTGAAATTGAAAGATTTGAAAAAGTGAAGGTTTGATAGAGTGGTCGACGATGGGAGTATTTATGGGGAAGGAGGAATTTTTGAAATTCGTGTTTTGTTTTATTATTGGATTAAAAGAAAACAAAACATAAGTTTTATATACCACGACTTTAGACAAGAAATAAGACACGTATGTAAGAAAAAGACTTCCTAATGAAGCTTCATGTAAACATGTAATTTGCACAAAAGATAATCATATAAATACCTAAATAGGTATACTTAATTATCAAGCAAAGTAAAAAGAAAATCATACCTCTAGCGCACTTAGGAATGTCTTTACAAATGACACAACAAATGTCACTTAGACTATTCCCGCTCCTTAGCATTTAAGATACCATCTTAAGGAAGGTATTCTTGTTACCAAGCGACTCCTAAAGCTTGGTGGGTATGAGCTTTGACTAATCAACATGACAAAGAAGATTAGTGCAATTAAATGAAAAAATAAATAGGAAAAATGTTGTTATCAAATCAACATCCAAACATATAGTTTTAAAAGACATGGTGTTTGTTTTTAAGAAAAACCTTCTTTGTAGTTTTCAATTAACCATGGATCGTATCAAGTTTTTAAAGTACAATATACTTCAAGAAACTTGATAACGAAGCTCTGATGCCAATTGTGGAAAACTAGAAGGGGGGTTGAATAGTTTTGCCAATTAAAACTTCCTTTTAAACTATTTAGATCGACTTATGTCAATCTATTTGGTTGTGTGTGCTAGATGTTGATAAACAAGCATATAAAGATATGTAATGAAAAGATAAGAGTAAGAAGCACAAAACCACAACGCGAGTATTTATAGTGGTTCGGCTACAAGGACACCTTCCTTGCCCTACTCCACTCCCCGAGTCACCTACTCGAGAGTTCGTAAACACTACACCAATCTCCTTATGGCGGAGAAGCCTTCACAACGTCTCTTAACCTTTTTCCGGTACAAAGCTAAATACCGAGTTCCTTCACACCATGGGGAACCACACCTATCACAACGTCGCCTACCCTTTATACGGTGCTAAGCTAGCCACCGAGTTCTTTCACACCAAGGAGAACTAATCCTATCACAACGTCGCCTACCTTTTATTAGGTATTAAGCTAAGCACCTAGTTCCATTGCAATGGAGGAACTACTACCACACTACACCAACGACTAATCCCAAAGGAGATCTACTCTTTTACAACATCATCAAGGACATCAATATCCTTGGATCTAATGCTAGTCTATCTAGTACATCGAAACACACCATATCGAATGTACATCTAAGGCACCTTTCACTAATGCCTTTGACTAGATCTACAAGACATCTTTCACTAATGTCTTGTGTCTTTACTTCTAAGCACCTTTCACTAATGCTTCAAGTCTTGACTTCTAAGCACCTTTCACTAATGCTTCTTGTCTTGACTTCTAAGCACCTACCACAAGTGCTTATGCTATAGACGATAGATACTCTTCACTAATATCTTTGTCTTGACACTTGAGACACCTTTCACTAATGTCTTCAACGCTACACTTCTTTGAAGAAAGAAAGGAATCATCAACAAGAAGACTTCAGTAGCCTTGATGATGAGGAAGCTTGGCAACTCATGGACTTGAGCTTGCTCGACTTCAAAGGTGGTGATCTTGCCTTTAAGAGGAACCTAAAAGATCACACAAAAACAAAACTACAAACATAGATCTCTTGGATCTAAGGTTAGTGAGATTTAACTCAGGGGAGAAAGTGTGTTAGAAAGGGATGAGAAATAATGAAGAAATGGCTCACTATTTATAGAGGAAAAATCCTACTGTTCCCCGGATCCCACGGATCTCTACCACAAGGGATCCGGCTAGCACAAAGTTAGGGATCCGTGTAACGCTCCTCTTTGCCCATGGGTATTTTGGTTATGGGTCATGGGTCATGGGTTGACCATGGATCTTTGGCTAGATACAATGTATCTTTAAGTGCAATGCACTTAGTCACTTGGGTATGGGTTGATCCATGGGTTATGGATATTATCCATGTGTGATATAAGCATGATGTCATGCAATGGGTTACGGGTCAAGATCCATGGGGCATGGGCTTTGGGTTGTACCCAACTACATTCAATGTATTTGCCCAATGGGTTGTGATACTTAAGTTTCTACCCATTAATATTACCCGATATACTACATACTAGTTACGTGTATATTATACCCAAATATGTAAACACTAGTTGTTGTACATATGTATTACTAAATCATAAAATTACTTATACTTGTTTTAGTGTTTTATGTGAAAGTGTGAATATGTTAGAAACTATTAGTTCAAACCATTTACGTATATTATTTGTTTCGTTAACATGATTTTACGTTTGTTATCGACAAAACATTAGAATATCGTAAAATATAAATAAACTTTTTTACTGCTTATTTGTATTAACACAACTTATCAGAAGATTACGGCGTAACTCTCCCAAAGATTACGACGTAACCAAATTAGGTCAAATGAGGTTTCACGCCGCTGATAATTACGCCGTAACTCATGCATCAACTACGGCATAACCAAGATTCATTGAAGATACGGCGTAACCCCTTCCTGAGGTTACGCCGTAACCAACATTTCTAGTGCAATTTACGAAGAAGTTATATGTTACGGCGTAACTATTTTATTAGTTACGCCGTAACCAATATTTGGCATATAAATACCCCACGATTTCCAACATTTCAAAGCATCCCATTTCACACACAACAATCAGAGAACGTGAGAAGAAGCCAAAGGCAGATCTAGAGGAGCATACAGAGCTATCTCCAAGGGAGAAAGCACTCCCTTACGATAAGCATTAGCTTTTTATCTTTTGCTTACTTTCAATTCATGTATTTCGTAACATTAAACATTGAATTGATTTGTACGGTAAATATGAGCGGCTAAGCACCTCTTGGTGCTGGCCTAGTTATGATTCCTTAATTGTTTTGTTTGCGTTTACATTGATTCCGTATAATTATTTCTAAGTGTATGCATGCATAGTTTATTGGTAGCTACCTTTGTTTCGGTAATTTTGAATGGTGGTAGAGGCTAGTTGCTTAGGAGATATGACCAACTGACCCTAAGTAAGTAGACTGAGACGGGAAGGGTAAGATATGACCAAGTGACGACCCTTTCTACTTGTGCGATTTGACCAACTGATCACCTACCGTTTGGATGAACTTAAGAATTAGGGGGTGAGTGTTTAAGTTGCTAGCTCCCGGGCACTCACTATTATAAGTCTAGCATGTAGCGGAACTTAATGACTTGGCTTAGGGGACCAGGAACAACTAGACTTATGAGGGGACACCTGACTTCTCCAGTGGTGGCTCTTTGTTGATAGGTTTGGGCGAACTGGCCAAATGTTGTCATCTCGACTTTGACCCCACCTAAAGTAATTGGAAGTAATTCGACGTAAACACTACTAGTTAGGATGAGTAACTAGGTTAGCACCACTTTCCTCTATTGATCACATCCTTTGCCTTTATTTGTTTTAGTAGTTAATTAGTTAATTCGATATCAAAACCATCTTAAAATCTGTGACACCTAGACTTAGTATTAATCCACACACGTAACTCTTGGGACGACCTCGGTTTTACCGAATACTATACTACACACGACCGGGTACACTGCCCTTTAGTGCATTAGGGTAGACCATAGGTATTACGAGACATTATAAATATTAAAACCTGGTCAGTAAAACCTGCATCAAGTTTTTGGCGCCGCTACCGGTGAGTTATATTAGGATTGATATTAAGTCTTTCATTTTTGTTTTATTTTAAAATTTTCTTAAATTCTCACGATCTCTTTTCAAGTTTCAGGTACCATGGAAGTTGTTAACATTGATGACCTCACTCTCGAGGAATATTTGGCATTGACAAGAGAAGAATAAGGGCCAGGGCTCGTAAGACAGGAAATTGGAGCTGATGTCCGTTTCGAAATTAAAGACCAATTTATGAGGGAGCTTCGTGCTAACCCTTTTTCAGGAAGCAGGGACGAAGATGCGTATGAGCACGTTGAAAATATCTTATACATCGCAAGACTTTTCAACATTCCGGGTGTGTCTCATGACGTTGTTATGCTAAGGGTGTTCCCCATGACTCTTACTGGGGCTGCCAGAAGATGGATCGAAAGATTGCCCGCCGGGGCAGTTAATACTTGGGCACTACTAAAGAAGCACTTCATTCAGAGGTATTGTCCTCCATCAAAGATATCTAACCAGCTCTTAGAAATCCATAATTTCAAGCAAGAAGATGATGAAACATTGTATCAAGCCTAGGATAGATACAACGATCTCCTCTACAAATGTCCTACACATGATCTGAGCAACCAGCAAAAAGTCAACATCTTATACAAAGGAATCAACGTAACTACAAGGAAGATGCTGGACTATCAAGGACCAATCCCGAGCATGACTCCTACTCTAGCAATTAAAGCCATTCAAAAAATGGCTGATCATTCCCAAAAATGGCACGATGGAGGAAGCAAAAGAAACCAAGGCGGAAGTTTTGATGGAATTGTGGCCATAACTAACAAGCTAGAGAATCTAGGTCGAGATATGCTAAAAATCAAAGAAATGTTCATGCCATCCAAGTTGGTTGCAAAAGCTGTGGGGGAGGACATCTAACTAAGAATTTCCTAACATTAACGAAGAAAACACGATCGAAAAAGCTAAATATGGAGAAAATCGACCATTTTACGGGGATAATCGTAATGGCTATAGGTGGAGGACCCCCACCATATTATGAGCATGGTGAAAGAAGAGCTAACTTGGAGGAAATGATTAACAAGTACCTTGTAGATTCGACCAAGAGACAGAAAGAGCAAGAAGAATGGCTGAAAAACTTCCAAGATAATACAAACAAAAGCCTTTCTAGCCATGACGTATCACTAAAGAACTTGGAAACTATGATTGGGAAGCTTGGCGACAAGGTACATAAAAGAAATGAGGCACAAAAGAACAAATCAACAGTATGTAAAGCCGTATTTTTTGAAAATGACAAGTCCACCGATAAGTCTAATAGAAACAATGATGCCGAAGGAAGAAGAGAGTTACGCCGTAACCAAAAATCAGAGTTACGGCGTAACCAAGACACAAGCAATGACAAGTCTACCAAAGTTGACGACTCTAAAAGGAAGAATCATCGGTGTAAGGCTATTGCAATTGATGATGGAGAGTGTTACAACCTATGGGCTTCTTGCGACCCTCGGAAGGCCTGCAATGGAGGGGTTGATAAGGAGAGGGTTAATGATGACAGATACATGTGGACTACACTTAACGATGAAGAAAGATTAGCCAAGTTCTCGATTAACGAAGTAGAAGGACCACCTATCAAGCATTGCTGCAGACCCTTACTAATCACGAAAGATGAGTTCGCACAAGCATGGCCGACTTGCAACCCCTTTCGTGACTATTGCAACGGAGGGGGCAATGTGAAGAACGAAGTTTGGATATGCCCACATGAATCGGGAAGACATGACGTTGATTTTGGGGACCTATCATTCAGAGATTGGTACTCAGTAAGGTTCGGTGACGCAATAACTAATTCAGTTTTGTTGAGAAATATAGAGCTCAAATATGAAAAACATATTCTTCAAGGAAATACCATTAAGCCTCTCAACGATATTCCTTCTTGCAACAACGATGACGCAGAAACTCGAAGTCATTGGTGTGAGCAAATTAAAACCACTGACGGAAATGTTTGGGCATCCTGCAACCCTTTTGATTATGAATGTGACGGGGGAAGCAGCATTGAGAGAGCTAGGGAAGACGAGTTCCTATGGACCTCGACTAATGACTCGGAAAGAATAGAATTGCCTTGGCCAGACAATTTAGGATTCGACGATTGGGCCAGAATCGAATACGGAAAAATAGACGCACTAACTAAGGAGAAATTTGGAATGGATGTATGAGTAAAGATCAACCAAACAACGAAGTTCCAAATGAAGAATCGAATAATGACACCAAGGATTCATCGATGAAGGAAAAAGAGGAATGCAAACAAGTGGTAGTGGAAAATTTACTCGACAATAAACCTCTTAAAGATACCGATTCTGACGATGATGATTTTGATTACCTCGAACTACAAGGTGAAGATGGGTTCGTTGACCCCGATGATGAAGCACATGAGAAGAGAAGATGCAAACTCCTTGGCATTCCGTATAAGAGGCCGCCACCGATTATAGCCGAAAAGTATGAGTTCACTCGATACTACTTGGGCCGGAGGAAAAATTTTGAAAAATTCGGAAGATTGAGACTAAAGAATACCTCTGCACTGCCATAAATGTCGCTTGGGTCAGACTTAACTTAATGAAGGACATGGAGGAAGTTGGCCAAGTCCAAAGGCTACCATAAAGCCCCAAGGCTCTGAGTCTAACTTAAAGACTCGTAAATAAAGAAAAGTGCTCTTTCGGGAGACAACCCGAATTATCCCTTTCTTTTGTTTTATTTCCATTTCTGTTGGGTTTTGTGTTTTTAACCATTTTTGCAGGAAACAAGAAAAGTTGCGGTTGTAGCATGCTGATCTGACCCGAGTTACGGCGTAACTCATTCTCATGGTTACGCCGTAACAGGCCCCTTTGCAGCAGAACTTCATTTGCACTACCAATTACGGCGTAATCCCATCTCAGTGGTTACGCCGTAGCTACACTTTTGCAGCGTATGCCAGGTTTTGCCTAGTTATGGCGTAACTCCTTTTAGAGTTACGATGTAACTATCCTCTGCACTACTTCTTTCATTTTAAACACAATAACCTTGTATTAGTATTTTAAATGAACTTTGTGGGTGTGTTCCCTGTAAACACTCGCGAGACTTCACTCGTCCACTTGGGACACCAAGTGGTTTAAAAGGCTTGTTGTATATGCTAAATGTAACCGTGATTCATACGAAAGTGAGTTAAGTTTATTTTTCATTTTTCTTTTTTTTAGAATTATGCTTGTCGGTAGTGTGATTTCAGGGATTGAAGTTTGCTTGTGGATGCTTATACGAAGGCACGACTCTGTTTCGTGGGCCTTCTTTCTTTTTGGAGCAAATTTCAGGGAAGTTCTCGCTTTGATTATACTTTTCTCTTCACGTTTATTTAACGCTTAGTACAAAAGGGACTTTGTACAATTCAAGTGGGAGATGGGAGTAGAATTGTCTCTTGAACTTTATTTTGACCTCGTTTTTCTAGTTTATTTTGAAAAGTTATGCCATTTTTAAAATTTTGACATGTTTTTCTTAACCTAACTAGATTAGACCTTAGACGAGCACATATAACCCTTGATATTATATGGTGAGATTAGCCTTATCCGTTTCCAAAATTTTACCCCAAATCCACCAAATTATGAGTGTGCCAGTAGCTTGTAAACTTTAGAACTTGGCCTTTGCATCATTTCGAGACCATAGCGAAGGTATGTTGAGTTAGCTCGATGTATTTGGACTTTTCAGTTTAAGAAGGCATTATTATAGGATTATCACCCAAATAACCTATCATTGTGTGTCTATCGATTAGTCACCTCGACTTCTCGACCCCCATGTGAAACCCTTTTGTTGCACTCACCTTTAGTGCAAGATACCCCTAGATACACCCATCTGAGCCATTCCTTTCATTTTGTTAACCCAATATATTATTTCGATACACCCCTACACCTTAGCCTACCCTGTAGTCTTTATTTGTGATTGGGAAGTCATCATTTGCCTAAGTTCAAGGTTTAAGTGGAAAGGTTCGGGAATCATGCTTTCGTCGACGACATATTCTTAAAGATCATTGAAGACCCCCCGAATTCCCATTGTTCATCTCAAGTGGGGGGATGTTATGTTTAGTTATTATGTTTATGTTGAAAAAAAATGTGATTAAAAAAAAATAGTTATGTTATTCAGTTTATGGTAAAGTGTGATGTTATAAGCACTATGTTATGAGCTTTATATAGATTTAGTATCGAGGAGGCCACCTCGGTCACATTTGAAGATTGGAGTTGGTAATTGTGCCAACAGTTGGAGAAAAGGTAGTGTGCCCATCATGACGTCCTCTAATGACACATCTACCTAGTATATCATGATCCGGTTTCTTAACTTCAAAGCTTGAACTTTGGGCGGACGGTAAGTGGTGATGACTTGGTTATAGATTTAGACTATTTGCTTGATTTTTATTTTACACTATTTATATATCACGTGTCTTATCCTACCCTTTAGTCATGAAGCGTGTCTAGGTGATGCAGCGAGCAATCTTTGGTGTCTTGGCCATGGATTTGGTCATGTATCATTGATTTTGTCCACTTCGCGGTGACATGTTAGTAATGACAAATCACCCTAAACCTTTGTCGTGTCTACCCATATTGCCTTCGAGAATTGTTTTGTCCTTAAATCTAGTGGTGGAGATTTGTGTAACCGCCAAGCTTATGATGGAATACATGCTATAACTGTGCGATTGAGTGAACACCCCGAAATTGACACTTAGAATAGTTGAGAGATTTGAGTGTTTCGTTCCCATTTCATGAGGTGTTCGGCTTTGTTTTATTCTAGCATAAGGGATTTGTAAACTTATACTTTCAAGGTAATGGGAGATATCTTTTAAGGAATCTATCTAATAAGGTCTACTTGAGGGCAAGTAGAGTTCAAGTGGGGGGATATTTGATAACATCAAATTATCCTGAATATTAAGTGTCAATTTCCTCCGATAATGCTTGTAATTTATATCACTTATATGAATTTACGCTTGTTTTCCATTATATTTCACTTTCAGGTATATTACGAGCATTGGAGCTAAAGAGAAGCGGAATTGGAAAGTTTATTGAAGATTTATCATAGTATGCTCACTTTGAAGAAGTTACGGCGTAACTCCTCTCTCACATTACGCCGTAACTAAAGCGTGGCTCAAAAAACCAACTTATCAGAAGATTACGGCGTAACTCTCCCAAAAATTACGACGCAACCATATTAGGTCAAATGAGGTTCCGCGCCGCTGATAATTACGCAGTAACTCATGCATCAACTACGGCGTAACCAAGATTTATTGAAGATACGGCGTAACCCCTTCCTGAGGTTACGCCGTAACCAACACTTCTAGTGCAATTTACGAAGAAGTTATATGTTACGGCGTAACTATTTTATTAGTTACGCCGTAACCAAGATCTTGCATATAAATACCCCATGATTTCCAGCATTTCAAAGCATCCCATTTCACACACAACAATCAGAGAACGTGAGAAAAAGCCAAAGGAAGATCTAGAGGAGCATACGGAGTTATCTCCAAAGGAGAAATCACTCCCTTACGATAAGCATTAGCTTTTTATCTTTTCCTTACTTTCAATTCATGTATTTCGTAACATTAAACATTGAATTGATTTGTATGGTTAATATGAGCGGCTAAGCGCCTCTTGGTGTTGGCCTAGTTATGATTCCTTAATTGTTTTGTTTGCGTTTACATTGCTTCCGTATAATTATTTCTAAGTGTATGCATGCATAGTTTATTGGTAGCTATTTTTGTTTCGGTAGTTTTGAATGGCGGTAGAGGCTAGTTGCTTAGGAAATATGACCAACTGACCTTAAGTGAGTAGACTGAGATGGGAAGGGTAAGATATGACCAACTGACGACCCTTTCTACTTGTGCGATTTGACCAACTGATAACCTACCGTTTGGATGAACTTAAGAATTAGGGGGTGAGTGTTTAAGTTGCTAGCGCCCGGGCACTCACTATTATAAGTCTAGCATGTAGCGAAACTTAATGACTTGGCTTAGGGGACCAGGAACAACTGGACTTATGAGGGGACACCTGACTTCTCCAGTGGTGGCTCTTTGCTGATAGGTTAGGGCGAACTGACCAAATGTTGTCCTCTCGAATTTGACCTCACCTGAAGTAATTGGAATTAATTAGACGTAAACATTACTAGTTAGGATGAGTAACTAGGTTAGCACCACTTTCCTCTATTGATCACATCCTTTGCCTTTATTTGTTTTAGTAGTTAATTAGTTAATTCGATACCAAAATCATCTTAAAATCTGTGACACTTAGACTTAGTATTAATCCACACACATAACTCTTGGGACGACCTCGGTTTTACCGAATACTACACTACACACGACCGGGTAGACCACAGGTATTACGAGACATTATAAATATTAAAACCTGGTCGGTAAAACTTGCATCAGTATGTCTTGGAAAATCCCATCGGCCCAGCACCTACGGAAATGCCCTAGTAGCGGTCGGGAATGCTTATCAAAGGTATGTCAATGACCTGCTTGATGTAGGATGTCTAATGTTGGCCACCATGACACCTGAGCTCCAAGTTAACTTCATGGACAATGGAGCATTTTAGCTAACTACCAGTTGCGAGATCTTTCTACAGCTCAGGCATAAAGGTTTGATGCAATTATCAACTTAAGTAAATGCAAGATGATTGAAGGTTCATCTGTGAGTGCGCGTGTAATCAAAATGATTGGGCACATCAACCGACTTGAAAGGTTGAGTCATGCTATTGCACTCAAACTTTCTATTGATTTCATTTAGAATTACCAGAGCTAGGAGTAGAAGCAGTTTATACTAAACTACAACATGAATAATTTTAAGTGTGAGACTGTAGTCGAGCTCCACAACATGCTTAACACTACATAAAGTGGCATGGAGAGGAAGCCAAAGGATGTGTTGGTGATTATTGATAGGAAGTATGAAAAGAACAAATGCAAGTGGAAAGGAAGAAGAGACAAAGGAAAAAGGAAGAATAAGATTTCCAAGCAAGTATTCAAAAGAAACAAGTCCAGGAATGGAACTGATTGTTTCAGGTGCGGTGATCAGAATCATTGGATGAAAAATTATCCAAATGACCCATCATCAACTCAGTCAGATCTTCTTGTTTGCCCGCTTTGATTAGGCTTCCTTTAACGGATTTGATTTAGCCTAACCAACAAGGACAAAGAGATACTACAAAGGCGTGAGGTTAGTACACAACTAAATTGTTGACTCTCACTTTGTTACTTATGTAACAGAGATCTGACTTGTTGAAATATACAATAGATGGGAAGTGAAGAGGAGCACTTGACTAAAGTTGTTGCAGCAGCTAATGGGGAGTGCTTAGGATGTTTGTAGAAGATGGCGGTTGGGATCGTGCATCTATTCGGGATTTAGGATTTAAAATAATTTAAATTTTACATCATGTAATGTTTTTAAGTTTTAAGAAATTTAATATATCTAGCTCATGTCTGTTTTAAAATATGTGATCAAACGTTTTGGAAAAAGTGAGTTTAATTCCAAATTTATATATATAAATCACTAGATTGCGACATCAATTTATCTGGCCTGATCAATGAATGATCAACTTTCTGGTTTATTAGTTATTATTATTGTTATCATTATCAGAGTTTAATCGTAATACCTAAAATCCCGTATATGTACAGGAGTATAAAATCAAAATGCAAACACTTATTATCGTGATATGTAAATAAACACAAGAGATTGTACAAGCAACTACTTATGTAAAAGATTATTTAGTAATTTACCATTTGAAATTTTTGCATATGATTATACTAGTTTTTTAAGAACAACAATTACATGATGTTATAATGCAACGACGCGTGATAAGTATTTAGTATGTTCATCTATAAAGTTTAAGCAAACATAAAAAAACAATATAAACAGAAAGATGATTATTTATAATAAAAAAAAAATACGTACCATATCAAATCTGCACATAATATTTTAGCTAAATTAGATTAATATTTAGACACGCCGCGTGCTAAACTTATAAGTAATTCCATTAAAAGGAAAGAATGTATATTATGGGGAAGTTGCCTTTGGTTAGCGTGAACTAATAAAGCTGAAATTTGATGACCTTATTACTTTTGGTGGATACGATGAGCACACCATATATTTGGGTGGTTAGGCAAGGAAAAAGCCATTAAGTCATCATATGTTGGAAAATTAGGGCCCGTTTGGTTTGCATTAATGGGAATAAGCCTATGACTTTCAAAGTCATAGTCGGTGTTTGTTTTGTGAGCCCGGTAATGAAATGGGTATATCATAGTCATAGATTCATTACACACCAATTTGGTGTCTATGAAATCCATTCCCGTGGACCCCTCTTTTTTCCACTACAAAATTAAAATATCTATACACTTTTTCATACCATATTTTATCAACCAAACATAAACAATCGTAATGATATACTTTTTCATACCCATTATCATTCCACCTCATTACAAATCCGATACCCATTGTCATTCCTGACAACAAACCAAACGAGCCCTTAATGGTTTAATCTTTTAACTTTGTGTCAAATCATGATTTAGCTACTTAAATTGCTATCATTCAGCGAGGAAAAAATGATAATAACTAAAAAAACTTAAGAAAAAAAGAAGTGTGTCACTAGGCGTGGCGGTTCGCGTAACATCCCAAATTTTGTAGTTTAGTTATAGACACTATAATATTAAGTATGGCATATTAAAATAATAGTTTAGTTAAGTTTTCATATGAAATAAGGACCATAGGTGCAAAAAATTAACGAAAAAGGACTATTGGTGCAAAGGATTTAACGGCAGGGACTAACGGATCGCAACATCTTCGATTTTGATCCAGTCGAAATCTGATGTGCATGAAAATGGACGGGATGGGTGTCATCATGATCGGAATGAGAGGGTTGTGAAGAAGATGTAATTTTCAGGAAGAATGGATGTGCATGCGAGAAGATATAACCGATTATGTGACGTTGGAAAATAGTAGACTATTAAATAAACTGATAAATATATGAAAAATAAGTGCGCAATGGGTGCCGAAGAGTAAACTCGCAAAACATGATTCAATATCTTATTTTAATAATATGCCACAAAATTTATTGAAGTTGAAAATAAGCATCATCTTAGATGGCAATTTTGCAAATTTCCCAAACATTTTTGCATAGAGATTACAAATAAACTTTTGCAATATATGTCGTGATTCTGTAGGATTAGGGATATAATTACTAGAATAACTAAGAAAATAAAAGGTGAATGCGTGATAGATGTTGGGCAAAGTCTATCCACGAAGTGAGGTCATGTCATAAGTCTTCTTGAAATTGGGATCTTAGTCATCATCGGCTTGTAAGAGTTAAAAGAATTTGAAGTCCACGCAATTCACCTATAAATATCACCTTTTTTATCACGCATTTTGCATCAACATTAAACATTAATATCCATCACACAAATACGTCATCTTAATCCAAACATACTATTTTATTTTTTGTTGATTTTTGTGATTAAGGACTCGTATATTTATCACTAAAAATCAAAAATAGTTTTGGTTGAGACTTGAGACTCTTTTCAGCTAAGTTCAATTAAATAAAATGTTTCAATTTTAAGTCATTCGCATGCATAAATTAGATAGTCTTTTATATGTTAACAAGGAAAATCAATTTTTCTGACAATAACAAAAATGGATCAACAAGAGAATTCGGCACATGACAAAATCGAGATTAATAATTGGTCAATAAAAGTTAAAATTAAAACAAATCGGATCAAATAGTCAGAATAGTTTTATATTTAAAAGAGTAAACAAAAATATGTAGAGCTTATAAGAGGATTTTTTTTTTTTTTTTTTTTTTTTAATTCTTTTTTAAGTGTAAAATACCATTGTATTCTAATTGGTTAAATAAAATTTACAATCTCAAAATATCAAATTAGAATTACAATTCTTTGAAGAAAAACGCAATTACATTAAATTTCAATTCGTTAAATTTTTGGAAAAAGAGAAGGTATTAAAATTTAAAAAAAAAATTGTGAAATTATGGTTAAGAAAATCAAAATGGAAAGCACTGACTTTTTCTTGAGAAAAATTGCCGACTAGAAGAAGCACGTGTGGAAAATAATGTTATAGTGGGGACGCCGCCAAGAGCATAGATTTATCAACTTGCATGAGAGCAACACGTGGGTATAAATTAAATTAAATTATACGTAACATTTTTTAGTTTTTAATTTTTATATCAAACTTGAAATTGATCATGTTTTTTATTTAAGTATTGATAAAGGAAAGTGGTTGGCATTCTTATAAATTTGATTAGGACACTAAATATATAAACAATTATAGCAATTTATATTTATAATATAATTGTTTATTACACGTTTTGAAGCGTCATAATCAAATATGAGAGTGTGCAACTCACATTTTATTGCTAAATTCCTTTATAATATCTTTCTGCTAATCTTGTTACACATACAATAATATTAAATCTTGCTACACATACAATAATATTATATATATTTTTTCTACTCATTTTCTATCTGCATTCAGGTGTCAATTCTAACATTTATGTGTAAGTAGAAAGATAAATAGAAATAATTTGTTGAAAGAAATAACGTTTTCTTTTTTTATTTAAAAATTAATTTACATACATTGAGTATTGATTATACATATCAATCAATGTATTAGATATTTGTATAATATTAACATCCTATTTTAACTGATTGTACTTTTAATTATGCAAATAAAAAAATAAAATGCGCAAATCAATTTTTTTATTAAAGATTAAAGGTAGCTAATTTATCTATACTACTTATAATACACAAACCACTCTCTCTCCTAATTAATTTTCAGACTTTTCAGACTTGAAAGTGTTAAAGCATGATGTACAACACATTAAAGCCAAAAAATTCAGACTTACAACCACATATGCATAATATACAACACATTTATACACATATTAAATATAGAAACCACATTAATGCACATCTTTAAAGTTGAAAAAAAAAATAAATGTCTTAAATTACGTATATAAACTAAAGACTCGAAAACTATTGTATCTCAGATTTATTTCGTGCTCATAGATAAATCTGACCTTGAAGGTCTTCACACGAAACATCATCACTGACCAATTTGGAAGTCAAAACTTCATTTTTTATCCGAACTAAAAGAAAAAAATCATAACAAAATTGCTATTCTCTTTTTCTTGGGTTCGTTCTCAAACACAAACACAAAAACGAAAAAAAAAAACAAAACAACGTCTAAACCCGAGACCCAAAGGATCTTGACTATACTGGCGATGCGTGATTTCTGCTTCTTCTTTTCTCTCTTTTTTTTGGTTTTTTTGTGGGTTTGTGACTGTTTGTGTTGTGTTTTTTTAGTGTGCGTGATTTTTTGTTTTGTTTTACAACTGTGTGTGTTACTGTGTTGTGTTGTTTTGAGGTAGAAGAAGGTGAAACAAATATGTGGTAGGCGTGTGTTTTATTTTTATGTGAGTAAAATTATTAGGGTAGGATACTTGGGCCGAATTATTAGAATTGTTGGGCTTTGGGTTTGCTCATATAGATACATAGCACAATTGGACATTTAAGTGTTTTTAATTTTCCTGATTTTTTTCCCTTAACATTTGTTTTTAGTTTCCTATTGTATTTTTAGTTTATGAATAATATTTAATTTGTGTGAAAATTTGAAAAAAATAATTATGTGGGCCTCGAAATTTTATTTATTTTTTATTTTTTTTTAAAGTTTAGTATCATTTTTAAATTTTTTTCGTATGTTTTTTTAAGTTTCGTATTGTATTTTTATTTGAATTAATGAAATTAAGTTTGTATGAAAAAATGTAAAAGAAAATAAAAATGAAGGTGGGTGGAGCCCAAATAACATGTTATGGGTGAAGGGTTGTTTTGGTGTGTGAGTGTTAAAAGTGTGAATGCTTAGATGGCGCTGATGTGGCATTGAAAAGTCGAATTTGGCATGCCATGGTACCCCATGGTCTTAGAAGTGAGTTTTAGGGTTAGGTTTGACTGAAGTGTGAATAACGGTGTGATCGTACGTTTTATCTTGGTTAGATTGGAGTTGGGCCCAACTAATGGATCGGGTCTATGGGACTTTGGAGAGTATTATTTCATTTAGTATGGGCCGGGTATTACAATCTGTTACCAGTCATGGGGCTGAAATTGACAAATAATTACATGGGCTGGTGGTACTCGAATATATGTATATCATGGCCAAATGTCTCTTCTAATCTGAATTAGATGTTTAAGTAACGATGTAACATTTGGCTTGATAATTGGTATGATTCATACAATGAGTCTTCTAAAATGTTACTAAAGTTTTCGTTGTAAAAAATATATAAATGAAAAACATTTTTTCGCCGCAAAATATAATCACAGGGTGCCCGCCGCTGCATTGCGCGGGTACCCTGCTAGTTATTATATTAATGTTGTAGATTTCTTAGATAATCTTTACTAATATAAAATTAGATGGATGATGATAGCCTAACTTTGCTTCTTTTTTTGGCTTCGTCATCAAGGTTCATTGTTTTAGTACTCCGTATTTTTTTAAGAGCCTTTGGTACGTCATCAAATTTAATGGTTTTATTTAGCCTTTCAGAAATTGCTAAGAAATTAATGAGGAACCAAAAATTGAAAAACAAGTTATTTGTAGAAAAAAAAAAATATAATGATAATGAAGTTATAAAATCCGGTGAATAAGATTTTAGAACAGATTGTTTCTTATATATTAGATCAAGTTATTTCATCACTTGACAATATATTTGACCAATTTATAGTGTATAAAGATATCTTTAGTTATATATTTAGCAATGAGAATGTAAAGGCACTTGACGATAAGAGAGGGCGGAGTGGACGTCGGGTTCACCATCGAGCTCAAGAGCCCGCTCGGGTACACCGTTCCGTGTACTGCGGGTAGGGCGAGCGGGTAGTAAATTCGAGTTCCGAACTCGCTTGGCTACCCGTGCTTGTGTTTGTATTTTTTTTTCTTTTGTCTTCTTTTTTGGTTTGGTTTTGCATGTGGGAGGAAGAAGCTTGGTTTTGCAGGTACAAGAAAATGGTTTTGCAGGAAGGTGGGAAGGAAGAAGGTGGGGAGGAAGAAAGGTTGGTATGTATTTAAAAAAAAATAAAAAATAAAAAAAATCGGGTACTAGGGTACCACTCCGTCCACTTAGGGTAGTGTTAGGGTAGTATTGGGGTAGTTTTGAGTTGGAAGGTTTTTATTGGATAGAGGTGACGTGGCACCCTTAGGGTACTAGGGTAAGATATATCCACTCCCTCCCCCCTAACAGTTAAAGGATAAGTGTCTTAATCTAGAAAGTTCTTTATGCTATAACAATTGTTCGGATATTAACGGCATAGATATTTTCGAAACTTAGAGCTTTGAGAGAAATTGTACATGTAAACTTTATATAAACGATTTTCGGCAAATACCTTTGATAAAAAAACACCCCGTTTTATAGTTTTGTTTTACGTCTCCGTCAAGATTGAGCCGCACCTGTTCTCATTGTCATATCAGATTAGTTGGAAATGTTTGTAGTTGGTCACAAAAATTGTCATGATTTAGTTGACTACACATGTTACTGAGTCACGCTTATCGCTTTGAGGAGCATTTCAGCATGGTCTTAAGGTGCTGCACTATTTGAGTTTTGACTTTCACTTGAACTTGTTGATTTGGTCTAGCAAAATGGGTGGGTCAGGTCAAATCAAATCGGGCCACACGTCTAGATGAGTTTGGGTCTAAACGGGTCTGGGTCTAGACATGTCTTTTAAAAACATGAGTCTTAATGAGTCTAGGTCTAGATGAGTTTTGTCAGGTTGACAAGCCTATTTTCATTTTTTTAGTAAAAAATGATAAAAGTGAAAAAAAGTAAAAAAAAAAAAGAAGAAACAGTTTTAACCGCTAGACCTGCTTACACCCGTTGGTTAATTGTTATATAATTGCACATTTTATCAAATAACCCATGTCATTCTCTTTATATATCATGGCACGAGGCCTTTGATCCCCGTGCGCTTGGTATAATAAGTATTTTATATAAGTTTCGTCCAATGATGCTCTTACACGTCCTGCATGCATGGTTTATATTCGTTTTTTATTGTTTCAAGCCAGTGTCGTCTTGACACGTTCTTTGCTACCCACTGTTTTTTACTCATATACATGGCCTTGACTATTCGTTCTCTGTTATTGGCCTATTATCGTTTTTGGGCTTCGCAATCTTTGTTTGGTCCGTGCTAGCCCAACCTGCGTTCCATATACTCACCACCATAACCATTCAGCTTCTCATTTCTTCTTTCTTCGTTCAGAAGCAACCGACATTCCTGGTAGGTAGGGTTTTCCCAAATCTGGTAAAACCTGCATTGTTGTCTTACTTTCTTTTTTTCCGTTGTCTTTGGTATGTTTGTTTGTTGGGCGTTTTGGTTTACTTAGCCTGCGTTCCATATACTCACCACCATAACCATTCAGCTTCTCATTTCTTCTTTCTTCGTTCAGAAGCAACCGACATTCCTGGTAGGTAGGGTTTTTGATAACGCTACACGCGTCGTTCGGGGTCAAAGGAACTTCCTTTTCGTCGAGCAAGTTTTTCAACACCCTAGGCAGTGAACCTAATCGTTGTAGTATTAGGGTAAGCCACGGGTATTGATATCGTTCTCTAGGGGAATATGAATGCTAGTGAGAAGTTACTACGCTAAGGTTGGGGTTGAGGAAGATTATTTTTTTATCTTTTTATAATTTTTTAAGGAAAGGAAAGGTACGAATCTCGGGGTTTGAATTTGGGGGAGGGGGGGGGGTTGGTATTGCTACCGATTACTCTACTTATCTAATTATCTAATCTAAGGTGTATGTAGTCTATGTCTAATTATTGTGTGCTCGTATGATAGTTTAAAGATGTGTTTACTTAGGTTTTACTACTCCTTAATTATCTCATATTGGTGGTTGAATTGTCACGTCCTTATTCTTAGTTGCGTTGTGTGTCTAAGGTTGTAGGGTATGCGTTTCTCCCTACTCTTTGAACTTACCAAAGGGTCTCGTCTACAAAACCCACTAGGGATAATAAACTCTTACTCTAAGGCACTCTTTGGATGGTTTAGCTTACAACTACTCAAGGAGTTATATTCTAAGGTTCACAAAGATTTAATCAAGCATTAAGTACACAACGAATGACCTATCGCATTGCTAGATCATTAATCAACTAAGATAAGAGACAACCAATCAATATTCAATAATTAAGTTTCATATTCCCTAAGCAAACACACAAGTAAATTAGCCGGACATGGAGAACATGCAAGCATACACACAAATAATCAAAGACATAATTGTATTAATGAAGTAAAACACTTATCTTGGTGTAAGATAGGGTTTGGAACCCTAAAATACTGTACAAGACAGCCTTGGTTCGGTTTAGATTTTTACTCCAAAAAAACTACACACAAATACTGAAAAATTCGGATTCTATATATAAGATTACACATGCGACGGCGTCACCTTATGTTTTGTGACGCCGTCGTGTCGCCGTCATTAGGGTTTCGTCTTGGCCACGTTAGACTTGCGACGGCGTCACCTTATGCTTGTGACGCCGTCCTCTTCAGCTTCTGACGCCGTCCTCTTCAGCTTCTGACGCCGTCTGGATTGCATCTAGGCCGTCTGAGTTGCGACGGCCTACTCTTTTATAACTTGACGTCGTCACTTGAAAATATGAGTTTTGGCTTCTGTCCCATCACAAAATGCTCCGACGGCGTCGCAGTTAAGCAGTGACGCCGTCACCTTATGTTTTCAGCAGCTTTGAGTGTCTCGATTCTGACTTTGGCCATTTTCTTCGTATATTCGCGCCTTTTCGTCCAAATAAGTGCCATTCCAGAATTTTTCTTCAAGAGACCTAAAAAGTGAAAAGGAACGATATTAAGCAATAACAGATACAAAAGTGATCAAATAAGGGCTTAAACGACCCCTCAAAAAGGTACCTTTTAAAACCTTATCAAATATCCCTACACTTGGTATTTGCTTGTCCTCAAGCAAATGTGCTTTTAGCCAATTAATTTATAAGTTAGGGGTCATGAAGCATTGGTTTAAAACGGTCCACAACATATATAAGCCCCGCAAAAGTCATAACAAGCATGAAAATTACATACTAGCACCTCACATGGGGTGTTTGGATACTCACATCTCTCTCGGGTGTATATGAAATATAACAAATTGAAAATGGAAAATAAACACTCATTAACCGGTCCTAGTACATAGATTATCATAGGCTTGAGAATAGATCAAACCTCCATCGCTTTGGCGTAAGCACCTAGGAAAGACTATCAAAAAGGTCTTTAAAGGGTTGTAATGTTAGGCTTACGGTAGGGAAACAAAGGGTTTGGTGGGATAGGCTATATAGTGGTGGCAAGTCAAAAATCTCTATGTTAAATGCATACGAAGAATGGCGTTGCTAAGCCAAGACTGGACACTCTAGACTCTAGCTTACTGAAATAAACAAACATAAATTTAATAGATAGATGTAGGATGGTAGCCCGTTTTTTTTTTTTTTTTTTTTTTTTTCACTCTATTTTTTTTTTCTTTTCTCTTTTTCTCTTTTTTTTCGATTTTTTTTTTCATACACTTTTACTCTACCATCCTCTACGGTAACATCAAAATGATAGGGATTTATAGGCACATCCCTACACTTGAGTTTTTATTATTCTAACACTAATTAGACCCGAATTGAAAAGATCAAAACACTTGGGGTACATTATTATGCAAACAAAGGGAATTTGAATTTAACGTTCCCTTCCTGTCATTTCATAAACTTTAACTTTTCCCATGAATCCCAATCGTCCCAAAACTGTATACAAAGGATATGACTCGACTTAGCAACTCATGCAAGCAACCAGATAATTGAACTAAGGGTTTAGGGTGATAACAAAAATGCACTAAAAATGAGTGCATACAGGATAGGCTAAGGCGATTTGGGTGTATATTTGGGGGTGGGGTGTAAACAATGCTCTTCATTGATATTCCGGAAAAACCGAAACATCACGAGAACCGCGAAAAGGATAGGCTCAGAGGGGTTAACTAGGGGTATCGTGTACTAAAGATGAGTACAACGCAAAGGGTGTGGGGGAATTACTCAACCGATGTGGAAAAAGTAATTATATTACGGGTATCAAACAAGGGTTATCCTAATGCCTCTTATCATTTAGTTATTCCTAACTACACAAGTGTAGTCTTACTAGCGATCTCGGAATGCATCACAAAACAAGTTCTAGAATCTAATATACTACCGGTTTACACTCTAAGCATTAAAGATGAATGCTTTAATTCCTACTAATCTAAGGGCGATCCTCACATTTTGGTTGGAATTTAGGTGGTAAAGGGTTTTTTTGTGCTAGTCATGCAACTTCCTATCCGTGAGACGCTTTTGTTAAGACTAATGGCCCACTCCTATATATCATGAAAAATTTTAAATTTGGTGCCAAAATTACCCTAACCGACATTTTCTCATGGTTTATTACACAAATACAATTGGACAAAGCAAATAATCAAGGATAAGCATAGTTTCAAAGTTCCCGTTTTATTTTCCCTCCCTACACTTAAACTGAACATTGTCCCCAATGTTCCCCGAAAGTATCAAAGTTATGATAATAGAAGGTAATTAAAAACGAAAGAAACTAATACTCCCCTGATTAGCTCGGTAGGATCCATGTGTGAAGTAGTGGTTAAATCCTTTCCAAGAAGAATTTATGCGTGAAAAGCTCCTTCCAATCTTATGTAACTTCTTCTTGATAAATTAAACCTGCACACTTGAAGAAAACAAACGAAACTTTCGCGTAAAATCGGCGGTAATAATATATATAAGACTCGATTTAAACTAGGATATAATGCTTGTGGAGTCACTCTCCTACGTGTACTACCATGTCTTTTATTATTCCTACCGGACGTGCAACACTAACGTCCGCTAGACCTAAGATGGTTTCCGTTGGTTCTATTTTACCTAAGTTAAGGCTTCTATGGAGGGACAACGGAACAAGACTGATGCATGACCCTAAGTCGGCTAGAGCGTCGAGAGGTTTGGAAGTTCCAAGCCTACACGGAAGAGTAAATAGCCCGGGATCGTCTAACTTCTTAGGTAAATTATTTCGCACAAAAGCGGACCCATGTTTTCCAAGCTTAAGTTCTAACTCTATATTTTCTTGTAAAGCATTATAATAAGGTGCATGAGCTAAGACCTCAAGAATCGGTTTTTCTTGATGGAGTTCCTTGTACTCCTCCTCTAAACTAGGTTTGGATTCTTGGTTGACGGGTTTCTCAAGAGTAGGTTCTACCAATGGTGCAGGGCCTTGGTACTCATTTTGGATGGCTTGGAACCCTTTTTGATAGCATTTACCGAGTGAACCGTTGGGTATGAGGGGCATGGATGTGCATTCTCCCATGGTGAACAAGAACATGAAGTCGACGAAATCGAATTCACTTTTGGGTTCTTTATAGTATCACTTGGGAGTGCTCCAACTTCCCGTTCATTGAAGGCTTTTAAGAGGGCATCGAGCTTGTTTGTCATCTCGCTTTGTCTTTGCTTAAAATCGGCTTCAAGCTTAGTCAATCGAGTCTCTTGAGATGACAGGAATCTAGATGCAATTGCCTCAAGATTAGTGGGGTTCCCGGTGTTTAGAGAGTTGAACCTATTAGGTGGACTAGATGAGCTTTGGGGTGTGCTTGAGTTTTGGTTCCACTTAAGGTTAGGGTGATTTCTCCATGAGGGGTTGTAAGAGTTTCCTAAGTTGTTTTGTTCGGGCTTGAAAGTGTACCACTTCTCTCCCGCTCCGTCAGTACGCATGGAGGCGTAGTCCGCAAAAGCTTGTTCGGGGGGTCTTGTGCAATCACGAGTGTCATGGGGACCACTACATAACTCACAAGGTAGAGTGATTTTATTCACTTGACGTGAGGACTTAGGATTTTCGTAGGAACTCATTAGGAATTTAACTTGATCTTCAAGTTCGGTCATCCTACGGTTGGAAGGTTGTGAGTCAATGGGAGGCAAGGAGATTGCCTTAACGGTTTTGGGCAGCTCACGGGGGTCATCCCAACTTTCGTTGTCATAGAGGGCAAGGTCCTCTATTATACCCCATGATTCTTCCGCGGTGAGATCACTAAGTTTTCCACCGGCCGCTTGGTCAATGGATCACTTGGTGGGGAAGTTGACATGATCATAAAAGATTTGGACTCGGAGCCAAAGATCAATGCCGTGATGAGGGACTTTATGAAGTAAGTCCTTGAATTGAGTCCATGCTTCGTAGAGAGATTCACCCTGACGTTGTTGGAACATCAAGATGTCATTCCTAAGCTTAGTGGTTCTCCCCGGTAGGAAAAATTGAGCAAGGAAACGAGAGGTAAGATCATCCCAACTTGAGATGGAGCCGGCGGGAAGTCGCTCAAGCCAATTACTAGCTTAGTCCCGTAGAGAGAATTGGAAGAGACGCAGGCGCGTAGTCTCCCGAGTAGTAGCATCAAGGTCGATGGAATCGACAATTTTAAGGAAATCCCTAAGATGCTGATTTGGATCTTCGGAACGAAGTCCATGGAATGCACATCCTTTTTGCACCAACCAGATGGTCTCGGATCGCAAGGTCGTAGTTTGGGCTTGGTCGGGAAGCTCAATGGTGTTCCTATAGCCTAGGTGGCTTGGTCTTGAGTATTCACCAAGAGTACGGGCTCTTGGCGGGTCAATTGGTGGTGGGTTGATGAATGGTGGGTGGTTATCACCTTCCATGATGAAAAGTGATGGGGTTACGAACAAAGATCACGAAGAAGGGGGATAGACTAAGAGAAAGCTAAGAATGAGAAAAATTTACTTGATAGGAATCAAGCAAAGAAACCTAAACGAGGTGGACTACTAACTAGCTATTCTATTCCCCGGCAGCGGCGCCAAAAACTTGATAACGCTACACGCGTCGTTCGGGGTCAAAGGAACTTCCTTTTCGTCGAGCAAGTTTTTCAACACCCTAGGCAGTGAACCTAATCGTTGTAGTGTAGTATTAGGGTAAGCTACGGGTATTGATATCGTTCTCTAGGGGAATAGGAATGCTAGTGAGAAGTTACTACGCTAAGGTTGGGGTTGAGGAAGATTATTTTTTTATCTTTTTATAATTTTTTAAGGAAAGGAAAGGTACGAATCTCGGGGTTTGAATTTGGGGGGGGGGGGGGTTGGTATTGCTACCGATTACTCTATTTATCTAATTATCTAATCTAAGGTGTATGTAGTCTATGTCTAATTATTGTGTGCTCGTATGATAGTTTAAAGATGTGTTTACTTAGGTTTTACTACTCCTTAATTATCTCCTATTGGTGGTTGAATTGTCACGTCCTTATTCTTAGTTGCGTTGTGTGTCTAAGGTTGTAGGGTATGCGTTTCTCCCTACTCTTTGAACTTACCAAAGGGTCTCGTCTACAAAACCCACTAGGGATAATAAACTCTTACTTTAAGGCACTCTTTGGATGGTTTAGCTTACAACTACTCAAGGAGTTATATTCTAAGGTTCGCAAAGATTTAATCAAGCATTAAGTACACAACGAATGACCTATCGCATTGCTAGATCATTAATCAACTAAGATAAGAGACAACCAATCAATATTCAATAATTAAGTTTCATATTCCCTAAGCAAACACACAAGTAAATTAGCCGGACATGGAGAACATGCAAGCATACACACAAATAATCAAAGACATAATTGTATTAATGAAGTAAAACACTTATCTTGGTGTAAGATAGGGTTTGGAACCCTAAAATACTGTACAAGACAGCCTTGGTTCGGTTTAGATTTTTACTCCAAAAAAACTACACACAAATACTGAAAAATTCGGATTCTATATATAAGATTACACATGCGACGGCGTCACCTTATGTTTTGTGACACCGTCGTGTCGCCGTCATTAGGGTTTCGTCTTGGCCACGTTAGACTTGCGACGGCGTCACCTTATGCTTGTGACGCCGTCCTCTTCAGCTTCTGACGCCGTCTGGATTGCATCTAGGCCGTCTGAGTTGCGACGGCCTACTCTTTTATAACTTGACGTCGTCACTTGAAAATATGAGTTTTGGCTTCTGTCCCATCACAAAATCCTCCGACGGCGTCGCAGTTAGGCAGTGACGCCGTCACCTTATGTTTTCAGCAGCTTTGAGTGTCTCGATTCTGACTTTGGTCATTTTCTTCGTATATTCGCGCCTTTTCGTCCAAATTAGTGCCATTCCAGCATTTTGCCTTCAAGAGACCTAAAAAGTGAAAAGGAACGATATTAAGCAATAACGGATACAAAAGTGATCAAATAAGGGCTTAAACGACCCCTCAAAAGGTACCTTTTAAAACCTTATCAGTTTTCCCAGATCTGGTAAAACCTGCATTGTTGTCTTACTTTCTTTTTTTCCGTTGTCTTTGGTATGTTTGTTTGTTGGGCGTTTTGGTTTACTTAGTTGTTAGGGTAGGGTTTGATCATTTGGTAGTGCTTTATGTGGTAATGGTGGTTAGGCTGTTTGCATGTCGCTTTTGTTGTGTGTTGTATCTGTTGGCTTGCACGTTGTTTGCAATTTATTGTCATTTTCGCTTTGTTTGTTTATTTTCCAGACCTGCATGTGAGGGTTTTGGGTTTTGACGTTTATGAAATTGCTAACGTATTTGCTTTTCTTTGTTATTGGTATCCTAATGGTCTGTGGTCATATAGTTTGCATATTTGTAGCTATCCCTTTTTCCTTACGTTGTGGTAAACTTTTGATCACTTTTTCCTTACGTCACACATGCATAATCCACGAAAGAAATTGCCTTTTGTTGTTCACCCTGAATCTGTGTCTCACAAGTGTGTTGGCTTACCTGGTGAGTGCGCTTTGGTTGGTGATGCGGGTGTTTGGTATTCGGAAAGTTCAGCGCCTCTTTTGACACTCGTTCCATGCCCGTTGAGGTGTTCGATGCTCAGCTCGCTGAACCGGGTGTTGTTCGTCAAGATGTGTGTGCCTCTTTATCAAAACGGAAGGCGGGTGATGGTATTGATGTTGACGGGCTCCGGGTTGGGAAAAAACAATGTGTATCAACTTTGGCCGATAATGTAGCCAATGCTCCCGGTGTTGTTCAGGTACGTTCTTTTGTTTCTTATGTTACGTAGCTTTTATTGTTGGCCGCTAAACCTTTGTGTAGTTTTTGTTTACGCTTGCAGTTTAGTGGTCCTATGAGTGATGGTTTTTGGCTGAGTGTACGCCAAACGGTTTCTGATAATCCTCCCTTGCCCGGCTGTCACTCATATGGGAGGGGAGACGATTCCTGTCAGCTACCTGGGGGAACTGGTGTTGTCCGTCGACCCTTAGGCGCCCATGTGAAATGGGGAAGGATGCGTTCCCAACAGGTTGGTGCCCGAAAGCTTTGTTCGTCTGCGTATGTTCCTATCGTTCCAAGAGGTGTGGAGCCGCCTGCACGGTTGCCGGGTGTGCCTGCAGGTGTTCATGCGCATTTGTCACAAACACCGAGTTGGCCGCTCTTTTATGATGGTGGGTAACGTTCCCCTTTGTTTCTATAAGTTTGTTTCATGTTAAGAGAGTGTCATGTTTTGGATTCAGGTTAATATGTTTTCCTTTTTCTTCCTACTTTATGGAGCAGCGCCAAATACCCCCATCGTTTTGGATTTTTCTTCTGGCAAAATTGTACCTCCTGCAACGCTCGGTGGTTCTTACCATCCTGACGCGTGTTGCTCATCACTGACGATCCGCGGAAATGGAAGTCCGTCCGCGTCATTACCTGTCCGTTTGTCAGCCATGGTAAACGGTCGGCCACAGGTTTGTGTGTTATACATGTGTGCCGATATGACTGTGGCCTGTTGCCACTTGGCATCTATGTTGTAGATATATTAACTGTAGGATGCTCTCATCACATTTCCAGACATGGGGAATACTTTTGAGTCTGCTCCTAAAAGACCGATGCGGTTCCCTTTCCCCGCTGTTCCTGGCGTACGTTTTGACACTTTCACGGCTGTAAACAGTTCGGACTCAGATGTTGTAGCCCGTGCAGTTGGAGGTTTGTTGTTTTATTTTGCTTTCCACGATTTTTAATAAATTGATGCCGTCCTTATTTGTAAGTGACCGTATGGTTTATGGGTTGTTTAATACTGAACGATACTGATTGTCAACAGGTCGTTATGCATGGAATGGAATGGTTTCATCTACAGCCGCCCCATAGGTATCATGTGATGTTCCAGCCAATATGCCCTCGGCTCCTATTCCTATACGGCCCGTGCCAGCACCATGTCCAGTCGCACCTACGCAGTTCTTTGTAGGGCCTTCGGCACAACATAGTCTACAGTATTGTAAGTTGCATTGCATATTCTCATGCGCCTTTGTGTTAGTGGTATAAGAGTTTCCCCATGTAAGGGTCCTGGTACGTTGGCTTATGTATTTGTTGTCTGTTTGTATCAGCGCAAGGACTGTATGCACATGATCATGAAGCAGGCACGTCAACTGGCCCAAGCAACCGCGTGGGTGTTCGTAGGGCCTTTCGACAACAAGCTGGTGCAGCCACGCCAAACCAGTTCCCTGCGCCTAGAGGTTTGTACGTTAACTTTATGTCATCTGTGTGGTTTCGAAGACATAGGTATATGTTTTTAGCACGGTCTATTAGGAGTCTCATGTTGGTAAACCTGCAGGTCCGCCGGCTGAATACAAATCATTTAGGCCGTGAGATTGTGTCTGCCAGTATTTCCATGCTCGGTTCTGGTACGAGGAAAGGCTTAGCATGTTTACACGTCGTTCTGGACCGTTGTATAATAAGTGTTGCAGAGGGGGCTCGGTTCGGATTTTCATCCCAAGCGACTACCCACAATATGTTAAAGCACTCTTCTCTGATATGCATTTCATGAACAATATACGGGCTTACAACCAGATGTTCTCCATGACGTCCTTAGGCGCCAGGGTTGACGAAACCGTTAATAATGGTCGGGGCCCGTACGTTTTCAAAGTTTTGGGCCAGATTTACCATTGTATTGGACGGCTGTGCCCGGAAACAGGTAAGGACCCACGGTTCTTGCAGCTTTACATATATGACACGGACCATGAGGTAGACAACAGGCTTACCCACTTTCGCAGTCGGGAAGAGGGAGGTCTAAGGAGGGATATTGTCGAGGGCCTTATACATGTGCTGGATGAGCACAACGCATTGGTGCAGTTATTCAGGTGTGCGAGGGACAAGCTTCGACAGGCTGATGTTCCCGCGTTCAAGGTAAGGTTGTATAATGTTGTCGGTGCACCACAGTACGAGCTGCCTACAGCCGATTGTATAGGAGCCATTGTTTTTTAGGACGGTCCAGAAAGCGAATATGAGTTTGACATAATCATTGAGTCGCACTCAGGTGATGCTCAAAGGGTCAACAAACTTCATCCGTGTTACATGGCCTTCCATTTGCCGTTGTTATTCATTTACGGAGAGCAAGGATACCACACCGGGTTAAGGCTGGTTGGAGAACAGTTCGCAGAGGATAATGAGGACAAGCGAATAACAATGCATCAATACTATTCCTATCAGATACACGACAGGGTCAACAAGTATGGTCTTCTCACGAGAGGTGGCCTCCTTTTCCAGCAATATGTGGTGATGGCGTACTGCTGTATGGAGCAAAGCAGGATGGACTATATACGCAAGAACCAGGTAGATATCCGTGGAGAGTTTTTGTCGGGGGTTTATGATGCTGTTGCCAGGGGTGATCGAGAAGGATCAGATGTTGGTTCGAGGATCATACTTCCTGCATCTTTTACAGGCGGTCCACGATACATGTACAACCACTACCTGGATGCACTGACAATATGCAGGGTTCATGGGAATCCTTCCTTTTTTGTGACGTTTACATGTAATGTCAGATGGCCAGAGATTGAGGAGTACATGCGCGCATTCCCACACCTGACTGCAGCGGATCGGCCTGACGTGATTGATCGAGTATTTGAGAGGAAGATACATGATTTTATAACGTATGTCAGGGACCGCCAAACATTTGTCCCCGTGATTGCAGGTATTGTCCTTTACGCAGAAAATCATACAGTCAAACCAGTTTAAGCTTTCAACATGTAACTTCATTTTTCTTTCGTATGTGGTCAACAACCTTTTTGCTAAATGTCGATCAGGGTTTTAACCGATTACCTTCTTGCTTTCAGTCTTATACACGGTGGAGTTCCAGAAAAGGGGTTTGCCACACTGTCATATTCTTTTGTGGAATAGGAGCGGTTCTAGGACAATGCCAGTCGAAGACATAGACAGGTATGTGTCCGCAGAGCTACCTGACCGGTTAAGAGACCCCGAAGGATTTAAAGTCGTAACAGAGTTCATGATTCATGGTCCCTGCGGTCCTGCATTTCCAGCTGCGCCGTGTATGCAGGGCAGATCGTGGTGCAAGAAATATTTCCCAAAAGACTACTGCCAACAAACATTCATAGACGACAAAGGCTATGTGCACTACAGGCGTAGGGATAGGTACATTGACCGCAAAAGAAACAACGTGCATTTAGATAACGGGTACGTTGTCCCATATAATCGAACGTTGTCTATGGCTTTCTATGCGCACATTAATGTGGAATGTTGCGGGTGGAGTATGCTTATAAAGTATTTGTTCAAATACATATCCAAGGGTACGGATAAAATCGTTGCAAGGGTGACACGGCCACAAGATGCGTTAAGCCAAGACGATGCTCACCCACCACCCTCCACATCAGCTCCTGACAGCCAGCCAATAGTTGTCGATGAAATAAAGAACTTTATGGATGCACGTTACATTGGGCCACACGAGTCATGCTGGCGTATCCTTGGGTTTGACATACATAGTCGTGATCCAGCAGTCCAAATACTAATTGTCCACGCAGAGAATATGCAGCATGTTACATTTAGAAACCGTCAAAGGCTTCAGTCGGTGGTTGAAAACACTTGGGCATAGCGAACAACTTTGACTGAGTGGCTGACATTTAACAGGTTACATGGTATCGGTAGGCATCTTACATACCTGCAGTTTCCGTCTGAATTCGTGTGGTCCAAAAAGGATAGGCAATGGTTCCCAAGGAAAAACACGAACAAGCCTTCAATAGGTAGGTTGACCTATGTTCATCCAAGCTCTGGGGATCTCTTTTATCAGCGGCTGCTCTTATGCCATCAACGTGGGTGCACCTCCTTCCTGGGTATCCGCACTGTCAATAACTGCACTTATCCGACAAATAGGGCTGCGGCAGAAGCGCTTGGTCTGCTAGAAGATGATGGCGAATGGTTTGTGGCTATGCAGGAAGCTGCAGCCTCAGGTTCTCCACCAGAAATGAGGGCGTTGTTCACGCAGATCCTGGTGTTTTGTGACGTCCGAGATTCCATATGCTTATGGAATTCCTTTTGGCAATATATGTCAGACGATATTCCCCGTATTTTGTCACGCATACACGGTCTTGAATTTCCGCATATTGATGAGCAGCAACTGCAAGGGGGTGTTTTGTATGAGCTTCAGGCGGCATTGGCACACCATGGTAAGACACTCCCGGACTTTGGCATATCTGCACCTCCCGATGATTTGCTTCGTGTGTTAAGGAACCGAAAGATTATGGAAGAAAGGTGCTATAACCGGGTAGAACTTGCAAGAGACAAAGAATGGCTTATACCACAACTGAATGGTGACCAGCGACAAATATTTGATGCCATTCTTGGGGCGACGACCAACGGAATGCAGGAGATGATATTTGTGTATGGCCATGGCGGTACAGGGAAGACATTTCTTTTGAAGACAATCATCACCACCCTTAGGTCAGAGGGGAAGATAGTTCTCGCTGTGGCGTCATCTGGTATCGCATCTTTGCTTTTGCCATCGGGTCGTACTGCACACTCACGTTTCAAGCTTTCGCTGAACTTAACAAATGAATCGGTTTGTAGTTTCAGGAAAGGGTCTCAACTAGCAGAGTTGATGAAAGAAACATATTTGATTGTTTGGGACGAAGCGCCTATGAACGACAGAAAGTGCTTTGAGGCACTTGATCGTACGTTAAGGGACAATTTTGATGTTCCAGGTAAGATATTTGGTGGGAGAAGTATAATGCTCGGGGGTGATTTCAGGCAAACGTTACCAGTTAAGAAGAAGGGGACGAAAAATGACATTATCGGTTCGTCAATATCTGAATCATACCTATGGCGCCACTTTAGAATTTTTTCCCTCCGGCAGAATATGCGCGTGCACTCAGGTCCCAGTACATTGACTCAACGCCAAGAGTCACAAGAATTTGCTGCTTGGTTGTTGGACATAGGGAATGGGAGTATTGGTGAGCCTGATGCTCATGATCCTGAAAACTCCTCATGGATTCGCATACCTGCTAAGTACTGTTTCCCTCCAAATGATGAAGGAAAACAACAACTTATAGATTTCATATACGATCATCAGACACTAGAGCATCCGTGTGCAGAAGTTTTACATGACAAGGCGATAGTGTGCCCGGAGAATGAAACAGCGGATATCATCAACAAACAGGTTATGGACGCATTGGATAATGAAAGTCATTTCTACAGCAGCGTTGACCAGGCCATTCCGCGGTCAAATGACGGGGGTGCGACATAATTGCTTTACCCGACGGAATATCTCAATTCATTGGCGTTTTCTGGTTTACCAGCACACAACCTGGAACTAAAGATTGGCACACCAATAATGCTTCTTCGGAACCTAAATTTGGCTGGTGGTTTATGCAATGACACCAGAATGATTGTCACTCAGTTGCTTTCGAGGGTAATAGAGGCAAAAATCATAACCGGGACACGAATTGCTCAGAAGGTGTTTATACCAAGGATTTTGCTAACAGCAAATGATGAGAAGCTGCCGTTCATTTTCAAAAGAAAGCAGTTTCCAGCAAAAGCATGCTACGCGATGACAATTAACAAGAGCCAGGGCCAGTCGTTGAAGAAAATCGGTGTTTATCTACCCGAGACAATATTTGGTCATGGTCAGTTATACGTTGCTCTTTCACGAGCAACGTCGGCTCCTGGGTTAAACATGGTGGTCGCGCCATCGCCTGGGAGAGAGCCTAACACGACAAAAAATATTGTTTATAAAGACTTTCTAAACAAAATTATTATGTCACAGGTTATAGGCGCCTTCTGGCTTCATGAGTCGCGATGTGCTGCACACATCATACATGCACTCTCATTACATATATCTTTTTTTTCCGCATCTGCAGCCCTATATGATGATCCAACGCAATTTGGTTTAGAACTATATTTTATAGACTGGCACTTTTTGCTCATAAGTTTTGCTGCCCATAGTAGTTTCACGTTGTCTTTTTGCAATATGATATCATTTTTGCATGTTGTAGCTATGATCGCAACGGAATTCTATTCCATCTAATATGTTCTTGCAAAATCATGTTGTCATTGCATTGCGTCATATCCTATTTATATTAGTTATTAACCACCGAATGGTTTATGATCCTATGTGCTTGCCCACTGTTAGTAAGTTGCATTATGGCTTATAATGCTACCTGTTGGTGATTATCAACTATGCAAAGTGGCACACGCCTCCTTTAGTCTTCTATGGCCTATTTCCAGAATAGCTAGGAACTTTACATCACTCTTATGGGCATTGCCCCTCATGTTTGACACTACCCCGTAGCTCCCAATGCGTTAGGTGCGCGCTCAGCAACCAGGCAGTATGCAGGTCATTGCCGTTATCCTTAACATTTTGTCAATAAGTTGTGCTAGAATATATGCAGCAACGACCATTTTTAGTTTAACCATAAACTATAAAAAGTGTTGCGAGTTTGCCTACTCAAATGTTATGCACCAGTGTGTCGCCAGATGAATAGGCTATTAGAAGACGCTAAACTTACATTACTGCGTTTTTGTGTAACTGACAGGCAAATGGTAGACAAAGGTAAACCTACGACAGATCAAGCAATGACAACGCATGAGGAAAAAACAGACGAATCGGCGACGCCTACCGCAATGGACAAAGGCAAAGGTATGGCCACCGCAGATCCGCCAGTGAAAACGATTGAGGAAAAAACAGATGAATCGGCGACGCCTACCGCAATGGACAAAGGCAAAGGTATGGCCACCGCAGATCCGCCAGTGAAAATGATTGAGGAAAAAACAGACGAATCGGTGACGCCTACCACAGTGGACAAAGGCAAAGGTATGGCCACCGCAGATCCGCCAGTCAAAACGGTAGAGGCAAAAATAGATGAATCAGGACCAACTATGGCGACGAGTGAAGGTAAAGTCCAGGTTTTGGAATCAGTGGGCAGTGATTTGATGAACCTAAAACCCACTGATCTGGATAGGCCACTCGAAGTAAAGGTCTACCGAAAATGGCTCTCTAAAAACGTGCCCGACCCAAACCCAACAGGACTGTGCTTCATACTTTTAGACAAACACGTAAGCCATCACGGTCTTTAACTTTTCATACATTTTAAATGAACGCTGTCACTCACTCACACTATCACATCAACAGGCAACAGCTATTCAGGCGAACGTGCAGCTTTGGGACATGAAACTATTTGACACTAAGCTCGAGCCAGGCCTGTGCTACAAGATTGAGCGTTTCAGATGCAAAAAAACTGAGAATTGGCAACGAACGTTAAACAATCCCATGACATTGCTGTTTGGAAAATACACTAAGGTAACTGAAATAGAAGACCGTGGATTCCCAGAACATCACTTTAACTTCGTTGCTTACAACGAGTTAGCCCGGCGCGCAGACACAAGGGACTATACGCTCACAGGTATGTTATCCAGAGCCACCCTGCTTTTATATAAAAAATGGTAAAAATGTTATCTTCATGTTATGTGAACAGATTACATAGGACTGATCCGAGCTATTGGGCCAATCAAAGAATTTGGAGATCCAACAACAAACAGGATTTTGCGCAGAAACATCGACATACAGAACCTGAAGTAAGCGCCACTAATTATCAAAACAGCATACATATAAAACTATGAAGCTTATGTCTAATACTAACCATACAGCGGCAACGTTGTGACGTTAACACTCTGGAATGACATGGCGACCTGCTTCCCAACACACACGGTGGCTCAGATGGAACAGCCGGTGATCATTGGTGTCAGCTCTTGCTGGGCAAAAAGATATTCAGGTACATATAATATCATTTCAAATGGCGCGCGATACACTCAATAGGAGTACTACTAACATAAACACAAATCATATGAACAAACAGGAGGGCTACAGCTTTCAGCAACACCGGCGACGCACTTTTACCTGAATCCGAGAGTCGAAGAGACAGAGCGTATACGCCAAACGTATGCTTCTAGCATTTTGGCCACACACTCACGAACATAACATTTTATAACTAACAAAGGTGCATCGACACAAGTATGACGAAATGGGCTTTATGGCAGAACCGCTACAGCTACCAGAGGCAGACACGCGCCACGAAAATGAACCGGCAATTCGCCGTCTTACACCTGTCAACATATTAACGCAGGCGACCCCAAAGAGTATTACCGTAAGCAACTTACTCCTACGACCGAAAATAGATTGTAGCAACCTAAAATAACAAGAGTTTTGTGTTTCATTGAGCAGCAACAGTTCACGACACAGGCAACAATCGCCAGGATTGACGAACATCCACCATGGTATTTCAATCGGTGCAAGGTGTGCGGGAACAAGATTGCTGAAACGATGCCGCACAAGCATTGCCAACAGCCGGGGATGAAACCGGTCGCAAGCTACAGGTAACAACCAACTTGCGCAGAACGTTACATACATATAAAATGGCCAAAAAAAAAGTTCACATCATGCATATATACCATTAGCAAAGGCCATGACGTCTGAAATCCTAACCCCATTAATTGTTGCAACATCTATTCATTCAAGATAGTCATAGCTGACAAAAGTGGAAGCGTAATGGTAACCTGTTTCAGCCCTGAGGCTGATTCATTGGTTGGACAAAAGGTCACAGACCTACTAAGCTATATCCCGGAACCAAACCCGCTGGTCCAACCACCTATTATACAACAACTGGGAAATACAACCCATGTTTTCCGTCTGCATCTTGCTAAAGGTAGCCGCAGAGGTTTTCCAAAATTCATCCTTGATGGAATTCAAAGTCCTGAAGTACCAGCACTACCGGCGGTTCCCCTGCAAGCAGAAGAAGGATCGTCATCCGCTACCGCAGAAAGCAGGGTGCAAACTCCCATTGTTACCGACATCGGCCCAGGTATTATCACCCCACCCCCACAATCAGATGACCCAATAGAGAAGGAAAGGGAGCGAGCTGAGATTCAGTCAACCAGTGTTCGCAGACATCTGTTCCAAGAAACCGGTGACGAGTCCTCTTCGCGCAGTGGCAAGAAACCAAAGCTGGACTAGCCTCGGCTCAAGGAACATGAACCAGTGATGTCCCTATTAGTATAACTAGAACATATGTGTCGAATGTGTAATTAAGTCACTTATGTAATCCCAAACCAGGGGAGAAGACTGGTGTGTCAAATGCGGGAATCCCTGCATAGTTTTGTATCATCCCCGCATGGAATATGCGGGTCACGGCAGATATTAGGTCCAAATAGGGAACGCCATCCCACCGTGTTGTACCCATATGTAAAGTGCAGGCGCACTTGCATAATTTTGTACTATGTAATTCAACAACAATGGCAGTATAAGTTATAGTCGTGCGCTCTTAAGAATGACGATTTTCCTACATATAAGCACTCATTACATAACATGCCGGTTTACCGGACATAAGTAGCACGAATTCCTGGCCCGTACTAACTGTGGCAGCCAATACAAAAAACGTTCAACGGTACACATCAACTGAGAGAATAAGAGCACAAATAGAACCCATAAAACATGTGACCCACTAAACGCGCTGCGTAAGACATCAACCAACATACGGGCTAACAAGCCTGGCCGAATTGTCACAACAACACCTACGACAAAAAACCTAGCGCTGCAAACGTGTTGATACACACACACAGAGCCCACATAAATGACTCACATCAAGACAACCAGCCACATACACCAACAATAAGATTAATACAGATAACAAACACACACTTGGAACACGTCATCACAACGCCCGAATAACGTTGATATACCCCGCAGCCAGACGCAGTGCGGTATGCGCCTCTCGCACCATTGTTTGAAAACTCAACTGCTTCGCGCGCTCATGCGCCTCAACCTCTCTCAGAAACACCAGAGACCGAATAGCAACCGGACCATTCCCTTCTTGAAGAACCTCCCGGATGAGATCTTCCCGATACGCAATTCGCTCCCCAATCTCAAGACAGCGAGCCCGCACCATGCTTTCAAACTCACGCGTAAGAATCACCTCCCTCTCAAAGAACAAGCACATCTGGTCTTGTAAACAGTCACTATCGCAAGCGAAACCCAGTTCTCCTAGACACTCAGACCGTGACATTTTTGTACTTAATACGGTACGTTAAAATTAAATGGCGCACACTTACACAAAGAAAACATCGTATTTATAGGAACAGATTATTAGAGAATATATTCTCCCACCCGTAGTGCATACCACTGTGTACATACCTTTACAGACCACTACAAACATACAAAACCCAATGACCACACAAACAACTGCAAACACACCGAAAGCAACCAACAACAACAGTAACGCTAGCAGCTTTGCAGCAAAAAAAGGAAAAGGAAACAGTTATGCAGTAACAGAAACAAACAAACGCTTTGCCTTTTAACGATGGCCCACGCTATTCGTCGCACACCTATCGACATAACAAAGCAGGAAAATAACAAACTACAAAAGAGCCACAACCAATATCGAAATTGAGGATGCCATAACCTTATAAATAAACAACGCGATAACTACATAATTTTTCAAACATACCAGAAGCCAACGCGAAAAACAAAATTCATAAAACAACAAGAAGCCAAATGGCATAATTTTCCATTCACAAAACATAATTACAAATGGTTTAAGACAATGGGTAGACTACGGCCACCAAAACAAAACTATAACCCATAACAGGTTACGTCTACCCACTGACAATACATACATTAACCGTCCTAATACAACACGGACAAACTTACCCAAACTACTTAACTAAGACCAGAGAAACATTACCATTAACCTAGAAACATCTAACACCCAACAAACAACCCCAGAAACACACTAACCATCCGAAGCCGCTTCCTCCAACTCCATGAACACTATCTGCTTCTCCTTCTCCGCTATACCATCACGAATAGCATCTATCAAGACATTAAGAGCAAGCATAGTCTGACGATCAACGCGCTTAAGGTCCACCAACCCTTCCAAACCGGCAACAACCTTTTCATTCGAAGGACCAAAGCTACGAGTCTCAATAGTGGTTTGTTCACGCTTTCGAAGTTTCCCAATCAGCTGATTACGCTCCTGCTCCATACGAGCCACGAAATTACGATCCTCGCACACTTCACTGGTGAACAAAAACTTATAGGCGGTTGCAAGATAACGGGAGCCAGAGGCGGCCATGATCTCTTCGACATTGGGTTTAGTCGCCATTTGGGAATAATTTTTTGATAGATACAACTAACCACAGAGGTTACTTAAAGTGACACAATCAATTTTAAAAGAGGTATGGGCTGAAACAGAAGGCCCATTATTGTTACAAAATAAGGGAAAAGAATAAGGCCCATTGTAGTACCAAAGACAGGTCACCCAACTAGGAGTCACGGAAAAAACCGAAACCAAAACAGTCAACCGTTAGTTCGAAAATTCACATAACAACACATAATAAAAATGGTTGGCAAACTACCCCGCCGCAACGCGGCGGGTTCATCGACTCGTTTATAATATTTAGGTAGACCCAACTAGATTCCTCTTTTAATAAATATTTACTTAACTAAACCAATTATTAATCAATGGGTCTTAAATTGCAACCTCTAACCTCTTCGTTATTTGGTCGCTGACATACCGCGAGGTCATAGACCCTTTAGCGGGTAATCAATAATATACAGCTCTAAATGTAACAAAACAAAAGAAATAAAGAACATGTGAACCGATAAGCAAAATCATTTTGAGCCTTTGGAAGTAAATGGCTAGCTTAATCAAGTTTTGCAATCCTTCATGCCTTGGAACACATTTTTAATCTCAATTATGGACCTTTTCAAGATACCTATCGATTTACCTCGATATCTAATCAAGTATAAAACAATAAAACAGCTTGCCTTAAATGAGTAATCATACAACATGAGACTTAGACTCCATATCTAATGAACAAACACCCTTATGAAGAAAAAAAATTACCATGCCCCTCCCGGATCTAGATGTTTTCAGCGAGTCTTGGTTGAGGTTAAAATTATCGCTAAATTCAAAATTGTGAATTTCGGTATATGAAACTAGTTCTAAGATTTTCAAGAACTCAAGTATTCTTCCCAGCCCACTTTTTCTAGCTTCTTTGTTTTTTCCAATACTGTATCTCTAGCATCTTCTTGGAATTGCGCCATTCTGTAGAAGCCAATTAAAGTATGTATGTGTGTGTTAAGACCTGCTCTTCAGGGTTTAAATTGCATTCTTTTGTATGTGTGCACAAGCATTAGAGGTAGCAATTCACCAGGTTACTTATAACTTGGTAGATTAAAAGAAACAAGAATATTATTGAACTTTATGACATACTACCTATTTACCAAAAATTATAAGTTTTGGAGAAAAAGAGTTTTGGGTCAACCCAACATACGACCTGTACCACAAAACTACCCGGTTTAACCCTTACCCAACCTGCCAAATTTGCTACCACTATTATGGGTTTCAAGTGTGTGAGATTATGCATTGAAAGAGAGAAAACCTTGCTTGGAGGGCAGTATCAGCCACCCCTAACATTCTGACCGCCAATAAGCCTGCATTAGTGGCATTGTTTATTGCAACAGTTGCAACAGGAACACCTCTAGGCATCTGCACCACACAACAAAATCCCAGATAAATATGATTATAGGCAATGTTGCAAAAATCGGCCTAGGCGGCCGTTAATCGGTAATCGGTAATCGGCCTTATGCCTTGTTGATTTTTGAAAATCGGTGGAAAAAATCGGCCTAGGCAAAAATTGGCCACTAATCAGTCAAAAATCGGACTAATCGGTCAACTTTAAAATAAAAATAATTTATGGATTCTACTTAATTTGGGGATCGTTTATTTCACTTATAACGCAAAATGGGCCTCATAATCAGAATTGGAGCTGCCTTTTATTGAGGTTTGGAAACATAGTAGGCTTGGAATCAGTTAAGATCTTTAGTTTGGTCTCCAGAAATACCCGTAACTTGCAGGAAATCCAATCAGACTAATCACCGATTAATCCCGCCTTGACCGATTAATCGCTGCAGGGTGGTCAACGCCCGACTACCAATTCACGATTTTTGCAACATTATTTATAGGTCTATAACAGTTTAAACATTTTTTAATGAAGAAATGTAGAAGAATAAAAGCATTTGACTGCTCTGCAGTTGTGACTCTCAAACCATCGAGTTCTTAGTTTCTTTAGTGTAACCTATTTGACTCGTTAGATATATAAATAAAACATAACCGAAATCGACCCATTAATAGGTTAATGAGTCGAGCCACCTCTAATGTTCACACGTGTACCTGCACAATGGAGAGAAGGGAGTCAAGGCCATCCAATGCAGAAGCACGTACAGGAACTCCAATCACGGGTAAGGGTGTCAATGCAGCTACCATGCCTAACCAAACGAAGTTTAGAGGTTAGTTTACTCATGCTCTTCATCTTACCATATTCTAAGCTTAAAACTGAAAAGGGCAGTGAACAGAAACCTGGCAAATGAGCTGCACCCCCAGCACCAGCAATAATGACCTGAATGCCTCGTTCTCGAGCAGATGTAGCATAAGAATACATCAATTCAGGTGTCCGGTGTGCTGACACTATTCTAACCTGCATCATACTCTCTGTTTAAAGGTCTGATAGCATTTGATACAACCCAGCTCTAATGAGTTGGATCATGAATAACTAGTAAAAAATGGCAAAATCAACCATATTTACTTATGAAAGGGAGAAAGGGACTTGGGTAACTCTTTTTTCCTAACGTGCATTTTAATGCATACAACCCCCTAAATCAAATAACCGTATTTCAAAAATTACATATTGCAACAATATACTTTTTATAGTTCAGATTCAACAGGAATTATTTTATTAATTCGTCAAAAAAAAGGACAAAAAGTGTTTCAGGTCAATCCAACCTGACCTGTTTTGAAAAAAATCACTTGTTTGACCCGTTACCCATCTCACTCTACTCACCCTTGTTGCCACCTCTAGTGATTATGTAAACCTAAAAGCTTAACAAATAACCTCAGCAGACACACCAAAGTCGTCTAGAACCTTAGCAGCTTCTTTCATCACTGGAAGATCAGAATCAGAACCCATAATGATTCCAACACGTGGAGCAACTGTGTCAAGAGGATGATTTTATGAGAAAAGTATAGCATACAGTAATTAGTTGAGAGACTAAAACACAGCTCAAGTGATCTAAGACAGATGTTTTGGGGCTAAAGCTAAATGATTATGTGATATTGAATACTTAGATGATCAGTAATAACAAAACGAGCAGTAGAAGATTCTTTGTATGTGCTTCTGTTGTCTGCAATAGTTTGTTAAATAAGGGGCAATACTCGACCCGTAATAATAAACATTAATAACAAGATGATCTGTTAATTTAAACATCATAAACTGATTACTATGACTTCCATCATGCGAATCCGAAAACACCCTTAATTGTAATTATCAGATCAGCACTTTTGGAATATTCTCAAATTCAGCAATACATTAGACCTATTCCCATTAATCCCATGACGTGCAACGCCCCTGTTTCTTGTAAATCTGATTACATAGTCCATGGAATAAATACCTGGAATATCCTCTGCACTTCCTTCTTTCAGAAATGATTTTACCCGTGCTTCCACAATGCCCATTGAAGGTCCAACAACGGTGATGTGACCCATCTTCCTTTGCTTTCGCATATCTGCAATGTCATGGATAAATATGTTTTTAGTAATCCGCCGATGGTAACAATGTGGAGAGCTGCGTGAATATCTACCTGGCTTATCATACCAATGAATGGTGGCCCCTGGAGTACACAATGCCCTTTTAATAATCTGATTTGCAATAATAAAACCAGCTTCTCCCTTTGCAAATCATAAAAGTAAGTATCATCATGTTGCTTTTCAGTGGAGGGAAAAAAAACACCTTAAAAACAAATAACAATAGAAAAAAAATATCTAATAATTTGTATTGTGTTACAAATGAATGTTAATACCAGTTGTTGAAAAGGTACTTATACAAAATACAGATATAGATAGTTTTTTTACCTCATCTTCACCTAGAATGTTGTACATCATGGAAGCTGGAGCCTTCATTGATGGATCACCAAGAGGAAGACCAACAACTGCCCGTAAATGCTGCTCATATTGTGAAGTATAGCATGATTCAATCGTGTGGTGCCCGCTGTTATGAGGTCGAGGCGCAACTTCATTTAGTAAAATCTGTAAACACATGAAGCACAACCGTAAATGCAATTTGACATTCACATTGTAAAAGCATAAACCTAAAGTAAATAAAAAATGAAACAAAAAATTTGAGAAGTAGTACAAACCTCGCCATCTTCTGTCAAAAATAACTCAACCGCAAACACACCAGCACCTTCCAATGAAGCTACTGCTTGAGAAGCAACATCAGTTGCAAGCTTCATAATCTTCCACGACTCGTTAGCAGGTGCCTTAACGATGTGGCATATGTTATCCCTATAACAATAGAGGAAAGAATACTAAATATGTCTACCAATAAGAAAAAACGAATTTAAATAAACATATGGAGATTGACATATCTTGCCTGTGTACAGTCTCAACAGCAGGATAACACAATATTGAATTATCTCTTCCTCTTGCAACAATGACCGCAAGCTCCTAAAATAAACATGTAAATGTTGTTAATGAGCTCCAATAATATACACTGAAGGGGGAATAATCAGTCGACATAAATGAAATATTTTAACTCTAAGCAACTATTAATGTGATGGATTCTGACCTTAACAAATGGCGCCCATTGTTCAACATATAAACCATGACCAAATCCTCCTAGAGCTGAAAATGAAATTTTTTATTTAATTCGTCAGTCAGAGGCTCCTATGTAATACCACACGCCTTATTAACCTACCCAAATACACTATATGATTATTATATGAGTTTGTGGGTACTAAGTGCTTAAATCAATGGTTTAAATAGAAGTATCTTTGACAAACATTCCAAGATAGTTAACTGAACATAAAAGTATTTGAGGAAAAAGATACATTACTTATCAGCCACTATTTAACAAAGACCAAAGTTTCAAGCTTTTTATTCATATGACCAAAAAAAAAAAAAAAAAACTCCTAAAACACAAAGAAATTAACAGATGGAAAACTAAAGAAATCCATTGATAAAAAGGGGGGTTCTACAAAGTCGAGCATTAATATCTTGACAGCAAAGAAAAATTAAGATACCATTTATCGCAGAAGTGAGTGCCTCTTCAGTTTTAGCAACAGCATTACCACGACCATCATAGGCTAGCCTTCTACTCTTTATCATAAGAGGATAGCCAAATTCTTGACCTGCTTTTATGGCACTTTCTAGGTCTTCTATCTGTCCCAACAAGTTTTGTTGCCAAAAAACTAAAGCATATGCATTATCTTCCTTTTGTAAATAATATGTGCATAATTTATTTCTTAACTATACAAACCTGCTTAAACCTGGGAAGTGGAATGCCATGTCCAGAAAAATGGACCTTTTGAAGATATTTATCCTGAAGAAAAGCATAGAAATCCTTATTATAAAAAAGTCATCACTGCAGTATGCTGCAACAGATATCACAAATGGGGTAGACGACTAACTAAAACAATTTGTAAAAGAGGAAAACAAAACAAATCATAGCAACAAGAGGTATACACAAAAAGAAACCAGCAACCTTATGATGTTTTGTTACCAAATATTCTAATATGTGACTTGTAACTCTTATGTGATTATAATCGTATAAACTAAAAGTAAAATTATTTTAAAAAAGTGTCAAGAGCTCTAATCTAGGGACACGGCTATTTAAATGAGAATACAATGCATAATCGAACAGGGGAAATCCAACTATTAAAAAGTTGGCCATATACTACGATACCAAACCACAACAGAACACCCAAACATAGACATAAAACTTTTTTTATCTGCTACCAAGTATATCTTTTAGTTTAGTTGCAAAAGCAGTGACTTGTTTTGTTTGAAATCCAACATGTAACGATATTCAGACCATGTCAGAGATGGCAAGAGAACACATGTACCTGAATAATACGAATAGTAGAAGCTTTAGGCTGGCAATCTACCCCTTGTTTTTCAAGCTTCTCCAAAGTGTCCGCATCAACATGCTCAATTTCAACAGTCAGTATTTCGCACCTATCAAAACAAGTTACGTTGGAGAGATTTAGCTAAGTGGCGTATAATTATAATAGCACCAAAATTTGATATTTCGAACCTTTTAGCAAATTCTTCAACTGTGGCACTATCGTCAAAACTTCCCACCATATGATAGTGGGATATAGAACTTGCAGGGCAGTTCTCCAATGGATCCAAAATATTGACTTTAATCGCCATTTGAGAAGCAGCTTGGCAAAGCATGCGTCCCAACTGTCCACCACCCAAAACACCGACTATTTTGTCAGACAGTCCATGAGGAGCTGGCACATCCTCCTTCCTAAATCGTAGGAATGATTCAAAGTATATTAGATGCAAGTTTTACTTCATTGGTTTCAATTTATATTCAAATTTGACTTTTGATTCAGATATAAAATGATGTATAACCTTTGTGAAACATCACTTTCAATGGAGGCGCGACAAGCAATGGAACGGGCACTTTGTTGATTGATCATTGGACATGAAGAAGAGCAAGAAGAGATAGAAGTGCTGCTTAACTTCTGGAAAGTTCCAAACCCAAGTAGCGAGCTTCGGGTGGAAGAAAAAGCTGAAGTAAAACCAACTTGATGGCTGCTTGGGCTCAGCATCCTTATCATAACACAGCAGAAAGTTAAATCTTAAATTGTAGTCAAGATAATTATTAAAAAACCCTTCATCCCGTAACAAAACTAAAATTCCCCACTTCGTCTTATTATTGGTCTAAAAAGTAGTTTGGTTAAATTTACGTTTTATCTTGTTAACACAGTGGGATCTCGGGAATATACAGCAATTGGCTCAAAGCGCAAATTTTTAATTAACATGCTTACAGGTGAAACTTTACATTTCTTTCGTCGCAATGGGGGTATAAATATGAAAGCGAAAAAGAAGGTACTTACAAATACATTAATGAGGAAGTATCCAACAAATTGCCAACTTAATTCAGTTCAAAGACCCTCACAGACCTGAAACCGTGTGACAATAGGATTCAACAATTATCCATAACCCCAAACACAATACAAATTTACATCCAATTTCATATGCAATCCGCAATAGTCCAAATCTATCTATAGTTAAACAAAAAAAAAAAAAAAAAAAATCTAAATCTCACTTAATAGCGGCTTAGCCTAATTACATAGCTAATCATAAAAAGAACACCTTAGTTGCTGTTAAGAAAAACACACATCAAACATCACTGAACAATAAACATGTACCCCAAGATTTAGAGGGTGTTTGGGATTGCTTATTTGAAAGTGCTTATTTTGTTAACCTGCTTACAAATAAGCAGGACCCCTAAACTAATAGACTAACTTGCTTTAAAAATTAAATGCTTAAAAGATAAGCAATAAACAAACACATAATCCAAAACAACCTCTTAAGCTAAAATCAATTCCAAAACCCAAACACCCTCTTATATAAACCAATGCATGGCTGCTGGAACTAATTCACTTCAAAAAAATTAACAAAGAATCCCCAATTAAACATCAATCATGATTTAACTCAAAAGAGGCAGAAAAAATATATAGCAAAAAATGAAGTTGAAATTAGTATAATACTTGTTGCTGACTGACTGACTGCTTTAACGGAGATAACACGCGAGGGAAAATAAAAGGAAATATTCGGCTTTTTATTTTGACCTTTGTTAGTACTTGTTGTGTGTGTTGCCAGGGTTTAAGATTGGGTTTTGCATATTTAAACCCCCTGTTTCATGACTTTGTACTATCTTCATAACTGGTCCTTTATTTTCTTCTTTTCTGTTTTTCACCCATTGAAGTGGTGAGAGAATCCCGCTGAGATAGACAAAACTTGAAAAGTTTAATTGGAAAGACCGAATTGTAAGGTATTTGTTTTAAGATTGTCAATTTACATTGTACTAAGTGAAAAATATTTTTAATTTTTTTTTTTTAATTTTAGAAGGGCATGATCTCTTCCGGTTCCCACTAAGTTTCGTCCATGCCGGCCTTTCCTCCCCGGATGTTGAACTACATTCCCCTCTCAAGAGAAGTTAATATCAAGGTGTAATTAAATTACACACACATCCCCTACGAGGTTAATTTCATCTATAGGGTTTTCTTTGTATTTTGTGTACTTTTTTTTGTTTAACTGTATAATTCAAAATATCTAGTTATGTATTGTTTTAAGTAATTTGAACCTTATGCACTAGAGATTTACTTTGTGTTCGGCCTTGTTCCGTAGACGTTATACAAATTAAACTTACAAATCATAAACATGTAATTCTTGTACGCAGTTTGCTGTATACGACTCTGTATACGACTGTGTTATCCACAACTTATAACACATCCAAAAACATCCATTCCTTTGCCATAAACTCGTTAACATCGCGAGTAAAAAGTAGAAGAGAAGCTCACATGAGTCAAATTATAATATCTTTTACATATCATATTCAAATACATTGCACAAAGAATGGATATGGAAATGAAACAAGGGAGGATAAGTGATATGATAAATTCTCTAGTCCTCTTGTATTTGTATGGACGCTATAAAGGTGCTCTCTCACGACACAAGTGTTGGAATTAAAGCAAATTAAACAAGTAATATTAACAAGAGTACGCAACGGATAATATCAAGTATAATGTATATAACTAAGGGTGCGTTTGGTTTGTCGCTATGAATCACAATGGGTATGGGTGTTGGTATAGAGTGGAATGATAATGGAGGGTATGAATAAACCACCCACACACATAATATATGAGGAAACATTCACATTTGGGTATCCTCATTCCATTGTGGTGGGCCCCATAACCAACCAAACAACATTAATGAATTTCAAAGTCATAGATCCATACCCATACACCCCAACCAAACGGGCCCTAACATAAACAATAAATGGGATTGTGTACCTTGTCGCTAGTTTATGCAAACGAACAACGAAGCTGTGAACACACATATGTGTTCTATGGTGTACAAGAAACCCAATTAAGTTACCAAAGTAGATATCACATTACACGTTGCACAAAAACGCTACGAATTAAAAACAACTAAACACATGTTTTTTGTTTATTGTTATAAACCAATCGAAACATTATGGTTTCTAAAAGCTGGCTATCAGTTAATGGGAATAATGAGGGAATTTCGATTCACATATGTTTTAGTGTATTAAGATTGTGAATTAACTTATATTTCTTTATTATATGTCATTATATATGGGATTACATGTAATCATTATTAAAGTGTTGGTCATTAGTTATTGTAATAGGTTGCTACTTCTATAAGGCTTGTAAGTTAGTATTAAGCCCATAGCTCATTTGGAAGCCCATGGGCCTAGATGTTAGTCTAAACGATCCAAAGGGAGGTTCTAGGGTTGTTGCCCTAGCTCCTCTCCTATATATACTTGTAAATCTCCTAATGAGGTTGTTGGTTCTTTTATGCAATATTACATTTTCCATTTTATTTCACATAAAAGTTTCATACAATCTCTCTCTCTCTGTACTTTCTCTCTCTAGTATTTTGTGTAGTTTAATCATATATGGTGACCTAACATGTGGTATCAATCGCTAAAAGATGATTAGAGGTGTTATGTTTTGATTTTCAAGCTTCAACTTATTTTTTCTACACGTTTTTCTTTTTCTTTTTCGTGTCTTTCATGTTTTTTCTTGGGTTTTAGCACTTCTTTGATTACAAATAAATGTAAGACACCTTTTGGAACAAGAAAGTTACAAGCTTTATGGTTAAAATTTGAAATTTTTTAAATTCGGACTTTTTTCTTGAAACTTTCAAACATCCAAAACTTTCCTTAAAAGTGTTAAAATTTGCAAGTTTCCTTTAGTTTTACTGTTTTTAAGCTAAGTTGTACAAGAAAATCGTGTTTAGAAACAGTCGTTGGTGAAATTTAAGAGGTTTGAAAATCTGGCAAAATTTCGAGTAACTCTGTTCTGACCACATTTCGAGAAAGTAAAACCCTAACAGTTTTGAGGAACTCCATACGGCTATATCTTAAAGATTTTTGGCTTACTCAGTACTTCATTCTCGTGTATAAGTTTGAGAAGTACTTCAACTCTTGGGAATTCTTCTAATTTGTACAAATTATGAGAAAACTTTTGAAATTGTAAACTTTAGAGCAAGTTACAAAGTTTCGAATTGCAAAACTTTCGAATAAGTTCCAAAATTTCGAATTTGTGGTTCTTTCGAGAAAGTTTCAAAGTTTCGAATTGGTGAAATTTCGCATAAGTTCCAAACTTTTGAATTTGTGCCTGCTTCAGTAAGACAATAACTTTCTAGGAACTTTTCAAGTAACTTTTTGAGGAACGTTTCTAATTTCACATCAAGGACCATTATTTATCAACACTACAACACACTTCTTAATCGTCTACAAGATCCATCCTTAATCAACAAACAATGTCTCAACCGCCTTATTCCAACTACTTTCCTCAACAATATCATCAGCAACAACAATACCTACAACAATTTCCTCAGCAACAACAACAACCCTCACCACAACAACTACAACAGCAGCAAAACCTTCAGCAACAACAATTTCTTGGTTTATCTCCGAAACAACCACATTGATTTTAAACAAATGTGTGAAGCTCTTACCAGTCAACAATTAATCCATGAAGTTGGTTCGCTTAACAGACCTCCAATGCTAACACCAAGAAATTATTTTCAATGGGCCAACAGATTCTTAAGGTTTATCGAACTAAGAAAACCTAATGGCAAACATCTCAAACGTGTAATTCTTGAAGGACCATACCCCTGGCCTATAACAACAGTTCCTGGAGATCCCACTGTTGTTCCACCACGTGCTGCGACCTCAACTCCTGTTGCCAAAAGTCATCTTACTCTGGATCAAATACTACAGGTTGAAGCAGATCAACTAGCGATGGAATACATTTGTTTAGGTATACCGAATCCAATTTTTCGAAGTATTGACTCTAAAAAGATAGCACAATCCATGTGGGAAAATATACATCTCCTGATGGAAGGAGCTGAATTGAACCAAGAGGACATGAAATCTAAGTTGTATCACTCATATGACTCGTTTACCATTGCACATGGAGAGTCATTGTAATCATGTTATCATCCGTTTACAGATATTATCAATGACTTGGACAGATACTATGTAAGCATTTGGTGAAAGTTAGATAATTTGGACGTAAAATGGATCAAAATGGATCAAGATGGAAAAGTCTACTGAACTGATGATATATTCATCGTATCATTCTAGACAGATACGCCGTACACCAAGACTTAGACGAATACGAAGACCATTTCCTGAATTTGATGCATAAGTCGTATGGATTTATCCCATGCGATGTATATGAAACCTTGGTCAACGAATAAGATCTAACTTATTCTAATCCAGATACGCCGCATGACATCCTAGAGATGCGGCGTATCAATCTCAAGACTTCACCAGAAAATCCAAGATGTTGAAAATAGCATACGCCGCATAAAGACTGAAGATGCGCCGTATCATATGGCGCTATACGAATATTCCAGAATATAATAATCTTAGACCCCACGCGAAGTTACCTAAATATGGCGTATCAAGTACACTGGATACGCTGTCGTTTATGTTTCCAGAATGTATAAATAGAGGATCGACTGCCCACTTTCAACAGACAATATACCACACACAGAGGACTGCTGGACACCACAAGACACAACCAGAAGGACGAAATCAGAGGCATAAGAAGGTCCTGCTAGTGCTTAATTCCATAGGAAGATTGGTTTAATTGTATTAGTAATTCTTTAATTTTTTGATCAGCATACTTTTCACTATTTGATCATACTTAAATTACTTTTTAGCGATTACGGATTATATGTTGTTTTATTGGATGCTTATGCGTATGTTTTGATTACATTATTAGTTTATCGTGCCTTGTCTGCTATTTGGCTCGCACAATTACTTCATTAGCATCGTTTGCATGATTCATGTAAGCCATAACTGGTTAATTAATAAATAAACTAGTAATCATTAAGGTGGACTTTATGCATATTTAATTAATCGTGACATGATTAGTTTGTTGGAAGACTTAAAGAAAGAGTCTAGGGATCTAGGGGAACTAGACGTAGGAACGATATACGCATACACGTAAGCAACCAAATAGAGAGAATATATATAGTACTCATCATATATAACTAAAAAATTAGCCAGAATACACCTTCGTTACTATCAGATTGACCTCTTATATGTTATCTGGTTTTTGTCTGTGTACGTGTTTGTCATTTGCCTTATTGCTTTTACTTATAGTTTTACTTAATCTAAACATCGTGCCAGTCTCTCAGGCTGAAAACCTCCCTTGCGTTAGATTAGGTTTAATTAGACTAGCTTGAGGATTAAAATACTGATAGATATTTAAGTTTTAACATTCCACTCTTATTGATCGACACTCTACTTACCAACTAGCCTACATTGATTAGATACACTGTCCGTTAGTGTTTGTTATAGGTTAAGTTGATGGATCTAAACACACACCTTGTGTTAGTGATATTTTGAATTATATTAATAAGCACGCGGAATATACTTAGTAATACTTAGAAGATGGATTATATGATGTAATGTAAGTAAGAACAGTTTAACACAAAGCTCCAATATTATTAAGAAATAATACGAGTGATCTTGCTTATCACTAGGGTTACACCTTGAAGCTTATATGAATAATACGTGAGTTCTTCGTCCTCTAAACAATGACCTAGGATCTCCTTTTATAGCACAAGGAGTCCTTTACAAGATAAGTATAATGCTAACAATATAGAACATACATAAGATCTTTTCTATACTTATCAATACACGGATACATAACAATTATCCTAATAGCAGTGGTAATAATGTACTGGCAGTGGTAATGAGTTTCCACTGCTAGTGTAATCTTTAGCAGTGTTAACCACAAGCGTATCAGTGGTAACTGTTAGTTTTATTCCCAACAATCCTCCCCTAAACTTATGATTTCTATGCAAATCAATAAGTTTCTTCAATCTGCATCTTCTGTAAGGATTTGGGGAATTCTTTCAAACACTTCACTTTCTCCTTAATTCATGAATAGCTCTTGAACATTGATCTTGAAGCCTAAGTAACAATGCTCTGACCTTCTCATTATCTTCATGAACTCTTATTGTTGTACACAACATCACAGTGAGAGTTCCAGCTCTGAGTGGGTATTCTTTCTCAGCAAACATGAATGCATCCACTCCATCTGATGTAGAAACATGATAAACTTCACATGAATCATAATAAAACCATTTAGTACCAGGACATGAACATGAGAATTTCCAGAAATCATCATTAGTATCTGGTTCATAGAGCCTTTTAAGATTAACCCATAACTGCATTTCCTTCATATCTTTGAGATTTTCAGCATCAAACCTTTCTTGAACCAATCTCCACAAAGTATCCAGATCATGTCTGTCACATGCTTTGATGAGTTCTTCAAATTGAATGAATGATGAAGTTTCACCACCTAGCCTTGTAATCTTCCATGTTGGAGCAAATTTGCTAGCAGTAAACACTTCCCAATAAATAATAGGATGTCTGACTTGCAGTGGTTCAGGATAAAAATCTTCTTCTTCAATCAATATCATTTCAGTCAGCTGTTCTTTAGGGAATTTCTCAGTTTGAACTTCATGTTCTTCAGCAAATTTTGTCTTCTTAAATGTCTGAGATTCACTATCTTTGGCCTTTCTCTTCAGATTAGGATACCTTCTTTCTTCTTCTTCAGAGTCCATTGGAATAAAATCTTGTTCTTGCCTTTTAACTCTGTAGTAGATACCTTCAACTTTATCATCAGGCATTCCTTTGAATTGATGTCTTTTTCAGCCACCAACACTGCAACAATAATCTTTCATCATTGAAATCACCTGTGCCTTGGTTGGTTGTCTTGGTTTCTTTTGACCCTTCTTGACTGAAACAATTGCATCTTGAAGTGCTTGATTATTCTTCATCCGAATGAAATCCTTTAACTGTGCTGTTCTTTGTTCTTCAGTTAAAGACTTATCTGCAACTAGGTCAATTGCTTTCTTCTTGATCACTGGATCATTATTAAATAAGAACTCAATATCTTGTTTTGTAGCTACATAGCTGAACTCTGGAGTCTTTTCTCTGAATATTGTAGGTGGAACAGTGGAAACTGGATTTACATCCATTTGATCAGTGGTGTCCATTCTGCCCAGCCTTTTAGCCTCCATGAAGTCTGCAATCTCTATCTCCTCCAGTCTTTTCTTATTAGCAACTTGATCTTCATTGATCTTTCTAGCAACCTCTGCATCATGAGCAATTTGAGCTTGCTCTTTATTTGAAATCTTCCTTCTTTGTTGCTCTTCACTCTGCACAACTTCTTTACCTTTCTTCTTGATGATTTCTTCCTCTGCAGTGGTAATAGCTTGATCAGTAGTGGTAACTTCCTCTGCAGTGGGAATGAAATCAGTGGTTGCAGTACTAAAAATTTCTTGCTCTAGTTGCTGTTGAGGAACTTCTTGAGTATCAGCTTCCCAGTAACTTCAAAATCATCACCTTCATCTCCAAAGTCAATTTTCCTCCCCTTTGTTTTAGCATCTGTTTTCCTCCCCTGTTTGGGAGAATTTCCCAAATCTTTATTGAAACCTTCTGAATCACCATTATCAGGTGAGGATGGAGATGATATCACAATCTTTATAGTTTTCCTCTTTTGTTTCAACCCCTGCAACTTTTTCTTCAAGGTCTGAATCTCCTCTTTCAAATGTGTAATATCCTTGGCATGCTGCTTCTTTACTTGTGCCAAGTCTTGTTCCAGAGATTCAACCTGCTTTGCTAATTTGGTACAAATTTCCATCAATTTCATTTGTTGCCAACTGCCCTCAACACTTCCAACTGTGTGACCTATTGGGAGAGGTGAATCATAGGGCATTGGCTCAGATTCCTCCCTAGTTGGACTAGGTTGAAGCCTGGAACCACCACTGCTTGTTCCTAAACCAAAAGGATCAGGGACATGCTGTGTTGTAATGGAAGGAGTTGGCTGTTTGTGCCTCCTCTCATAGGTGTGAGAAACTGGTGAAGTGTAATCAATGTTTGGAACAGCGATTATGGGTGAGTTTTGTACCTGTGAAATCTTTGCAAGCATTTGAGGAAAAAGAGGTGTAATAATCCTATTGCCATCTTTGTTCATGTTTTGAAAAACTTTAGGCTTAAGGCAACGGATTTTATAAACTCTTGTATGGGGTTGCAGTTGAAATTCATTTAACACTGCTTGCACAAACCTTGGATACATCAAAATTTTTGTTGAACTCTTTACATTGCCTTTCATACTTGTAAAAATATATTTTGACCAATTAAAAATCCTATCAGTGGCTAGACAAACCAAAGGGTAAGCCATTGTTGAACTGAATTGTTTATAAGATGTTTTCTTAGGACTTAGGCAATGTAACAGAGTATGTATTAAAAATCTCCAAGGAGGACAGAAACCACTCTTTTTGTAAGTAGCCTTTTCGTCAGTGGTATCATACCCCATGGATGAAAGATGTGTATGAATTTCTGGCATAGGTAATGTAATGATACCATTGAGATCATCCAATTGGAGAATTTTCCTCAAGGATGCCTCAGTAACATCAATAGTTACCCCGTCCAAAGTGGCTCTAAGAGCATCCACTGTTTCATGTGTATCTCTATTTTCAATGGTTATGGACTGAACAGAAGTCCAAAACTGTTTGATTTGAGAGATATAGATTGTGGGATTAAGAAGTAAAGCATACCTTATATGGGTAGTGTTTAGAAAGTCCACAATCTGATGAAAAACATGGCCACTCTTCTCGTCTGACTTTTCCAAGTAGGCCACTTGGTTGTGCTCATCTGCAAAGGTGATTGGTGCCATGAAATATTTTGATGAAAAATATATTATGTCAGTAAGAATTGAATAAATAACTCGCCAATTGAGAGATAAAGATATATAGTGGTAGGGTTTAAGAGTTTTGCGCAAGAAAGTTTATCTAAGGAAAAGATTTATCTTTAGAGGATAAATAGCAATTAGGAAAGTAGATAATATTCTAAAAATTTTTACCCTATATATATGGAAAGCAATTTCTCTTCAACGGCTAGTAAAAATTTGTTACTGACACAACAATTGTAACGGCTAGATCAACAGTGGTAAAAATAACACTGTCAGTGGAAACTGTGAACTAGCAGTGGTAATTTTTCACAAAGATTTTCAAAGAGCAGTGGTAAAGAAAAACATATGAAAATTTGACTGCTCTCATTATAGTTTTTAGCAAACTACCAGCTATCAACGGATTTGATATGTCTTTACCATGAGCCGTTTGCTATGGACTAGCCAACTCTTAATCATAAAGAATATGGTGAGTTGATAACCATATAGTTTTTGGTAAACTATCAACCATAAACGGATTTGTTAAGTCTTTACCAGTAGCCGTTTGCTCTGGACTAGTTGATTCTTATGTGGATTAGACATGGTGAATCAATAACCATTTGTTGTGTGTCTCAGTTACACACATTTTAAGATCAACTCCCAGCCAAGATTGGTTATGTACATGCATGTGTTAGTATAACTCAAAGAATATGCATAACTAACTTGCTTTAACCAAAATTACTTTTAACCAACCCACTATTTAAAAATATCTTCCCAAATTCAACCCGATATTATCTATATTTACTCTTCAACCTACCAAAATAGGAAAAAATAAATATATTCATTAATGAACCCTTGGGATCGACTTTGCCTATATAAAGGGGCTCGGCACATCATAATCTTTATCAAAAACACATTCAAACTCACAAAATCACTAAACATCACCATGAGCAATCCTTCCAACATCATTGACATCTCCTCTGATTCTGAGACAGAGTCTGTGATCGCTTCTGAGTCATCATCAAAGGCCTCAGGGTGGGCAGGTTACTTTCCACCATGGGCTGCAAGCACTTCTTCCAAGAAGTCAACAAAGAAGACTGTCAATCCTGCACCAGATGCCAGACCTGCACCTTCTCTTGAGTTCTACTCCAGTTCATCAGATGATGATGCTGATGATCAGACCTATTCCTTGTCCAAAGAGTTACCAAGGGCTCTGACAAAAGCATTGGAAATAACTCTCTCAAACATGAAGCAGATATCCATACCAAAGAAGCCTGCAAGATTACCAAGGCCTCCTCCACAAGTTCTTGGTCTTGCTTGTCCAATAATGCAGTCAACCTATGAGAACAAGAGGAAGAGAGCACAGAAGAACAAGCGTGACTATCAGGGCAAGGGCAAGAAGCCAATGGAGTAGCTGGTGTAGGGTGTAGGGTGTAGGGATGTAGGATATGTTAGATTTTTATCTTTTGTGTTTTGATGATGGCTGTAAGCACTATCTGGAAGATGTAATGAACCTTTTCTTATGCAATGGGATTTATCTGTTTTACTGTTTCCACTCTGTGAGTAAATTTTACCACTGCTTGCATTATAGTTTCCACTGTTAGGCATAAATTCTATAAAAGTTAGTGGATAACCAATAATACAAGCACTAGGCAGCAACAACTCCAATGTATACAAAGAATCCTTCAAACCTGCATATCACAAACATAAACCACACACTGAAAGCATTGTTAAGGTTAGTAGTGATTAGTAAATAACTCGAAGTGAATAAAATTTCGGCTGGCAGTAGTTAAAACAGTACTAAACCACCCAGTCAACAAGTCAACTACAAGTCATTTATCATGCCACCAAAGTCAAAGACTTCATTTACTCCTCAACAACTTACACCTTCCCCACATTAACTTACTGAATCCAACTTAACTTTTATTTAAGCACCTATAACACACAAACCACTCATATCTCACATACCCCAAAAAGTTTCTCTCTCAAAAACTTACTTTTCTCCAAAATTCACCATGAGTCATTCAAACCCTATCAATGTCTCATCTGACAGCTCATTCTCGGATAGTGTTTGGGATGATAGTGTTTGGCATTTTGTTTTGAACAATCCAGGTAGAGTGAAGAAAGAGGTGTTTGAAGAGGTTTCTTCAAGAAAGAGAACTCATTCAGGTGCTATTGTGAAGACAAACCCTGCAGTTGCTGGTCCTTCATCTCTCCAACCAATGCCTCAGGATGCTATCAAGGAAGACAGCTCAGACATCAGTTCATATGTGTCTCCTTATGAAGAGTCTGATGATGAAACAGCTTCTAGAGTCCTTGTAGTTCCTCCTCTTGCTACAATCCTTCCATCAGGAGAGCTGCAGGCACCACCTTCTCTACCATTGTTGACAGCACCACCACCAGAGGGTCCTTCATCATCCTCACCACCTGTCAGAGGAAAGGTGATTGGGCTAGCATGCCCCAAGGTGTACAGGGTGATTGATAGGCGAATGGCGCCTAAAGTGATGCCTGAGTGGGCCTTTCCTAAGAAGCCTTAGGTGGTAGTTGGTGGTTAGGTTTGGGTTGGGTTGGGGTAGAATGTGAAGCTTGTGTCATCAGTTGGTAGTTGTATGATGTTTTCTTGTTTTCCATTTATGTAATGATGCTGGTTGTCTGTAACTGATGGATGTACCTTCTGCACTCTGTGTGCAGATTTGTTTAATAATAATAAAAATCCATGTCTTTTGCTTTAAATTCCTTGCATCATACTGGTTGTGATTTACTTCTTTTATCTGCAAAAAGCTCTGTGTTTATTACCAGTTTTGATGACCCCTTTACCAGCAACTTTTCCATTAACTCCACCTCCAAAGCTGACATACTGTCCATCATAATGTGCAAAATCTTCAAGATAGGACTTGTTTCTAGTCATGTGCCTTGAACATCCACTATCTGTGTAGCCTTGATCTGATCTTTTTGTTCTTGGATGTTCCTGCACATATAAGTAAGGAGTTAGTTTCCTTTGGGGACCCAAGCCATGATTGACTTGGATCTGTCTCGTGTATCAATATAGTTATATCTATCAAAGGTCATTGATACACCATTGGGATTGGTTGGTGAAGTAATTCAATTCCTTTATGTTTCCATTCCCAACGTGCTGAGGCCTTCACAGCATTACCCATGTTACCCCTGGTCTTGTTTACAACCCTTGCAGTGGGAACTTTTGATTGAGCAGTGGTAACTGCTGGTTTAGATTTTGGTACCCACTGTTGGTTATAGTTAACCCTTTTATTTTGAACAGACCTTTTCCCTGTTTGTGCAGATTTTGCAAAAGTTGTTTTGGATTTTACACTTGTAACAGGTGATTTAGTGTGAGCAGTGTTAACAGTTTTAGCAGTGGCAAAAGTTTTAAGACCACTTCTTAGTTGAACTGCTCTTGGGATCATTTTGCTGTATGAATTAGGGTGTACATTATTTTGAAACTTGTTAGACTCCACCCTTTTATTCCCATGGACTTCCCTTCTCCTAACATGATAGTCACAATTAGCATGTAAATGATTAAAGCTACCACATATATAAAATGCTTTATTATACATACAAAATCACTACTTAGTTGTTGAGATTTAACATGATTCCAACTCCTTTGGTAACCCTTAGGAGCTGATGACTTGTTCCTATACATCTCAGCATACCTTATAGTTGATCTAGGTTTATTAGCTTGTTTCCTAGGTTCCTCTGTAATGATATTAACAACTTTTGGGATAGAAGCCTCTACATTCTTTTTAACATTCTCATCTACAACAGATGAGTCACTTGCACTTTCAAAAACATCAGTTTCATGCTTAACCTCTTCCTCACTTTTCACAAATTTGGGAGGACCATATTCAAGATTCAGATCCTGAAATTCTTCTAGACCTGTATGAGCTAAATCTATGCCTGGAGGTGATGGAACACCCCTTAGTGGTGGAGGAACAGTATTGTATCCCATACCAGACTTAACTTTACTAGTGATTTGAGCATTCCAAATTTTATCAATTGACTTAGACTGAAAATAACATGTGTCAACAGATAAATTGACATTCTCATTTATCTTTTTAAGTTTTCCAAACTCTTCTTTTAATGCCTCATTCACTGCTATCTTATGATCTAACTCTCTTCTAAGAACAATCGTATCATCATTATATTTTGACTCATTTTCTCTATAATGCTCTAGTTGTTTCTCTAAAACAGATATGCCTCTTATAAGATTTGACACAGTGTAATTAGCAGCATATAACTCTGTTCTTTGGTTGTCAAATAATTCATTAAGCCTTTCACATTCTCTAGAAGCCCTACATGTTTTAGAACAACTTTCAAAGTTTTGTACCTCAGAGTCATAGAAAGCCATGAGAGCATGTTCTGTAGACACAAGAGCAGCATCTGAAGGTTGTTCCTCTAGAAGCCCTACATGTTTTAGAACAACTATCTAATATCGTATCTAAAGTGTTCGTACTAATTCTAGCAATTTTATAATCTAGATGATCAACTAGTGTTTGAAGTTGAACGCAAAGTTCACATTCACCACTTGCTATTTTACCCTTTTCTAAACGTTTTAGTTTTGCTTTTAATTCTATGACTTCTTTATCTAAACGTTGGTTTTGACTCTTTAAAAGCTTGTTTTTGTTAATTAGTTTTAAGCTAATATTGCATAGTTTGTCATATTCATTATGCAATGAGTCGTCATCAAGTGATGAGCTACTATAGTATTCGTGACATACCTCGTCATTTGCCATGAGACAAATTTCTTCGTCCTCCTCGTCGCTCATTCCCCACGTGCCGCTCATGAACGCCTTTTGATCATCCCGTTTGGGACACTTACTAATAAAGTGGTTTGGGTCCCCACATTTAAAGCAAGTACGATCATCTTTTGGCTTCTCGTCCTCTTTGCTTTTCTGAAAGCCTTTCTTATCGTCATACGGTTGTTTGACGTATCTTCCCTTTCTTCTAAAGAACTTTTTAAAGTCCCTTACCGCCATAGCGTACTCCTCGTCGTCACTACTTGAGGAGGAGTTCTCTTCATCGCTTGAAGCCTTTTTGGCTTTGAGGGCAAGAGATTTGTGTTTTTCTTTCACCTTTGAGGCTTCAGAGTCTTTAGCAAGGACAAGCTCATAGACTTTTAGGTTGCCTATGAGTTCATCGAGGGTGAGGATTGTCAAATCTTTTGACTCTTCGATCGCTGTCACCTTGGATCTCCACTTCGATGGAAGTGCCCTTAGATATCTCCTAACATGGTTACGGCTAGAAAAGGATTCATCAAGTGCTTGTAAAGATGTAATGATAGTATTAAAGTTAGCAAATGAATGATCTATAGTTTCCTCATCCGATATTGAAAATTGTTCATACTGTTGAACAAATAAATCAATTTTATTATTTTTAACTTGTTGGTTGCCTTGATGAGTTACAACTAAAGAATTCCAAATTTCTTTAGAGGTTTTAAGCATGGAAATTCTTTCGAATTCCTTTTTCGGTAAAGCATTATATAAAACCATTTTTGCTTCACTATTTTTAGAAAGCTTTTTCTTCAATTCATCATTTAGTTTATCATGAGGTATGTTAACTACATTCCCTTTATCATCTTTTGAGGTAGCCTCAAAATCGCCTTCAACAATAATGTACCAAAGATCAATATCTTTAGATTTCACATATGTTTCGAATCTATTTTTCCCATATATAAAACCATTAGTTTCAAGTAGTGGTGGTCGTTGCATAGATTGCCCTTCCTTATAATTTTCAGAACCCATAGTGATCGAAAAGTTTTTAAAATACAATTTTACTTTACAACGTTTGTAAACTTAGCTCTTGATGCCAATTGTGGAAAACTAGAAGGGGGGGTTGAATAGTTTTGCCGATTTTAAGTTAGTTTCAAAAACTTTAGATTCGTTAATATGTGAGATCTTATGGATGTAGAGAAAGTATAGATCTAATGATAAGGCAAGTAAATAAAGTAAAGCAAAGGGATAGAAAAGACACAACCGATGTATAGTGGTTCGGCTACAAGGACACCTTCCTTGCCCTACTCCACTCCCCGAGTCACCTACTCGAGAGTTCAAGCACTATGTCAACAAACTCCTTCACTTGGCGGAGAAGCCTTCAGAACGTTGCTTACACCTTTTTCCGGTACAAAGCTAGATACCGAGTCCGTAACACGGTGGACCAAACCAACACGACTATTACACAACAAATATGTGAAATATCAAATACAAGATCTTCGCTACAGAAATCTTGCGGAGTGACAAATCAATCAAGGACCCCTTGCTTGGATGACTTGTAGAATGCTCATGATCTCGCCTTAGAAAGAATCACAATAGAAAGAAAGAAGATCAACTCTCTAGATCAAGTGATCTATATGTTAGAAGAGAATGAGAGTGTTTGAGAGATTTAGTAAGAAGAGGGGTGAGTTAGAATGAAGAAATGGCTCTCTATTTATAGGAAAAATCTTCCACTGTTCCCCGGATCCCACGAATCCCTCCCACTTGGGATCCGTCTAGTGTAATCCTAGGGATCCGTGGGACGCTCCTCTTTGCCCATGGGTTTTTTGGTTATGGGTTATGGGTTGGTCCATGGGTTTTCTTTAGATTCAATGTATCTAAGTATACATTGTATCTAGCCAATTTGGGTATGGGTTATGATCCATGGGTTATGGTCCATGGGTTGTGGTTTCTACCCATCCTAATAAACTATTACAACAAATGCTTAATTAATACATTTTTGTATTTAAATGGCTATATGTAAATGCTTTACAAAAATAACATGTATCCTTATAATTATACTTAAGATAACATTATATTTGTTATCAACAAAACACAAAGAGATCGCAAAATATTAATAAACGCTTTTACGGTTTATTTGTATTAACAATCTCCCCCTTTTTGTTGATGACAAAACATAATGTTATGATGAGTAAAACTTAAGAATAAATGTAAGTTTTGAAAGCCCCTAAGTTTTACTTCTTCTCCCCCTTTTTGTCGAAACAAAAAGTTAACCCTTGGAAGAAATAAGAGTGTGGAAAAATTAGTCCACGTATCGCTAACTCCCCCTTGACGGTAGCTCCCCCTTGTTTGGGGCGTCAAGTGAAGAAAAATAAAAAATCCTACAAAGAGAAAGGTTAGTAACATGCTTAAATAATCTTGTGATTGACGAGAATCAAGATTGGGAGCCAAGGTATGTAAACAAAGCCTTGTAATAAAACAACAAAGTGTAGTGGTATTTATGCCACCTACAAGCATGTAAAAATAAGAACAAGACTTGTTCTTGAAAATGACTTCAAAAGAGAAAGTACTAAAAATAGAAAATAGTAGTAATGATTCCGTCCATGCTTGCATAAGGTTATGGATGGAGGTTTGGATGAGTAATGGTATTGATGCGATCAAGGATGAGGTTGAGTATGAATCGTATTTCTTCCCTAACTTCTATAGCAATTTCCCTAGTGGATTTTCAATGTTCACAATGTAAGTGATGTGGGTAATGAGTACGGAAATCTTCCGGGTTGTTTTGATGCGGAAGTTGTGGTGGAAAAATAGGAAAATGTGGATCAAAGTCCGGAATGATTGGAAGTGGTGGTGGAAAAGAACCTAGATGTTCTTGTAGTTTAATGGGAGCTAAAGGTGGTGATGTTTCAAGATCATTGAATATTGTGTTTGGAGAAGTTGGAGGTGTCAAAAAGGCTAATTCTTTTTGCTTTGGTTGTTGAGATCTTGTTGGAGTCGTAAGGAGTTCCAAAAGAGTGATTTTAGGTGGTGAATGATTTGGTGATGATGTTGGTGTACTCGTTGGTGATGAAGGAGGTTCTATAATGGAAGCATCTTGTGGTGAGTTAGTTGATGGTGATGAGCCATATGATGATGTTTTTCCTAAGCAACAAGATCGGATGTTAATCCGTGCGGATATCCTAGAGTTTGATTTTGGTATTTTGGAAGGTGGAAGTACAAAGGTTTGGGTTTCATGGAGATGATTGTTTGTACTAGGTGATTCATCTAAAGGATTTGTGGATGACATGGTGTATTTTGTTTGTGAGGATGAGATGGATTATGCAAGCATTTTGGGAGTTCTATATATAGAAAAACAAAGCATTGTAATGAATGCTTGATCCAAAGTGTGGATTAAAATCTAATGATTAGATATGAATTTAAGGCATGTGATCATGAGAACACAAGCATTAAAGAGCATACTCCCAAAAATAAAACAAATGTGGATTTTTCATCCAAAGTGAGAAAAATAGAAGGTAAAAACAGCTTCTGTTTCATGGATCCCACGGATCCTTCCCTTGAGGGATCCGTCCAGCATGAAGGCTGGGATCCGTGGGTCTGGTGATTCAGGCAGCACAAAAATTTCCTTTTGGAAACTGTAATATATTGGATTTCACAAACACACTAAACCACAAGATCAAATAGGCGTATAAGAGGTTTTTAGAGAGAGAAATATTAGAGGTTGGGAACTTTAGTGAGAGAAAGAAAAATCTTATTACGAGCTCCAACTCTCTACCTTGGAAGGTAGAGAGTATTTATATTCATTACATAAATCGCCACCTATCGGGCTGTGGATCAGGCATACAGTGGGTAAAGACCCGTCCGTCCTCCATGGTGTTACTTAAACTAGATACTACTTAACTTATAATAATCTACGACTACGAGCTTACTAACGATTACATATACTTGAGGTGACCGACTCTTTAATACTTGGATTTACTAAATCCTAACAATCTCCCCCTAAGGGAGGTCACCTCAAATATATACTAAAATTACATTGAATACAAACAGATATTACATTAAAAATTGTTCTTGCATTCTTGATGTAGTACATTGCTCCGAAGCTCGTAGTCATTGATTCTTCTCATTGCATGTTTGGTTAATCCAAGTGGAGGTCTTTTACTGATCCACATGATAATAATTTTGAGCCAGCTTTTGAGATCATCAGCTAACATCAATCTCTGACTCATCCATTGTGGTGTTGGTATTATGTGATGTTGTGACATACGGACCGACATGCTCACATTCTGGATCATGATGTATTCTTATCAGAGTAGCGGAAGCTTTCGTTGATTTATGATATTGGCAGCAGCGTAGCAGAAGCATGGAGTGAAAATATCAGAGTCATTGATGCACTAATCATGATTTCTTTCTAGATGAATGTGTTGAGTGAGCATGCGGCTATGGATTGACTGCTTCATTCTGATCAGCTGCAAACGTAGGGCGTACATGCATAAAACATTTTGCAATAAAGCGCACGAAAGTGTCTTTGATCACTTTCGTTGAATTGAGGTACACGGCCTACGGTTCCTCGTTGATCAGTACAAGTATTGCCTGTGATCAGGTATAATTCCGAAGAATTTCCTTGACAGGGTTTCGCAGCTACTCTAGCTGTTCTCAAACTGGAACATCTCAAAGAAGACAACTCGGAGTGAGTGAACCAGCGAATAGAGATTCACTGATTGATGAAAAGAGATTTGAAAAACAATCGTGTATTGCTCAATAGAATTTTTTTTACAATACAATGAAGGTTTTAATGAAAATCAATTATCAATCATAAACACCTTTTGATTTGAAATATTCGTACACGGTCGATGTGCTAAAGAAAAGAGTTTTTAAGCACAATGACCGGTTTTTCAAAGGTATCCGTCAATCCATAACCTGAACCAGGATTGATTCAAAAGATTGAATCGCCCCATTGTTTCTGTTCAGTTGTCACATGGTTGATCTATTGAATAGATCTCACATGCCACCCACCAGGAGCTTGTTTGATGTTGACTCCAGAAGGCTTTCCATCTTCATTGTAAATATGTTTGCATATCACTCGGATGTTCTGGCAAAACCACAAGGATAATGCGTAGGACTCAAGATATAAACTCTCTTTCCACATTGTGTGAAACAGATAGTCTTCATTGAAAGTGTCCTAATGAGATTTATTGATGATCTCGTGGCTCTAGACTCAATTTGTGCATATTTGGATCCTATATCGGAGACTAGGGAGAGGGTCTCCTTCTTCAATATCAACAATCTCTAAGAGAAAGTCGATAGATAATGTCGGTTCCCCGTGAGAATGAAACAAGTCCTTTTAAGAGGAACTTGAGTGGTTTGGGAAGTTGAAGTGCAGTGCGTCACTGGGTCCATGACGTCTTGTCTTCAATACCGATGTTACCTTGGTAACCACCAGTAGCATATGAATTGAACCCGGTTTCTGCCCTAAGGTTGAATAATTGGAGGGCTATTTGTTTTCACCCTTTTCTCATTCAATTCTTTTTCATTCTTCAACCCCTTCAGTGCTTACCGAGACTTCATAACTAGAACCTTGTTGGGTTTATTCCAGTACTAGCTCAGTCTCAGTCTGCACCTTTCCCATATCTCATTTTTCTCCTCTTTTTTTTTTCAATATACCTAGGACTTCTACACTATCTAGTGGATTGTCCCTGGGTAGATCCCTCCGGTTCTGGCGGATCATGGGAACAAATACCTAACCTTATCATCCTTATATCACCATACATAAAGTAAAGTTGGTCGGTCTATTTGGTATTGTTCATCTGCCATAGGAACCAATTGAAAACCATTTGAAAATCAATCCAGATACTTGTGATATATTATCAAAGCATTTTGTACCTGAATTTTTTTTGATATTTTTAGAACAAGAACTCCCCCTCAACATGTGCATCAAGTGTTTGAAATCGTTTTGCACACGGAGGCAAGAGAAAGAATTAACTTCTTTGAATACCATTTTCTAAAAGATATCAACATCACTTCCCTGATCAAAACAAGTAGATAAGACATATTAGGGAAGGATGAGGTTTTCATAAGCTTGCTCCCCCTCAATATGTGCCTTGAGGTTTGAAAGAGTTTTGCACATACAAGAGGGAACCTGCACATTGATCACGTTTCAAATCTTTGTGGTTTAAGATAGATGCTCCCCCTCAACATGTGCATGGAAAATTTGAAATCGTTTGACACATGTGGGAAGGAGAGCTTGTACATCCTTATAAAACCATTTACCGATTTATCAGTTTAAATCCAATTTAAATCACAAATTCTCCCCCGATCAAAATTATCAAATCATTTGAGATTTGTGATCTCTGTATATTTAAATTGATTTTGAAAGCTTTTAAGGAGAATTGTGACTTGATTATGAAAACGTTTTAACTGATGAGGATCGGATTAAGAGACTTTAAACTCCATTGATTAAACATGCATGAATATCTTTTGAAAACAATTGAATGACAAATAACCTTTTGATTTAATTGAAATCATTCTCCCCCTCAATCAATGACATAAGTTGTTGATTGAGAGATAGATATTTTGACAAATGTTAAGTCCAGATGATTTTCAAAAATAGAGTCCGAGTTATTTTTCAAATACAATTAGTTTTCATTAGATAGTAAGTAATTGTTTATAAAATCAGAGCATGAGATTTGAAAACCAAGATAAAGCATAGCTCTGTTCTTTCTTTGAAAAGCGGGTTACTGCCTGAAATGACAATAAACCATTTTTTCTCTTTCTCCCAAAAATATTTTTTGATTTTTTTGATTTTTTTTTTATTTTTTTTATGAACATTCGAACAACATCTAAAGTCCCGTGTCATTCTTTGAATGACAGCATCAAGATCGTAGATATTATCGAATCGAGAAAAACATGACAAAAAGACAATATAAATATATATATATATATATATATATATATATATATATATATATATATATATATATATATATATATATATATTTTGAAGATCTTTCGAATTTTTCAGATTTTTATGGATTTTGAAAGTTTTATATTTTTGTATTTTGTTTTTCGAATAAATATTTACAAGAGATAGATGAAGGAAAACCTTTTACTCCTCTTCTTCCTCTTGAAGACGTTTGAGTGTTTCTGGTTGAAGACTTTTAAAACCAAGTCGTGGAAGAATAAACTCAAAACGTTCTCTAGGAAGAGCTTTGGTGAAGATGTCTGCTAACTGGTATTCAGTCCTCACAAAGTAAAGTTCCACCACACCGTTTTCAACTTGCTCCCTGATGAAATGATGTCGAATGTCGATGTGCTTTGCTCTTGAGTGTTGTACGTTGTTGCGAGAGAGGAATAGCACTTTTATTATCACAGTACAGAGGGATTTTGTTGAATTCAAAGCCATAGTCAGATAATTAGGATCTCATCCATAGGATTTGAGCACAACAAGATGACATGGCTATGTATTCAGCCTCTGTAGAGGAAATAGAAGTACTCATTTGCTTCTTTGAATACCAGCTCACAAGCTTATCACCCAAAAACTGAGCACCTCCAGACGTACTTCGACGAGTATCTTGACATCCTGCATGATCAGCATCTGCATAGGCTGTTAGTGACATACCGGTGTCCTTTGGGTACCAAAGTCCCATATTGATGGTTCCTTGGAGATAACGAAAGACCCGTTTAACCGCTTCAAGGTGCTTTTTAGTAGGCTTAGCCTGGTATCTAGCACACATGCAAACAGCGAACAAGATGTCTGGTCTACTAGCTGTGAGGTACATCAGGGACCCAATCATACTACGATATTTCGTTTGGTCTACCATGATCCCTGAGTGGTCCTCATCTAGTTTAGTACGTTCAATCATGGGAGTGTCAACAGGGTCACTAGAATCAAATCCAAATTTCTTTAAAATCTCATTAGCATATTTAGATTGATTTATAAAAATGCCTCCAGGACTTTGTGAAATTTGTAATCCCAAGAAAAATGACATTTGTCCCATCATTGACATTTGAAATTTAGAACCCATTTCATTTGAAATACGGTCACACTCATTGGGGTCAGTCGAGGCAAAGATTATATCATCAACATATATTTGAACGTGAATTAAGTGTTTGCCTGACTTCCTTGTGAACAATGTCGGATCAACTGCTCCTTTGCTGAATCCAGTGGATAGAAGAAACTTTGATAGCGTATCATACCAAGGCCTTGGAGCTTGCTTTAAACCGTAAAGAGCCTTCTTCAAACGATAAACGTGAGTAGGATTCTCTGGATTCACAAAGCCTTCAGGTTAGCTGACGTATACGACTTCTTTAAGATCTCCGTTAAGAAACGCCGTCTTTACATCCATCTGATAGACTACCATGTTGTTACTTGCAGCATTAGCCAAGAAGATTTTGATTGCCTCGATACGAGCAACAGGAGCAAATGATTCTTCGAAGTCAATACCCTCCTCTTGACGATATCCTTTTGCAACCAATCGAGCCTTGTTCTTTAAGACATCACCATGCTCATCAAGTTTCACTTTGAAGATCCATTTTAGAGCAATGATCATAGCACAATCTGGAGCAGGTACTAATTCCCATACATCAAGTTGATCAAACTCATGAATTTCTTCTTGCATGGCATTGAACCAGCTGTCTTCATTCATGGCGGTTTTAACATCTTTTGGCTCGACCTTAGAGAGTACGGAGTTGAAGAAGCACCATAAGGCATCGGTTGCAAGTTGTTTTCGAGTGGATACAGGACGAGAGAGGTTTCCAATGATGTTGCCCAATGGATGATCATGAGTCCATTTTCTGAGGTGTTCATGTGGTTGTGGTTGAGGAACTGAAGTTGCAGAGTCAATTTCTCCAGATGAAGATGGTTCTGATGATGATTCAGGAGCAAACACGTTCTCAAAGGGGGCATCTTCGGGAGTAGCAAAGGGATTAACTTCATCATTGGTGCCAGAAGCAATTCCATGATGTACACTCGATGATTGATGATTTGTTGATGAGACAGAGTGATCAGCAGCAGGCGCTTCTTGACTTAGTGATATTGACACTGAAGGGTTATCTTCATTGACAGGGATAGAAGCAACCTCTGATGATGGAATTGGCAGATCATCAGAATTTGGCTCATATTGTTCATCAAACATAGGATCAAACAGTTTCTTTAAATCATCTTCTGAGGGAGGTACATAAGGAGTTGCTGGTGACGGAAATGGTACAAGAGTAGAACTGATAGGACTACTCGATGAAAGTTGAGATGCGGGTCCAGAACTGGATTGTCCTGGAGCCATTTGACCGGTCAGCTCATCAAACGTAACGTGAATTGTTTCCATGATATCTCGGGTTCTCTTGTTGTAGATTCGGTAACCTTTTCTGTTTGGTGCATATCCAATAAATACTCCAATGTCCGCTTTAGCTTTCAGTTTACCTAAATCTTGTCCGTCATTCGTTGGATAGCATAAAGCACCAAACACACGAAGATATGATAGATCAGGTTTTCGATTGTGGACAAGTTCGTATGGAGTCTTTCCATGAGATGTGTGAATAAGAGATCTATTTTGAGTGTAACAAGCAGTGGCAATAGCTTCACCCCATAGAAACATTGGAACCTTTGAGTAAATCAGCATTGTTCTTGCAGCTTCTACAAGAGTTCGATTTCGTCTTTCAACTACACCGTTCTGTTGAGGAGTTCGAGGAACACGTCTTTGAGGACTGATTCCAACATTTTCATAAAATTCATTGAGTACTTTATTAACAAACTCAGTTCCATTGTCAGTTCGGACGATTCGAACCGTTTTGTTGAGTCGGATCTGAAGTTGTTTAATGAGTTTAATGATGACATCTGGAGTTTCGTCCTTCGTCCTCAAAAACTTAACCCAAGTGAATCGGGAGCAGTCATCAACCACTACTAACACATATCTCTTCCCATTAATAGTTTGCACTCTCATTGGACAGCATAGATCCATATGAATGGTATGAAGAACTTCCATTACAGAGTTTATGGGTTTTGGTTTGTGGGCATATTTCGTGCTTTTTCCCAATTGGCAAGCTGAGCAAAGATGATCTTTTTCATATTTTAATCTGGGTAAACCTCTAACAAGATCCTTTCTGGAAAGGTTGTTTATGGTACCAAAGTTCAAGTGATTGAGACAACGATGCCATAACCAAGACTTTGTTTTAGAAGCCTTTGACAGCAAGCAGATTGGAGAGGACTACATCATGTCGTTGATAGAGATGGTGTATAGGTTTGAACCTCGAGCACCTCTTAATAATTCCACACCATCAAGTTCTCTAACGAAGCAAGTATGTTTTCTAAAAGCCACTTCTAGATCGGAATCACAGAATTGACCAACAGAGAAAAAATTATGACCAAGACCTTCCACATAATATACCCTGGAAATTACACTTTTACCAACCACATAATCTCCATAACCCATAATAGCTCCAAAATGGTCGTTCCCGAATCTAACTGTCCCGATGAATTTACTCACGAAGTTCATGAGTCGCGACCGGTCTCCAGTCATATGCTTGGAACAGCCTGAGTCCAGGTACCACAGAACGATTTGAACGATCTGCAGTTGAACACAGACAAGAATGGATAACTGGATAATTGGGATCCCCATGCAAGAATGGGTTCCATTTGGTTAGTAACAGTGATTGGAACACCCACATCAGAAATAGAAACATCCATATCAGAAATTGAATCAATGGAATCATTATGAATAGATGCAGTACTAGTGTCCGTATTTGCCTTATTCAAAGTATGTTCACTTCTTAAGGGAATAGTTCTACCAGTAGGCATCCATTTTCTAGTGGGCATTGTCTGATTAACCTTATGGCCAACAGGTATCCATTGATAACCTATCTTACTAAATGTTCTTCCTGTGGGTTTCCACTGTTTTCTAACTTTCTTTCGCCTTTGCCTTTTAGCCTTCTTAGCATGATATTTTGCATTAACAATATTAACTGAGGATTTGACAGCATTAGACAAAGCATTCACACCACATTCATGATTGGTAACAGAATTCAAGCAGACATCATTACAAGGTTTGCAAATAGTATCAGAATTCGAATTAATTACAGTACGCCTATGGCTAATACTAGAATCAACACGATTCGTTTTATTCAACTCAAACTTAAAGTTCCTAGGTTGGTCTTCTACTCTCTTCCAATGCACATTCTTAGCTTGCGAGGTCCTATCATTCCTTGTATTGCCTTGAGACTTTGACCTGCTCGCTTTAATGTCACTGATTACTCCTGTAGAGGGAATGGGAACATTAGTTGGTTTTGCTACTTTTTGCATTTTCTGTTTAGATGTGCTGGGATGTGAACTATTTGAGGGCACACTGAAGTTCACCTTTTTAACACTATAGGTGCTGGGATCTGAACTACTTGAAGGTATACTACAGTTCACATTCATAACATTGGGCATCGAATGGATTTCATACTTGGCACTAGGCATAGAACACGGAATCAAAGGATTAACTCTCTCACCTAAGGACTTAGGGCATATTGTGATTAAGCATTCTAGAAGTTCTTGAGATCGTTTGGCATATAAGCATGCATGCCCAATTGCATTATCAAGTGGTTTCTCTAACTTATCCTCTTCAACAATCTCACGGAGACATTCTAGACAATCCTTAAGGGATGAGAAATATGTTTGAATTGCAAGTTTATTATTCCTAAGATGAGGAGGAATATATTTCACAGACAGAGCATATTTATTACAAACAGGTACCTTTGATCCCTCATTCTCCCCATTGGTCATTGGCATTTTCCCTTTTACCTGGCTCTTCAGATTCTCAATTTCCTTTTGCAATGAAGCTATTTGTTCGTTATTTTTGTTACGAGTGACCTTTATTGATTCAAATAACTCATTGAAATGACGTTTAACCTTTTCATTTTCTTCTAGAAAACTCTCGTTTTCCTTTTGTAATGCATTTACTAAGTTTTAAAGATGAAACGTTTGAGAATTCTGAGAATCTAAAGGAGGAGGCATTTGGGAGCCAGTCATATTGTTCTTTTCACCCTTTAATTGAGAGATTTGGGCTTTCAACTTTTTGATCGTGTTACAATGAGCTTGAATCTGTTCGTCACGTTTGTTTATTTGAAAAACTGCATCAAACTCTGGAGCATCTGAGGATGTCTTGATATTTGAGGTTTTGACATTTTCTTTAAGACGTTGATATTTTAGTTGTAAATTAAAATGCTCAACTTCTAGTTTAGAAAGATGTTTTACCAAATTGTCGTGATCATCCAGATCAATTTTCTCATTTAGTTTAGAATTAGTCTTTTCAAGCTCAATGACACGATCATGGGAGACTTTCAGAGCAACAGATAATTCATGAAATTGAGAAGCATTAATGGAACAATTTGTAGCAGTGAAAAACACATCTTGAGCAATACATTTAGAAATCAGATTCTCATTCAGTGTATGCAAGTTCTTCTTCTCAATATCATTATATTTTAATTCACGATCATAGTCACTAACCTCAACAATCATTGCATCAAATTCCTTTTCCATTTCTTTAATGTCTGAATTCATTCCTTTTTTAAGACTTTCAAATTGATCTTTTAGTTGTTTAAAGAAAGGCATGACTTCAGTTAAATAACATTCTTTAGTTTGCTCAAAACCCCTTTCCCCTTCAGTGTGACAATCCGTACTTTCAGGTCATTTCTCGACACCGTTCATGTCTCATTATTTCAACATTTTAGTAAACTTGGTTTACTTGTTTCAAATTCGCGTAACCTGGGAGGTTTAGCGGCGAATTCATGATCATGACATCACGTACATTTCATATGGACTATGATTAGTCTACATTTCATTGACATCATGTGCATCTCATTGATTCATTCACGACATTTCATTTCACCCTTCAACGCGTAATTTTTATTTAATAATTTTTATCGCGTGAGTTTTTACTTTGATTATTTAACCCGTTACTTTCAAAAATGATCCCGAGGTATTTTTAAACTCACATTTAGTTCATAAAAACTATATTTTTAGTTTTCCTAGTGTTTCAAAGTTATTTGGTATTTTAATCGTTAACGTTTAATTATTACGTCGTTTTTCTTAAAATTTTACGATAATTATTTTATCACCCGATTTTCACAAGGAAAGTATTTTTACAATTTTTACTAACTCATTTCATTCTATTTTGAGCTATTAAAAACTTACTTGTACCACAAATCACCATTTACCATTACATTCATTTACTTACACATTTTGTTTATACAAGTCTTACATATATATACAAGTTTAAAAAAAAAAAAAAAAATATATAATGGGAGACAACCCTCCCCCAAAAACCGGCCAAGGGGGAGGGTAAGTCTTAATTGATGTATGGCTTTCTTAATAATATGTCTACACTATTATTAGCTCATTCATGAACCTATTTTCTCATAGTTGCATGTGTAAAAAAAAAAATCTTCTCTCTTTTCTTTGGCTCTCAAAACCGGCCAACATCAAGACACCAAAGGGATCAAGATTTGCAACTTCAAGTGTTTAAACAACCTAGTTTATATCCTTTTCATGGTTTTGAAATAAAAACCAAGGATATCTAAGTTTAATCCTTTGTTACCTACACCTCTTCACTTGCACTAGTAAGCATATTCTCATCACTTTTATATTTCCTTATCATTTTCATAAGTTTCTTATCATTTTTGGAGCTTATATGCATGTTATGTAGTTTATACCATTTATTTCTTGATTTTTTTAAGTTATATATACAATATAGTCATCCTATAATTATTCCCAAGTTATTCTTTGGTCTTGATGGTGATTAGGAACCCATGACACCCTAAGAAGGTGTATGGTAGGATTAGATTAGTTTTGGAGTTGATTTGAAGGGATTAGAATAGGTTTTGTCCGAGAAAAACTATTTTCGTAAACTATATTTTACGTTCTGTCCTTAAAATGAATTTCTGGAAAAACCCACTGATGGTACGAAGTTTTGGCCTTCATATTTAGAAAATATACTTTAAAACGAATCCGTGGCCTTTTGAACGGATAAAAACGGAGTTATAACGAAGCCGTGGTGAATTTTTAAAGTTTGACGACGAAACGTATATTTTTTCTGAAAATCAGCTTGCTGTTTCTGTATATTTCGGGTCAAAAACGAGCCTTAAGCTTCACAAATTATTTCGACTTCTCAAAAATATATTAGTTTACTTCGATACGAAGCTAAGGACATATTTTACGTAGAAAACGGATTTAAAACGACAAATATATGGCCGTTTTCATAAAGTTGCCGTAAATATTATTTTCTGAAAAACTATATTAATTTTTACGTTACAAGTATTTTACTAGCTATATCGTCCATGTTTGCGGCAGTTTTTAAGTATGATGCAAAACTTTTTGGAACAAAGTGTCTTCTAGTAAAATCAAGTTCATCGGCCATATTTTTCAAAACAAAAAGCCGTTTGTCAAGCGGAGTTATGGTGAATTATTTACGGATGTTCAAACATTGGCCGAAACTTATTTTCTGCACAACATTAGCCAAAACCACCAACTTTAGCCTTTGATATCTTTATGATCGAGACCTTTTGAACGAAAACTCCTGAACTGAAACTTCTAGATATCGATACAAACTTTCCAAAACCGTCGAGTTCGTTCTCTAACGATCGACGTACACCGTTTTACGACCACTTTTCCGGAGCCATTTTTGTTGATTTCATGGTTTTTCCGACGACATTGTTTTGCGACGAAAAGTGATTATTTCACCAAAAATCATTATAAAACCATTGTAGGATGACATTTTGACGTAAAAACATGTAAAGTCATTTTTGAAGGGTCAAGACGTCAAAAGAGTATTTTTCGACGACGAGTAATGTTTTCAAAACCCGTAAATGGTATAAATAACATACGAAGTGCATGCATAGCATTACATTGCAACTCATGACATATCATATCATTGATAATAGGTCCCGGTTGACGCATTACATTATAAACCTCAGTGTACTCACATTTGCCGTTATTTCCAGTTTATCCAAGTGAGTTTTCATAGCCCCGTTTTTACATGCTTTCGATTATTTTCAAACCCACGGGGGAGAATACATTGCACTACATTTTTTTTTGTACGATACCAAGTATGTTAAATTCATTACATTGCTTAAGTTACCACATATGCCAATTTGAAAGTCCCCATTACTTGAACATGAACCGTTAATCTTTGAAGCGAGGATGAGTGGATAGATCTATCGAGGGTGACGCCTCCATCCGGGTTGGTGAATCCCAACCAAGTGAACGGATGCATTTCATTTGATATCATTACGGAGTTGTCTGGCAAACACTCCGTGGAGGGGCATACATGATTGAACAGTCTAGTTTCGGGGTCATGGGCTTAAGGCAATTGTAACATTATTTTTACGTGACTGGATTGTCATGCATGATAGATACTTGTGTAGTCGTATAAAACATTTACATAAACCTATGATTTCTCACCAACATTATTGTTGACGTTTTTAGCAATGTATTTTCAGGTAACTGAGGCACGTTCATCATGACATGGTTAGGGACCTATATTTTGAGTCGCGGCGTCGACTTACATTATGTACATTATGGCTCTTTATTTCAAAACATCGTTTGGATTGTAACATATTTGTATTTTGGCAAACTTGTTAAACCTTTTGGGACCGATGTTGTACTCTGATTATGTTTTTATGAAATATCCAACGATGTGTTTTTAAAACGACACTTTAGGTCGTTCAATATAACTGTGATGTGGTGCTATGACAGTCAATCCCCAGGAATTCCATTCCGCTGCAAAACAGGTAAATTGGGGGTGTGACAGATTGGTACCAGAGCTACAGTTATAGAGAACTAGGTTGCATCATTGACCCTAGACTATAGCTACATTATCATAGCATCTCATCATTTCATCATAGTACATGTTCATTGTTTTCATACGGATTCACTTACACTTTGTTCGAGATTATTTACATTTATTTCATATCGGTTGTCACAGACATGTCTTCAGATTCTCACCCTATTACCATATCATCGGATGATGATCCATCACATTCCACTGAGATTGTATCTTCTATCGGATCCACTGCAGCCTTTCCACTGATCATGACCGACACCGAGACCGAACCCTTCGAGGAGGGTGAAGTCGCACCCACACCTCACGTTAGCCCGGCTCTTAACCCGTTGCTTGCACCATCACCACCACCAGCACCACTACCACCATCATCACCGTCATCGTCATATTTTCTTAGAGATCCTGTACCCGCATCGGACTTGCCGCCCAAAAAGCGTGCACGTTTCGATATCCCTACACCAGCATCTACTGAGCCTGAGCCACCCGCTAGATTTGAGTTAGGCGAGAGTTCTAGGGCAGCTACTGCACGTCAGCCTTCTACAGAGGCACTAGGAGCCCGTGTTGATGCCCAGCAGTTACAGATTGATAGTTTGACGCGACAGTTGCAGGAGTTGTCGGTTGATAGGATTGAGCCCATAGCTGAGGAGGTTGAGGGTTTGATATTAGGCAGGGTTTGTATTGACTTAGAGTTTCAGGGTCTTCAGCACCGACAGATTGAGGATAGAGAGCACATTACGGAGTTGAGGCAGGAGATGCCTGAGTTGTTTGACAGGACTGATATGGCACGAGATGAGTTACAGAGTCAGTCACAGGAGTTAGCTTTAGCTCGTGAGCGTATTGTTACATTGCAGGGTCAGATGGATGGGATGAGGAGTTTGATTGATAGTTTGGTTATTCAGGTTCGCGATCTCCAGGATAGGGCAGGCGGAGCACCATGAGGTGCCTTATGTAGACTTTTGTCATGTATAGTTTTGACCATTATTATCCTAGTCACAAGGTGTGTGACGTAGTTTAAAGAACTTGTAGTATTTTGGTTGTTGTACAAACAAATTATCAAGTATTGACTCTACTATGTAGGAATGGTTATTATTATGTATGATATCGGTCCATGTAGGCCGAAATTTTCATGTATATTATCCACGTGTGTTGTGATTATATTGTGATATTTCATTATTGTTCCGTTGTGATTCCATTTATCTTTATGCATGTTGTGGTTGTGGATATATTTGTATGATGGTTGTTTCTACTTACGAGTTCTCATGATTGTTTCATCTTGTGATTTTGAAGAGTTATGGCACCGAAGAAAGCTACAGTTGAGATGACTCAAGCAGCAATTCAGAAGTTGGTAAACGATAGCATTGCTAATGCACTTAGAGTCGAGAGAGAAACAGTGGCTGCTGCTGCTGCTGAAGCCGCGGCCGCTGCTGAAGCCGCAAGATTAGCTGCTGCAACTGGTAATGCCGGAGGATCTGGGGTTAAGAAATGTTCTTACAAAGATTTCAAAAGTGGTGAACCCACTAAGTTTCGAGGTACCGAGGGAGCAACAGCAATGGTTAGATGGTTTGAAAAGTTGGAGTCGGTATTTTTGCTTTGTAACTGTCCGGATGACAGTAAGGTTAAGTATGCTACGAGCACTTTGCTCGATGGAGCGTTGTCATGGTGGAATTCATACGCGCAACCGATTGGTATGGAGAATGCTTTTAAGCTTACGTGGGAGGAATTTAAGAGCTTGGTGACTAAGAAGTTTTGTCCTCGAACAGAAATCAAAAAGTTAGAGACGGAGTTCTATGAATTAGTCACGATTGGGTATGATATCGACACTTACATTCGGAGATTCCAGGAATTAGCCGCATTATGCCCGTCGATGGTATCGGATAATGAAAAATTGCTAGAGGCTTTTATCGGGGGACTTCCCGAAGTGATTCAAGGAGATGTGACTTCATTCGATCCACAATTAATTGAAGAAGCTATTCGTGTTACTCAGAAGTTGATGGCACAAGTGGTGAAGCGAGGCAAGTACACCACCACTAACCGAAATAACAACAACAACCCCAACAACCGTTTCAACAACAATAACCGAGGCAACTACAACAACAATAGCAACAATAACAAGCGCAAGTGGGATAACACTAGGGGTAGGAATGCTACTCAACAACCGCCCAAAAGGCAAGAGGTTGCTAAGGTTTATGCCGCGGGTCAAAAAGAAGGAAAAGGATATACGGGGGTTTTGCCGAAGTGTAATAAGTGTTTGAGTCACCACAATCCGGGTCGATGTCCTGATCCGTGTGAGAATTGCAAGAAAGTTGGTCACCGTACTAGGGATTGCAAGTGGCCACAAGTTACATGTTTTGGTTGCGGGGAACCTGGACACTACAAGAGGGATTGCAAGAAGGGAAAGAATCAAGCAAATCCGAATCAAGGAGGTATGGCTCAAGGAAGGGTTTACGTCATTGGAGGCGGAGAAGATAGGGAAGACCCGAATGTCATAACGGGTACGTTTCTTCTCAATAATCGTTACGCTTCAGTTTTATTTGATTCGGGTGCCGATAAAAGTTTTGTGTCCATTGCATTTGCACCTTTGCTCAACATTAAACCAACTACACTAGATATATCATACAACGTTGAATTAGCTAATGGTAGTGTAGTTTGCACCAACACCATTGTTCGCGGTTGCACATTCAATTTTCTTAATCATCCATTCAACATAGACCTCATGCCCGTAGAGCTTGGTAGTTTTGACGTCGTCATCGGCATGGACTGGTTATCTAAGCATCGCGCGAAGATCATTTGTGATGAGAAATTTGTTCATCTTCCCTACAATGGCGAAACTTTGATTATTCGTGGGGAACGAAGTGGAACGAGAATTAGTATCATATCGGTTATCAAAACGGAGAAGTACATTAAGAAAGGTTGTCTTGCTTTCTTAGCCCATGTAACCGAGAAAAAGTCGGAGGAGAAGCGACTTGAAGATGTTCCTATTGTCCGTGAATTTTCTGAAGTATTTCCCGAGGATTTACCGGGACTTCCACCGGCACGACAAGTAGAGTTTCAAATTGACTTAGTGCCCGGAGCTGCACCGATTGCACGAGCACCGTACCGTCTAGCGCCATCCGAAATGCAAGAGTTGTCTAATCAATTGCAAGAGCTTCTAGACAAAGGATTCATTAGGCCGAGTTCCTCGCCTTGGGGAGCACCGGTCTTGTTTGTGAAGAAGAAGGATGGATCCTTCCGAATGTGCATAGATTATCGAGAATTGAACAAGTTAACGGTGAAGAATCGTTACCCACTCCCCAGAATTGATGACTTGTTTGATCAGCTGCAAGGTTCCAGTATTTATTCCAAGATTGATCTTCGTTCAGGTTATCATCAGCTTCGAGTTCGGGAAGAGGATATTCCGAAAACTGCGTTTAGAACACGCTACGGTCATTACGAGTTTCAAGTGATGCCGTTTGGATTGACTAATGCACCGGCGGTGTTCATGGATCTTATGAATAGAGTATGTAAGCCGTACTTGGACAAGTTTGTTATTGTGTTCATTGACGACATCTTGATCTACTCCAAGAGCAAAGAAGAGCATGAAGAGCATTTAAGGACGATTTTAAGGCTACTCAAGAATGAGAAGTTGTATGCTAAGTTTTCGAAGTGTGATTTTTGGAACCACAAAGTGCAATTTCTTGGTCACATCATTGATAGTCAAGGACTACAAGTTGATCCCGCAAAGATTGAAGCCGTGAAAGATTGGGCTACTCCAACGAATCCTACGGAAATTCGACAATTTCTAGGACTAGCCGGGTATTACCGAAGGTTCATCGAAGGTTTTTCGAAGATAGCGAGACCTTTGACCAAGTTGACGCAGAAAAACAAGAAGTACGAGTGGGGAAAGAAACAAGAAACTGCTTTTCAGTTGTTGAAGCAAAAGCTTTGCAGTGCGCCGATTTTGGCACTACCCGAAGGCATTGAGAACTTTGTTGTATATTGTGACGCTTCGCATAAAGGACTTGGGGCTGTTTTAATGCAAAACGAGAAGGTGATTGCGTATGCTTCTCGACAACTTAAGACGCACGAGAAGAATTACACCACTCATGATCTCGAATTAGGAGCCGTAGTTTTCGCGCTCAAGATTTGGAGACACTACCTCTACGGTACAAAGTGCACAGTGTTTACCGACCACAAGAGTTTGCAATACATTCTTGATCAGAAAGAGCTTAACATGAGGCAACGTCGTTGGTTGGAGTTACTCAGCGACTATGATTGTGAAATCAAGTATCACCCGGGAAAAGCCAATGTTGTGGCTGATGCTCTTAGTCGGAAAGAGAGGCCTAAACCTTTAAGAGTTCGTTCATTGGGAATGACAATTGTTTCTCCTTTACCATCGAAAATCCACGAAGCACAAGTCGAAGCACTTAAGGAGGAGAATCGACCAAGTGAAAAGCTTTATGGCATGCCCGAAAGCGCAAATGGTTTTGTGAAGAGAGCAGATGGAGTACTATGTTTCAAAGATAGAATGTGGGTTCCATTGTATGGCGGAATACGAGAATTGATTATGCATGAGTCGCATAAGTCAAAATATTCTATTCATCCAGGATCGGATAAGATGTATCAAGATCTTAAGAAGCTTTATTGGTGGCCGAACATGAAAGCGGAGATTGCCACGTACGTTAGCAAATGTCTTACCTGTGCTAAGGTAAAAGTCGAATACCAGAAGCCATCAGGATTGCTCCAACAACCAGAGATTCCTCAATGGAAATGGGAACGCATTACAATGGACTTTGTTACGAAACTTCCTAAGACATCGGGAGGTTACGACGCTATTTGGGTAATTGTTGATCGCCTTACCAAGTCAGCTCATTTCATACCGATTAGAGAGACTTATTCCATGGAGCAACTCACTAGACTTTATGTCAAAGAAATAGTCTCGAGGCACGGAGCACCGATTTCTATCATTTCCGACAGAGATAGTCGATTCACTTCAAACTTCTGGAATTCATTGCAAGATTCATTCGGAACCAGATTAGAGATGAGCACCGCATATCACCCACAAACCGACGGTCAAAGTGAAAGGACCATTCAAACATTAGAAGACATGCTTAGAGCATGTGTAATTGATTTTGGAAATGGTTGGGCTAACCATTTGCCATTGATTGAATTCTCGTACAACAATAGTTATCACACCAGTATCAAGATGGCACCATTCGAGGCACTGTATGGTCGTAAGTGCCGATCACCTGTTTGTTGGGCCGAAGTAGGAGACGCACAACTTACTGGTCCAGAAATGGTACGGGAAACCACTGAAAAGATTGTTCAGATTCGTGATCGACTTAGAACTGCCAGGAGTCGACAGAAAAGTTATGCGGATGTTAGACGCAAGGATTTGGAATTTCAAGTGGGTGACAAAGTCATGTTGAAAGTATCGCCTTGGAAGGGCGTGGTACGTTTTGGAAAGCGTGGAAAGTTAAACCCGAGATACATTGGACCATTCAAGATTTTGAGCCGAGTTGGTCCCGTAGCTTATCGACTTGATCTTCCGTCAGAACTCAGTCATGTTCACAACACGTTTCATGTTTCAAACTTGAAGAAGTGTCTTTCAGACGAATCGCTCGTTATTCCATTGGATGAAGTTCATATTGACGACAAACTCAACTTTGTGGAGGAACCAGTAGAAATCATGGACCGCGAGGTCAAGCAGTTGAAACAGAGTCGTATTCCTATTGTGAAAGTTCGTTGGAATTCTCGACGAGGTCCTGAGTTTACTTGGGAACGGGAAGACCAGATGCGACGCAAGTATCCACATCTTTTCGCCGACACCGTTAGACCTAACAACGTTTGAATTCAGGGACTGAATTCCTTTTTGGATGGGCGAATGTGACAATCCGTACTTTCAGGTCATTTCTCGACACCGTTCATGTCTCATTATTTCAACATTTTAGTAAACTTGGTTTACTTGTTTCAAATTCGCGTAACCTGGGAGGTTTAGCGGCGAATTCATGATCATGACATCACGTACATTTCATATGGACTATGATTAGTCTACATTTCATTGACATCATGTGCATCTCATTGATTCATTCACGACATTTCATTTCACCCTTCAACGCGTAATTTTTATTTAATAATTTTTATCGCGTGAGTTTTTACTTTGATTATTTAACCCGTTACTTTCAAAAATGATCCCGAGGTATTTTTAAACTCACATTTAGTTCATAAAAACTATATTTTTAGTTTTCCTAGTGTTTCAAAGTTATTTGGTATTTTAATCGTTAACGTTTAATTATTACGTCGTTTTTCTTAAAATTTTACGATAATTATTTTATCACCCGATTTTCACAAGGAAAGTATTTTTACAATTTTTACTAACTCATTTCATTCTATTTTGAGCTATTAAAAACTTACTTGTACCACAAATCACCATTTACCATTACATTCATTTACTTACACATTTTATTTATACAAGTCTTACATATATATACAAGTTACAAGTTTAAAAAAAAAAAAAAAAATATATATAATGGGAGACAACCCTCCCCCAAAAACCGGCCAAGGGGGAGGGTAAGTCTTAATTGATGTATGGCTTTCTTAATAATATGTCTACACTATTATTAGCTCATTCATGAACCTATTTTCTCATAGTTGCATGTGTAAAAAAAAAAATCTTCTCTCTTTTCTTTGGCTCTCAAAACCGGCCAACATCAAGACACCAAAGGGATCAAGATTTGCAACTTCAAGTGTTTAAACAACCTAGTTTATATCCTTTTCATGGTTTTGAAATAAAAACCAAGGATATCTAAGTTTAATCCTTTGTTACCTACACCTCTTCACTTGCACTAGTAAGCATATTCTCATCACTTTTATATTTCCTTATCATTTTCATAAGTTTCTTATCATTTTTGGAGCTTATATGCATGTTATGTAGTTTATACCATTTATTTCTTGATTTTTTTAAGTTATATATACAATATAGTCATCCTATAATTATTCCCAAGTTATTCTTTGGTCTTGATGGTGATTAGGAACCCATGACACCCTAAGAAGGTGTATGGTAGGATTAGATTAGTTTTGGAGTTGATTTGAAGGGATTAGAATAGGTTTTGTCCGAGAAAAACTATTTTCGTAAACTATATTTTACGTTCTGTCCTTAAAATGAATTTCTGGAAAAACCCACTGATGGTACGAAGTTTTGGCCTTCATATTTAGAAAATATACTTTAAAACGAATCCGTGGCCTTTTGAACGGATAAAAACGGAGTTATAACGAAGCCGTGGTGAATTTTTAAAGTTTGACGACGAAACGTATATTTTTTCTGAAAATCAGCTTGCTGTTTCTGTATATTTCGGGTCAAAAACGAGCCTTAAGCTTCACAAATTATTTCGACTTCTCAAAAATATATTAGTTTACTTCGATACGAAGCTAAGGACATATTTTACGTAGAAAACGGATTTAAAACGACAAATATATGGCCGTTTTCATAAAGTTGCCGTAAATATTATTTTCTGAAAAACTATATTAATTTTTACGTTACAAGTATTTTACTAGCTATATCGTCCATGTTTGCGGCAGTTTTTAAGTATGATGCAAAACTTTTTGGAACAAAGTGTCTTCTAGTAAAATCAAGTTCATCGGCCATATTTTTCAAAACAAAAAGCCGTTTGTCAAGCGGAGTTATGGTGAATTATTTACGGATGTTCAAACATTGGCCGAAACTTATTTTCTGCACAACATTAGCCAAAACCACCAACTTTAGCCTTTGATATCTTTATGATCGAGACCTTTTGAACGAAAACTCCTGAACTGAAACTTCTAGATATCGATACAAACTTTCCAAAACCGTCGAGTTCGTTCTCTAACGATCGACGTACACCGTTTTACGACCACTTTTCCGGAGCCATTTTTGTTGATTTCATGGTTTTTCCGACGACATTGTTTTGCGACGAAAAGTGATTATTTCACCAAAAATCATTATAAAACCATTGTAGGATGACATTTTGATGTAAAAACATGTAAAGTCATTTTTGAAGGGTCAAGACGTCAAAAGAGTATTTTTCGACGACGAGTAATGTTTTCAAAACCCGTAAATGGTATAAATAACATACGAAGTGCATGCATAGCATTACATTGCAACTCATGACATATCATATCATTGATAATAGGTCCCGGTTGACGCATTACATTATAAACCTCAGTGTACTCACATTTGCCGTTATTTCCAGTTTATCCAAGTGAGTTTTCATAGCCCCGTTTTTACATGCTTTCGATTATTTTCAAACCCACGGGGGAGAATACATTGCACTACATTTTTTTTTGTACGATACCAAGTATGTTAAATTCATTACATTGCTTAAGTTACCACATATGCCAATTTGAAAGTCCCCATTACTTGAACATGAACCGTTAATCTTTGAAGCGAGGATGAGTGGATAGATCTATCGAGGGTGACGCCTCCATCCGGGTTGGTGAATCCCAACCAAGTGAACGGATGCATTTCATTTGATATCATTACGGAGTTGTCTGGCAAACACTCCGTGGAGGGGCATACATGATTGAACAGTCTAGTTTCGGGGTCATGGGCTTAAGGCAATTGTAACATTATTTTTACGTGACTGGATTGTCATGCATGATAGATACTTGTGTAGTCGTATAAAACATTTACATAAACCTATGATTTCTCACCAACATTATTGTTGACGTTTTTAGCAATGTATTTTCAGGTAACTGAGGCACGTTCATCATGACATGGTTAGGGACCTATATTTTGAGTCGCGGCGTCGACTTACATTATGTACATTATGGCTCTTTATTTCAAAACATCGTTTGGATTGTAACATATTTGTATTTTGGCAAACTTGTTAAACCTTTTGGGACCGATGTTGTACTCTGATTATGTTTTTATGAAATATCCAACGATGTGTTTTTAAAACGACACTTTAGGTCGTTCAATATAACTGTGATGTGGTGCTATGACAGTCAATCCCCAGGAATTCCATTCCGCTGCAAAACAGGTAAATTGGGGGTGTGACATTCAGTTATACCAGTGGTGTGATCCTTTTCTTACAAGTTTTCTCAAAATCAACAAATAGTTGAAAGATAACATATTGACTGATTAAGATCTTGCTTTTAGTGGCAATAGTTCTAGGGACTAAATGCATTGGTGTATTGGGAGGATACACAGTCGCTGAAGGCATTTTCCTAAAGGGGGGTTTGTTACAACAAGATTCTCTGCTTTTTGCTTATCTAAATCCTTTTTCCAGAACACTTGTTCGGGTGTTAACAACGTCTGAGGCTTAAACTTGTTTAAGGAAATCCAATTCTCCTTTTTGTAATCATGGGGTTTGATGGTTATTTTCATCTCTTCACATTTAGGATCATCTAGTTTTTTGTTCATCTTCTCCCTAGTGACTTCATCTGATTTCTTATCTTCCTCAGTGCACTCAGCGTAACTAGGTTTCTGTCTAGGCTTAAGGATTTCATTGCCATCATAAAGTACTTTATGAGCATTTCTAGCCTTTTTAATGACATCTGGATTTGGTTCCTCAACTAGGGGAATGCTATGCTTATCGCTTAAGACTCTATGCTTAGTGATCATGTGAGCAGTCTGAATGGTGTTCCCTTGTATGTACAACTTATTTTCAAGCTTGTTTTTCAAAGTTTTCAGATTAGAAAAATCATTCAAAAGTTTTGATTCCTTAGCATTGAATTCTTGCTTAAGCATTTTCACATTTTCTTGAAGTTCTTGTTTTTGCTTAGCAGTTTTAGAAAGCTTTTCTTGTAAGGAGTTTAACTCTTGTTTTAATACTTCTTCTCTAAAATTACTTTTTCTAATGATTGTACGCATTTGGTCATCCATTTCCTGCTCACGAGTGGTCAACTCAAATTTAGCACGTTGTTCATAAATAGCAACACGTTCTTTATAGGCATTCAGTTCAGAGACAACAGAATCATCAGGGGCACATGCAGTGAATTCATCAAAAACATAGTCATTTTTTACTGCAGAAGATGCATTACTTGGTACAGTCTCACTTTCACTTTGCTTCACATATTGATCATATGTGACAATATTGTTATTATCCACATCATCAATATCTGATTCAAAAGTCTCAAGAGATTGTACTTCATTATGCATCTTTCGCTCATCAACATCATCATATAGTTTTAATACCTCTGAGATGATCTTATCTTTGGATGGACCAGTTTGTTGTGGTGGAGAGACCTTTGGAGAAACCATAGGAGAGATGCTAGCCATGAAGATTGTTTGAGCAGTAGGTTCATCATCTACATCAGAATCGAATGCATCACAATCAGCTACTTGAAAGGCATTCTGATGATTATGACCTATCTCCTGAATTGGCTGTTCATCAACATCAGCATCATAAGACTTGGCATTCCCTTCAGCAAGAAACAGTAACTCCTCTTCATCCAAAGCTGCTCCATTGTCCTGAGCTTGCACTAGCAACATCTTATCCCTGAAGTACTCGGCATTCTGTGGACGTTTTGGAGATGTGCAGTTCCTTCCAATGTGTCCCTCACCGCCACAGTTGTAGCATTTGATAGGCTTTGCTTGTCCTTGAGTTCCAATCCTTCCTCGATTCCAATTTCCACCATAGCCTCCACCTACTCCACCTTCTCTTCTGTGATCATACTGCCTTTCTTGAACTGGCTGCACCATAACCTTTCCATCTCTAACAGTGGCTTGATTGTGTGGATTAGATGCAGTTCTGAGGTTGTTGTTGGTGTGTGGTAGAGAGTTCATGTTTTGACTAATCATGAGAGCCAGTTGATTAATGAAGTTACCCACAGCTGCATCAGCGTCAGCTTGTTTGAACATTGGATCGGGAATGAGTTTGTGATTACCATTGCCCATGGGTATAACTTGAGAAGCTTTGGTGGTAATTCCAACGTTGGTGTAGAAAGCAGTTGAGTCATTTGATGAACTTGTTTCTCCCTGATTGGTTTTGAACTGTTCCAGAATCCTTTTTTCAAACATAGCATGTCTTTCATTATGGAGAAGGAAGGCATACAGTTGCTCATAGTTTGTATTCTTCAATCCTTTAGTGAGCTTCACAGAAGTGACAGACTTGTGCCATTCGGGATTCATGTTGTTTACAAACTTTGAGTTCAGCTGAATGTTAGGCATGGTCATTCTGATGTTTCTCATGTCATTCACAAGCTTATGGAATCTCACGTAGTACTCATAGACACTCTCATCTGGTTTCATCTTGAAATTCTCAAATTCATCATATAGTTGTGATTCTCTATCTTCAACAGTTAATTCAGAACCTGAGAGAAGCATCTTGACATTATCCCATACAGCCTTTGCTTCAATGTTGTGATTGATAAGCTTGTAGATGTCTTTTTGAAGACCTTGCAGTATAATGTTAGAAGCCCTGATATCTGCATCGAATCTCTTCTTCTCCTTATCATTGAGCTCATCATACGTCTTTGGTCTGTCTATTCCATAGATCATTGTTCCATCTTCAGCTGTATCAATTATGTCTCTAGTAGTCTCAACCCGCTAAGGTCCTTCATCAATGGATTTGAGAATGTTGACCCCATTTTCCTTTCCAAGATAGTACAATCTGATACGTTGAGCCCAAGAGTCGTAGTCAGTTCTATCAAGCATGGGTGGACGAGTGTTTGAGCCAGCTGCTTGAACATCCTCGGCAACAGTGGAGATGATTGAAGGAACGTTGGTAGACATGTTAACAGATTAAACGGGATTTTATAACTCTATGATTAAACCAGGAAATAGATTCTTTCACGGGATTTTACTAAATCAAGAGAAAACCGTATTTCAAACAAAAATCAACCAAGTCGCTAAGAATCCTTGAATCAAGTCGCTAAAACCAAGTTGCTAAGACAAGTCGCTAAGTTCCAAAATGCTATGAATTTTGACAGCAAGTCGCTATGCACCAAGTCGCTAAGATGTCAAGTCGCTAAATAGAAACTCGTTAAAATCCAAATCGCCAACACCAAGTCGCTAAGAAACTTAAGAACAAATCGCTATCAAAATTGAAAGCAAGTCGCTACCTTACCAAGTCGCTACCCGTAGTGGAGAATCCACTAGCTGTACTGTTTGTCGGCTTGTCTCAAAAGACAAGTTGCTAGGACCAAATCGCCACCAAACAACACTACAACTCGCTGATTTTTTCTGAAACAAGTCGCTAACAAGAAATTTACACCGAGACCCAAGTCGCTAACATGAAAAACTTCCAAAACACACTTTTCAATCCAAAACAAGCTCAACCACAGTGATTCAAGCTTACCAAATCAAAACCCAAGCACATACAATGATCCTAAACACAAAAGTACCCCCAAAATTCAAACTTTAACACCAGAAATGAACCAAATGATGCAAAAACCACTAAACTTATTCAAACTCAAAAACCATCTAAAACCCACAAGAAATCCAAGAATATGTAAGAGATGATCAAACCATGGCTCTTGATACCATTTGTAATATATTGGATTTCACAAACACACTAAACCACAAGATCAAATAGGCGTATAAGAGGTTTTTAGAGAGAGAAATATTAGAGGTTGGGAACTTTAGTGAGAGAAAGAAAAATCTTATTATGAGCTCCAACTCTCTACCTTGGAAGGTAGAGAGTATTTATATTCATTACATAAATCGCCACCTATCGGGCTGTCGATCAGGCATACAGTGGGTAAAGACCCGTCCGTCCTCCACGGTGTTACTTAAACTAGATACTACTTAACTTATAATAACCTACGACTACGAGCTTACTAACGATTACATATACTTGAGGTGACCGACTCTTTAATACTTGGATTTACTAAATCCTAACAGAAACATTTTTGCCTAGTGTGTGCCTATATGCAAACTATTTGGAGTTGCGATTATCTCGACCCCTAAAGAGAAAAAGAAAAGTAAACTAGAAGTAGAAAAGCATCCTATTGAGATAACCCGAAAACACATATTTAGTACATGAGTACGTAATTTAGTGTTATCAATGCTCCTAATTCATTGGTGCTTAAATGAATGTACCCGAAAACACATATTAGTTATGTGTCCCATTTAGCATTCAAAAGACATGAGATGCAATGAAAACGGGTTTTACTTTGTATTAATAATGAAAAAGCGATTTCTCCTAGACGTGAGAAATTGCTTTTGTGAAATTGATACGGGAAGGTATCATCCTTTTAGAAAACATTTTGAAAAGAGGTTTTCTTTGAAAATGTGTATGTAGTTATGTGGTTGTGACAAAAAAAATAAGAAAGCTATAAGTGGAAAACTTATCTTGGGTTTTGAAAATTCCCGTATTGTTTGTGATTTGTGCGTGAAATAGAGATCCTAAACTCAGAAAGAAGAAGGCTAGTGTTTACATACCTTGTAGAGTCAAATAAGTTACGACGTTTGTTCCATTATACCAAGACCAAGACGAAGTAGGTTGAATTGTTCTTGCTTCAATGGTTTGGTGAGGACGTCGGCTATGTTGTCTTCGGATGCTACCTTCTCAATAGAGATGTTCCCCTTTTGAACATTGTCTCTTAAGAAGTGATGACGAATCTCTATATGCTTTGTGCGAGAATGCAATACCGGATTCTTGCTTAAGTCGATGGCACCTTTGTTGTCACATAGGATGGCTATGTCGCTTAGATGAATATCGTAGTCGACTAACGCTTGTTTCATCCATAGTGCTTGTTGGCATGCTTTGCCAACGGAGACGTACTCGGCTTCGGTTGTTGATATTGCTAGTGCCGTTTGTTTCTTAGAAAACCAAGATGTTAAACAACATCCCATGAAAGTACATACCCCACTTGTACTTTTTCTATCAACATAATCACCTGCATGGTCAGAATCTGCATATACAATTGTTTCTACTCCCGTGCCCTTGGGATACCATAATCCTAATTGTGTTGTACCCTTAATGTATCTAAATATTCTTTTTACGGCTTCTAGGTGTGATGTTTTAGGGTCTTCTTGAAACCTAGCACATAAGCAAACACTAAACATGATATCCGGCCTACTTGCCGTGAGGTAGAGAAGACTACCTATCATGCCACGATATTTAGTATTATCGACGGATTTGCCGTCTTCATATTTTGTGAGTTTGGTGTCGGATGACATTGGTGTCCTAATTGGTTTCGACTCTTCTAGACCGAATTTCTTTAACATCTCCTTTATGTATTTAGATTGATTAAAGAAGATACCATCTTCTACTTGTTTGATTTGTAGACCAAGAAAGAAACTAAGTTCTCCCATCATACTCATCTCGAACTCGTCATGCATGATTTTAGAGAAATCATCACACATGTCTTGACAAGTGGATCCGAATATAATATCATCTACATATATTTGCACTATGATTATATGTGACTCTCTTTTCTTAGTAAAAAGTGTGTTGTCAGCTAACCCCATGGTATAGTTGTGTTTAATTAAAAATGACTTGAGTCTATCATACCAAGCTTTTGGAGCTTGTTTAAGACCGTAAAGGGCTTTCTTTAATTTATACACATGTTTGGGTTTTTCAAAATCGATGAAGCCCGGAGGTTGAGCTACATATACTTCTTCATTAATGAAACCATTTAGAAAAGCGCTTTTGACATCCATTTGATAAAGCTTTAGATCATTAGCACAAGAATACGCAAGAAGTATTCTTATAGACTCTAATCTAGCCATGGGGGCATAGGTCTCATCAAAGTCTATTCCTTCTTGTTGGTTATACCCTTGAGCAACGAGTCTAGCCTTGTTCCTAGACACTACTCTGTTTGCATCTAATTTGTTTTTATAAACCCATTTGGTTCCTATTATGGTTTGATTACTAGGCGGAGGGACAAGTGTCCAAACATCATTAGACACAAATTGATTTAATTCTTCTTGCATAGCCATTACCCAACTCTCATCTTTTATGGCTTCTTGTGTATTCTTAGGTTCTATGGTTGAAACGAAGCAAAACAAGCTACTTTGGTTTTGAACTTGAGACCTTAATGTTCTTTCATTTAGCTTTCCTATGACCTTATTGATGAGTGTGTAAATACTCATCATTTTTAGTCAAATCTGAACTGCAAAACGTTTAAAAATGCTCAGATATGCATCAAAATACTGAAAATATTCCAAAATTGCATTTTATATGTTTCAGATGCAAAATGTTTAAAATCAGATGAAAAACGAGCTAAGTTTGCATAATTGGCAGTTTCAGTCCCCCAACTTTCAAAAAAATAGCAACTTTAGTCCCTGGAATTTCAAAGATTGACAGGATTTACCCCTGGACATTTTAAATTGGAAAATGAACATTTTTAATCCTTTGGTAATTCTAAAATTGGTCCTTTTGATAAATTTTGGAAATTTCAAGTTTAGTCCCCGGAGTTTCACATTTGGCAAAAATGGCCCCTACATTATTTGAGATTTGCAAGATTGGTCCTTGGAGTATTGGGGATTGTCAAGTTTAGCCTTGGAATACAATTTCAGATTTTACATGAGTGGTCCCTGCAGTTTTGAATTTTACATGTTTGATCCCTTAACTAAACCTTGTGTCCATTATTAATCCCAAGCCCAACCCAAATTAAACCCTTTGACCCGGTCCAACCCTTTACCCACGTTTGAAACAAATAAAAAAATCCACTCACGGGTTACCTCTCATCATCACCTTCCCCTGCTCCTACACCTGCAACCAACTCCCACCTCCATCATCTCACCCTACTCCACGCCTTGTCCCCTCCAACCACAACCCTCCAAAGCATCATTAAATGCATCTCCTCCTAACACTCTATCTCAGTACCAACTGGCAAAAAAGAGGTTTCCCGCCAAAAGCCATCAATGGCTAAAAGCCAATCAAGTGATCCAACGGCTCAGATTAGTGGTGGGATTTGCTCAAAGGACACGTGGGAAGACCTTTTGATGTATAAATAGAGAGGAGAAGGCAGAGAGAGGGAGTCAGTCAGTTTTTTTTAGTTAGTTTATTTTTAGTTTTTTTAGTTTTAGTCTAGATTTGTTTCAAGTTCTAGTACCCTTTTACTTTTGTTGTCATTTAATTTACATGTACTTGTTAATTTCAGTTGAATGCAATTTCAATTCTTGCAACTTTCGTGTGGAAGTATTTGTTTTTTTTTATGTTCATCAGCTCAATCTGTTCTCAGTTAAATGCTTATTTCAAATATGCTTATCCTCTATTTACATTCTGTTTAGTACAAGTTTACCTTAGGCATTAAGCTCAGTTGTAACAAAGAAGTTTCCTAGTCTCTTTTAAAAATTCAGTTTTTCTTTTTAGTTAGGACTCCCCAAGGGAGTGTTTGGTTAAAGCTTTTTAATAGTCTAAAAAGTTGGTTTTTACCCACTTGACTTGCAAAGTCAAACATCCCATTAAGGTTTTAGTCAAGTTTTAGAAGGTGGAAATTGTTTTGATAAAAATCTGTGCAAGTGTGGAAGTGTGAGAAGTTTCAGTTTTCAAAAAAAAGAAAAATTTATCCTTAGTGAGTCCTTACACACCATTCTTATTAATTTTCTCACTTTACAAGCATTAAGGGTCATGGTAGCTTGGATTAAGCTTGGATTCAAAAGCTGCATTTGGCCATTTTGGTGCTGCAACAGAGCACACTCAGTCACATAAGTCAATCCCAACATCTTATTTATAAGTTGTTAAAAAAGGCTCTCTCTTGGGCCTAAATCAGTATATGAGCAGCTTATTTTTAAGCTATTTCCATCCCCCAATCAGTTTTTATGACTCTTTGCTATGCTAACTTCATCCTTGCAGCATCTCTTTTGTTTGGGAGCTTCATTCTCAGCTTATAAATAAGCACTAAACAGGCCACCCATAGGTTGTATTCAGCCTGCACAATTAAAGCAGACTCATTTTATGCAGCTTATAAATAAGCTGTGAACGGCTTATTCAACCAATCTATTTGGGGGCAAAAGCTTGTCAGCTGGGTAGACTTCAAGTTTCTATAAGCTCAAGAGCTCATTCCCTCTGTAGCTTATGCAGAATAAGCTCTAAAGTGAGCACCTTGGCCCTGTCCACTGCTGCAGTCACATAGCAGCTAAGCAAGTAACTTTCCTGTTCCAAGTGCTTATTTAGGATTAGTTTTGCTTATTTAAATTCCTTAGGATCCCATAGGATGATTTAGAATAGGTTAGATTGTATTTCAGCTTATTTACTTGCTTTTATAGTCTAGTTTGCTTATTTGCTCCATTTTGCTAGTTTAGGATCTCCTTAGTGTAAATTGTAACCCACTGTTTTTCCTTGTCCTTTGCTTATTCTCAGCTTATCTAGGGTCATTTCAGTTTAAATGTTATTGCTTTATGCTCATGAAGATTTCCCAACTGCTTTTTGTTCATATCAGTTCATAAATGGGTGTTTGGTTGAGTACTTATTGAGGTCCCAAGTTATAAAAGGGTGTTTGTTTGTTCTGTCCAAGCAGCGGATAAATAAGCTGTTCAGTGGCTTAATTTCAGTATTTGTAAGTCTAAGTTTTTGTAAAAAGGTTGTCATTTGGTCTCTTGTTCAGTTGCAAGTAGAAAAAACCAAAAAGAAAATAAAATTGCAAAAAGGGTAAAGGCCAGGATTCGAACCTGTGACCTCTAGCCTTCCACGACCACAACACCACACGCTTTACCAACTGCCCTTGGGACTTGTCTCATTAAAACCTTGCACTATTAAATACTTAAGGTATGTGGGCAGTTTTCTTTATAAGGCCTTTTTAGCTTATTAGGCAGCTTATTTCCAAAACAACCCCATGTTTTCTTATTTTTCCTAGGTCCAGCATAGATCAAAGTAGTTTTTGTGATTTTTTTTAGATTTTTCTCAAAATGCTTAGTATTTTTAATCATTTAATTAGAGTAAAATAGTTTTTAATTCATAATAAATAATTTAAGAGTCGAAAAAATACCCGGCTTTTTCCTAAAATTTTCTTTTGTCATATAGTACGTAGGAAAATTGTTTTTACACTTGTAGGACTTTTATTTCACAAATTTTACGTTTTTGCTTGCGCACTCGCGTAATTTTTAGACTTAACGTACGTTTTTATTTTAAATCACGTTTTTAGATAATTTAAGTTTACGTTTTAGTTAAAATAGTTTATTTAAGTTATTTTGTTTTATAAAATCACAAAAACATCATTGTAAAAATAGTGATAGCGTTTATTTAATATTTTTTATCTTTTTAATCTCCTTTAATTTGCATTTAAGCCGTTGTAATTTGTTGGTTTTTCCTGTAGTTACAATATCATTCAAATCCCTTTTTCGTTCAAATTTCTCGATCACTATTCGTAGGGTGATCCATTGCATAGCTCGCTGGGACATAACGACCCGGGGAAACACTATACTCCCCAGACCTTCATTGAGTTCGTTCCTGAACCGTTTTAAGTTTCTTACAGTCGGCCATTCACAAGTGGTCGGCTTGAGTGAGAAAACTTGACTGTTTGGGAGCGGATCACTTATCTACGGGGTGATCTTTGGACTCTTTAATGTTTATGACTTCATCATTTAAAGGTTCTTCTTCTTCATTTATCTTTTTCTTTATTACTATAGCTTCACTTTCTACAATCTCGTCATCGACAAGAGGTGGAGAGGGTTTGGTTGGACTTTCATCAAATTTTATATTTAATGACTCTTCTACCTTCATTGTTTCTTTGTTTAATATGACGTAAGCTTTGCTATTTGGAGAGTAACCTAGAAAGATACCTTCGGTTGATTTAGGATCAAACTTTGTAAGGTAATCTTTAGTGTTAAGAATAAAACATTTGCTTCCAAAGACTCTAAAGTGATTTAACGTAGGCTTTTTGCCTCGGAGTAACTCACATGGAGTTTTACCTAAGATTGGTCTAATTAAGACTCGATTGAGTATGTACGTTGAAGTATCAACGGCATTACACCAAAACTTTTGAGGTATGGATTGTTCATTAAGCATGGTTTGACTCATTTCTTGTAGGGTTCTATTCTTTCTTTCTACTACCCCATTCGATTGTGGAGTGCGTGGAGCCGAGAAGTTGTGAGTAATACCATTAGCGTCACAAAAGGCTCCAAATTGCACTTCATTATCGAATTCCCTACCATGATCCGTCCTGTTGGAATCACTCCAAAACCTTAATTCAAGTGTTAGTGATTCATATGTAATAGTTAGCTTATTATGGCCTTTATGTTTGTTATTAAGCTTAGGCTTATGTAGAAGGCCCATAAGCCTAGGCCTATGTCCAATAAGGAAAGGAAGGGACTAGGAGTGTTGCCCTAGCTCCCTCTCCTATAAATACTCTTGTATAACCCTCACTTGAGGGTTGGTTGTTCAATTTATTCTCTCATTCACTCCTACGCATAACCGGCTTATTCCATACGTGTGTGTGTGTTTGATTATTGTTCAACCGATCATTATTCTTCATCTATTTCTACATATTGATGCTTGTGTTACTAATATGGTGACCTAACAGTGGTATCAGAGCCAAATAGTTGGGTGAACATATTTGTTTTTGAAGTTTTTTTTGTTTTGTGTCGTACGCGTAGAACAGGTTTCAACTTTGGTTCGCTTAAAAACACATTTTTTACACTTTTTAATCCAAGATTCTTGTACTTTCAACATTTTAAGGTGTTAAAATAACTGTTTTTGGCAAAAAGTTTCAAACTTTACGCGTGGATCATTGTTTTTAAGCTAGTTTTTGTACGAGGGTTTCGTTCTACGCATAACTGTTTTCTAAGCTTTGGATCATCAAGTTTCACACTTTTGTGTTATTTTGGTGATATTGAAGCTATCTCATCACAAAAATCTGGTTTGGAAACATCATTTGGCAGAAATCATTTTTTGGCTAAATTCTACGCGTAAGAAAACCCTAATCTTACGCGTAACTTTTCCTTGGTTTGATCTTCAGTTTTCGTGGTTTACTCCGTGTTTTCTTGCTTGGATAAGCCTGCAAACACGTCGACTTTGGATATCTTTTGCACTGTGATAGTGTAAAAGATCATTTGGGCAAAACCCTAAAATTACGCATAAGCATAAGCTTACGCGTAGAATTTTTACGCATAAGATTTATCTTACGCCTAAGCCTTGTCTTACGCATAAGTTAATCCTACGCCTAAGTTTTCTACGCCTAACTTCTTGTTTACGCATAACTTTAGTGTTTTCTCATTACTTACGCGTAAGCTAAATCTACGCGTAACTCTTGCTGTTACGCGTAACTTTGGTGTTTTTACGCATAAGTGTTATTTTGCCTTCACGTGATTTCTACGCCTAAGGATACTTCATCAACAACGGTTCATTCGAATACAAAGATCCATTAACAACACAAGTTTTCATCATGTCACAACCACCATACTCTAACCATTTCCCTTACACTTATACTCAACGACAACAACAACTAAGTCCACAACATCAACAATTTAATCATCAACAACAAATTTATCAACAACAATTTAATCAACAACTTGCAGCAATTCCAAACCTCTAATGGTTCAACCACCACCAAGTCTTCAAGTACAACCCTACACAAACGATTTCAATCAACATCCATCGAGGAGCACTATGAAGGAACCCACTTGGTTTGCAAAGATGTGTGAAGCTTTAAGCAGCCAACAATCAATTCATGAGGCTGGATCACTTGATACACCTCCAATGCTCACTCCAGGAAACTACGATCAATGGGTGATTAGGATCTTTAGGTTTTGTGATCTGAAGAAGCCACATGGAAAGTTCTTAAAGAAGGTTATCTTGGAAGGTCCATTTCAGATGCCTACCATCGTTACACCCGGAGATCCAAATGCTAATCCACCAAGAGATGATCAATCAAACATTGCTACAGTCGCACAACTGAATGCAGAAGAACTTCTACACTATGAAGCTGATGAGCTTGCAATGCAATATATCCTTTTAGGATTACCAAACCCAATTCTTCGAAGTGTTGATGCTCAAAAGACTGCAAAAGCAATGTGGGAACACATTCATCTTCTTATGGAAGGAACTGAACTCAATCAGGAGGATATGGAATCCAAAATTTACTTGGCTTATGAACACTTCGTGATTGAATTAGGAGAGACACTAGAGTCGTATCATCATCGATTCTCAGACATCATAAATGATTTGGATAAACACAAAATCATCATGCCAAGAATTGCCGTTAATACTAAGTTCCTGAGTAGTCTTGGTCCTGAATGGGAGAAGTATGTCATTTTTCTCCGTCAAGCGAAGAATATGCATCATGCTACATACGGATTGTTGTACGACTATTTGAAGCCTCATCAAAAAGAAGTTGATAAGGAAAGGATTCTCCGTGCTCAAACTGCTTCACCTTCACTTCCGGATAATCAACAACTTGCTTTGTGGGCTCAAACTAGTCATCCTCCTCAACCAGCAACTCAAACAACTGCCACAATCACACCATATGATCCATTACAGCAACAATCTCAACAAACTCAATTGGTTCCATACAACAACAACAATGCTCAAGCATTTTTCAGTGAAGCTAATGAGGAATCCGATCCGTTCGAAGCATTGCAACAAGGATTTGTTATGATTGCTAATGCTTTTAGCCGTTCTACAAACAAATCTAACAATCGCATTCGTTCCTCATCAAACACAAGGAATCAGGCTGTTGTAAACAATGGACGAGTTGAAGTTCAGAATCGTGGTTATGGTCGTCAGATGGGCGGTGGTCAAGGGTTTAATGCTATGGGTAGGAATAACAACAGAGCTCAAGTGGTTGAACAGGGAAATGCTCAGAATGGGTTGAATGGTCTTCGATGCTACAACTATAATGAGAAGGGACACTTGGCTAATGCATGCCCAAAGCCGAGGACTAGGGGCAGTGCTTATCACAAGGAGGCTTTACTTTTGGCTCTTAAGGATGAAGCTGGTGGAACTCTCACAGACAAAGAACAGAGCTTTATGGCAGATGCAGACTCAGATGATGATATGGAGGACTTGCAGGCCAATGCAGCAGTTATGTTGATGGCTAATATGCATGAGCTACACATGAGTGACATAGGCCCAATGTATGACACTGATGGCTTGTGTCAGGTACCCGAACAAACCATATTTATCTCTGATCTAATATCTCCGCCAACATCTGAATCCGGCGAGGCTCAGAATGTTCAAAATGAGTCGTCCACATCTCATTCTGACGATTCTCAACTAGACCCCGTAGTTACATTTGACGATCAAGATGACCTTATGGTTACCTTTGATAATCAAATTGACTCCGTGGTTATACTTGAGGATCTGAATAATGATCATGTTGTGAATCACGTTGAACACGCTGAACCTTTGCCTCATCCAGATCTTGCTCTATTACTTAAAGACCACCAATCCCGAATGGAAGAATGTTATGCATTAAATCAGGACTTAAAAAGTAAAAATGCACTGTTAACCAGGGATTTTGAATGCTTACTAATGCAACTCAATTTTTTCAAAACTCAAGAAAAACGTGAAAAAGGGTTTGAAGCCGCTTTTGCCAAATCACACCAAAACGAACAATATTTAGAACGACAGATGCGTGATCTAGCCGCTTCGAAGAATGCTTTATTGTCTCAGATAGAACAACTGAAACATGAACATAAACAACAAATTAACACTCTTACTTTGGAAAATAAAAAAGCCAAGGATGAGTTGTTAACTTGTCAAAAACAGTTCTCTGCATACAAGAAGCATTCAACGAAACGAATAGATGACCAACTGGAAGAAATTGTTGGCTTACAAAACAAACTCAAAGAGTTTCGAAATATTGTTTACAAACATGGTGATTCAATCACAACTATTCAAAAGTTTACTTTAAAACCCAATCCAGATGGATATGGACCGAATCTTGCTGATTACAAACCTAAGCTATCAACCAAAGCATTCAAACCAAATCCTGAAGTTTCTAGTGCAGAATATAAAATTGATGATTCTGTTATGAGTGTTGTTGAATATCATCGTCAAGAGGAATTAGATGCAGAAGACGAGAGTCGATCAAAATTAAAAACTGTTGTTTACAACAAACCTTTTAACTATTCAAAAGCTGTCACTTTCGTCGAACCAACGGATTCCTCTAACACACCAAGGCTTATCACAAAAACGTCTGAGTCTTCTAATGTTAATCCCAAACCAAATTATGCACAAATTTATGGTCCTTTACCTTCCATCAGTGAAGTAAACTCAAAACCCGAAAATCGTCAAATTCTTAGATATTTTGACCTTTTCCAGGATGACCTCAAACTTTTAGAACATGAGATTGAATTTCACTCTGAAATAAAAGTTGAACATTTTCAATCGCCTCTGGCGCGAGAACAAAGAGACATTTTTCAGAAAAGACTTTTACCAAATGTTAAAAATTTGAAAAATTGTGCATTATATTGGGAAAAGGAATTTCATAAGGAACTTGGATTGATGAAAGTCGTTTTCGAGAAAACAGAAACATCTATTTTGAATACTAAACGTAAAAAGAAAATGTTACGAAAAGATGTTGATAGACTCTTGGAAGATGTTATCTGTGCTGATATCCATAATGTTGTGTTCTTGAATTCTTTGCCATATGCATCTGATTATATCTCTGCTGATACTGTTGATTCTGTTGTAATTGTTGAGAATTCTGATAACGTGCATCAGATCGAGTCTTTAAAAGCTGAAAATGAACGATTGATAAACGAGCTTTCAAATGCAAAATGTCGTCTTCAATGGTGTCAAAAAGATTGTCAAAATCGTGAACTTGCTTTGCAAAACAAAATCAACCAGTTGCAATCCAAAACGTTTAATCCAAAATTTGAGCAACTGGATGATCAAAACGTATCTTTGAAGTGTCAAATCTCAAAATATGAACAAGAACTTGCAAAAGTTAAACAGGAATATGGTGTCATATTTGATTTACTTAAAAAGACTCGTGATGAAGCATCAAACGAACTTGATCATTTTCTTGCACACACTAGAGAAGTAATGAATTTTTCTGGTAATCTTCGTTCTGAAAATCAAGAATTGGTGCACACTATCTTTAAGTTAAGAGAAATGTTAGGAAAGTATGAACAACTTCCGCCTACCGTTATTAAGAGAATAGCACCTGTAACACTTAGTAATCGTGAACCCAGATTGCCTACTGACAAAACACAAGTAACTAATGTGCTTCCCTCTACTGAAACAGGACTAGTTTCTTCTTTTCCAAACGTCCGCACTTCACAGCCTAGGAGCACTACATCGAAGAATAGGAAGTTGCGACCTAAGAAAAGATCAATAAGGAATGCTAAAGTAGAAGAACACCCTAGGACTATGAATAAGACTCACGTTTCTACCACTTTAGATATTGCGTCTGACAAATGTAATAGAAAAAGTGATGTAACGAATGCTAAACCTTTAAGTACTTTTGATATTCAGTCTGAAGCATCTTGTGTTATTTGTCGTAAAAGTATGAATTCTGATTGTCATGATAAATGTGTTGCTAAAGCTATCATCTCTCGTTTAAGGAATCCTAAGAATCGGAATACCTCTAGGCCCACTAATGCTTCTAAGTCTGTGCTTGGTAACCGCCATCTTTAGATTCTAAGAAACGCATTGATATCCCTGTAGCTCCAGTATCACCTCCAAAGATTGTTGTACCACCTAGTGCCTTCACTAAGACTAAAGCAAATACTAGTTGGAGATGGCAGAAATGGGTATATAACACACTAGGATTTAAATGGATGCCTAAAATAATTGATGTGTATATTTCTCCTATAACTGCTTCGGAACCCTCTAACATTTCGGGTTCCACATCTACTTCTATTCCATCTGTGTTGTCTGTGTGTAATGCAGGTGATATAGATCATTCTTTGGATTGTTGATAGCGGATGTTCCTGACATGTGACAGGCAATCTTAAACTGTTATCAAACTTTATTTCAAAGTTCATTGGCACTGTTAGATTCGGGAATGATCACTTCGCAGCTATCATGGGCTACGGAGATTATATTAATGGCAACATCGAAATTAGCAGGGTTTATTATGTGGAAGGCCTCGATCACAATCTCTTTTCTGTCGGTCAATTCTGTGATGGAGATTTAGAAGTTGCTTTTAGGGAGAAAACTTGTTTCATTCGTGATCTACAAGGAAACGATCTTATGTCAGGCTTGCGTAATTCAAGTCTCTACACTATCTCTATGCAAGACATGGTTGCTTCATCTCCCATCTGTTTACTTTCAAAGGCTTTCATCAACAAAATCTTGGCTATGGCACCGTCGTCTCTCACATATAAACTTTCAAACCATCACCAACCTTGCTCGACACAAACTTGTTGAAGGTCTCCCGAGATTCCAGTATTCTAAAGATCACCTTTGCTCAGCTTGTAAAGAAGGGAAAAGCACTCGTGCTCATTTTCCTTCAAAGGTGGAACACAGCTCTCAGCATATGCTTCATCTTCTTCACATGGATTTGTGTGGCCCGATGCGGTGCAAACGATTAATGGCAAACGCTACATCTTAGTAATTGTTGATGATTACTCACGATGGACTTGGGTCTACTTCCTTCGAAGCAAAGATCAAGCTCCACAGATGATCATCACCTTTCTCACGAAAATTCAAGTTCAGCTCCGAAACACTGTCCGACAAATCAGAACAGACAAAGGAACTGAATTTGTGAACCAAACTCTTCGTGAATTCTATGAGAAAGTGGGAATCGAGCATCAAACATCTATTGCACGTACACCAGAACAAAACGGAGTTGTTGAAAGACGAAACCGAACGTTAGTGGAAGCTGCAAGAACAATGTTAATCAATGCTAAACTCCCAGATTACTTGTGGGCAGAAGCTGTATCAACTGCATGCTATACTCAAAACTGATCTATGATTACAAAACGCCACAACAAAACACCTTTTGAGCTTATCCACAACAGAAAACCGAATCTCAAACACTTTCATGTATTTGGATCTCTTTGCTACCCAAATAATGATCGTGATAACTTTGGAAAGCTAAAAGCCAAAGCGGACATTGGAGTCTTTATTGGATACCGTGAGAATTCTAAAGGTTACCGGATCTAGAATCGTCTTACTAAGGAAGTTATGGAAACGATTCATGCTAATTTTGATGAGCTTACAGAAATGGCTTCTGAGTATAACAACTTGGAACCCGGTCACAACCGCTTAAACTTCCCTCAAACCCCATCATCAGCTGAACAAAACCCTAGCTTACTCGTCAACAAATGGAAAGGCTATTTGCTCCGCTGTTCAGTGACGATATTGATGAACGTGCTCCAGGTGTATCCGGTGTTTCCGCTGCTCAACCTGATACTACTATTATACCTGATACACCTACTACAACAACTACTGTTGAAGAAGAACCACCAGTTGACTCTACAACAACAGTTGAACAAACTGCTTCCAACAATGATGAACCAGCTGATGATGTTCTTAATGAAGTACCCCCACCTGCAGATTTTGATCCAAATGCGTTCTTTAATCCGTTTGCTAATGAAACTGCTGCATCAGATGTCGCGGAATCATCAACAAGCCATTTGAATCCTCAAAATCTGCACAATGTATACCAACATCAACCCTCGACTCATCGTTGGACAAAAGACCATCCTCTCGAGAATATTATTGGCAACCCTAATCAACCAGTGGTTACGAGACAACATCTTCACACAGACGGTGAACACTGCATTTATGCACTCACTGTCTGCCAATCTGAGCCTAAAAACATTAAAGACGCAATGACAAAAGACAACTGGATTGAATCCATGCAAGAAGAACTCAACCAATTCAAACGTCTTGAAGTATGGGAACTGGTTGAAAGACCAACAGGAGTCTACGTCATTGGTCTCAAATAGATTTGAAAGAACAAATTGGATGCTGAAGGGAACGTAATCAGAAACAAGTCACGTCTGGTGGCTAAGGGTTATAGACAGGAGGAAGGCATTGACTTTGAAGAATCATTTGCTCCGGTTGCTCGTCTTGAAGCTGTTCGGATATTTCTAGCATTCGCGGCACACTTGAATATAACGGTCTTTCAGATGGACGTCAAGACTGCTTTTCTCAATGGAAATTTGAAAGAAACGGTTTATGTCAGCCAACCAGAAGGATTCGTTGATCCCGAATTCCCGAACCATGTCTACAAACTGAACAAAGCTCTGTACGGACTCAAACAAGCTCCTCGGGCGTGGTACGATAAGCTCCCATCCTTCCTCATTGCCAATCACTTCACCAAAGGTTCGGTCGATCCAACTCTTTTTATACAATATCACGGGGCACATATTTTAATTGTTCAAATTTACATGGATGACATTATTTTTGGGTCAACACATAAAAAGTACTCAATCGCTTTTGCAAAACTAATGAAGAAACATTTTGAAATGTCCATGATGGGTGAACTTACGTTCTTTCTAGGACTGCAAGTTCATCAATCACCCCGTGGTATTTTCTTGAGTCAGTCCAAATATGCCCTTGAAATTCTTAACAAATTCGGAATGAAAACTTGTGACACCTATGCCACACCAATGACTCACACCAAGAAGCTAGACGCTGATTTACATGGGAAATTGGTGTACCCTACAAAATACCGTAGTATTATTGGGTCTCTCATGTATCTAACAGCTAGCAGACCTGACATTGTCTTTGCCGTATATCTCTGCTCCCGTTATCAGTCAAGACCAACTGAAACCCACCTCTCCGAGGCTAAAAGAATCCTTCGATACATCAAGGGAACCATTAACTTGGGGATCTGGTATCCGAAGGATTCTGGTTTTGAACTAATCGCTTTTTCAGATGCTGATCACGCAGGATGTTTAGATTCGCGGAAAAGTACTTCAGGAGCATTACAATTTCTTGGTGACAAACTGGTGTCATGGCAATCGAAGAAGCAGGACCGTACATCGCTGTCATCAACAGAATCAGAATATGTAGCCATGTCGGCGTATTGTGCTCAAGTCATTTGGATGAGAACACAACTCAAAGACTATGGTTATGTATTTGACAAAATCCCGATGTACTGCGACAATCGGAGTGCTATTGCGATCTCGTGCAACTCAGTTCAACACTCGAAATCAAATCACATCGATCTTCGCTATCATTTCATCAAGGACCACGTGGAACAGGGTACAGTTGAATTATACTTCATGGGTACAGAATACCAATTGGCAGATCTTCTCACCAAAGCCTTAGCTCCTGCTAGGTTTAATGAGTTGGTCCACCGGATTGGTATGCGGTGTTTGACTCAAGAGGAACTGGATGAACTCTTAAAACATTCTTAAAAACCAGTCAAACACCAAAATCTCTTTTGTAAATATTTTTCAAAAACAAAATAAAAAATATATAAAACCTGATAAAACAACAAAAATATTCTTCTATCTATCTCTCTTTATACATGGCAAGTACATTTCTTCCGTCAACACTCTAATCTTTTAAAATTCAGTATTTTTTTCGATCAAGTGTTGAGGGGGAGAAATTAAATACTTAACCGTTTCATAAAGTCATTGTACTTGCATGTTATTTTTCCCGGTTGTTTCTTTAAATGGTGGTCACATTTCTGGTTTATAGACACTCCTCGGACTAAAATTTATAACCTTTCATTATTTCTTAAGCCAAGGGGGAGTGTCGTCAAAACTCTTTCCAGATATCTTTTGTTTTGTAACCAAAATAGAAGTTAAAGGCATTGGATGAAAATGGTAAAGGTGGAGGGACTAAAACTGTCAAAATCTTAAAGTTATTTCTAATAAAACATCCCACCTAACTTTAACTCTTCACATTTATTACTCACACCAAACCAATCCTACGCCTAAAATTAAAACTGCAAATCCGAGTTCTTGATCATCAATTTGTAAGTGTTTTCATGATCTTAACGTATTTACAAACAATGGTTTTGAATCTTTTACAAATCCAACGGTTAAAACGTGAGATATGAGTGATTTTGTGTTCTACGCATAAGCGTATGAACACATAATCAAGATTGTGTGTTTGTGGTTAAAAAGGATAGTGTCAAAACGTTTATATAACATCATTGAAACTATTTTGATCATAAAAACACACCCAGATACATGAATTGAGTGATTTTGTCAATTAGGGTTTATGCGTTAAATTGGGTGTTTTCAAATGAGAACGTTTTTGGTTATAAAGATTGTTATGTGTTGTTGTTTACAAGATGAATTGATCATATCCATGTTTAGAATCAACCCAGAAACACTAATTGATTGATAATTAGAAATTAGAGTTTAACGTTCTTGATATTTAGGTATTTTTGACTCGTTGCGAATTTGATGTTAAAACTTGGACAGAACAACTTCCTTAACTTCTTAGAACTACCAGAACAAGATTTGTGCAATTCCTATGGCTAGTTAACTTAGGCGTAATTCTTGAACTTTAGGGTTTAGGTTACGCGTAAACTATTTCTACGCCTAACTGTTTGAATGAGTGTTCGTGATTAAATCTGTTATAGAATGAATGTATGTGTTAATATTGATGCTATGATGTACTTATTTCAGGTTTGTTTCAAGTGAAAATTCAGAATCAAGGTTACTAGCAAACTACGCATAAGGATCACCTTACGCGTAGAAGGTTATGCGTAAGAGTAATCTTACGCGTAAGGTTCTACATAAGGGACTACGCGTATCCTGTGAAGGATATGCGTAAACAGTGACCTCTACGCATAAGGTCTACTCATATGAGTAAGCCTTACGCGTAAGGTTTATATACGCCTACACGTAAGCTCTACGCATAAGGTCCCCTTTTTCCTACGCGTAATATTTCTTACGCGTAAGTCAAGAGCCTACGCATAAGCTTGCGTCTATGCGTATATCACTCCTGTTTACGCATAAGCTTGCCATTTCTACGCCTAAGCCTTGTATAACCTTTATTATGAATTGTTACGCGTGCAAACTTGTAAATAAATAAATCATAACGCCACGAAACCAATAGTGTCACTAATAAGCTTAAACGTTTAATATGTTGTGAAAAATAAGTGATAACATGGAGTTTAAAACTTAAAGTTAATTAACTCACGTAACTTATCATGACTTCATTGGACTATTGGACATACAAGTGACTTTGGACTCGTAACAATCATCGACATATCACATTCAATAAGTGGACAATAAAACCATCTGTTGACTAACATAATGTCTTTCGATATGTTGGTTCTTTTGGCTAAATATCTTTCAGATCACGACATGGACGCTCAAATGAACGTGGATGCACCAAATGTTCTCACCGTTGCTGATATCTTCCCTAATGGCTATCCGATGAAGATTGGAAAGAACAACCTTCATGTTGACTTTGAAACTCTCACCTGCTCAGAGTCTTCTTGCTTAATTGATGTGGATATTCTGAAGAATCATCCTTATCAGAACATGCTCTGCAATTCTGCTACAGTGCAGGAGATCTACATTCACCAGTTCTGGAATACAATGCAAAGGATCAAAGGTCAAAGTGCGGTGACAGGGACGCTCAATCACAAACAAGTTACCATCACACATGCAGACTTAAGGGCTGTTCTTCTCATTCCTGACATCGATCCAACCGAATTCAATGCCACACCAACTGAAGAGACAGTTTTGCAATTCTTGATCGATATTGGTTATGATGAAGCTACAAGAGTAATCACTAAGCATTCACATGTGGAGCTTAAGAATATTCCTCAACCGTGGAGAACTCTCTACATCATCATCACCAAATCTGTTTCTGGTCGTGACAGTGGCTATGAGCATCCCAAGCTCATGGAACTGCAAATCTTTTGGGCATTGATTAACATGAAACACATTGAAATTGAAGCTCTGATATGGGACGACATGATGTCATTCCTCAAAAAGCTTAGCTCAAAGATTCCTTATATCAGATATACAAAACTGTTGATCCAAAGAGCACTTGGGCTTAATCCTGATATTCCCAAGAGACTCAATGACCCCAACAATCACGACATGTTGTCTGAACCTACTCTAACAGTCAGAATCAAGGAATCAACAACGAAGAAACAGGGTGCTGTGTTGCCGGATCACCTTCTGTCTGTTGAAATCAAAAAGCTCTACACATACAAAAGGTATCTGGTAGCAGTTAAAGAAGGAAAATTTGGTCATCTCGATGAAAAGTCTTCTGGCACACCTACAAGGAAAACTAGAAGAGGCAGTGCAGGAAGTGCTGCAAGCACTGAGAGTCAGAGGAAGTTCCCCAAGAAGAATCCTCCACGTAAAAGGATAGTTCCCTCTAAGAAAGCTGTTCCTATTCCCATTCCCAAACCTGAACCGCCAAGAAAGCTAGTGGATGAAAGCTCTGAGGAAACTGAATCAGACGATGAGGTCTTCTACTCTAAAACTGCAACCGATATTACTACTTCAGTAGCCAAACCTCCCAGTCCACCAGCTGAAAAAGGTAAAGGGAAAACTCCTGTGATTGAGCATGATAAGGAGAGCTCTGAAGAAGAACCAATAGATGAGCAAAAGGAATATCAAAGGAAGTTGAAGGAACTCAGACATAAACATCTTGCCGATGCATTCTTAAAAGATCAAACTCGTGGCCCTGGAGGTTCAAGCGGCGGTACTCAAGCCACACCAGTTCTTGATGCGGTTAATCAACCCGATAAGGGAACTGGTGCTACCATCACCCACGAACAACACCAACGGCAGATTGAGGATTCCATCAACTTTGATATTGAGGACTCAGAAACTGAAAAGACTGAGAAAACTCCTGCTGATGATTCTAAGGCTGATGATGAGGCTATGTCTGGAAAAGAAGAAGAAACCGCCTATGATCACTTTCTTCTAGACAGTCCCGCCCGTTCTAAGGAGGAAACTTCTGAACCACCGAAGGACCCCGAGTCTCCTCATGTCTCTTCATCATCATATTCGTCTTCTCACTCTTCACCACCACCATCCAGAAGATCAACCAGATCCACATCCAAATCAGTAAAGAAGCCAACAGACTCTTGGGTATCTCGGGCAAAGACGAGAATTGTTAAAGCTGTCAAGCAGGTCAGGAAGAAAGACGTGACCTACAAGAAGCCGAATTTTCTCGCTGACCAGATCACTTATCTTCATAAGGAGATAGACAAGATGTCAGTTGAAAGGGAGTTTGTCCAACAATTCATGAGACGTGATCATCAAGGGGAATTGAATGAAATGATTAAGGGCTACACTCATCAGTTCTTACTCGAAAAGATTCCGGGTGTGACAAGAGAGATGTTCAGCAGACAACTCTATCCGAATCTCCTACATTTGGCCAAGCAGACTATGAGATCAACACATATGACCGTAAACATCAACCCAGTTGATCCCATAATATTCTCAGATGCTGAATTGGTTAACAGGCTCCTTGCTCAGATGTCTAAATGATCCGCAACATTTACTTCTCACGAAGGTAAATTGTTTGAAGCGTTGCTTGAATACCAACTCAAATCAGCATGCAGAGAAGAAGCTGAAAGGCCTAAACGTCCAAGAGACGATGAAGATAAGGATAAGGACAAGGATAATCAACCTAAACGTCCAAAACAGTCTGGAGAACCATCTTCTATGCCACCACCACCCCGAAGGACCACACCACCAAGACGATCTCCTCCTCGCTCGTCTACTGACAAACCTCAGGATTCTGAGTTACCACCCCGGACTCAGAAAACCGGTGATCACTTTGAGTATACGGGTGGTGACGATGAGGAAGTCCATGAGCCCCAACAACAACCCACCTCTCCTAACAAAGCTAAGAAACCAGCATCCTCATCTAAGTCACATAAGAAGAAGAAGAAGTCACCTAAGGCTAATGTCGTATCATGGCTAGATGAAGATGACACCGATGAATACGACTGGTTTTCTACACTTGTTAACTATACTCCCTACCCACCTGAAGGTCAAGATTTGGAAGACGGTAGTACATTGGAGCATGCTAAACTACTGCAAGAAAAATTCCGAGTGAAGAAGATGACGAAATCAGAGTTAAAACGAATAAAAAATGAAGCTTTTCAAATACTCAAAGACAACTCAGAAAGTGCTATTGAAGTTGAGTATCACCTTGAAAACATAGCACGAGCCATGTCGAACAACATTGATTGGCTCAACCCTGAAGCAAACATCGACTTCACCAAAAGAGATAACCCTCCATACTACACCGACTGGTCTAAACCTCTACCAACGATTGGCCGACCAGATCAACCTAAGATTCCATTTCGATACTTCTTCAACAAAGATTTGGAATTTCTTCTACACGGTAGCAATGATTCAAAGAAATACGCTACATCACTTACACTTCCGTTCCCGGCAGCCATATACTCAAACTGTATAGCCATCGAGGAAAAGGCTACCTACATGTTCTCTAACAGTGTGGAACCATATGACCGTGATGCAATGTATGGGATTCACCATTGGCCGGAACGCCGACGAATCTACTACAAGAGCTGCCAGGTTCGAAAGTCTCAACATGAAGTGTTCAGTACTAAAGGGATCGTTGCTATTAAGCACGTTGATCTTTCGTCTAAATGGGACTACACTTTTCTTAAGAATATCGTGGTCAAAAGACAAGACGAAAGGGATTATGCATTCAGTGAAGCGGACTTTGAGAATTTGTCTCTCAACGACATTGAAGATCTGTATCTTTCCAAAGTACAGGGACGCATGAGACAATTCTCGACTGAAGTTCAACGTGAATACATCAAGTCCTTTCTTATCTTCATCAAAAGCATAGTAATCAAAGAACGTGTAGAAGATCTACAACTCGCTGTTGAATCATATCAGACCCGTGTCAACTTCACCAGACCTCAGCTAGAACTTCCCGACATCAACTAGCTTCCATAATACACTCTCATCAGCAAACCATTCGGAGTAGTTTATCGTAGTGAACTACAACGCAACTGCTTGATGACGTGTAGAGATCTTCATAAGTTTGGGGATCACACACTGAAGAAGGTCAGGGACGGATTAGCTTACAGGTTGAAGGATATACACGAAGACATTGGATCTCCGAAGCGATGGAATTCTCAGGACAGACGGGATGTGAAGAGGATCATCACCATGATTGATGAAAGGTTGTACAGAAGGGACCAGTTCAGAACACTGGAGAGCTTTGTAGGTGGTCGTCCCAGGATTACTCTCACCGGCTATCAACGCCCGGTTCGCATTCCTGGAAAGATTGATGGACTAGCTGGTACCCCTTAAACTGTTTCAATTTCATTATTAATTTGGATGTGTGATTGTATACTGACGATGGCTTGTGCACACATATCAGTGTACAACCCGTTCTTGTCAAGAAAGGACCCTGTGGTACGCTTCAGTGCCACAATCCTTATAAAAGGAGCGAAAGCTTCTTATTTTTGAGTAAAACCTATCAAACCTTTCAATTTTCAAAGGTTTTGCTCAAAAGAACAAGTACTTTCCCCTATGATTTTTCAAAACCTCAACCGTTAATATCACTTGTTGAGGGGGAGTATTTGACTTAAAAACTTTGTTCACAAACTGTTCTTTGTATAATCTTCCCACAAAACTCAAAATCATCATATTTATTCTCAACATTTCTTCAAAAATAACATTTATATGCCATTTTTGAGGGGAAGAAAAATATGTGATAAGAAATATGTTGTGTTTTGCTATTGAATTCTCGTGTGAAAAGACTTCAACCCATGAATTGACGGGAGCTGAACAGTCATACAATGAAAAGATTTGTAAAACCCTAAAAATACGAAAAGCGCTAAAAGACTATTTTACCCTTAAAATAGTCAAGATTATAGAATACGTAAAATGTATTAACACCCATTTAACGAAATTAAAATCTAAGTTATATATATATTTATAAACCTAACGTGTATATTGAGTAACCGACATTTTGGTACGACGAAAAACAAATGTCACGCGTGTAAAACATTATGATCCGTTTGTTTTGGTGTAATCCGAACACTTTGGGCCTCGTTTCCTTGTATCAGCCGAATACCAACATAAGCCACTTTGGGCCTCATTGGTTTTGTGAGCCGGATTGTATACGCTTAATCCTTGGGTCTCGTTCGTTTGAGTTACAAGCCGACCCATACACGCAAAAGCCCACATAGCCCGATCGCATACATGCATATATATATATATGACATAAATACAACAAATTGAAACCCTAGTTCACCCTCCCAAGAAAATATACACGGCAAACTCACAAAAGTCCTCCATCTCCATCTAAGTTTCTGTCGACTTCTAAGCAGCCAAGGCACAAGAAGGTTGTTCAATTTCCTGGTTCTCGTCCCTTTTCTTCTCCTTGTTGTCACGCTTCAAAGGTACCTTCATCACAATCCATCGTCTCTCTTTTACTCGTGAATCTGGTCATGGTTCTGACCTTCCATGCGCATAATATTCGCACCATTAAACATGTCACTTAAAATGCTAATCGAGACCTAGACTTATCATATAAAGTTGTACACAAAAATCATGGTATAAAATCAATATGTGTCGTATGTCTATACACTAAAGAAACCTAGTTATGAAACTGATCTTGACCCACTCGACATACCTGTTTTTCTTTTGATATTATCATGCCTAAGTGAATCATAAAACCATGAGTTCAACCCAGAATATGTCGACCTATATGCTATCATGTATTCTGTTGTGAACCTCGATTCTGGTCGTGTGTTATGACTCGTCATACGCCTGCTTTGTACCTTTATAAACGTTACTTAAAGAATTAAAACATGGCTAAGAGTTATCAAGTTTAAGGTTTGCATGAAATCATGGTAATGAAATTCTGTGTTCGTCGTCTATTTTGCTCCCAAATTTCTGTTTATGATACTAATTCTGGTCGTGGGTTTGACCCTACCATTCGCATGTTTTGTGCTTATTATCATGTCATCTAAGTGGTTAAAACAGAACTAAGACTAACCTAGTTTAGTGTCTACATGAAGTCATGCGTTAACATGTTTTATATGTTGCAAAGAATACATAAAATCTGGTCTTGTGTGTGTATTCTATGCGCATGCCTTTTAACTCCCTACTGTGTCACATAATGTTTAACTTTAATATGGATAAAACTATGTCATAGCTACACATAAATCATGAATCAACACCTATGCATATGTCGACATAAGTACTTAAGGCTGGCCCATAATCTGGTTGTAAACATCATCACGACACACTTTTCTTGTAGTCATTAGCATACTTAAATTGACCTTAAATCGTGTGTTTTTGGTTTGCATTAAATCGTGTCGAATAAAGTTAAGATTAGGGCTATTTCGATGGTATAAATGTGTACATGGTTCTGATTTGAGGATGCTATGTCTCGTCAAATAAGAGGTCACACAAAGGGTTTATAAACTTGCTTTAAAATCATAACTAAATGGTTAACAATGAATATACTAATTGTAATATAAAATCAAGGGTTTCATTGGTTTATTTAATTAGTGTCGTGTGGGGTCTAGTGCTTACCCATGTCTCGACTTAAATATATAACCTCATGGGATCATCTAAAATTAAACGAGTTAGAATATTATATGATGTGAAATTGAATAGGAATTGTGATACATGAACTCTATACTTTGAAGTATTATCTAATAAAGCCTTAAAATAAGATATTTGTTATATTAAACATTTAATTTTGCCATTTATCATTTGTAACCCTTAAGTTTGGCTAATTAATGATTATTACCCTAAAGTATTATAATTCCGTCCATTACTAAAAATGAGAATACGCTTATAACTCTAAAAATATTAATACGATTAATCCGTTACGACTTAAAGGAGCTAATAAGTATTATACGAATCGTAATCCGTGTAGATTCATTGAAGAAGACGTGGCGTCGTATTTTCGTGTTCGTTCATTCATTTGCTTTTCCCTCATTTGCGTTAAGGTACAGATATTCTGACCTTTTCAGTAAAGGTTCCTTATGATGTTCTTTTCGTTAGCTTTCCTATTTTACTTATTAGGGTTTTCGATGCCATTGCTATGAACCCTTTTCTGATTGTGTGATCTGTTGCTTATCTGAACTTTTGTTTTATTTGAACCATGCAATATCTGATTTGAACTTTATGTTAGGAAGACTTTGATATGTACATTTGTTGAACCTTGTTATATTTGTTTATGAATTTCTGCTTAGGGGCACTAAAAGTTGAATTTCTGATTATGGAAGTATGATATGTAATTATGATAATAAACTTCTGACCTCTGAATATTAGAATATGAACCTTATGATATGAATTATCTGATATGTTATCTGTGATCTTTGTGTTTGATTATGACCTGTGTCATATCTGCAATTTTGTTTGACCTAAGTTAGTTTGACACCCGAGCCAAAATATTAACTAGTCATGGGGGTTCCATGTCCGTGTCAGTGATGCACCTCTGACATGACTCTAGGGCAGTAGAGTGAAGTTCTGCCACGTCCCTTATCTATTATCTGTTATGAGCTCAAGTTATATTATATTACCAATATCTGTTTGTGAGGCGTATGGATGCATCCTAGATCTGATCTGTTATCCGAGATGATTTGTCTAGTGAATGATGTCGTGTGCAATACGCGTCTTCACAACTTCTGGGAGCTAGCTACTCCAAATTATTTTCTAAGATTATTTCTGTATATGTATGATGTTTCTGATATGATATGTCTGGGCTCGTGGTAGTTAAATAAATCCTTATCTATTATGTCTGTGTTAAGTATTCTGTTATGGTTCAGTAACTTCTAGTGTTATATTATGTATTCTGATATGACATGCTAGTGAATGTGCTCATGACGTATATGTTCAAGTGATTACTAGTTGCCATGCTAGGATAGGATTAATATGTTTAAACATGATTCGTATATCTGATATTATGATTAGTTATCGTTACGTGAATGCATTGATCTGCGAGATGAACGTGCTAGTGTACAATTGAGTGTCTTGGGAAGTTTAGTATGTATGATGGTTCAGTTAATTTTATAAACCTTGCCTATCGGTTAGTTATCTGCCTGCATATGTGACCTGCCATGTTAAAACTCTGCTGATGTTAAGATTTGATCTGAGTACTGGTTTAGCTTATGATATCTGTTCTGGTAATTGCTATTGGCTATGTTATGTCTTTGTCTATTTAGTTATAGTATGTCTACTGTGTTTTCTATCTGTATGAGAGGCTGCCATGATTGGACTGCTATTTCCGCTGCTGAAGTATTGAATTAAGTGTGTTAAATGTAGATTAATTGATTTGTATGAATGCCATGTTTATTTTCTAGAAATTGTTCCGTTAGCCTTAGACTTTTCGTTTGGTTTATATGAAATCTATTTTCTTGATATGTTAAGTGTCTGGTTATTCTGATGTGTTTGCGTTTGTGTCATTAATGTGCTACGAGGTGTTAACTGTTATGTGTTCTTCTGGATTTCTGTATATTTGTGCTTCCGCAGAATCCTCAATGATTCAGTATTCTCATTCCGTTGAAATTTCGTTATTCGTATATTTGTTTTGTTTAGCTTTTGTTTCGTTATATCTGTTCACTGGGCTTTGTAAGCTCAGCCGCATTTTCTTTTCCTGCGGCAGGTTTTTAGGTATTTCAAGATGAGATTTTGGGATAGCTGATCTGGGTTTGAGAGTAGAGCTGAGAGAAAAGATTTGACCATAGAGATCTTAGAATTATTTTTGGTTATTAAGTTATTTATGTTTTCTTTTGAAAATTTTGTAAAGACTTCCGCTTTTGTATAGTACTTAAAGTTCTGATATGAAACTGTATTTGTGATATCTTTACCCTTGTCGGGTTGGGGTGTTACAATTTATGGTATCAGAGCTCTAGGTTTTAGGACCCTTAGAGCTTAGGCTATGACCTGTGAGGATTGGGTAGACATTAGGTTCCCGTCTGTTCAGATATCTTTCGATTCCTTTTAATGGTCGTTCAGATTTGACTTCGATATTCTTTTGTCTTCACTGAATTGGCCCTCCTCTTTTCGCATCAAATTTTGTTATTTTGTTTTCGCTCGTCCGTTTGTCGATCGTTAGATGGAGACTACCCGTGGAGCCGAAGAAGATGGTGCCGACCCTGCGTTGCTGCAACAGTTCCTGTGCTGGAGAGGTTCGTGAAGCAGAAGCCACACCCGACTGCCGTGCTGCTGGAGACATCAGGATGCTGCTGGAGGAAGCTGGACGAATCAACCAAAGACGCAACGATGAAGACATGATTCAACAGGTGGCTGGGAAGGTTCATCTACTTCATATGATTTGGGCGCGACGTGTGTTACTCTGATTCGTTTGTCACGCGTTTTGAGGTGGTTTGATATCTTGCTACGTGATTTTGATCGGCATTACTTTTCTTTGATTCGTTCAGAACTCGGTGTGAATCATGAAGTTTTATCGTTTAGCATTCTGGTATATCTCAGCTTTTTCTTTTTGGACCGACGGTAATGAGTCATGAGGAACCGTTTTATGCTAGTTAGTGGCCTCCTTCAATTATGGAATGGTAAGTTGATTTGATGCGTTATATGCTGCTTGTATGTGAATCTGGTCTGTTATAGTATGTTAATTGCTATCCGTATGTTATCTGTATGTGATATGTTTTGTTGTGATACTGGTTATGTGGTTTGCCATGACCCGGGACAGAATATTGTGACAATAAGAACTTGTTATGTGATGCAAGTATTATGACGCCTGATCAACGTGATAATACCGAGATCATATAATTTGAACTTATTGAAATCATATGACGTCTGGGGAAATGCCTGTGGTTGATACGTGAATGGACTTTGACTTATATCTGTTATTTGTCACTCCTCATGTTCGATTGGAATTTTGTACCTATTTGTGAGATTTCGTCGATATCTGTTACGTGTAAGTTTTGTGCGCGTTGGACCGAAATTGTTATGATTTGTGTGAACTATGGATTGCTATGTTTGCTCTAAATGTGTACGTCTCCGTGTACCCTTATTGTGATCATTGGATATTTCGTGAAGTGTTTGAGGAACATTAGATCCTTTTAGTTTGATTATCTGCGACTAGTGAGACCGTTAGGATTCGTTCTGCCTATGCATATGATTGTTTTCTCCCTTAGATATCTGAATAAGTTAGAATCTGTCGTTTGGTTTTCTGCGTCTCATCTGTTATCTGCCATTACTTGATAAATATATAGTTATCTGTTATAAGTATTTGACTATTGATTTGACTTCTGAGAAGTGTGAGTTTGAATATCCTGATAAGAAATCCGTTTGTTCAAAGATGAGTTCCGTGTTTGCTTTATTTCCTCGAGACTCTGAAATCCGATTTGTCTGTTGTTCTGTTCCGTCTAGTTCAATTTCGAGGACGAAATTTTCTTTTTAGAAGGGAAGAGTTGTAAAACCCTAAAAATACGAAAAGCGCTAAAAGACTATTTTACCCTTAAAATAGTCAAGATTATAGAATACGTAAAATGTATTAACACCCATTTAACGAAATTAAAATCTAAGTTATATATATATTTATAAACCTAACGTGTATATTGAGTAACCGACATTTTGGTACGACGAAAAACAAAAGTCACGCGTGTAAAACATTATGATCCGTTTGTTTTGGTGTAATCCGAACACTTTGGGCCTCGTTTCCTTGTATCAGCCGAATACCAACATAAGCCACTTTGGGCCTCATTGGTTTTGTGAGCCGGATTGTATACGCTTAATCCTTGGGTCTCGTTCGTTTGAGTTACAAGCCGACCCATACACGCAAAAGCCCACAGAGCCCGATCGCATGCATGCATATATATACGACATAAATACAACAAATTGAAACCCTAGTTCACCCTCCCAAGAAAATATACACGGCAAACTCACAAAAGTCCTCCATCTCCATCTAAGTTTCTGTCGACTTCTAAGCAGCCAAGGCACAAGAAGGTTGTTCGATTTCCTGGTTCTCGTCCCTTTTCTTCTCCTTGTTGTCACGCTTCAAAGGTACCTTCATCACAATCCATCGTCTCTCTTTTACTGCGTGAATCTGGTCATGGTTCTGACCTTCCATGCGCATAATATTCGCACCATTAAACATGTCACTTAAAATGCTAATCGAGACCTAGACTTATCATATAAAGTTGTACACAAAAATCATGGTACAAAATCAATATGTGTCGTATGTCTATACACTAAAGAAACCTAGTTATGAAACTGATCTTGACCCACTCGACATACCTGTTTTTCTTTTGATATTATCATGCCTAAGTGAATCATAAAACCATGAGTTCAACCCTGAATATGTCGACCTATATGCTATCATGTATTCTGTTGTGAACCTCGATTCTGGTCGTGTGTTATGACTCGTCATACGCCTGCTTTGTACCTTTATAAACGTTACTTAAAGAATTAAAACATGGCTAAGAGTTATCAAGTTTAAGGTTTGCATGAAATCATGGTAATGAAATTCTGTGTTCGTCGTCTATTTTGCTCCCAAATTTCTGTTTATGATACTAATTCTGGTCGTGGGTTTGACCCTGCCATTCGCATGTTTTGTGCTTATTATCATGTCATCTAAGTGGTTAAAACAGAACTAAGACTAACCTAGTTTAGTGTCTACATGAAGTCATGCATTAACATGTTTTATATGTTGCAAAGAATACATAAAATCTGGTCTTGTGTGTGTATTCCATGCGCATGCCTTTTAACTCCCTACTGTGTCACATAATGTTTAACTTTAATATGGATAAAACTATGTCATAGCTACACATAAATCATGAATCAACACCTATGCATATGTCGACATAAGTACTTAAGGCTGGCCCATAATCTGGTTGTAAACATCATCACGACACACTTTTCTTGTAGTCATTAGCATACTTAAATTGACCTTAAATCTTGTGTTTTTGGTTTGCATTAAATCGTGTCGAATAAAGTTAAGATTAGGGCTATTTCGATGGTATAAATGTGTACATGGTTCTGATTTGAGGATGCTATGTCTCGTCAAATAAGAGGTCACACAAAGGGTTTATAAACTTGCTTTAAAATCATAACTAAATGGTTAACAATGAATATACTAATTGTAATATAAAATCAAGGGTTTCATTGGTTTATTTAATTGGTGTCGTGTGGGGTCTAGTGCTTACCCATGTCTCGACTTAAATATATAACCTCATGGGATCATCTAAAATTAAACGAGTTAGAATATTATATGATGTGAAATTGAATAGGAATTGTGATACATGAACTCTATACTTTGAAGTATTATCTAATAAAGCCTTAAAATAAGATATTTGTTATATTAAACATTTAATTTTGCCATTTATCATTTGTAACCCTTAAGTTTGGCTAATTAATGATTATTACCCTAAAGTATTATAATTTCGTCCATTACTAAAAATGAGAATACGCTTATAACTCTAAAAATATTAATACGATTAATCCGTTACGACTTAAAGGAGCTAATAAGTATTATACGAATCGTAATCCGTGTAGATTCATTGAAGAAGACGTGGCGTCGTATTTTCGTGTTCGTTCATTCATTTGCTTTTCCCTCATTTGCGTTAAGGTACAGATATTCTGACCTTTTCAGTAAAGGTTCCTTATGATGTTCTTTTCGTTAGCTTTCCTATTTTACTTATTAGGGTTTCCGATGCCATTGCTATGAACCCTTTTCTGATTGTGTGATCTGTTGCTTATCTGAACTTTTGTTTTATTTGAACCATGCAATATCTGATTTGAACTTTATGTTAGGAAGACTTTGATATGTACATTTGTTGAACCTTGTTATATTTGATTATGAATTTCTGCTTAGGGGCACTAAAAGTTGAATTTCTGATTATGGAAGTATGATATGTAATTATGATAATAAACTTCTGACCTCTGAATATTAGAATATGAACCTTATGATATGAATTATCTGATATGTTATCTGTGATCTTTGTGTTTGATTATGACCTGTGTCATATCTGCAATTTTGTTTGACCTAAGTTAGTTTGACACCCGAGCCAAAATATTAACTAGTCATGGGGGTTCCATGTCCGTGTCAGTGATGCACCTCTGACATGACTCTAGGGCAGTAGAGTGAAGTTCTGCCACGTCCCTTATCTGTTATCTGTTATGAGCTCAAGTTATATTATATTACCAATATCTGTTTGTGGGGCGTATGGATGCATCCTAGATCTGATCTGTTATCAGAGATGATTTGTCTAGTGAATGATGTCGTGTGCAATACGCGTCTTCACAACTTCTGGGAGCTAGCTACTCCAAATTATTTTCTAAGATTATTTCTGTATATGTATGATGTTTCTGATATGATATGTCTGGGCTCGTGGTAGTTAAATAAATCCTTATCTATTATGTCTGCGTTAAGTATTCTGTTATGGTTCAGTAACTTCTAGTGTTATATTATGTATTCTGATATGACGTGCTAGTGAATGTGCTCATGACGTATATGTTCAAGTGATTACTAGTTGCCATGCTAGGATAGGATTAATATGTTTAAACATGATTCGTATATCTGATATTATGATTAGTTATCGTTATGTGAATGCATTGATCTGCGAGATGAACGTGCTAGTGTACAATTGAGTGTCTTGGGAAGTTTAGTATGTATGATGGTTCAGTTAATTTTATAAACCTTGCCTATCGGTTAGTTATCTGCCTGCATATGTGACCTGCCATGTTAAAACTCTGCTGATGTTAAGATTTGATCTGAGTACTGGTTTAGCTTATGATATCTGTTCTGGTAATTGCTATTGGCTATGTTATGTCTTTGTCTATTTAGTTATAGTATGTCTACTGTGTTTTCTATCTGTATGAGAGGCTGCCATGATTGGACTGCTATTTCCGCTGCTGAAGTATTGAATTAAGTGTGTTAAATGTAGATTAATTGATTTGTATGAATGCCATGTTTATTTTCTAGAAATTGTTCCGTTAGCCTTAGACTTTTCGTTTGGTTTATATGAAATATATTTTCTTGATATGTTAAGTGTCTGGTTATTCTGATGTTTTTGCGTTTGTGTCATTAATGTGCTACGAGGTGTTAACAGTTATGTGTTCTTCTGGATTTCTGTATATTTGTGCTTCCGCAGAATCCTCAATGATTCAGTATTCTCATTCCGTTGAAATTTCGTTATTCGTATATTTGTTTTGTTTAGCTTTTGTTTCGTTATATCTGTTCACTGGGCTTTGTAAGCTCAGCCGCATTTTCTTTTCCTGCGGCAGGTTTTTAGGTATTTCAAGATGAGATTTTGGGATAGCTGATCTGGGTTTGAGAGTAGAGCTGAGAGCAAAGATTTGACCATAGAGATCTTAGAATTATTTTTGGTTATTAAGTTATTTATGTTTTCTTTTGAAAATTTTGTAAAGACTTCCGCTTTTGTATAGTACTTAAAGTTCTGATATGAAACTGTATTTGTGATATCTTTACCCTTGTCGGGTTGGGGTGTTACAGATTTGTCTTCCAAGACTTATCCAAGTAAATTGTACCCATTCGAGAAGCTCCTGATAGACATGAACTTTGACGGGTTTGACAACCTTTCGGGGTTGTCCACATCTTCAAGGTAGTTATTAGAGCTAGTTGTCACCTAAAAGCTGACAATGTATCTCTTTAACTATGCAACATAATCGTGTCTCGCAAGGAACTGACTATCTTGAGTTGATCAATTCTAAAAGTGCGCGCTCTTCCCTCACTGTGCAGATTTCTGTCTAAACTCTTAAGCACATGTGGAGGGGGAGTATTTCTGAAAATCTAAAACTCTTGAAGTGTTCAAACATGTTTTTTATTCACAAACACTTTGAGAGATTTTCAGGAAAATGGTTTTATGGCAACATAGGTTAGTCATGGAGTTATAAGGTGACTAAGGTTAGGAATAACCGTCCTATGATCCGCCAGAGCCGGATGGATCTACCCAAGGACACCACCAATAGTTAGAATTTAGAAGTCCTTAGGTATGATTATAAAAAGGAGAATATGAGAAACGGAGAAAGAAGGAGTTGAAGAATTAAAAAGAAATGCAAAGAAAAGGGTGAAAAGAAATAGCCCTCCAGATTATTCAACTTAGGGCAGACACCGAGTTCAATTCATATGCTACTGGTTGTCACTTGATGACGCCGGTATTGAAGATTAAAAGTCGTCATGGACCCAGTGACGCATGCACTAAACCTTCTTAGCCACTCAAGTTTCTCTCAAGAGAAGCTTGTTTCATTCTCACAGGGAACCCTACATAATCTATCGGCTTTCTCTTAGAGATTGCTGGTATTGAAGAAGGAGACCCTCTCCCTAGTCTCTGCTCAGGAAAACCAAAACGCACTATTGAGTCTAGAGCCACGAGATTCATCAAAAGATCTCTTAGGTACACTTGACATTCCATCACTTGTGGTTCAACAATAAGAACAACAGTGGTACGTTATCGAGTCCTTCACAGATCTTAGCAATCTGTCGAGAACATTTATGAGAGATTCACACATGTGATCCACAGTGATTGAATGGAAACTCCTGCCAGGGTCAACATCTAACAGCCCTGACAGCAGGTCACTTCGGTAACTCCCCTTGGATTAAGCTTAGTGTGTCTCAAACGGTCTACAGTCGTGAGGTGATGCTTCGGTGTACCTCAGCGACTCATCTGAACTGTAGATGTACTCCGGTACATCGTGTTATCTCACTTGTGGGACTCCAGTTCAGGAACGGCCTTTGTGAGAATTAGAGTTGTGTTTTCACACTATGCTGTTAACACTCTCGAAGTTCAAACTTGTAAGTGCCGGAATCCGCTTATTACTAACCGTTTTCATGTTTTCTTCTTATGGAAGCTCTGGAGCGGACTGATCGTGCAGATTCTTCACGTGCTCATACCAACATCATCACTAATGGAAGTTTTCCCTAAAGGCAACACAAAAGTCAGAATGATTCTTCGTCAAGATAAAGAATCTACAAAGTTAAAGACTAAGAGAACTTCATCAGTACTGTAATCCAACGTTAAAGAGCGTGTGAGCATGCTGAAGAATGACTTGGAGACACTGGAGCAACGAAGCAGAACTGATGCAGACAACAACAACATACTATCACTACCATCACAAAGAACAAAGATCAAAGAACAAAGAAAAAGATGACGTCAAAGCATAACTCTTCAAAGGAAACAATTTCTCTACACTGGGGAGATTGTTCAAATCAAGGCTATTCTTCTCACAAGAAAGAAGAATGTCAGATGACGTCAAAGCTACAATTACATCAGCACCTTCATCATTTATATTCATTCATCACTAACACTTAGGGGGAGATTGTTGGAATCACTCCTAAACCTTAATTCAAGTGTTAGTGATTCATATGTAATAGTTAGCTTATTATGGCCTTTATGTTTGTTATTAAGCTTAGGCTTATGTAGAAGGCCCATAAGCCTAGGCCTATGTCCAATAAGGAAAGGAAGGGACTAGGAGTGTTGCCCTAGCTCCCTCTCCTATAAATACTCTTGTATAACCCTCACTTGAGGGTTGGTTGTTCAATTTATTCTCTCATTCACTCCTACGCATAACCGGCTTATTCCATACATGTGTGTGTGTTTGATTATTGTTCAACCGATCATTCTTCTTCATCTATTTCTACATATTGATGCTTGTGTTACTAATATGGTGACCTAACACGTCCTAATAGACACTATAGGACTTCCTAGTTGTCTTTGGATCTTTTTGCTTAATATTTCAAAATAATTAAATGTTTCCGTTTTGTTCTTTAAAAATTTTGTCCATGTATACCTAGAGTAATCATCCACTATGACCAAAGTGTAGTAGTTGCCTCCATAACTTTGGATAGTGGATGGACCAAATAAATCCATATGTAGTAATTCTAGACACCTAGTTGTAGACACCATGTTTTTAGCTTTATGACTAGAATGAGCTTGTTTTCCTACATTACAAGCATCACAAAAGTGATGTTCATATTTTAACTTAGGTAGATCTCTTACTAGATCTTTGGATGATAGCGATTGAAGAAGTCGCATGTTGGCGTGACCCAATCTTCGATGCCATAAGGTCAAAGTATCATCCATAGAGGTAAGACATAGTTTGTCTTTAGGTTCATTACCGATTTTAATGACATAGACTCCATGTTTCCTAATTCCTTTTCCTATGGTTATGCCATTTTTTAATATCTTACTACCAGTTTCGGTAAACAGTACATTGCACTTTTTATCACATATTTGTCCTATACTTAAGAGGTTAAAGTTTAGGTTTTCTACGTGACACACATCGTTAATGGTTAGAGATTTGTTAGAAATCGTACCTTTACCGATGATTCTACTTTTGCTATTTCCAAACACCACATTACCTCCATTGAATGATTCATATGTGGAGAATAGATCTCTATTGCCGGTCATGTGCCTCGTGCACCCGCTATCCTTGACCCATTCATCCGGGTCTAGGTCGACCTTTAAGCACACCTAAGACAATAATAAACTCAAAAGTTTGGTCCCCATTTGTTCATGGGTCCATTAGTGTTAAACATCCCATTCATGTTAGACATGTATGGATAAGATGAATATGCATTCCATGGAGCAAAGTTTTGAAAAGGAAAACCATTTTGCGTATTTGGGTTCCATCCCATTTGATGGTTACTTCTAGGATAAACGTTATTAGGTCTCCTAGATGGATTATGTTTTGAAAAAGATGGAGCTTTGTTTCTTACAAAAGTAGGATTATATTTTGGAGGTGGTTGTCTAGTGGTGACATAAGTTGGTTTCTTCCTATTAACGATAACAAACTCAGTTCTAGATGAAGAAGCTACGTTATTACCACTTTTTGCTACAGCAGATCCACGGATCCCTGGCTGTACACTAGCCGGTTCCCTTTTAAGGGATCCGTGGGATCCGCCACAACAGTGGCTGGTTTTTCTAGTGCCTTAAGAAATTTTGTTTCTTTATTTTCACTAGTTGGTGGATCAAGTTGTTGAATACCTAAACCTTTTTGGTTGTTACCGGTTTTAACACTATCTAATATCGTATCTAAAGTGTTCGTACTCATTCTAGCAATTTTAGAATCTAGATGATCAACTAGTGTTTGAAGTTGAACGCAAAGTTCACATTCACCACTTGCTATTTTACCCTTTTCTAAACGTTTTAGTTTTGCTTTTAATTCTATGACTTCTTTATCTAAACGTTGGTTTTGACTCTTTAAAAGCTTGTTTTTGTTAATTAGTTTTAAGCTAATATTGCATAGTTTGTCATATTCATTATGCAATGAGTCGTCATCAAGTGATGAGCTACTATAGTATTCGTGACATACCTCGTCATTTGCCATGAGACAAATTCCTTCGTCCTCCTCGTCGCTCATTCCCTACGTGCCGCTCACGAACGCCTTTTGATCATCCCGTTTGGGACACTTACTAATAAAGTGTTTTGGGTCCCCACATTTAAAGCAATTATGATCATCTTTTGGCTTCTCGTCCTCTTTGCTTTTCCGAAAGCCTTTCTTATCGTCATACGGTTGTTTGACGTATCTTCCCTTTCTTCTAAAGAACTTTTTAAAGTCCCTTACCGCCATAGCGTACTCCTCGTCGTCACTACTCGAGGAGGAGTTCTCTTCATCGCTTGAAGCCTTTTTTGCTTTGAGGGCAAGAGATTTGTGTTTCTCTTTCACCTTTGAGGCTTCGGAGTCTTTAGCAAGGACAAGCTCATAGACTTTTAGGTTGCCTATGAGTTCATCGAGGGTGAGGATTGTCAAATCTTTTGACTCTTCGATCGCCGTCACCTTGGATCTCCACTTCGATGGAAGTGCCCTTAGATATCTCCTAACATGGTTACGGCTAGAAAAGGATTCATCAAATGCTTGTAAAGATGTAATGATAGTATTAAAGTTAGCAAATGAATGATCTATAGTTTCCTCATCCGATATTAAAAATTGTTCATACTGTTGAACAAATAAATCAATTTTATTATTTTTAACTTGTTGGTTGCCTTGATGAGTTACAACTAAAGAATTCCAAATTTCTTTAGAGGTTTTAAGCATGGAAATTCTTTCGAATTCCTTTTTCGGTAAAGCATTATATAAAACCATTTTTGCTTCACTATTTTTAGAAAGCTTTTTCTTCAATTCATCATTTAGTTTATCATGAGGTATGTTAACTACATTCCCTTTATCATCTTTTGAGGTAGCCTCAAAATCGCCTTCAACAATAATGTACCAAAGATCAATATCTTTAGATTTCACATATGTTTCGAATCTATTTTTCCCATATATAAAACCATTAGTTTCAAGTAGTGGTGGTCGTTGCATAGATTGCCCTTCCTTATAATTTTCAGAACCCATAGTGATCGAAAAGTTTTTAAAATACAATTTTACTTTAAAACTTTTGTAAACTTAGCTCTTGATGCCAATTGTGGAAAACTAGAAGGGGGGGTTGAATAGTTTTGCCGATTTTAAGTTAGTTTCAAAAACTTTAGATTCGTTAATATGTGAGATCTTATGGATGTAGAGAAAGTATAGATCTAATGATAAGGCTTCCTTGCCCTACGCCACTCCCCGAGTCACCTACTCGAGAGGTCAAGCACTATGTCAAAAAACTCCTTCACTTGGCGGAGAAGCCTTCACAACGTTGCTTACACCTTTTTCCGGTACAAAGCTAGATATCGAGTCCGTAACACGGTGGACCAAACCAACAAGACTATTACACAACAAATATGTGAAATATCAAATACAAGATCTTCGCTACAGAAATCTTGCGGAGTGACAAATCAATCAAGGACCCCTTGCTTGGATGACTTGTAGAATGCTCGTGATCTCGCCTTAGAGAAGGACCTATATGAGAATCACAATAGAAAGAAAGAAGAACAACTCTCTAGATCAAGTGATCTATATGTTAGAAGAAAATGAGAGTGTTTGAGAGATTTAGTAAGAAGAGGGGTGAGTTAGAATGAAGAAATGGCTCTCTATTTATAGGCAAAATCTTCCATTGTACCCCGGATCCTACGGATCCCTCCCACTTGGGATCCGTCTAGTGTAATCCTAAGGATCCGTGGGACGCTCCTCTTTGCCCATGGGTTTTTTGGTTATGGGTTGGTCCATGGGTTTTCTTTAGATTCAATGTATCTAAGTATACATTGTATCTAGCCAATTTGGGTATGGGTTATGATCCATGGGTTATGGTCCATGGGTTGTGGTTTCTACCCATCCTAATAAACTATTACAACAAATGCTTAATTAATACATTTTTGTATTTAAATGGCTATATGTAAATGATTTACAAAAATAACATGTATCCTTATAATTATACTTAAGATAACATTATATTTGTTACCAACAAAACACAAAGAGATCGCAAAATATTAATAAACGTTTTTACGGTTTATTTGTATTAACATAGTTAATCCTCCTAGCTAGTTATGTCTACGTCTACTTACTTCCAATTACTTCAGGTGGGGTCAAAGTCGAGAGGACAACATTTGGTCAATTCGTCCTAACCTATCAGCAAAGATGCCACCACAGGAGAAGTCAGGTGTCCCCTCATAAGTCCTGTTGTTCCTGGTCCCTTAAGTCAAGTCATTAAGTACCGCTACATGCTAGATTTATAATAGTGAATGCTCGGCCGTTAGGAACTTAGACACGCACCCCCTAATTCTTAAGTTCATCCAAACGATAGGTGATCAGTTGGTCAAATCGCACAAGTAGAAAGGGTCGTCAGTTGGTCATATCTTACCCTTCCCGTCTCAGTCCGCTCACCTAGGGTCAGTTAGTCATATCTCCTAGGCAATTGGTCTCTATCGCCATTCAAAACTACCGAATCAAGGGTGGCTACCAATAAACTATGCATGCATACACTTAGAAATAACTGTACGGAAGTAAAGTAAACGCAAACAAAACAATTAAGGAATCATAATTAGGCCAGCACCAAAAGGTGCTTAGCCGCTCATATTAATCATGCAAACCAATTCAATATTCAAAGGTACGAAATACATGAATTGAAAGTAAAAGAAATATAAAACGCTAATGCTTATCGTAGGGGAGTGATTTCTCCCTTGGAGACAGCTCCGTATGCTCCTCTAGACCTGCCTTGAGCTTTTTCCTACGTTCTCTGAGTGTTGTGTGTGGAATGGGATGAATAGAAATGCTGGAATTCGTGGGGTATTTATAGGCCAGATCTGGGTTACGGCGTAACCATAACAAGAGTTACGCCGTAACCTTCTATTTCTCCTTATTTTGCACTAGATCTGCTGGTTACGGCGTAACCTAATAAGTGGTTACGCCGTAGTCTTCAATAAACTTGGTTACGTCGTAGTTGATGCAGTAGTTACGGCATAAGTGATCCGCTCCAAACGGTCTATCTTTTATTAGTCAACCACTTGTGAATGGTCAACCATAAAAGTCAAACAGCTCAGAACAAAATGCAATTAAGTCCAGAGGAGTTTGGTGTATCCCCGGGTCGTTAAATCCCAACGAGGTGTGTAAACTGTAATACAACGAATCTGTGATCGGGTGAATATTGAACAGGAAAAGGTTATGATTGATTTTACACTAAGGAATCTGAATCTATTTAAGACTTTGAAGTCATTTTAATTCTATATTTAAAATCGTTTAATGATTAAAACCTAAAACGTACGTTTAAATAAAATTACGTGAACGTACGAAATAAAACGTGAAAATAAAGAAGTAAAATACCTACGGATATGGAAAATACATTTTTACAATCCTAATGATGCAAAAAAATTATTGAAAATTTAAAACTAATTTTTTTGGATTTTTCTTGATTTAATTTGAATTAAAAACTAATTTTAAATATTTAAAATAGACTTAAAATACTAAAAATCAGGAAAATAAGCTAGAAAATTACAAAACTATTTTTCAAAAATCTTAAATGACTAAAAAGAATTTTAGAAACTGGAATCACATTTTTTTGACTTTTTCTCTATTTATTATGAATTTAAACTATTTAAAACTAATTAAAATGATAGAAAATCTATTTTAACTAAGAAAATTCAGGAAAAATACTTTTTATGACTTTTTGAATATTCTAAAACTAATAAAATTGAAATTGTATTTTTCTGACCTTTTTCTAATTTATTTGGATTAAATGCTAATTAAAAATGCTAGAAAATGACATAAAATGCAGAAATTTAGTAAATGAACAGTGAAAAATATGAAAACTTCCAGTCAACGATAAAATAATATTGAGAACCCAGGAAAAATAACAGAAACTATTTTGGAGTAGTGGAGATATGATTTGGGCGCACAACTAATGAAATAAGCACATGTAAATAAGCTAAAATCATACCATAAGCTACTATAAGCTACCCTAGCCTTAATATAACCTAACTTATGCTAATGCAACTGAATGGTACCCTAAAAGCATAGGCTAGAAGCATTTAAGCACAAAAGCAAGATCAAACCATAATAAGCCAAACAGCCCCTAAGGCCCAACTTTAAGCACTATATTAAGCTATCTAGAAAAATCACAAAATAAGCAAAAATGACCAGGCAATAGACAACCAACCAAAGAGCTAGAATCCAGAATTTCATCTAATTTGGCCCTATATTGAAGGAATGAAAAATCAAAACTATAAGCACTTTGGACATGATTTGAACTTTTTGACTATTTCAAACAGAATTGGAATTTTGACTTTATTGAACTTCCAATGCAATTTAAGGACTGATTTTGATGAAATGAGATGTAATAAGCACAAATTAAGCTACTCCTACAATTTCTAAACCTATCTTAAGCCATTTTAGTTACTAAATCCTAACAGTTTTTAGTCTAGACTAGTTTTAGAGTCATTTTGACTTTTTTGTTTAAAAGAGGCCTAAATGCAAGAACAACCTGACTATTATATGACCTATAGAGACTGTATAAACCAATGTTAACTACTAATAAGCACTAGAGCTCTAAAAACAGCCTAATCCAAACACTCCTTTAAGTTGGTCTTTTTAAGATTTAAAGAGCAAATGGTGGATTCAGGGCATGTAATCACAAAACTAACTCATAACAACTTAAATTATACTGATATGAACATAAATAAGCAACATTAACAGCAATTTAATTAACAGGATGACATTAAGCTAATTTAATGCTAAAAATTGAAAATTAAGAAAACAGGCCAAGAACCTTAACTGCTATCTGAAATGGGTCTAAACAGATTCAATAGTGCCCTACAAACATTCCTAGACCTATTCCAATTTCCAAGAACAAGAAATCCACCTCCTTTGACTTTTGTTGACCAGGATGCTCTTTTGTTTGGAACTGTTTGATAAGCTTATTTAGAGCTATCAACAGCTTGAATAAGCTTATATAAGTTGTAATAAAGCTATTTGAAGCTTGATACTTAGCAATTTTAAATTCGATTTAATAACAGAAAATGTAAAAACAGAAAATTTGATCAAACTTTGAATTATCACTGAAAATAAGTTACAACTGATTGAGATGACTTAAATGAGTACAAGGAAGATTAAAAGTTACAATTTAAAGCTTAATTAGGACATGGAAATTAAAAACGACATGTAAGAAAATAAAAACTAAGAACTACTACTTGTCTCAGCTCCTTTTTCTTCTATTTATCATCCAAAAGCTTTCTCTCACATCTCTGATCATTTCCCAACAAAAACATGAGCCATTGGATTGGTCAAAGTGCTCCAAGCCGTTGATGTGAATTTGGAGCCAAAAAAGTCTTAGCAATTGGATTAAGCAGGTTTAGAGCATTTAATGCTTCTTGGGAGATTGTGGAGGTGGAGGGATAAGGTTGTGGGTTTGTGAGCTGGAAGCATGGGAGAGGAGAAACCATGGTGGTTTTGGTTTACAGGTAATGGTGAGGAAGAGAACAGGGAGTGGGTTTGTAGGAGGGAATTGGTTTTGACCGAAGTTTGACTTGGGTTGGGCTTTTGTTTTGGGTTAATAAACACAAGGGTCCGGTTTGGTTTAGCATTAACACAAGGACCAAAAATGTAATTTCTGAATTTTTGAAGGGTTGGATTTGTAATTTCCCAAAAGTTATCAAAAGGTTCCAAATTATAAGTTATGAATAGTACAAGGGTATTATTTGTTAAGTTTCCATTTTTAAACACCCAGGGACTAATTTTGCCAATTTTGAAACTTGAGGGGTAAAAGTTGCCATTTTTGTGTAAACTTTTATCCAGGGATTATTTGTGAACATGTTTGATATCCCAAGGACTAAAGTTGATTTTTTATTCATTTTAAACTTTCAGGGACTAGTTTTGCCAATTTGTGAAACTCCAGGGACTGAAAATGACAATTTTGTGAACTTTGCATGTTTTTCACTTGTTTTCAATCTTTTTGTACCTGAATCACATAAAAACACATTTTCATGATATTTGTAACATTTATATAGTCATTTGTGTGTTTTTGGACATTTTTGTGGGTTTAAATAATATAAAATATATGTGTATTTAGACACATATCAATAAGTATCAGCGGCGTGGAACCTTATTTGACCTAATATAGTTACGTCGTAACCTTTGGGAAGAGTTACGCCGTAACCTTCTGATAAGTTGGTTTTCTGAGTCACGCAATAGTTACGGCGTAATGTGAGAGACGAGTTACGCCGTAACTTCTTCAAAGTAGCATACTGTGATAAATCTTTATATATTTCTCCAGTTCCGCGTCTCTTTAGCTCCAATGCTCGTAATTTACCTGAAAGTGGAAGACAATGGAAAACAAGCGTAAATCCATATAAATGATATTAATAACAAGCATTATCGGGAGAAATTGACACTTAATATTCAGGACTATTTGATGTTATCACTCGTGGAAGAACTCGGTGTCTAGCCTTGTACAGAATAAAGTGTAGACGACGTTGTGAAGGCTTATCCGCCACATTAAGGAGCTTGTGTTGTGTAGTGCTTAGAAACTCTCGAGTTGGGTACTCGGAAAATGGAGTAGGGCAAGGAAGGTGTCCTTGTAGCCGAACCACTATAAATACTCGTGTTGTGGTTTTGTGTTCCTTTACTCTTTATCTCTTTGCATTACTTATATATATATGTCCATCTATAAATATCCAACACACGATCTAAATGGATTGACATAAGTCGATCTAAATACATTAAAACGAAGTTTTAATTGGCAAAACTATTCAACCCCCCCTTCTAGTTTTCCACAAAAAAACCTTTTAAGTATTTCTAAGTCCTTGATATTTAAATTCTTAATTTCTTCTTGAATATCTTTCACAGGAAGGTCATCAATGCTTTCCATGTCATCATTGAAGTCCATGTCATGCTTACTAACTCCGGAATTTTTCATCTCATTATGGTATGGTTGTAAATTAGGTGAGAGTAAACTATCCAACTAAGGCGCATCATCACATACAATAGCATCAAACTCATTAATTTTTTCCACCCCACTCTTTTCATTTGGTATGACACTAAGTATGCTTATAATATAACGACAATGTTCTTCAATACGTTGTACCGAATCCATAGTATCTTTATTATTCTTCTTAATCCCCTCTTGATAAATTGTGTCTTCCATCTCTTACCATAATAGTTCTTCACTCTTTATAAATTTAGACAAGGTTTCTTTGAAGTTATATACCTCTTTTGTGGTGGTTGACTTGGTGGAAAGGGTAAGTATTGGTAAGATTGAGGTGTGCTATCATAACCATATGAATAATTATGAGGATACCCTTTATACTCCTCATAACCATCATGATATTCACTCAAATCCTTGTTGTTGAGGTATGGATAATCTCCATGCTCATTATCTTTAGCACATGAATTTGAAGCTCTATTGGTATTCCTCCTCTTTGGACCCTGTATAATTAATATTATAATCATTAAGGTACCCATTCGCTTCATCGTATCTCGCATATTCCCAATGGTAGTCCTGACCATTCTTAATCGTTTTTTCGGTTTCATATTGGACGTATTCTTTCATGGTCATTTCATCAATGTTTTTCTCGATCATCATGAATTTCAAAAAACAAATAACCAAGAAGACCAACATTAGACCAAATATACAAACTATAAAAACTAAAAATGATAAATTTAAAATTTTGCTACTGTTTCAGTAGATCGATACGCCGTATTTAGTGAACTAAATACGCTGTATTGAAATTTATAATTTAACTAAATTGTGTTTTATCTAAAAAATGAATAAGAAGTATTGAATAAATCCAATACGCCGTATTTTAGATTCAATATTCAGTTTTTTTTTTAAATAAAATTGAATACGATGTATTCACAGAAGTGAATATGTTGTATTGATTTTTAAATTAAAATATTATGTATCTAAAAACAGAGTACGCCGTATTCAATAAATTGAATACTTCGTATTGGTTAAATTACACAGAAGGTTTACAACAGAAAAACACAAAAACAACCAAAATATAGAAAACTATAAAAAAAAAACTACTCTAAAAGACAAAATCTAAACTAAAATACCAATAAACAAGTATTAAACTAATTCACTCCCCGACAACAGCGCCAAAAACTTGATGTGTGTGGTGTGGTATAGGTAATTATATTATCAAGTTTTACTATTTATATTTGCCGACTTTACTTATTAACTAACACTAACGGGCAATGTACCCGATCAATTGTAGATTAAGTAGGGTGTCGATCACTAAGAGTGGACGTTAGCACTTAATCTATCAGTATTTTAATTATCTAAATTAACCTAATTAAACCTAAACTAACGCAAAGGGGGTTTTAGCCTGAGAGACTAGCATGAGTTTTGGTTTAATATAAACTAACAAAGCAGTAAATATAACTAGCTACACACACAAGCAAATAAAGAAGAAGTCAAGCTCAAATGTAAGAAAAACGAATTAACCAAGTTACTCAAATAAATGCAATATTCGTCTACGCGTGCAATGATTGTTCTCATTCGTTGGTGGTTTTCTAATAAAAGCTAGGTGATACTTCTCCCTCAACTCTAGGTTTATGTATCGGTTAATCCTATCACAACTAACCAAGCCCGCATAAAGTCTCACTGCTGATTATAATCCATCAAGCCGCAATTTGCAACCTAGAGCACAATTTGAAGCCATACAAACTTATAGTCTAATAGTTATTTTTATACTAGTAGCTTACTATTCATTTAACCGCAAAGGAAACCGAACGTTATTTATTGTTCAAGAACTATCATTCACTTAACCAATAACAGGATTAGGATGTTTATGTGCAGTACTAGTGATCTAGTCATAAAGAAAACGGATGAAAACGTAAAAAAACAGGTGAAACGTAATAAAACGGACGAAAACGGATAAAAACGTAAGAAAACGGACGAAAACGTAAAAAACGGATGAAAATGTAAATAAACGGATGAAAACGTAAAAAACGAATGAATAAGTAAAAAAAAAACAGACGAAACGTAAAAAATGGACGAAAACATAAAAAACCGAATGTAAACGTAATAAAACGGACGAAAACTTAAGAAACGGACGAAAATGTAAGAAAACGGATGAAAACGCAAAAAAACAGACAAAAACGTAAAAAACCGTGCTCAAACGTAAATAAAGGGGCTAAAATGTAAAAAAACGGGCGAAAACGTAAAAAACGAATGAAAACGTAAAAAAAAGGGACGAAACGTAAAAGAGATGTAAGATATTGAGAAAGAGATGTAGGGTTTGTGAAAGAAGAGGTAATAAGTGAAATATAATGTCTGAAATTTAAAAGAGGAAAAAAATAAAAAGAATCACTTATGTCTGAAAAAAAACAAACAAAAACCTTTGCCCTTCTGCAAATAAAAAAGTAAAAAAATAAAATAAAATAAAATAAAATAAAAATACTTATTAAAAAAAAACAAACGACACCTTAGTCACCCAACGTAATCTTGGTTACTTTATAATAAATGAAGTAAACCGATGACTCTGAAGTCAAGTCTAAATCAAAGACCAAGTCCAGTCCATTTTTAACAGACAACGTGTATATAATAAGCACTGCATGATTGTATTTCATCTTGATTAGCATAGGCTGACAATTAGTTCATTCATATAGACAAACTTTTTCTTTTTATTTCATACAAAGTAATTGGTTGGAAATAAATCACATAAAGATTAGCACTTTGCATTAATCCAAATGACTAAAATAGTTATATGCCACGATAAGGTAATAGGAATATTCGTCCATCAACTTATGCTGTATTTCTAATAACACAAAACTTTCTTTTATATCAAAAAATTGCATTTAACGAACATTAACAAAACCTATAAATTACTATAACTAAATGTATTTTTCAATTTAATGAACTCAGACCTTCTATTTGTTCATACATTAACATGTACCCACTGCAAAACCTTTTACAGATTACATTTAGAATTCTCGTTTGACAAATATAGAACGAGTAAAAACATAATGACCATAAACTATGTATCTTGATTGGATAGTGAATAGGTCATAATAAGACCAAGTTGTTTATAATCAACACAATGAGCAAAATAAAAAGATAAACCATATATATACAGAATTATGTGTGGACTCATATGATGTGAACCCGGTTCATCAATCGAACAATTTTCTCCCATTTCTTGTCCAGAGTATGTACAATGTTCCTCTACAAACATATGCCTATTAATGCCAATCTTTACAACAAATAACAATTACCTCTGCAGATACAACTTACAACAATGAAATGCCAATTAAAACACAACCCAAAATGAATTTCCATCAAAAGGAAAACAAGAAAGATATCTAACTTAACTACCATTACACTTTTTCACAGATTGAGCCCAGAAAACTTGCCCCTTAGGTCCAAGCTCCAACCAGAAATCACTCCTGTGACAGTTGATATCACAAATTTGTATTAGTCTCCAAATCATATAAACTCGTTTTTTGCCATGTAACATAAAGAGTTTGAATGGTTTAAAAGATTTCCAAATTCCAGGCATGAAAGCTGTAGGGTCTTAGTTTCATCAAATTTCAAAGCTAGGAAACTACATTTAAGCTAATAGGTAGGACCGTAGGAGAGATTAATGGTTTATATCGATCAAATTGAGTATATAGGTAAAGACGGTTAGAATGTTTATCTAGAGGTGGCAATTCCAACCCAGTTTTTTTTTAAATATCGATCTGGTTCTACTATTTTTACGACGAGTCAAATATGTAAAATTTACCTACTTAGCTATAACAGAAAGGGTCCAGCGGGTCAAAGCCAACAAAAGCGTTTTTACATGATTAAAAGCTAAAAAGTTGCTTTAGAAAAATGAGTAATGCTATATCCTCCAAAAGTCAAAAGTATCCCTCCTAACAAGGAGATGAATGATATAAGCAAAAACAGAAATGCTGGGATTTTGTCAAATGTCGTCATCTCCTTGTTTGAAGAATAAATTAGAAGAATTGAAAGCAAGAAAGTTTTTTTAGAAAAATCATATATATTTTACATATAAAGTTTTATATCTTATCTAATACATTAATTAATACTAAGAAAAAACTGAGAAAGGGGGTGGACTTGAAGGATAAGTCCAACCCATCCCAATTGGACAAGTTTAAAACACTAGCAATTTTGACCTGAACCCCATTAACTTGTTACCCAACCCGCCCATCCTCCCACCTCTATGCTTATCATCATACTAACTACAGTTCTTTACAATACGTAAAACTCTTTATCACTTCACTTGGTTAAAAACGAAGCAACCAATGAGCTTAAGCTATTTTACAGATATAAACTTAACCATAGCTTTGCCATGGATGATTACTGAAAGCTGTTACAGCTGCGGGCTGTTGTGGTGTGGAGACGGAAGGGCTGACTTCATAGATGTTGGTTTTAATGGAGATAACAAGCAACACAAGAATGCTGAACACAAAAAGATCATCAACACTGTGATATCCACAAACTACATTCATCATCACAAGTGCCTTGTTAATTGTAGTAGCATGTAATTGTAGTATATGTTGTAAATGGTCAAAGTTACATATAGTGTAGAAAGTCAAAGTATAGTTAGAAAGTTAGTCTTTATTTTCCCTCTCATGTAAGTGTATAAATACTGTCTCCTCCTCATTTCCAATGTAATGAAAGTAATATCATTTTTCACTTTTCATCATTTCTCTCTGATTATCAAAAGGTTTCTTCAAAAATGGGTGTTCAAGTAGTTGAGCAGCTGTAGGCCGGTCCTTTGGATTAACTTGCAAGCATTTGAGTATGAAATCTTGGGCCTCTGCAGACAATGTGTTGGGAATTTCGGGAGGCTCGCCCCTGCCAATTCTGAACAGTGCTTGCATCTAGCAAACAAAAATTACAAACACGATTAAATTATCATAAAAAAGACGTATTTACCAAATTACAAAGTAAACCCATATTATACACCTTATAACAGAGCTATTCTCTTAATTGAAACTGAAACCCACAACCATTTGATTGACGCATTCAACATGATTATTCCATTTCATGTTTCTATCTTCGTGTGAGATATTAAAATTCTTAAAGGAGAGGTGGCGATTTCTAAGCATTTACTTGTGATTGAGTTGGTTTTGGTTATTTTGAATCTCAAAGGGTCAAACCAGTGTAACAGGAAAACTTGGCTACAGGGAAGATGGGTTATATGGGTAAAAATTTACCTAAATTGCATACGGTATGCATACAATTCGTCAATTTGAGCAATGTAATTAATAAAGTTAGATTTTTATTATAGTGAGGAAATTATATAACCATAATCCATACATTAGATATTTAAAATGTAAAAAAAAAGTGCAGGTAATTTTAACATGTTACTTCTAAAAAGGCGCGACTGATTTAAAGGGAAAAAAATCAAAGATAAAAAGATAAATGACATGCATACCCTTTCCAGGTGGTAGTACGGAATTTTACGTGTCAACATCTCCAAGACAGTGCAGCCAAGGCTCCATATATCCGCTGCAAATCCATAACCCTTTTTTGCTTGATTATTAACCACCTAAAGGCAGAAGAAAATTAACGGCAAAAATTGAACAAAAACCAGAAAGCAGATGATATTACTAACATCCCTATCTTGAATGGTCACTAGAATTTGAAGGGCAGAAGATGCAAGTAACATGTGACCAAACCCCTAGATAACAAATACAACCAAAGACATAAGTGCAATTAAAAGAATAGAACTAACCTCCGGCGCCATCCAATATGGAGTCCCTTTGCAAGATTTAATGTCATTTAATGTTGTCGCCTATGGATATATCAATGCATTTATAGTCAGTACTATTATAAAATAACCAGATGGAGAAAAAAACTATGATAACAAATAACAGATAGTAAACTATGATAATAAATAACCGCTAGTGTTGTACTTACCTTTGCCAGCCCGAAATCAGCAAGTTTCACAGATCCACTTGTGTCAACCAATATATTAGCACATTTTATATCCCTAGAACATAACAAATAAGTCAAATTAGAAAATGGTCGAAGATACATCCATTGAGCTTAAAGATAGCAGCACCCAAATGAAATAAAAGATTACCTGTGGACAACCTTTCGTTTATGCAGGTAATTCAAACCGCTCAAAATCTGTCTCGTGTATGCCGAGACTAGGGAATCCGGCAAGTGATACTTTTGGTAGAGTTTTGTGAGTGAACCCTTGGTTACAAGTTCAAGAAAGATATATAGCTTGCCATCATCCTGGAAACATTATTTCAAGATAGAATTAGAGGTAGCAAAAGTGGCAGGTTTCGTAACTGGTCATATATGTTTGAGTCCATATGGATAATAGTGTCGGGCCGAGTTGACTTACAATTTAAATATATATATAATCAGTGTGTTAATAAGATTACAAAATCTGTAGTAGTACAGTATTAATCTACCATTTAAATGTAGGGAAAGTGATTAGAACTTTAGAAGGTCTTATGCATTAAACAATCAGCTTTGGGCGACTTTCAAACCGTTTGACCTATTTCCGTTGGAAATAGAAAATTGGGATACACGGTTTGACTGTTTACATCTCAACCTCTCCCATACACCGTGGAAGACGGTATTGGGACCCATAACCCGTGGAAGACAACCCGTGAAAGACGGTATTGGGAGTTACTTTACTTTACTTTTACAGTTTGACTGTTTAGGAGATAAAACATAACCCAAATTGACCCAATTCTAAGTTAACGAGTCGAAATTACCACCCTAATTTATTATGTAATTTAATTGTAAACAACCTACTTTAAACTTTTGGTTTGATTATGAGGTCTTTGATAGCTGGAGCTTAAAGTTGTACTTGAATCATACTCATTGATAAAAAAGAAACAAGTAAAGCGGAAATTCAATAGAAACAGGAACTCTGTGATATTATACATTGTTTTCACTTCTAATTAATCTTCAAGTGTTTTGTTTCTTATACTTGCAACCTCCTGCTGTGAGTGCCCTCCAGTATATATGATGATTTTATAATGAGTAAACCTCTTCCTAGAAATATATCAGCCGAAAGCCTCCTCTAAGTCTCCAGTGGAAAAGAAACACTTTTAAGAGACAGAAGGCATACCGTATCTGTTCCAAGATATCGAACTATGTTCTCATGATGGAATTGACTTAATAAAGATATTTCCTGAAACAAATAGAAATATTATTCCAGATATGAACCTACACGTAACTAAAAGAGTGATGATAATTAATAATCACCTGTTCAAGTTGAAATATGCTTTGCTTTCCCTGGCTACCTTGATCAAGCAAAGAAACCTCCTTCACAGCAAAAAAGAACCCAGATCTGCAAATAAAAGCCAAGGTCATATCAGAGGATGACAACCTGAATTCACAAAATAACAAAAAAACATACACTGTTAACTAGATCTGCAAAAGAATACATCCGTACAATAGCATACATATGCTGGCACACTGCCACACACCTCATATTGTGATTGTTATCATTTGAGAGCTTAAAATAAACTGAGAAAAACACTTTCCAGTTGAAGTGCTCTAAATACAGTTACCACAAGTCAAAGACGCAACAAATACTTCTAACAGTTCAACTAGGCATCTCTGGTCATTATAGTCAGATGACATCCTCATTAGATAAAAAGCTTACAGAAGAGGCATATGGGCTAGATTGCGGAGACTGCACAACCTCCCTAAGATTGTAATTAATGTTATTTATCTTCTCTTTTAGAGTCTTGGTGTTTTTTTATGTGTCATTTGTTTTGGTTGTGCGCTTAATAGTTTCCTTTGCTTAATAAGTTCAATGGATAAAAAACCTTTAATGAACAGAGGTTTATTCTTTAAGGGCATTTCCTTGGTTTCAGAGTAAACTTATGGCATAATTTTGTAGGAGTAGAAAAATTATGTTGAAAAAAAATTCAAGCCCCATGATATACAAAGGAAGTAAGGAAACTTAAGAGATTATGAAGAAAAAAGTTGACAGATCAAGGGACATCGCCACCTGATTAACATACAAACCATCCTTGCAAGATCACTGGAGTAGGAAAATATGGCTCTTCAAGGGAAAGGAGATGGAAATCTACCATGACTATTCAAACAATGTTTTCGCAATATCAAATAAGAATGGTTAACAGAATCATCAACAACTAAATATGTTGACTAGAAAATCAAATACCAACATATAGTTGCTACTAGTACTTGCTAAGTGACAACCACCACTCCACCAGGCCAACATGGCTGACCACACAACCATAAAAGATCCGTCATAAATGTGACAAGTTATTGACTTTAGTAGTGACTGAATTTAGACATAAAATAATTGTTTGGAGATAAATATAACAAAATTAGTAGTTAACTATTTTCCAAAGATACCACCCACTTTTACCCAAATGTTGTTCAATTCCGCAAACCTATATGAGCGTTGTCCAACCTAACTAGTTTAAGATTAAGTTGTACTTGATATAGACAAAGTGACAGCCAAAAGGTACTACAAATTATCAAAGGCGTAATATTATAACTAATAATAATGCACATATTTAAAATTCACGTACTCATCAACACCTTCATATACCGTCCCAAACGACCCACTTCCGAGAAATTCACCCTTCTGCCAGTTTTTAAAACTTCCCCTAAACGTTCCATCAGGCGAAACTGTATACTGAAGCCCATTAGTCACAATTTCACCGACGCTGACATCATCATCGTCCTTTAAATCAGCTTTTCTTTCAAAATCCAAAGACAACTGACCGTCATAATCCTTTAAACTCACAGGCAAACTACCCCCACCACCAGCAGTGGGATAATAGGACCTGCTATTCTCCCAATCAACAGTAGATATTGCAAAATCCTCAGGTCCAGAAAGACCTAAACTTCTATAAATCACGTCAAATTCACCTTTAGTACCTTCAATACGAAAACTAGTCCTGCTATCATATACTGACAATATATCAAGTGATCTTTTTCTATGATTACTACCACTACCACTAATCTCAAACGATGTCGAAGATGTCGAGGCGTCGTAATCGATGTTTTTAATCGCGTTACGTCGATCATGAAAATGTTGAAGAGAATTTGTAGCTTCGAGTAACTGCTTTATCAACTCGCTGTTTTCTTTGAGTGGTTCAAAGACATTTTCCCATGTGGGTTCGTAAGCATTCAGGGAATTCCACCATTTATTCTCTCCTTTGATCTTCTGTATGCGTGGTAACTCCATTTCTAAAAGACGTCGGAGTTTAACGCAATTATAAATCATTAAACACTCTAATTTCTCCAACACAATCAGACCACCGAAAATGTGATCCAACTCAGGTAGGTCTATAAGAAAAATCCTTTCCAGGCTGGGAAATAGCTGATCATGTTCGGAGTGGGGGGTAATAATAAGGCTTCTAACTTTGGGGCATTCTTCAACAGTAAGCTCTGCCAAGCATGAGAGATTTTGAGCTATTCTTGGTGTAAAAATGGTGGTCAACTCCAGACATGTATGCAATGCCAAGACTCTTAGTCTCGATAGACTATCTTTGCCGATTGGTCCCTCCCAGATACTTTTTAATTTCTCCATGTAGTGTATACTCAAATATTCTAGTGATTCAAGTCCACTTTTTTTATTATTCTCCACAATCTCAGATAAATCATCTATTTTAACAAGAGTTTCCATCTCATTGCATTCCGCAAGCAGGAAGTATTTCAATTTTGAAATGTCGAAAGCGGAGAGATTCACAATGGTCCAGTGACGAGACAAGAACAAAGCTTTGGCCCTTGTCATTATCTTGGAGATGTCATAAATGTTTCCTTCTGCATTTATCCATTTGAGGCATTTTTCAAACTCCGTAAACTTCTTTTCGAGACCACGTGGTAGACAAGATGTAAGTTGTGCATGTTGACCGATAGTAAAACTAAAGTTGGATAATTTTTCATATGCTGGTTTCCTATTTATTTGAATATCTAGAAACTGTTTAAGTGTCGTATCAGTAGGCAAGTACCATTTCAGAAATTCAAGATTTTCCAAATGACAAATCTCATCTTGAATCTCTTTTATTTCCTTCTCCCACCACTCAGCTTCTTGACAGACATTTATGCACAACTCCTTCAGTTTCTTAAGTTTTGATATCATCATTCTTGGAACTTTTACACCTCCATTGACATTCTTGGCTTTTATGTAGTACTGTGCATACCGAGACAAACAGAGCCTCAAGACTTCCAAATCTGTAAGTTCCACAATCTCTTTTGGAATATACATGATCTCAGATCCTTCTATATCGAGCAACTTGAGCTTTGTAAGCATTCCGATCTCAATTGGTAATTCAATTAAAAATGAACAGTCTCTCAGGAGAAGTTCCTTAAGCGAGCTTAAACTAGAAATAGACGATGGCAAAGATTGTATGCTTGTACTAGAAAGATCCAATACTTCAAGCAGAGGCATGTGTTCAAAGACAGTGCAGGGAATGACCATCAAACGAGGTAACTGTAATACCAATTTTAAGAGGATTTGGCATCTTCGACTATCTAGCAGTTGAGAAGGGTAATCCTCCTTTAAGTCACTTTCATCCACATTCTGCGACATCCCTGCAGAACAACCCAGTAGTGCATATGGTTAAACATAATTAGATTATTGTTCTAGACAAAAACTAGTTCATAAAATACGAGACGCATTGTATTAAGCCGAGCGTGACAACATGAGAGCACTTTGTATCCTTAAATTCTGTAATTTATATTTGAACATTTGAGATAGAGATTGTTGCATTTCCTTGAACATGAGGTATAAACCACGATTCCAAAGTATTAATAACACTAGCAGGGTACCCGTGCGTTGTGGCGGGGCGTACCTATAATAAAATATTTTGCGATGAATGTTTTTCATTTTATGTTTTCTGTTAAAATAACATTATAAATTGCGAGAATACTTTGTTAGATTAACTTTAAATATCAAACTAATTCATATAAAATGTTAGATTAACTTTAAAATTTTTGCTGATTCAATATAAATGCAGTAGCCGGTAATATTCTGGAGTTACGAGGTCAATGTTGTTGGCATTGACTTATAGTCGCAGAAAAGTAGAAAAGAAAGAGTGATTTCATTACATTTATACGGTATAAAAACATACACCCCTTAATCACAAAATATGATATCTATTTTTTCAAAAATCCCGACATATCAAATTCTAAAAGATATTTAAATCATGTTAAGAATACCTTGTAGAATTTATATTTGTGTAACTTGCTGAATTGTTAACAATCTTATTTATTATATTTTCCCACATAGATGGAAGATGTAAATTATAAGGTGCTAGTGCTTACAAATGCAAAGAAAACTCGCATGTTAAAAAACATGTCTATATTACTTTGAAAAACTTAATTAACAATATATATTAAATCAAAGATTTAGCACTTTAAAAAATCATATGCCTTTAAAAAATCATCACCTCTTGGTTTTATCTTCATTTCATCTATTTCCAAATTGTACGTATCCTCTAATTTCAATTTGTTGTATTATTTATCAACTATTTACGAATAGTGAATTAATCCTAGTAATTGTCATGCGTATAAAAGTATCCATATTAGATATCCCCAAATCAGGTACAACGTATACATATAAAATAGAAAGTAGAAAGCAAAAATTGTATAGAATTAGAAATGGTACCTTAGTTCTACCAGAAATCTGGCGCGGATTAAACGGTTCAAGGAGCCAATATGTTAACACTTATATATGCTTCTGATTTTGGTTCTTAGCTCCTGTAACTATACCTTGTTGCGGTTAGAAAAATATATATATAACCCAGATTCTATGAATATCACTGATTCCATTGATTAGAGAAAGAAAAGTCGAGAGATAGACTGGGTGTTATTCTTATGGGGCAGACTATAGGGACCCCCTATACGGGGTTTGCTACAGTGACAAGCATCGGGGTTGTATGCGTATTAACTTGAGTGAAGTAACCATAAATCCCATGTTCAAGATTAAATCTTTTAATTTTGATTATTGGATTTAATCCAAATGGTTAAAAAACTTTCAACTTGAGTCAAGAGGATTTTAACTCTGTACCCATATTCTTATTTTGGTTTGGATTTAGGGTAGGAAATTAGGAGAGCAGTGTTGACTTATATTCTGACATCGGATCCGACAGCCTTTTTATTTTTATGATTGGGTCAAAGACTCAAACTTGATGAAAGAAGGTGTGGTTTGTTTTTTTTCCAATAAGCATTTTTTTTTTTTCTTTTAAGTTTTTTTGTTTGCAGGAAGACACAGGTTTTTGTTTGTTTTTTGCAGACATAATTGTTTCTTTTCACTTTTTTACTTGTCTAAATTTTAGACATTATTTTTTCACTTATTTACTCTTTTAAATTTCAGACATTATTTTTCACTTCTTACCTCTTATTTCACAAACCATTCATATCTTTCTCAATATCTTACACCTCTTTTACGTTTTGTCTGTTTTTTTATGTTTTCGTTTGTTTTTTACGCTTTCGCCCGTTTTTTTACGTTTTCGCCCGTTTTTTTACGTTTTCGTCCGTTTTCTTACGTTTTCGCCCGCTTTTATCATGTTTTCATCTGTTTATTTTACGTTTTCGTATGCTTTTTTAAGTTTTCGCCCTTTTTATGTTTTTGTCCGTTTTTTACGTTTTCGCCTTTTTTTTACGTTTTAGTCCATTTTTGTCTTTTTTTTTTTTTTTTTTTTTTTTTTTTTTACGTTTTTGGCCTTTTTTGCGTTTTCTTCCATTTTTACGTTTTTGTCTCTTTTTTACGTTTTCGTCTATTTTTTTTACGTTTTTATCCGTTTTCATATGATTTCGTAAGTTTTTTGTACGTTATTCTTCCTTTTCTTACGTTATCTTATGTAACCAAACGTATGATAATGTAATAAACGGACGAAAACTTAAGAAATTGGATGAAAATAAAAGAAAACAAACAAAAACGTAAAAAAAAAAGTCGAAAACGTAAAAAACAGAGGAAAACGTAAAAAACGGATAAGTAAGGAAAAAACAAACGAAAACTTAAAAAAACGGTCGAAAACGTAAAAAAAACAAACGAAAACGTAAAAAAACATACGAAAATATAAAAAAACGGTCAAAAACGAAAAAAAAACTAACAAAACGTTAGAAAATCATTGACTCATTTGACCCATATGACAAACGGATTTATATATATATATATATATATATATATATATATATATATATATATATATATATATATATATATATATATATGTATAGAGAGAGAGAGAGAGAGATAGATTGGATCATTTAAAAAGTTGATCTCAAGAGAAAAGTAAGAGAAGTGATCTCAACCATTAGATCACCTCCTCTTCCCCTCTTTTTTTTCCTGCTAACTACAGAGACCTTATTGCACTTTCTTTCATTCTTTAAGGGAGGGTTTCATAAATTCACCCCTTTCATATATAATACATATTTTTTTCATTTTTTCTTTTTCTTACTTCTCTCATTCCATGACACGATAATTTTTTTCTCTCTTTCTTAACACATATCAAATCGAAGATCAAATTGCCACATGAAATCATATCGTTTTATTAGATTCACAATAGCATATCATCATAATTTATCAATTCGAAGATCAAATTCAGGTATGTAACTGAATTCGGTTATAATTTTTTTATTTTTGCTACTTAAAATCAATCATAAAGCTTATATATGTGATTGTTGTTTTATCTGTACGGATTTTTGTTCATAGTGAGTAAGGTTTTGTTTTTATGAAATTTGATTCGTTAATCATCATCTTTGTTTATAGATGTAACGATTTTCAGATTTTATTGACATGATTCTTTGTATAGAATAGTTATTTTGAAACGAAATTGAGAAATAAATACATGGAAAACATGTTTACAAAAACCTGCATGCCAAGTGTTTGATTAAATGTCTGAATGAGATTTTATAACTGCGATGCACTAATTTTACACTGTGGTTATCATGTTTCATTTTGTGAGTAATTGCCGTAGTTTACGGATGTTTTCTACACATTTTATCTTGTTTTCGGATTCAGGAGTTATGCTAGAAGAATGCTAGAAAACACGGGCTTGAAAGAGGTATTCTGTTCGTTTAAAATCAAATTGGTCAAATTTGAAAACTTTGCTAAAAATGTAACAGGTCAACATGGGTTCAAAGTTGTTTGAAGTGCTATTTAAGTGTTTCAACCTCGTGAATCGGTATACTTAAACATATCACACATCAAAGTTTTATTAGTACAATATCCTACATATCAGTTTAAATAATATGGTATTCTCAGTATATTAATTATTTGTAAGACTTCGTATATCTGAACCCCCTACATTAGATTGCTAACCCCCTTTTACACGGTGCAGGGAGAGGCACTTTGAAGCATCATGAAGGACTTGACGGAGCCGTTATAGGCACATGGAAACAAAGGAAGTTCAGGTTTGGGATGGAATTAGAATAGAAATTGGAATCACTCCTTATCTGAATCTAACTATTATCCGGCTCAAATATTTCAGCATAATGTTCATTGGTTAAACTTCTGGATCACTCCGAGCTTCTAAATTGGTTGATATAGCTGCCACCAATTCCATTGGATGGATCCCTAACGGGCGTACAAAATGTCGTAAAAACATAAATTAGATGCACATTAGATATTTTTTATTCCACTTTATTCAATTTTTTTTAATTAGAATTAGAATTATTTATTGTGCTTTTCACTTTATATGAGACATCAGTTAGAACTACTGTTATTTTCTCCTTTGCTTATCTGGAATCTATCATTTTTTTGTACCACAAACAGGTTATTAGGTTTTGTGAGGTGTTTGTGGAAAAGCAAGTTGGAAATGAACTGTTCAACATATTCAGTGGATGTCCTTCTGGCCAGACAACCACTATTTTTCTTCGAGGTGGAGATGATGAGGTTGTCTCGCTCATCATTATATATTAGAATGTGTTGATAGTGTTTTTCACCAAGTTAGATAACTATGTGATGCACTAATTGTTAACTAACTGATGCGCTGAATTAGATAGTGTGGTGCCTTAATTTATACAATGTGCTGCACTTGTATTTGATCCCGGATAAGTATCTTTAGTTTGTTGTGTTGCCTTTAGAAACGAGTTTAAGTTTCTTGATTGCCAGGATTTTTAAAAAAGACTCTTGACTGGACAGATACATCCAATTTAGACATTTACTTTGTTCAATCGAAGTATCTTGTATCTTCATGGAATTTGTATACAATGTTCATACTTAATAAACTTATTAGCAGCTTCTTTTGCAGATATAAATGGCTAGTAATGGGATGATTTTACTTCTTATTGACCATCAAGAAAAAGAGAGCCAATATTTGACTGTCATCCTGTTCATCTTCATGGAAAAAGGTCCTAAGTGCCACGTGGAGGAAAGCGAAGTATCTATGGTTTAAACTGTTATACATAAGGAAGTGTGGAAATTGCAATCTTAAGATTATGTAAGAGATGCCATGTGGCTTTGGTAGTTTTTGCTTGAATGAAGTTGTCAAATGCTAAATTTAATGTAAATACAAGAATGTTGTGTCATGTAATCTTTAAAGTGTAGATAACTAGTCTGAAACAACCCTGGTAAATTGAACCTTTTTTTGTACCATTTAAAATTGACATGTTTAATTGGATCATTTAATAAAAACCTAGTGTGCATTAGTGGCTCCTTAAATCATTACTACTACTATCTTTATTGTTTCCTAACTAATGTATACATCACCACTAACAAGCAACATTAGTTCACATGATTAAGAATAAACAATAAAGTCGTGACTAGTAGATGTATGTGTTTATAAAGAAATACCTGGGTGAATGGTGATTGTGAAGGACAAAGAAATTTAAGAGGTATGCATCCATTTTTGTAGATAACACTTTCAGTTTTTTAAATTACAAAAGAGAAAAATAGCAATCTTATCTTTTCTGAACAAAAAGCATGGCAATGAAATGGAGATCAATAAATATACAAGTCAAACATTTCAAAGTCAGATAGATTTTGAGATGAAACGCCAAAATGAAACATTCCCACATAGCAGGTAAGAAAGAAATGCAATAGTTTATACTTTATACTTATGCGTAGTTCTTTGAAATATGTGTTGTTATATTTCATTTCATGAGGATCTCATCCATTGTAAATCCTTGTGTACACACATATATCAGCAATTATGAACAAATAAAAGTTGCTTTATTGCCTCAGTTTACTCAATAATCAGAAACTAAAACTATTGTATCATGTGTCGTTATCAGAATAGTTTGCTTCCACTCTTATATTTCAAATCTTATATATAGATTTACAAGAACACATAAGAATGTACGTATCAGAAACCATGAACAGATACACATTTTGGTTCAGGATCATAGTGTTCGTGGCTGGGTTAATTAACTCTTCATCCGGATACTCATCCAGAAACTGAATTATAATCTCTCGTTCACTGGTTGTGATGTCAAAGCCATTAGTGCCCAACCTCATCAAAAAAAGTAGCACTTGCGCTCTCTGGGTCTTCACCGACAACCTGCACCAGTGAAAAAATGCGCTGGTAACAACCAGTGTGTAATGTTCCCCTTTATACTACAAGTAATATTTACCTTTATGATGCACTAATCATTCTCATAGATGCCCTGTAATCTACCTTTTTGATGCACTAATTATATACATAGATGCCCTAATATCTACCATTTTCATCCATTTTCAACTTGTTTGCTTATGAGCGATCAACTTGGTTGAGAAGAAAAGATAGCTACAAATAATCATTGAAGGGTCAACTTGGGTCAAATGGGTCGCTAGATCTTAAAGTGTTTAAACACGCTCATTACTTTCTATTACACATAATCCAAAAAGTGCGCAAAAAAAGTTTGAGAATCAGCCTGACCCATAAAAAAACTACTCTATTTGAAACCTCTAGCCACACATCAGCAAAACATAAACAACATACCATTTCATAGTTACAAAATGAGATTATAAGAAATCTCGTCTTTTCATACCTTGCTACCTCTTTACGAGTCTGGGAATTAACCATTGCAGCCTGCACATGCCATGCAGGTTATTTAGCGTGCAAATTATATGCATAAAAACCTCCTGTTACTTTATTAAAAACCTCTAGTCAATGAATAGGTTTTATGAGAATAGATGCTTACTAACACACTAACTCCTGACATCAGCACTTCAATATCAGCAGATGATTTAAGATTTTGCTCAAGCTTGACAGAAAATTGGAAGACAAGTGTTTTATCCTTTTTGTGGAATTCATGGTATTCGGCTGAAATGGTGTAACATCTATAGTCTCCACATGTCTGAATAAGAGTACCTTTTGATCAAGACAGTGTATTTTCAGCAAGGTATGTGTTAGACTTAATAGATTATCGGCTGTTATACTAGCCTTATTAAATTTTGACACATCACCACCGAGACAATCTTCTTTAGCAAAAAGCTCATTGCTGAGCAACTCTTAAGCAACATAATCTGAAATACAAGAACACCCATGCTGAACATTATACTCGGATCCTGCTAGATGAAGTTCATGCTGATACAAACATGCTCCTAACATAAGAATAAGGTGCTTACATGTTTCATCACATATGATCTTAGTGTGAAGTTGGTCCCTGGAATCACAAATATCTTATGATGGATGATCATAGTGTTACAAAGTTAGCTATACAAGCTATGTATATATTAGAGTATGTGTGCAAAACGGTAGTGGATCAAAAGTATTTCCAACGATGCACTATTCTTACAAATGGTCGCCCTAATATCTACCTTTTTAATGCACTAATCATTATCATAGATGCCCAAATATCTACTTTTTCAATGCACTAATCATATATATAGATGCCCTAATATCTACCATTTTCAACCCGTTTGCTTATGAGCGATCGAATTGGGTTGATAAGAAAATATACCTAAAAATAATCATTAAAAGGTCAACTTGGGTTGAATGGGTCGCTAAATCTTAAAGTGTTTAAAGACGCTCATTATACTTGATTCATCTTGTTCTTAAGGTTTCATTCTTGTTGGCAAGTTAATGTGATCAACGCAAAGATGTACAGAAAGCATATTTCTAGTAGACAATGTGGCATTATATACATATTAATGTATGATATTAAAAATGAGAAAAGGACTTCTATAATTATCGTACCGCAAAAGCAGCAAATGTGAGACCGCTTTCCATTACATCCCTATCCATGTTTCTTGCTTCACTTACCTATAACCAATGAAAAAAAAGAAACGGCCATGTGAACAAAAAGTACAAACGCCAAAAACACGGCAACAAAAAAGGAAGGAATATTACCATCATATCAGGAAGAGGCTTATATGCTAAAGCCATGACACAAGATCCTTTCCGTGTGTATTTCTTGTAGGTGCTTACATAAAATTCTTGTACATCATTTAATCTTTCTTGGAGGGTCTCTGGTGCAACCTGAAACTACAACATGCCATATTTTACTTTACGGAAGTACACAAAGTCCTATGGTGCAGGTGCACAAAATAGACAGTACAAATAAGTGGTATATGATATCTTATGACCATCATATTTGATATTAATATTTTACATACCTTTACAAAAGGCATAAAACTGCCCTTCTGTACGAACAACTGCCATCCTTTTCAAGTGAGACGCAAAGTGATGTCTCTGAACAATTTAAATAGTACTCTCACCTCCCATACAAACAATGCCAAAAAATGATTTCAAATTACAAGAAAGTTCATTAAAAAACATAGAGAATGCAGAAAGTTCACATCCCCTAATGTGTTTATTGATGCCCTAAATTTTTCACTTGATGCACTAACCATACACTCTCGATGCATTACTTTTGTAACATGATGCCCTAATATATTCATTGATGCAATAACCATACCAAAAAATTAGTTGTTGATGCCTTAATCAAACAAATAGATGACTTCATCTATATCGCGATGCACAATATTTCAAACGATGCCCTAAACATACAAATGGATGCCCTAATCAAACTAATAGAAATCAAACTAATGAATCACAATTCACAACAATAACAACCAAAAGAGCATCAAACTATATCACAATTCACAATTCGATGCCCTAATTTTACACAAATCGATACCATAATTTTATCTTTTAAACCTCCAAAACCGATGCCCTAATTTTATTTTTAAAACCTCCAAAATCGATGCCATAATTTTACATTCACAATAATAAGAAAAAAATAAGCTTAAAATCGATGCCCTAATTTTATACAAATTCACAATAATAAGAAAAATAATAAGCTTAAAATGTACATACAACCTGAAAAAATTTGTGATAACGCAATTATCAAGTATCACAAAATCACGCAACTCAAATCGCATCTTAAATCGTTGCGATTCCACTTAATAACATGTATTTTGATGTGTTTTCAGGTTTGGGCGTTGGTGTGACGGTGGCGGCGTGAAGAATAACGTGGTGGCGGAAAGAAGATGGTGGCGCCGGTGGTGGTGGTGGTGATGCTGAGTGTATGTGTTTCAATCGTGAGTGTGTGTGTGTGTGTGTGTGTGTGTGTGTTTTGAATCAGGAGAGAAGTGGTAGCTGTGTGTGTGTGTCTCTGAATCTGTATTTGTTTGCATTGTTTCAAATTTTACCCTGAAGTTTTGATTGTTATCAAAATCTACCCTGTAACTTTTTTTTCTCACTTTTCTCTCTAATTACGCTTTTCTCTAGAACCGGACTCTCTTTCTCTCTATATATATATATATACATACTAGTGTCAAAACCCGTCCGATGGACGGGTATGACTTGTGGTTTTTATTTTTAGGTTTTTGTAGAACAAATATATACTAAAAATTTTCTATAACGAAAGAAGGGTGGTAAAAAATGGTTGGAAAGTGTACTTGTTGAAGAAAGGGATTTCATTGAAATAAATGATGAGTATCGTTGTGTTAATGAGTTTAGCTATTTGTGGTCTTTATTGGTGGGTTAATACCTACATTCTTAACTGCTTGAATATTTGTTCCATTATCTTGTGAAAAATGTTAAACTTATAACTTTCGTTTGCTTAAGTATTGAATGAATCAGTTATTTCCTTATAATAATGAACTTACTTACTTATCCATTGATCATAGGAGGTGTTTACTGAAAACATGAAGAGTTACACATAAGCCATGCCAGGTTCCATGCAAGAAATGTGACTATCACTATTTTGGTATAAAGATACCTAATAACAGAACATAGTAGTATTTAGAAGATCAGAGTCCTCACCGTCCCCAAGGAAAAGAAAACTCAAACTTGAGATAACATTAACAAATTCATGTTTACAGCTAAATTAGTCACTTAGCTCAAAATTTATATGCTCAAAGTACAAGTCTGCAACATAATTACTGTATCCATATTACCACACATTAGTGGGTAACGTATATACGTATGTTATTTAAAGCATTCAGGGTCAACTGAGGTGGGCCAATTAAAGCCGTCTGTGTTTCGGAGAGCAGAAACTGCGGCCTTAATCTGTAATTTTGTAAAGATAAAAAACCAAGTAAAATTCCATTTTTCATTAGAAAGTGCAATAGGAAAAGATATCGTGAGAAATCGTACCTCGTCAAACTGCATGCTATTATATGATCAGAAGTGACAATCAGGGGGTTTAGTAATGGGCGGGCATGAGTTATAAATATCGTTGGCATATTTTTCTATAACGAAAGAAGAGTGGTAAAAAAAGGTTGGAAAGTGTACATGTTGAAAGAAAGGGATTTCATTGAAATACATGATGAGTATCGTTGTGTTAATGGTAAATACTAAAACAAACTATATACACATTATCACAAAGTTTAATAATATGATAACATCATAGGAAATATTGATCACCTATATAATAAATACTTGGTTCAGGGTCAATTTGGTTAACCCACAAGCTTATCCACATTGATAATGATATTATAATAAATTGCAATTTCTAATTTTATTATCTTCAATGATATTATTAATGATGAGTATATACTTGGGTCATATTTACTTGTCTACACATTGGGTCAGGGTCAGTTTGGTTTCATGATGCCAACATATTTAATAAGCTGTCTACACATTGGTGTTGTTTCATAAAACTGAAAATTAACTAAAGTATTAGCATAGCATCGGCTAAGGACCTGTTTGTAAGAAACTTCTTACTACGAACCATTGGCACAGAATCATAAACTTAAAATTCATATTTATGAGTAATGACACAAAGAAAAAATAGCGTTCAAACTTCAAATGTGTCCCATGTACAGAACTATACTTCTAAATTGCAGAGCATTATTTGTGGAAACATATCAAAGAGAGGAGAAATATAAGATATAGAGCTTTTGACCTCCAAATGGTAAAAGGCAACTTTGTTGTATCTGATAACATGGTCTGGTTTGGAAAAAGTGCAGGTCGGGCGGGTTGGGTGATGGGTCTAGAAGGTATGGTTTGGTTGACCCACACCCAATTCTAGCTTCGAAACACGCCTATTGTCACAAAAATCTGATCTAAACCAAACCTAACATCTCAATAACAACAGAGAACACATAAACAAAAAGCTATTATCTTGCATTTTCCTGTTTATGTTCACCTTATGATGTATACAGTTTAAAAAAACAATAAAGACTGGTAAAAAGTATTACATCACGAAATAATTCCCGTATTACCCTTTTAAATGCTTCTGTTTCTTTCTCATCCAAACTCCTAATCCTCCCTCTTTCTTTCTCTTCATCTACACTTACATCTAAGCCCAAATTTAATGATAAATTCAATATGTTTTGTCTAAAATACCGAGCTTCACCACCAACCAATAACACCATCTTGTATCGTTGACAGTGTCTTTGAGCAAACTGTAATGCTATGTTGGTTTTCCCCATTCCTGGACTTCCATTGATGCATACTATGTTTCTTCCGAAAATTTTGTATTTACCACTTTTCGTTTTCTTGTATCTCTGCCTCTTAAATGAATTTCTCCCAATTACTGGTTCGACCATGCTTCTAATTCTGGTTCGATACACTTTCCAACTTCTAAAGTAATAAACTTCCCATTTTTATTTCCATCTACATCACTCTCCTCATCTTCTAGCCCTTCTAATGTTCTTGGTGTTACTTCTTTAACGACATTTACAGTACTCTCGCTATGGCTGCAGTCCCGACATCTGAAAAAAGCTGTTTCGATCTCTGCAAGCTCCTTTTCCTGATGTGGCCACTATAAGTCTACAATATATCTTGCTGGTCCAAAGTGGGTCCAATTCATGATCACTGTTGCAATCTTTACGACACATGAACTAAGCACTTCTATATGAACTCATTCACTTATCGACTTTGACTTTTAGGAGACCATTGGTCTTTATACCCTACAACATAGAAGGCCAAAATAATACATCATATAGCTTACCGGCTGAAGAGTGTGTGATGTTAGAATCTGAACCTCTCCATCCTTGAGAATGGGATCACCCTTCTTGTTTCTTTTTATGATGTCCTTAGCATTACTGTGATTGGCAGTCAAAACGTATATCCCACCTACTTGCTATTCGGCATCAAGGATCATTTATTACCAAACCAAAACCCCTAGTCAGAACAATCACTTTTCTCGAAAAATTTGTATGGCTACTTACAGATATTGTAAACCATTCAAATGACTGAGTGACTCAAGCAAGTGATCAGTTAGCATATTATTCGAAAGATCCAATGTTTGTAACTTTGGATGGTGACCTATGCTTGGCGGAACTTGGCATGAAATGTTGTTGTTATGCAATAACCTGTTAAAAAAAAACCTGTTAAAAAAAACCATTTTAGCGTTTAACTTAGGAAAGTATGAAAAATGATGGAATCTGTTTTCTATTAATTATACTTGCTCAAGTTTGGAAACGACCATGAGAATACTGGTTAGGCCGTGTACATTAGAGCTATATGCTAACTTCCAACGGTTAGCCTGAATTGGAATACCTCTCCCGAAAAATACTTTTTTGTAATGAATTACGGTAATCATGAGTTTTGGAGAAAAAAAACAAATTTGATATATAATGTAAAACGCATTACTAACTTTACCATTACCGTATTCAGTAACCATACATAGAATAAAAATACTTTGGCTACCACCTTAAAGTACTCTAAAACTTATGATTACGAAAATTCACATTGGTTCTTATAAGGAATTACTTTTAGGAGTAAAAATACATACTTTACCAAAAAAGTGGGAAAAACATAATAACTGATGTGTTTGTGTTAGTTTATCAGATGAGCTAATAAGCTTATGAACTGAAATAAGGTAGAAACTCCAATTTATAAGCTCATAAGCCATTTGCTTAAGCATTTTTTTGGGGTTATGAGCTTATGTGACTTCGTCTTAAGTTTCATAAGCCCATTTTTTCGGGTTATTTTGAACTTATGGGATTAAATAAGCTTATGTTGAATCATGATAAGCTTATGTGATAAGCTTCTCTATGCCCATAAGTTTTAACGGAAAACGTGGGATAATGAAACACCAACAGAATTCACATAACCTCATAAGTCCAAAAATAAGCTTAAAAGCATGAGCTCTAGAAATGGAGCATTTTCAAAAACTATAATCTCAACCAAATAGTAAAATATCATTTTAACAAAATATTTTCCATGGAATCCTATTTTCAAGTTTTATTATTATTATTATTAGTTAATATTAGAATTATTAATCTTTCTTTTGGGCTTTTAAATTTATCAGATACATATTTAGAGTTTGAGTACAGAATAATCACTTGAATTGGAAGGAAGGCAAAAGCCAGTTAAACAACACTAACTTGGTATTCCATTGTCAGTTGAATTCATGATCCTGCATAAATGAGCATCGGGTTTTTCATTACTCTAATATAAGTAGTTGACCTTTATCCAAAGACTAAAAAATGCTTACTTGCTAAAAAAATAATGGATAAGGACTTGGATAAGCAGTACCAAAGCTCACCGTCGTAGTTATCTTAAATTGATTATAGTAACCCAAACCCGTAATAATTAGTTCGAAACACAACAAAATACGAAGCAAATTAGTACCCAACAATAGCTTCAATACGATCTCGGATAGATGCATTTGGAGGAAGCTTGGATTTGTATACAAGAATAGTCAAAGCTACACGAAGATGATGAGAAGCCAATAGTTTAAAAGGCCTCGTGAGTACTGGTTTCCCAATCAATAGCGGCCTCAACATATTTTCTTCAGTCCTCCTGTGATCAAATTCAAGATTCTTTCTATTTTAGCTTTCAATCGAATACTCATATACCCATAAGATATTTATGAACAATAATCCGTAAAGCTAAAGAGTTTCACCTCATTATCTAGTACGTATCACAAACATGGGCTCATAAAGTGAACACTAAACATACGAAAGCAAATACAACTTACAGAGTTTGACATAGGCTTCCATTTATCCCTACCAGCTCTCCAAACCTGTTCATCATTCACAAGTACCAACTTTAAGTCTCCTTCACTATAGCTCAAATTAGGCATTTTTTTTAATAATATAGCAAATCAGATGATAATATCATAGAAAACATACCTGCAATCTAAACTGTTGATGTGAATCTTTGAAAGAGATCTGATGGCAAACCACTTGGAGCACTGACACAACCTGAAACAATGTAAGACCACACAAACTAAGCTTGTAGCTATTTTAAGACCACCATTCTACCAATGCCCTATTGGTTACTCCATTAAAGTGTACATCAACAGACACAATCACCAGCTTACCTCTTATATATTTTAGTATCATTCGCTATAATTGTGCAGAAGACCACAACTGCAATTCTATCTTTCTATTTCTCAAGAAACCGGCAGATGGTTCCTATCAGAAATAGCATTAGAATATATGAGCTAGGGAGTTAGATACCAGCATATTCCTCAAGTATATGAGACAAAAACCAAAAACATAGTTCCAACTGTACAGTGTTAAAATACAAATGCGGATATAGGTATTCAAAGGACATAAAATTTACCGTTATACAGCTCTAAAGTGATTATAGACGTGACAATTCCCATGTAAGAAATTCCATATATGTACAATGGATTTTTCAAAAACTTTGGGTTGTTTGAGGGGTGTTTGGATAATTAGCTTACGAGCTTATTTGAAATTTAAAAAGTCGATCACCTTATAAGCCTTAAAAATTGAGCTTATTGGCTATTCTAATTCCATATAAGCCAAGTGGCAAGTCAGACAGAAAGTTCACTTTTACCATACCGAGAGCAAGAAAATCAAAAGTCACAATATTAAGTAGTGGAAACATGCCTTGCTTAATTGGCATTACAGATTCACAAACACAATAACCAGCTTACTCATCAAACATGTGAAATAAAAAACTTAAGAAAGTGAATATGTATATATACCTGAAAACTGAATATGTAATTCTTCGCTTTCACTTTATCCATGCCACTCCATTTGTCCAACAAAGAAGAGATAACAGCTAAAAGATCAAGTGGCAATAATGTAAGATCAAAAAAAAGAAAAGCTTATTATCATCATAGTATAGCGTTGCACTCATATATATTACATAGAAAAAAATATATTTTGTTGTTCATTAACCACCCCTTTATCAAAAGATACCTGTAACAGACTTAAGTTAGGCAGTGACCTGATACGTACATTAGGAGTCCACTTTAAACACTCTTCGTTTCTTTCACAACCTGATCTGAACACACCTTATTTTTGCACCACCAAATTTGATTCAAAGTATACATGTACCTGTTCCAAATTAAACTAACTAACAAATACATAAAACTCCAAATAATGCCCACCTATATGTAAAATGAGTCGAATTTGGAGTCAAATAATTATACCACATAACACAAATTTATTCGTTGAGCAACTGTTGGTTCTGATCAGGTCCAAAGGAATACGATACGCTGCTACATGAGACAAGTTGATAACCAATCATTATCAGTTATTACCTGACAAAAATTAAGGTTTCGATTTTACTAACAAAATCAACACGGGTATAAAAATTAACAGAACCTGTTACCTAGTTTATGAGCTCTTTCGCTTCCTCTTCTGCCGCGTCCATATCTAAAGTTTCATCAATGGGCTTGGACATCATTTCAATCTGTCCACATATACAACACAGCTGCAAAACCATCTAGCGTGGCACCATCTTTCAAAATTCACGACATATCATAATTTATTAGATATGCCAAATCCTTTTTAATAACATGAAGGGTATGCATAATCTGAATAAACTAAAACTCATTTGTACAAAATTCATATTAAAAAGGATACCCTAAGATTTTTTACAACTGAGTTATTAAAAAGGAGGGTCTTTTTAGTATCATAAATTCATTTGGCTTCTCCATTTTGTGTTGGTGGGTATACTCCCAAAACAGGGTTAGATAATCAAAGACAATAGCAATACCACTAGGTGGTTACCGGATATCACTTGGAATCGTGTGATCACTTTCCAAAGTAAACTATTCGACCCTAATGCCTGGGTGACACGAATATCTACTTGGGATAAGACCAAATGTTTGTTATTGAATTAGGCACAAATCAATAACCCTTGCGCTTATAAGTGTTAATCGTTTTCTGTCTATCTTTCGTGCATAATCAGATATCCTATTTATAGGAAATTACTCTTAGCTAGTCAAATGGAATTATGAGAATTAATCGCCCCATTAATCGCCTCATAATTATCCCCATTATAGCCGTTAGTGGTTACATGACCAATTAAACGTGGTCATTATGCAGTTGTAACTGCCACTTGAATAGGTCAATGCCTGTTACAAGTTAATTTCAGTACTAGCAGTACTTTCATAACACTAGCAGTGGTAACACTGCCTATCCGCACTAACTTAGCACTAGCAGTGGAAACACTATCTATCAGTGCTAACTTAGCACTAGCAGTGGAAACACTACCTATACAAACCACTATTTGAGTCAGGGTGTTCAGGGACCTTATGGGTGTACACTCCGTACCTCCTGACCCATTACCAGGTGTGAACAAATCCCACAAGTGCACTAAATTTTCCAACAATCCTCCCCAAATTTAGTTTACTTCCTTTGCATGAAAAAACAAACATCAAACAAAACATGTGCATTAACGAAAATATCCTGAGGATTGAATTTCCATCTTAGTAAATTACACGTTCAAATATTCGAGAATCAGGGTGTTCTAAGAATTGAACCCTTCAACCCATTTGAATACTTGAAGATAAAATACACACAAGTTTTCAAAATCTTAACAGTTCCTGACACTATACAAGCCATGTGTCCATATCCAAATTCATAAATGTTGTAAAAGCTAAAAGTCCAAAAGCTCCCTGAAGTGGCAAAACTTCAACATTTACATAGGTGGTTCCTCTTTATTCATGCTCCTGCCAAGCACTTTTCCAAAGAAAATTAACCATTAAGAAGTAAAGACTTCATCCTCCTTTTCAGCAGGTTCTGAGCACAACCTTGGGATGTATATAAAACATGTGCTCCAGTCCACTGAATGTTCAGCTTTCCACATTGAACTTAGCTCCCAAGTTTCCTCAGGAGGGAGTTGGGTGTCCTAGCATTCAGTGACTAAGCTGGACTTAAACCCATCCCTTTAGCAGACTTTATAACCAAGTCTCTAGCTAATCCCTTCGTCAAGTGATCAGCTAAGTTCTGTTGAGATCTAACAAACTCTATAGATACCACCCCATTCATGATAAGCTCACGAATCATTCTATGCCTGACACCTAAGTGTCTAGACTTCCCATTGTACATCTGGCTATAAGCCTTTGCCAATGTAGTTGCACTATCACAACGGATAGAAATAGGTGCAATAGGTTTAGGCCACAATGGAATCTCAAGAAGCAAGTTTTTTCAACCATTCAGCTTCTTTACCAGCAGCTGCTAAGGCCACAAATTTAGATTCCATTGTTGAACTGGTGATGCAAGTTTGCTTCTTGGATGCCCAAGAAATTGCACCTCTACCAAGTAGGAATACCCAGCCACTAGTAGACGAATTGTCTTCAGTTTTACTGATCCAACTTGCATCAGTGTATCCTTCCAACACTGAAGGATAGCCAGTATATGAGAGACTATAATCCATAGTTCTCTTCAAATACTTCAGTACCCTCTGAACAGCTTGCCAATGATGAGCACTAGGATTACTAGTATACCTGCTCAATTTTCCCACTGCAAAACCAATATCAGGTCTTGTACAAGTCATGGCATACATCAAATAGCCAATTACCCTAGAATACTCAAGTTGAGATACAACCTTGCCATTATTAGGCACTCACAAGTATCCATAGGTGTACTCACAGGAGTACAATCAAAGTAATTGAATTTCCTCAACACCTTCTCAATATAATGAGATTGAGAGATAGAAATTCTTTTACTTTCATGTTTAATCCTTATACCAAGGATAACATCAGCCTCCCTCATGTCCTTCATGGAGAACCTTGATAACAAAAATTCCTTTGTCAGGTTAACCTGATTTTGGCCAGTGCCAAAGGTCAACATGTCATCAACATATAGACAAATGATGACTCCTTTACCAGATTCATCAAATTTGCTATATACACATTTGTCAGCTTGGTTAAGAACATAACCACTAGACAAAACCACTTCATCAAATTTTTGATGCCATTGCTTAGGTGCCTGCTTAAGTCCATAAAGAGACTTAATCAGTTTACACACCTTGTTTTCATTGCCAGGCAAGATGAAGCCCTGAGGTTGGTTCATATAAACCTCCTCATCCAGTTCACCATTCAAGAAAGTTGTTTTCACATCCATCTAATGAATAACCAGATTGTGAATAGATGCCATAGCAATCAGCAGTCTTATGGTACTGATATGAGCCACAGGGGCATAGGTATCAAAATAGTCTATCCCTGACCTTTGCTTAAAGCCCTGAATGACCAGTCTAGCCTTGAACTTTTCAATAGTTCCATCTACCTTCATTTTCTTTTTGAAAATCCATTTGCAACCCAGAGGTTTGTGATAAGGTTTTAAATTGTACCTTTTTGAGGGGTCGTTTAAGCCCTTATTTGATCATTTTTGTATCCGTTATTACTTAATATCGTTCCTTTTCACTTTTTAGGTCTCTCGAAGGCAAATTGCTGGAATGACACTTATTTGGACGAAAAGGCGCGGATATACGAAGAAAATAGCCATAGTCAAGAATCGAGCCACTCAGACTGCTGAAATACAAGGGGACGGCGTCAGGTGTTACCTGTGACGCCGTCGGAGCACATGTTGTGACGATACAATAGCCAAATTGCTTATTTTCAAGTGACGGTGTCAGGCTTTAAAAGAGTAGGTCATCGCACTCAGACGGCCTAGATTTGATCCAGACGGCGTCAGAGGCTGAAGAGGACGGTGTCACAAGCATAAGGTGACGTCGTCGCAAGACTAACGTGGCCAAGACGAAACCCTAATGACGGCGACCCGACGGCGTCACAAATCATAAGGTGACGCCGTCGCGATTGTAATCTTATATATAGAATCCGAATTTTTCAATTTTCGGTGTGTAGTCTGTGGAAAACTAGAAGGGGGGGTTGAATAGTTTTGCCGATTTTACGTTAGTTTCAAAAACTTTTAGATTCATTGATATGTGAGATCTTGTGGATGTAGAGAAAGTATAGATCTAATGATAAAGTAAGTAAATAAAGTAAAGCGAAGGGAAAGAAAAGACACAACCGATGTATAGTGGTTCGGCTACAAGGACACCTTCCTTGCCCTACTCCACTCCCCGAGTCACCTACTCGAGAGTTCAAGCACTATGTCAACAAACTCCTTCACTTGGCGGAGAAGCCTTCACAACGTTGCTTACACTTTTTCCGGTACAAAGCTAGATACCGAGTCCGTAACACGGTGGACCAAACCAACACGACTATTACACAACAAATATGTGAAATATCAAATACAAGATCTTCGCTACAGAAATCTTGCGGAGTGACAAATCAATCAAGGACCCCTTGCTTGGATGACTTGTAGAATTATCGTGATCTCGCCTTAGAGAAGGACCTATATGAGGATCACAATAGAAAGAAAGAAGAACAACTCTCTAGATCAAGTGATCTATATGTTAGAAGAGAATGAGAGTGTTTGAGAGATTTAGTAAGAAGAGGGGTGAGTTAGAATGAAGAAATGGATCTCTATTTATAGGCAAATTCCTTCACTGTTCCCCCGGATCCCACGGATCCCTTCCACAAGGGATCCGTCTAGTGTAATCCTAGGGATTCGTGGAACGCTCCTCTTTGCCCATGGGTTTTTTGGTTATGGGTCATGGGTTATGGGTTGGTCCATGGGTTATCTTTAGATTCAATGTATCTAAGTATACATTGTATCAAGTCTCTTTGGGTATGGGTTAAGATCCATGGGTTATGATTTTTACCCATCCTAATAAACTATTACAACAAATGCTTAATTACTACATTTTTGTATTTAAATGGCTATATGTAAATGCTTTACAAAACTAACATGTATCATTTATAATTATACTTAAGATAACATTATATTTGTTATCAACAAAACACAAAGAGATCGCAAAATATTAATAAACGGTTTTACGGTTTATTTGTATTAACAATCTCCCCCTTTTTGTTGATGACAAAACATAATGTTATGATGAGTAAAACTTAAGAATAGATGTAAATTTTGAAAGCCGAAAGCCCCTAAGTTTTACTTCTTCTCCCCCTTTTTGTCGAAACAAAAAGTTAACCCATGGATGAAATAAACATAAAAGTGTGGAAAAAATAGTCCACGTATTACTAACTCCCCCTTGACGGTAGCTCCCCCTTGTTTGGGGCGTCAAGTGAAGAAAAATAGAAATCCTACGAAAAGAAAGGTTAGTAACATGCTTAAATAATCTTGTGATTGTCGAGAATCAAGATTGGGAGCCAAGGTATGTAAACAAGGCCTTGTAATAAAACAACAAATTGTAGTGGTATTTATGCCACCTACAAGCATGTAAAAATAAGAACAAGACTTGTTCTTGAAAATGACTCAAATGAAAAAGTATAAAAAAAATAGAAAATAGTAGTAATGATTCCGTCCATGCTTGCATAAGGTTTATGGATGGAGGTTTTGATGAGTGATGGTATTGATGCGATCAAGTATGAGGTTGAGTATGAATCGCATTTCTTCCCTAACTTCTATTGCGATTTCCCTAGTGGATTGGCAATGTTCACAATGTAGGTGATGTGGGTAATGAGTGCGGAAGTTTTCCGGGTTGTTTTGATTTAAGTTATGCGGAAGATGTGGTAGAAAAATAGGAAAATATGGATCAACATCCGGAATATTTGTAAGTGGTGGTGGAAAAGAACCTAGATGTTCTTGTAATGTGATGGGAGCTAATGGTGGTGATGTTTCAAGATCTTGAAAGATATTATTTGGAGATGTGGGTGGTGTTGAAAAGACTATTTCTTTTTGTTTAGAATGTTTAGATCTTGTTGGAGTCTTAAGGAGTTCCAAAAGAGTGAATTTGGGTGGTGATGAGGTTGGTGTACTTGTTGGAGATGAGGGAGGTGCTATTATGGAAGCATCTTGTGGTGAGTTATTTGTTGAGGATGAACCATTTGAGGTTGTTTTTGCTAAGCAACAAGATCGGATACTAATCCGTGCGGATATCCTAGAGTTTGATTGTGGTATTTTGGATGGTGGAAGTACAAAGGTTTGGATATCATGATTGTTTGTACTAGATGATTCTCCTAAAGGGTTTTTGGATGACATGGTGTATTGTGTATGTGAGGATGAGATGGATTATGCAAGCATTTTGGGAGTTCTATATATAGAAAAACAAAGCATTGTAATGAATGCTTGAAACAAAATGTGGATTAAAATCTAATGATTAGATATGAATTCAAGGCATGTGATCATGAGAACACAAGCATTAAAGAGCATACTCCCAAAAATGAAACAAATGTGGATTTTTCATCCAAAGTGAAAAGAATAGAAGTTAAAAACAGCTTCTGTCTTCACGGATCCTTCCCTTGAGGGATCTGTCCAGCATGAAGGCTGGGATCCGTGGGTCTGGTGATTCAGGTAGCACAAAATTTTCTTTTTGGAAACATTTTTGCCTATTGTGTGCCTATATGCAAACTATTTGGAGTTGCAGTTTTCTCAACCTCTAAAAAGAAAAGGAAAATAACTAGAGGAAAAAAAATCCTATTGAGATAACCCAAAAACACACATTTAGTACATAAGTACGTAATATTGTGTTATCAATGCTCCTAATTCATTTTTGCTTAAATGAATGTACCCGAAAACACATATTAGTTATGTGTTCCCTTTAGCATTCAAAAGACATGAGATGCAATGAAAACGGGTTTTTACTTTGTATTAATAATGAAAAAGCGATTTGTCCTAGACGTGAGAAATTGCATTTGTGAAATTGATACGGGAAGGTATCATTCTTTTTAGAAAACATTTTGAAAAGAGATTTTCTTTAAAAATGTGTATGTAGTTATGTGCTTGCAAAAAAAATTAGTGGAAAAACTCATCTTGGGTTTTGAAAATTCCCGTATTGTTTGTGAGTTGTGCGTGAAATAGAAATCCTAGACTCAGAAAGAAGAAGGCTAGTGTTTACATACCTTGTAGAGTCAAATAAGTTACGACGTTTGTTCCATTAGACCAAGACCAAGACGAAGTAGGTTGAATTGTTCCCGCTTCAACGGTTTGGTGAGGACGTCGGCTATGTTGTCTTCGGATGCTACCTTCTCAATAGAGATGTTCCCCTTTTGAACATTGTCTCTTAAGAAGTGATGTCGAATCTCTATATGCTTTGTGCGAGAATGCAATACCGGATTCTTGCTTAAGTCGATGGCACCTTTGTTGTCACATAGGATGGCTATGTCGCTTAGATGAATGTCGTAGTCGACTAACGCTTGTTTCATCCATAGTGCTTGTTGGCATGCTTTGCCGGCGGAGACGTACTCGGCTTCGGTTTTTGACATAGCTAGTGCCGTTTGTTTCTTAGAAAACCAAGACGTTAAACAACATCCCATGAAAGTACATACCCCACTTGTACTTTTTCTATCAACGTAATCACCTGCATGGTCAGAATCTGCATATACAATTGTTCTACTCCCGTGCCCTTAGGATACCATAATCCTAATTGTGTTGTACCCTTAATATATCTAAATATCCTTTTAACGGCTTCTAGGTGTGATGTTTTAGGGTCTTCTTGAAACCTAGCACATAAGCAAACACTAAACATGATATCCGGCCTACTTGTCGTGAGGTAGAGAAGGCTACCTATCATGCCACGATATTTAGTATTATCTATGGATTCTTCGTCTTCATCTTTTGTGAGTTTGGTGTCGGATGACATTGGAGTCCTAATTGGTTTTGACTCTTCTAGACCGAATTTCTTTAACATCTCCTTGATGTATTTAGATTGATTGAAGAAGATACCATCTTCTACTTGTTTTATTTGTAGACCAAGAAAGAAACTAAGTTCTCCCATCATACTCATCTCGAACTCGTCATGCATGATTTTAGAGAAATCATCACACATGTCTTGACAAGTTGATCCGAATATAATATCATCTACATATATTTGTACTATGATTATATGTGACTCTCTTTTCTTAGTAAAAAGTGTGTTGTCAACTAACCCCATGGTGTAGTTGTGTTTAACTAGAAATGACTTGAGTCTATCATACCAAGCTTCTGGAGCTTGTTTAAGACCGTAAAGGGCTTTCTTTAATTTATAAACATGTTTGGGTTTTTCAAAATCAATGAAGCCCGGAGGTTGAGCTACATATACTTCTTCATTTATGAAACCATTTAGAAAAGCGCTTTTGACATCCATTTGATAAAGCTTTAGATCATTAGCACAAGCATACACAAGAAGTATTCTTATAGACTCTAATCTAGCCACGGGGGCGTAGGTCTCATCAAAGTCTATTCCTTCTTGTTGGTTATTGTCACACCCCCAAATTACCTGTTTTGCAGCGGAATGGAATTCCTGGGGATTGACTGTCATAGCATCACAATCACAGTTATATTGAACGACCTAAAGTGTCGTTTGGAAAATACATCGTTTGGTTTAATAAAATAATCAGAGTTTACAAAGTAGGTCCCAAATGAAAACCAATTTGTGCGGAAATAAGTTTGTTACATTACAAACGATGTTTTAAAGTAAGTAAAACCCAAATGAGACGCGTCGTCATCACGACTCCATGATGTGTCCCAATGCGTGCCATGAAGTGAATGCCTTAGATACCTGAGATTAAAACATGCTAAAAGTGTCAACACAAAGGTTGAGTGAGTTCATAGAGTTTGGTTTGAAATGTAAAGCCTTTCAAAATCGTTTATGCCGCAAAGGCATTGTAAATCGTTGAAATGTAAAGACTTTTCAAAATCGTTTATGTAGCAAAGGCATTGTAAATCCACTCAGTTCCAAGTCCCGCCCATACAAAACTTGCAACCTGTGTGTTCACAACCCACTGCCAGAATGTGTGTAGTTTATGTTCCAAACATATGATGTCAAATGAATTCACAAAAATAGTGCATGACTCAATGTATCTAAATCGTTTATGCAGCAAAGGCATTGTAAATCCACTCAGTTCCAAGTCCCGCCCATACAAAACTTGCAACCTGTGTGTTCACAACCCATTGCCAAAATGTGTATAGTTTATGTTCCAAACATATGATTTCAATGAATTCACAAAATAGTGCCAACTCGACGTAGAACAATAGCACTTAATCCATAGCACATAATCAATAGCACCTAACTCAATGTATATCAGTAGTCAACTGATTTAGAACGTTATACGACGAAGTACCGTAGCACGCAAACAAGAACAATTTATATAGTGTAACCTTTGATTTAGAAACAATAGTAATCATGATAGAGTTTAGCCTCAAAAATCTAAAGTACTCGTGAAAAATATTTAAGCATGCATCTCCCCCAAAACAGTTATGAAAACAAGTAAAAGCAGGGGCTACGAAACTCACTTGGATAAACTGAGGCGATGACAAAAGTGAGTACACCGAGATGTAGTGTGATACGTTAATCTTGACCTATTATCAATGATATGATATGTCATGAGTTGCAATGTAATGTTATGCATGCACTTCGTATGTTATTTATACCATTTGCGGGTTTTGAAAATATTACTCATCGTCGAAAAATACTCTTTTGACGTCTTGACCAATCAAAAATGACTTTACATATTTTTACGTCAAAATGTCATCCTACAATGGTTTTATAATGATTTTTGATGAAATTACCACTTTTCGTCGCAAAACAATGTCGTCGGAAAAACCATGAAATCAACAAAAATGACTCAGGAAAAGTAGTCGTAAAACGGTGTACGTCGATCGTTAGAGAACGAACTCGACGGTTTTGGAAAGTTCGTATCGATATCTAAAAGTTTCAGTTCAGGAGTTTTCGTTCAAAAGATCTCGATCATAAAGATATCAAAGGCTAAAGATGGTGGTTTTTGTTAATTGTGTGCAGAAAATGAGTTTCGGCCAATGTTTGAACATCCGTAAATAATTCACTATGACTCCGCTTGACAAACGGCTTTTTGTTTTGAAAAATATGGCCGATGAACTTGATTTTTCTAGAAGACACTTTGTTATAAAAAGTTTTGCATCATAGTTAAAAACTGCCGCAAACATGGACGATATAGCTAATGAAATACTTGTAACGTCAAAAATAATAAAATTTTCAGAAATTAATACTTACGGCAACTTTATGAAAACGGCCATATATTTGTCGTTTTAAATCCGTTTTCTACGTAAAATATGTCCTTAGCTTCGTATCGAAGTAAACTAATATATTTTTGAGAAGTCGAAATAATTTGCGAAGCTTAAGGCTCATTTTTGACCCGAAATGTATAAAAACTGCATGCTGTCAATTTCAGAAAATAATACTTTTCGTCGTAAAACTTTAAAAATTCACCACGGCTTCGTTATAACTCCGTTTTTATCCGTTCAAGCGGCCACGGATTCGTTTTAAAGTATATTTTCTAATTATCAATGCCAAAAGGTCGTACCATCAGTGGGTTTTTCCAGAATTTCGTTTTAAGGACAGAACGTAATATATTGTTTACGAAAATAGTTTTTCTCGGACATAACCTATTCTAATCCCTTCAAATCAACTCCAAAGCTAATCTAATCCTACCATACACCTTCTTAGGGTGTCATGGGTTCCTAATCACCATCAAGACCAAAGATTAACTTGGGAATAATTATAGGATGACTAATATGTATATAAAACCTTAAAATCAAGAAATAAATGGTATAAACTACATAACATGCATATAAGCTCCAAAAATGATAAGAATCATATAAAAATGAAGAGGAAACATAAAAATGACAAGAATATGCTTACAAGTGCAAATGAAGAGGTGTAGGTAACAAGGGTTTTACTTAGATATCCTTGGTTTTTATTTCAAAACCATAAAAAGGATATATACTAGATTGTAAATACACTTGATTTAGCAAAAATTTGATCCCCTTGGCACTTTGATGAGGCCGGTTCTTGAAGACCCAAGAAAGAAGAGAAAACTTTTTGTCTTACACTTTTGAGAAATGAGATGTAGGTGAAAAATGGATGAATAAATGTAGTAGTAGAAGACTTATGAGTACAAGTTGGCAAGACAAGAAGTTAATGCACCATAACCCAAATAAATACACCCCTTCCTTGGGCGTATTTCATGGATCTTGTCCTCAAAGATTTATTATTTTTTTTTTTTTTAAAATGTATATATATATTTGTAAGACTTTTGACAAAGTGTAAGAATTTTTGTTGGAAATGTATAAGTGAATGTAAATAGACATTTTTGGTACAAGTAAGTTTTTTTTTAATAAGTCAAAATAGATTGTAATGATATGATAAAAATTGTAAAAATACTTTTCTTGTGAAATTTGGGTGATAAAATAATTATCGTAAAATTTTTAAGAAAAACGACGTAATAATTAAACTTTAATGATTTAAGTACCAAATAAATTTGAAACACTAGGAAAACTAAAAATATAGTTTTTATGAACTACATGTAAGTTTAAAAATACCTCGGGATCATTTTTGAAAGTAACGGGTTAAATAATCAAAATAAAAACTCACGCGATAAAAATTATTAAATAAAAATTACGCGTTGAAGGGTGAAATGAAATGTCGTGCATGTATCAATGAGATGCACATGATGTCAATGAAATGTAGACTAATCATAGTCCATGAAATGTACGTGATGTCATGATCATGAATTCGCCGCTAAACCTCCAAGGTTACGCGAATTTAAAACAAGTAAACCAAGTTTACTAAAAATGTTGAAATAATGAGACATGAACGGTGTCGAGAAATGACCTGAAAGTACGGATTGTCACATTCGCCCAACCAAAAAGGAATTCAGTCCCTGAATTCAATCGTTGTTAGGTCTAACGGGTTTAGGGTTTGATGTAGCAAACTTTCCCATTCCCGAGCAAAACCCTCAAAAGACTTTTTGGTAACCGATTTTTACTTAATCTCACAACTCATCAAACAAGAACTGTCATGAGATTAGGCTAAATCGGTTTAGGTAACAACTTGTTTCTAGCTCGATCTTTGCAACTCATCAAACAAGAACTGTCACGCGGATCAAACTGGAAACAAGTGGTTTGAAGAAAATCTTTTGAAAATTTGGCTCGATTACGGAATTGCTTACTCATATAAGACTACTACTCCCTTCATTGCATGATTCTTCCTGAATTAGACATAGGTGATCAGGCTATGTATAATTTAGGAGTAACTATGCAATGCTTGGACTAATTGACTCATATGTTTGTTTGGTGTTGGGTCAACTGTTGTTAAAATTGTGATGAGCATCGAGGAGAAAAGACATGGAGAAGTGTCGTTAAAATGATAGTTAAAGTAAAAAGAATTAAAATCCTCGTAAATAATAACAAATCGGAAAGAAAATGAAGTACGATAGATGAGAATATTTTTACAACGAGTGGTTTAGCAAAAGTAGTACATCGTTAAGTTATAAAGATTCGGGTACGATGGAAAACATAAACTTAGTACAACGTAATACAATAGGAGAACTAAGACTGCTAGTTTCCGAACTTCTTCAGTCTTCCGCGTCGTTGATACCTTGACGAGTTCCTTCTAACATATATACATTCCCATGAACACCTTCGACTTGTTGACCTTGTTTTTGAGGACATTGATTCCGATAGTGTCCTTGCTCCCCACATCCGAAGCATGTGACTACGGCTTTGCCCTTACAGTCCTTAGCAAGGTGTCCTACTTTGTGACAGCTAAAACATATACCACATGGACCATTATGATGTAGCGTGCATTGGTGGCATCGCGGTAAGTTTCCTGCATAAGCTCTTCCCCTTGTTGGTGCAGCAACATAGACCCTGGCGACTTCTTGTCTTCTATTATGTTGTTGGTGATGGTTAGTGTTATGGTTTTGGTTGTCGTTATCATAACCTTCCTGGTCATTTTCCCATTTTCTTTTGTTGTTGTTGATTTGGTTATCGTCGTTGTTGTTGTTTTGGTTGGTGTTGGTGTACTTGCCTCTCTTCACTACCTGGGCCATGAGCTTTTGAGTCAATCGAATAGCTTCCTCAATCGTTTGCGGGTCAGAAGAAGTCACATCGCCTTGAATAATCTCGGGAAGTCCGTCAATGAAAGCCTCCAGTAGCTTCTCATTATCCGAAACCATAGATGGGCATAACACGGCCAATTCTTGGAATCTCCGGATGTAAGTGTCGATATCATACCCAATAGCTTTTAGTTCATAGAACTCCGTTTCCAACTTCTTAACCTCCGTACGCGGACAAAACTTCTTTGTTACCAAACCTTTAAATTGCTCCCAAGTGAGCTTGTAAGCATTTTCCATTCCCATCGGTTGAGCATATGAGTTCCACCACGACAATGCTCCATCGAGTAGTGTACTTGTAGCATACTTAACCTTACTGTCATCCGGACAGTTACAAAGCAAAAATACCGACTCCAACTTTTCAAACCATCTAACCATTGCTGTTGCTCCCTCGGTACCTCGGAACTTAGTGGGTTCAGCACTTTTGAAATCTTTGTAAGAACAACTCTTAACTCCAGATCCTCCTGCATTTCCAGTAGCAGTAGAAAGCCTTGCGGTTACAGCAGCAGTCGCGGCCTCAGCAGCAGCAGCAGCCACCGTTTCCCTTACTGTTCTTAAAGCATCGGCTATGCTATCATTCACCAACTTTTGAATAGCCGCTTGGGTCATTTCAGCTGTGGCTTTCTTAGGTGCCATAATTCTTCAAAATAAGAGTAAAGGGTGAGACGTAGCAAAATCCGATGTTAATAATAAACGCTCCAAAGAATTGTGATAAGTAATGATAAATTTGAGATTATGTTTCAAAAATGATCGACGGGTTCCGAAAAGATGGGTTATGAGGTGTTGTAAGTGCTTCAATGTATGATGGTTTAGAGACTTAATGTGTGAATAAAGTGTAACTCGACATGTTAGTGATGAAACGAAGGAGTGAGAGCGACTTCGCCCTATTTAAAGGTTTATCTCGGCATTCGTCGTTATCGGTGATGAGTCAGCTGATACAAAAATTGTGATAGGGAATGACAAGGAATTCTCCACGTTAGAGTATGGGGAAAGATAATGGGATGGGTATTTAAGGGCATCCATGTGACAATCGATGTGAAATGAAAGTGAATAACTCGAAAAATGTACGTATAAACCGCATGTAAAGTGAACATTCACTTATGATGAAATGATGAGATGCTATGATAATGTAGTTATAGTCTAGGGTCAATGATGCAACCTAGTTCTCTATAACTGAAGCTCTGATGCCAATCTGTCACACCCCCAAATTACCTGTTTTGCAGCGGAATGGAATTCCTGGGGATTGACTGTCATAGCATCACAATCACAGTTATATTGAACGACCTAAAGTGTCGTTTGGAAAATACATCGTTTGGTTTAATAAAATAATCAGAGTTTACAAAGTAGGTCCCAAATGAAAACCAATTTGTGCGGAAATAAGTTTGTTACATTACAAACGATGTTTTAAAGTAAGTAAAACCCAAATGAGACGCGTCGTCATCACGACTCCATGATGTGTCCCAATGCGTGCCATGAAGTGAATGCCTTAGATACCTGAGATTAAAACATGCTAAAAGTGTCAACACAAAGGTTGAGTGAGTTCATAGAGTTTGGTTTGAAATGTAAAGCCTTTCAAAATCGTTTATGCCGCAAAGGCATTGTAAATCGTTGAAATGTAAAGACTTTTCAAAATCGTTTATGTAGCAAAGGCATTGTAAATCCACTCAGTTCCAAGTCCCGCCCATACAAAACTTGCAACCTGTGTGTTCACAACCCACTGCCAGAATGTGTGTAGTTTATGTTCCAAACATATGATGTCAAATGAATTCACAAAAATAGTGCATGACTCAATGTATCTAAATCGTTTATGCAGCAAAGGCATTGTAAATCCACTCAGTTCCAAGTCCCGCCCATACAAAACTTGCAACCTGTGTGTTCACAACCCATTGCCAAAATGTGTATAGTTTATGTTCCAAACATATGATTTCAATGAATTCACAAAATAGTGCCAACTCGACGTAGAACAATAGCACTTAATCCATAGCACATAATCAATAGCACCTAACTCAATGTATATCAGTAGTCAACTGATTTAGAACGTTATACGACGAAGTACCGTAGCACGCAAACAAGAACAATTTATATAGTGTAACCTTTGATTTAGAAACAATAGTAATCATGATAGAGTTTAGCCTCAAAAATCTAAAGTACTCGTGAAAAATATTTAAGCATGCATCTCCCCCAAAACAGTTATGAAAACAAGTAAAAGCAGGGGCTACGAAACTCACTTGGATAAACTGAGGCGATGACAAAAGTGAGTACACCGAGATGTAGTGTGATACGTTAATCTTGACCTATTATCAATGATATGATATGTCATGAGTTGCAATGTAATGTTATGCATGCACTTCGTATGTTATTTATACCATTTGCGGGTTTTGAAAATATTACTCATCGTCGAAAAATACTCTTTTGACGTCTTGACCAATCAAAAATGACTTTACATATTTTTACGTCAAAATGTCATCCTACAATGGTTTTATAATGATTTTTGATGAAATTACCACTTTTCGTCGCAAAACAATGTCGTCGGAAAAACCATGAAATCAACAAAAATGACTCAGGAAAAGTAGTCGTAAAACGGTGTACGTCGATCGTTAGAGAACGAACTCGACGGTTTTGGAAAGTTCGTATCGATATCTAAAAGTTTCAGTTCAGGAGTTTTCGTTCAAAAGATCTCGATCATAAAGATATCAAAGGCTAAAGATGGTGGTTTTTGTTAATTGTGTGCAGAAAATGAGTTTCGGCCAATGTTTGAACATCCGTAAATAATTCACTATGACTCCGCTTGACAAACGGCTTTTTGTTTTGAAAAATATGGCCGATGAACTTGATTTTTCTAGAAGACACTTTGTTATAAAAAGTTTTGCATCATAGTTAAAAAACTGCCGCAAACATGGACGATATAGCTAATGAAATACTTGTAACGTCAAAAATAATAAAATTTTCAGAAATTAATACTTACGGCAACTTTATGAAAACGGCCATATATTTGTCGTTTTAAATCCGTTTTCTACGTAAAATATGTCCTTAGCTTCGTATCGAAGTAAACTAATATATTTTTGAGAAGTCGAAATAATTTGCGAAGCTTAAGGCTCATTTTTGACCCGAAATGTATAAAAACTGCATGCTGTCAATTTCAGAAAATAATACTTTTCGTCGTAAAACTTTAAAAATTCACCACGGCTTCGTTATAACTCCGTTTTTATCCGTTCAAGCGGCCACGGATTCGTTTTAAAGTATATTTTCTAATTATCAATGCCAAAAGGTCGTACCATCTGTGGGTTTTTCCAGAATTTCGTTTTAAGGACAGAACGTAATATATTGTTTACGAAAATAGTTTTTCTCGGACATAACCTATTCTAATCCCTTCAAATCAACTCCAAAGCTAATCTAATCCTACCATACACCTTCTTAGGGTGTCATGGGTTCCTAATCACCATCAAGACCAAAGATTAACTTGGGAATAATTATAGGATGACTAATATGTATATAAAACCTTAAAATCAAGAAATAAATGGTATAAACTACATAACATGCATATAAGCTCCAAAAATGATAAGAATCATATAAAAATGAAGAGGAAACATAAAAATGACAAGAATATGCTTACAAGTGCAAATGAAGAGGTGTAGGTAACAAGGGTTTTACTTAGATATCCTTGGTTTTTATTTCAAAACCATAAAAAGGATATATACTAGATTGTAAACACACTTGATTTAGCAAAAATTTGATCCCCTTGGCACTTTGATGAGGCCGGTTCTTGAAGACCCAAGAAAGAAGAGAAAACTTTTTGTCTTACACTTTTGAGAAATGAGATGTAGGTGAAAAATGGATGAATAAATGTAGTAGTAGAAGACTTATGAGTACAAGTTGGCAAGACAAGAAGTTAATGCACCATAACCCAAATAAATACACCCCTTCCTTGGGCGTATTTCATGGATCTTGTCCTCAAAGATTTATTATTTTTTTTTTTTTTTAAAATGTATATATATATTTGTAAGACTTTTGACAAAGTGTAAGAATTTTTGTTGGAAATGTATAAGTGAATGTAAATAGACATTTTTGGTACAAGTAAGTTTTTTTTTTTTTTTAATAAGTCAAAATAGATTGTAATGATATGATAAAAATTGTAAAAATACTTTTCTTGTGAAATTTGGGTGATAAAATAATTATCGTAAAATTTTTAAGAAAAACGACGTAATAATTAAACTTTAATGATTTAAGTACCAAATAAATTTGAAACACTAGGAAAACTAAAAATATAGTTTTTATGAACTACATGTAAGTTTAAAAATACCTCGGGATCATTTTTGAAAGTAACGGGTTAAATAATCAAAATAAAAACTCACGCGATAAAAATTATTAAATAAAAATTACGCGTTGAAGGGTGAAATGAAATGTCGTGCATGTATCAATGAGATGCACATGATGTCAATGAAATGTAGACTAATCATAGTCCATGAAATGTACGTGATGTCATGATCATGAATTCGCCGCTAAACCTCCAAGGTTACGCGAATTTAAAACAAGTAAACCAAGTTTACTAAAAATGTTGAAATAATGAGACATGAACGGTGTCGAGAAATGACCTGAAAGTACGGATTGTCACAGTTATACCCTTGAGCAACGAGTCTAGCCTTGTTCCTAGACACGACTCCGTTTGCATCTAATTTGTTTTTATAAACCCATTTGGTTCCCATTATGGTTTGATTACTAGGTGGAGGGACAAGTGTCCAAACATCATTAGAAACAAATTGATTTAGTTCTTCTTGCATAGCCATTACCCAACTCTCATCTTTTATGGCTTCTTGTGTATTCTTAGGTTCTAAGGTTGAAACGAAACAAAACAAGTTACTTTGGTTTTGAACTTGAGACCTTAATTGTAAAACCCTAAAAATATAAACGCATAATAAGACTATTTTACCCTTGAAATCAAAAATATAAAATACGTAAAATATAATAACATTCATTTAACGAAACTAAAAACCTAACTTATATTTTATTTGAAAAACCTAACGTGTATATAAATTAACGACATTGGTACGACAAAAGAATATAAGTTGGCCTCGTTTTTCTTTTGTTTGTGATCCGATCGGTAGCCAACCTTCATGTTGAGCCGAGAGCCCACTTGGGCCGTGTGTTTGTGTTGTTCGGTTGGACCCAAGCCGAAGCCCACACCCCCTCAAGAAGCCCTAGAACCGAATTTGTACAACTATAAATACAACACCTTAACACAATTTGGAAACCCTAGTTTTGCCTCTTTTCTTTTTCTTCTCTATTCGGCCGAGCACCAACTCCCTTGGTGTCGAGGGTTTGATTCCAACGAGCTAAGGTATAACATGTTCTTCTTGTCTTCCTTTGATACACTTAACGTTATTAGATATGGTAACATGTTTTGTTTTGAATCGGATCTTGTGTTGGCCGAACCTTATGAAACCGAAACAAATAAATATGAATCGGACCTTATCAAAATTTGAGAGCATGTATTGTGAGGTGTATTGCGTGAATTTGTATTAATTATGTCGAAGCTATATATATAACCGAATCACATATATATAAATGTTATCATGCCTAATAAATTCGAAACCCTAATTGGAATGGAACCCTAAGTGTAATTAATGGTCTAAAATGTGTTATGATGGCCTAATATGAACCCTAAAACTGGACAGCATCATATGTCGAACTTGTGCGTGTCATAGATCGAATTTTATAAGTACAATAATCTGGGTTTTTGTTGGAAAAATTTATTTTATGTCTTAGTTAAGTTTTCCAAGTGGTTTGGTCGGATTTGGAGTTGTCTAAGTCATATTTTTGAATTTTACAAAATCACGTGTCAAAGCTGAGAAAACGGGTCTGAAATTTAGTTGTATTGTTTGATTTTTCATTTTCAAACCATAAGTAATTGGGAGCTCTCCTTTTACAATAGTGATATTTATGACATAAATGAATTTCTGGGAGTTCTGGGGATTTTTCCAAGGTGTCTAAACAGGTCCAATAAGCGTAAAATTTTAAGGTGTATTTTCTGATCACTTTCTGGATAGGTCTGGACTAGTGATTTTCCATAGGCCATTTAGCATGGAAATAGAACCCACCAATTTTTGGAGAGTCTCTTAACTCATATGGGAACCCCTGGGATTTTTCTTGATTTCATTTGAGCTAAGTAAGTATTTTATAAAAATCGCTAAAGTCTGGTCCGAATATGAGTTTAAGAAAATGAAAGATAAAATATGATATCAATAGGTAACACACTTACAAATGCATAAGAAGCTTATAAAATAGGGTTTTGGCCGTACAATAGCAACGTACTTTGCCAAGTGTACCGATCTAGTACGCGTACTTTTTTTTGTTCCACTTAATGTAACGAACTTTCTGTTTTTGTACCAATCTACCCCATGAAACTTGTTTAACCGGCACCAAAAAAATTTTTGCCCATTTTTGCACGTTTTTGTCCGTTTTGCACGTTTTTATCCGTTTTTACACATTTTCGTCAGTTTTTAAATGTTTTTGCACGTTATCACACGTTTTCATCCGTTTTCGCACGTTTTCGTCTGTTTTCGCATGTTTTTGAACGTTTTTGCCCCTTTTTGCATGTTTCATCCGTTTTTGCCCGTTTTCGTTCGTTTTCGCACGTTTTCGTCTGTTTTCGCATGTTTTTTAACGTTTTTGCCCCTTTTTGCATGTTTCATCCGTTTTTGCCCGTTTTCGTCCATTTTTGCACATTTTCACACGTTTTTGCATGATTTCATCCGTTCTTACACGTTTTTGTTCGTTTTTACGCATTTTCATTCGTTTTTACATGTTTTCACCTGTGTTTGCACACTTTTTCCGATTTTGCACGTTTTCGTGCGTTTTTACTCATTTTTGCACGTTTTTGTCCACTTTCGCATGTTTTACACATTTTCGCCCGTTTTTACACGTTTTTGTCTGTTTTTGCATGTTTTCGTCCATTTTGCCCGTTTTTATCTGTTTTTGCACGTTTTTGCACAAACGGAAAAACATGTGCAAAAACAGGCGAAAACATGTAAAAATGAATAAAATTCGTAAAAACGAACAAAAACGTGTAAAAACGGGCGAAAACGAGCAAAAACGGACGAAAACGTGCAAAAATGGACGATAACGTGCGAAAACGTTCAAACGTGCGAAAACGTTCAAATGTGCGAAAACATGCAAAAATAGACGAAAACGGACGAAAACATGCAAAAAAGCAGGCAAAAACGTTCAAAAACGTGCAATAACAGACGAAAACAGGCGAAAACGTGCAAAAACATGCAAAAACGGATGAAAACGTGCAAAAATGGACGAAAATGTGCGAAAACAGGCGTAAGCATGTAAAAACGATCAAAAACGTGTGAGAACGGATGAAAAACATGCTAAAACGTGTGAAAATGAGCAAAAACGGACGAAAACGGGCAAAAACGGACAAAAGCGTGTGAAAATGAAAGTACGTTATATTAAGTGGGATAAAAAATAGTACGCGTACTAGATCGGTACATTTGAAAAAGTACGTTGCTATTATACAGCCAAAACCTTTAATAAAAAATGTCAGGTATGATGCATAGCCGGTTTCCAAACTTTTTTCCCGATACCCGGTCATCTTTGGGTAGAATGGAACAAAAACAGAAAGTTTGTTACATTAAGTGGAACAAAAAAAAGTACGCGTACTAGATCGGTACACTTGGCGAAGTACGTTGCTATTGTACGGCCAAAACCCTATAAAATAAGAATATACTTACAACTCTAAGAATGTTAATGCGATGAATCCGTTATAAATTTAATGATGCTAATAAGTATTAAATAAATCATAATCCGTGTAGATTCGTTGAAGGAGACGCGACGTTATATCTTCGTGCTTCACTCGTTCATTTGCTTTTCTCTCATTTGCTTTAAGGTATAGATATTCTGACCTTTTCAGTAAAGGTTCCTTATGATGTTATTTTCGTTAGTCTTCCTATTTTACTTATTAGGGTTACCAATGCCATTGCTATGAACCCTTTTCTGATTGTTTGATCTGTTGCTTATTTGAACTTCTGTTTATTGAACCATGCAATATTTGATTTGAACTTGTATTATGAAGACTCTGATATGCACATTTGTTGAACCTTACTATGTTTAATTATAATCTTCTAATTATGAATGTATGATCTGTGACTGTGATATGAACTTCTGACCTCTGAATATTTGAATACGAACCTTATGATATGAGTTATCTGATATGTTATCTGTTTGACCTTTATGATGAATTATGATCTGTGTCATTTATGAAAATTTGTTTGACCTAAGTTAGTTTGACACCCGAGCCAAATATTAACTAGTCATGGGGGTTCCATGTCCGTGTCAGTAATGCACTTCTGACATGACTCTAGGGCAGTAGAGTGAAGTTCTGCCACGTCCCTTATCTGTTATCTGTTATGAGCTCAAGTTATATTATATGATCAATATCTGTTTGTGGGGCGTATGGATGCATCCTAGATCTGATCTGTTATTCGATATGATTTGTCTAGTGAATGATGTCGTGTGCTATACGCGTCTTCACAAAATTCTGGGAGCTAGTTACTCCAAATTATTTTCTGAGATTATTTCTGTATAAGTATGATGTTTCTGATATGATATGTTCTGGGCTCGTGGTAGTTAACTAAATCTTTATCTGTTATTTCTATGTTAAGTATTCTGATTATGATTCGGTATGTTCAGGTGTTTATAAGTATGTGTTAGGCTTATTATATGTTTTTGCATGTGTTTATGCTTTTGTATGATTATGTGACCACCGTCTGTTATGCTAGGATATGATAATATGTTTATTTATAATTCGTATATCTGATATTATGTATGTGAATGCGTTGATCTGTGAGATGAATGTGCTAGTGTACAATTGAGTGTTTTGAAAGTTTAGTATGTATGATGGTTCAGTTAATTTTATAAACCTTGCCTATTGGTTAGTTATCTGTCTGCATATGTGACCTGCCATGTTAAAACTCTGCTAATGTTAAGATTCGATCTGAGAACTGGTTTAGCTTATGATATTTGTTCTGATACTTGCTAATGGCTATGATATGTCTTTTGCTTATTTAGTTATAGTTGTCTACTGTGTTTTCTATCTGTATGTGTGACTGTCATGTTTTGACTGTTGTTAGTACTTCCGCTGTTATGATACTTGTTATGTTTTCATCTAAGGCTTTTAATCTGTGCCATTGACATGCTCACTTATTAATTAATTGCTTCCTCTTTCCTGTAGATATCTGTTTGGCTTGCATGTCTTTTGACTTCCTGATTTGATTGTATGACATATATGTTGTATGAATGCCATGATTATTTTCTAGAAAGTGTTTCTGTTAGCTTTTAGACATTCCGTTTGGCTTATATGAGCTCTACTATCTGAATGTATTGAATGTCTGGTTATTTTGATGTGTTTGAGTACGTGCCATCAATGTGCTATGTGTTTGTTCTTGATTGCTATTTGTTCTTCTGGATTTCTGTATAGTTGTGCTTCCGCAGAATCCTCAATGATTCAGTATTCTCATTCTGTTGTGATTTCGTTATTTGTATATTTGTTTTGTTTTTGTTTCGTTATATCTGTTCACTGGGCTTTGTAAGCTTAGCCGCATTTTCTTTTCCATGCGGCAGGTTTTAAGCATTCAAGATGAGCTTATGGGATAGCTGATCTGGGTTGAGAGTAGAGACGAGAGCAAGATTTGAAAATAGGGATCTTAGATTTATTCTGATTATTAAGACATTTATATTTTCTTTTGTAAGTTTTGTAAAGGCTTCCGCTATTGTATAGTATTTAAGGTTCTGATATAAAACCGTATTTGTGATATCTTTACCCTTGTCGGGTAGGGGTGTTACATTAATGTTCGTTCGTTTAGTTTTCCTATGACTTTATCTACGGGGTGATCTTTGGACTCTTTAATGTTTATTATTTCATCACTTAGAGGTTCTTCTTCTTCACTTATCTTTTTCTTTATTACTATAGCTTCACTTTCTATAATCTCGTCATCTATAAGAGGTGGAGAGGGTTTGGGTGGACTTTCATCAAATTTTATATTTAATGACTCTTCTACCTTCATTGTTTCTTTGTTTAATATGACGTAAGCTTTGCTATTTGGCGGGTAACCTAAAAAGATACCTTCGGTTGATTTAGGATCAAATTTTGTAAGGCAATCTTTAGTGTTAAGAATAAAACATTTACTACCAAAGACTCTAAAGTGATTTAACGTAGGCTTTTTGCCTCGAAGTAACTCATATGGAGTTTTTCCTAAGATAGGTCTAATTAAGACTCGATTGAGTATGTACGTTGAAGTATCAACGGCATTACACCAAAACTTTTGAGGTATGGATTGTTCATTAAGCATGGTTCTACTCATTTCTTGTAGGGTTCTATTCTTTCTTTCTACTACCCCATTCGATTGTGGAGTGCGTGGAGCCGAGAAGTTGTGAGTAATACCATTAGCGTCACAAAAAGCTCCGAATTGCACTTCATTATCGAATTCCCTACCATGATCCGTCCTAATAGACACTATGGGACTTCCTAGTTGTCTTTGGATCTTTTTGCTTAATATTTCAAAATAGTTAAAGGTTTCCGTTTTGTTCTTTAAAAATTTTGTCCATGTATACCTAGAGTAGTCATCCACTATTACCAAAGTGTAGTAGTTGCCTCCATAACTTTGGATAGCGGATGGACCAAATAAATTCATATGTAGTAATTCTAGACACCTAGTTGTGGACACCATGTTTTTAGCTTTATGACTCGAATGAGCTTGTTTTCCTACATTACAAGCATCACAAAAATGATGTTCATATTTTAACTTAGGTAGGTCTCTTACTAGATCTTTGGATGATAGCGATTGAAGAAGTCGCATATTGGCGTGACCCAATCTTCGATGCCATAAGGTCGAAGTATCATCCATAGAGGTAAGACATAGTTTGTCTTTAGGTTCATTACCGATTTTAATGACATAGACTCCATGTTTCCTAATTCCTCTTCCTATGGTTATGCCATTTTTTAGTATCTTACTACCGGTTTCAGTAAAAAGTACATTGCACTTTTTATCACATATTTGTCCTATACTTAAGAGGTTAAAGTTTAGGTTTTCTACGTGACACACATCGTTAATGGTTAGAGATTTGTTAGAAATCGTACCTTTACCGATAATTCTACTTTTGCTATTTCTAAACACCACATTACCTCCATTGAAGGATTCATATGTGGAGAATAGATCCCTATTGCCGGTCATGTGCCTCGTGCACCCGCTATCCTTGACCCATTCATCGGGGTCTAGGTCGACCTTAAAGCACACCTAAAACTGTAATAAACTCAAAAGTTTGGTCCCCATTTGTTCATGGGTCCATTAGTGTTAAACATTCCATTCATATTAGACATGTATGGATAAGATGAGTATGCATTCCATGGAGCAAAGTTTTGAAAATGAGAACCGTTTTGCATGTTTGGATTCCATCCCATTTGATGGTTACTTTTCGGGTAAACGTTATTAGGTCTCCTAAATGAATTAGGTTTTGAAAAAGATGGAGCTTTGTTTCTTGCAAAAGTAGGATTATATTTTGGAGGTGGTTGTCTAGTGGTGACATGAGTTGGTTTCTTCCTATTAACTATAACAAACTCAGTTCTAGATGAGGAAGCTACGTTATTGTTATTGTTTGCTACAGCAGATCCACGGATCCCTTTCTGTACACTAGCCGGTTCCCTTTTTAGGGGATCCGTGGGATCCGCCACAACAGTGGCTGGTTTTTCTAGTTCCTTAACAAATTTTGTTTCTTTACTTTCACTAGTTGATGGATCAAGTTGTTGACTACCTAGACCCTTTTGATTGTTACCGGTTTTAACACCTTCGAGTATTGTATCTAAAGTGTTCGTACTCATTCTAGCAATTTTAGAATCTAAGTTATCCACTAGTGTTTGAAGTTGAACGCAAAGTTCACATTCACCACTTGCTATTTTACCCTTTTCTAAACGTTTTAGTTTTGCTTTTAATTCTATGACTTCTTTATCTAAACGTTGATTTTGACTCATTAAAAGTTTGTTTTTGTTAATTAGTTTTAAGCTAATATTGCATAGTTTGTCATATTCATTATGAAATGAGTCGTCATCGAGTGATGAACTACTATAGTATTCGTGACATACCTCGTCATTTGCCATGAGACAAATTTCTTCATCCTCCTCGTCGCTCATTCCCCATGTGCCGCTCACGAACGACTTTTGATCATCCCGTTTGGGACACTTACTAATAAAGTGGTTTGGGTCCCCACATTTAAAGCAAGTACGATCATCCTTTGGCTTCTCGTCCTCTTTGCTTTTCCGAAAGCCTTTCTTATCGTCATACGGTTATTTGACGTATCTTCCCTTTCTTCTAAAGAACTTTTTAAAGTCCCTTACCGCCATCGCGTACTCTTCGTCGTCACTACTCGAAGAGGAGTTCTCCTCATCGCTCGTAGCCTTTTTGGCTTTAAGGGCAAGAGATTTGTGTTTCTCTTTCACCTTTGAAGCTTCAGAATCTTTAGCAAGGACAAGCTCGTAGACTTTCAGGTTGCCTATGAGTTCATCGAGGGTGAGAATAGTCAAATCTTTTGACTCTTCGATATCCGTCACCTTGGATCTCCACTTCGATGGAAGTGCCCTTAGATATCTCCTAACATGATTACGGCTAGAAAAAGATTCATCAAGTGCTTGTAAAGATGTAATAATAGTATTAAAGTTAGCAAATGAATGATCTATAGTTTTCTCATCCGATATTGAAAATTGTTCATATTGTTGAACAAATAAATCAATTTTATTATTTTTAACTTGTTGGTTGCCTTGATGAGTTACAACTAAAGAATTCCAAATTTCTTTAGAGGTTTTAAGCATAGAAATTCTTTCGAATTCCTTTTTCGGTAAAGCATTATATAAAACCATTTTTGCTTCACTATGTTTAGAAATCTTTTTCTTCATTTCATCGTTTAGTTTATCATGAGGTATGTGAACTAAATTTCCTTTATTATCATTTGAGGTAGCCTCAAAATCACCTTCAACAATAATGTACCAAAGATCAATATCTTTAGACTTCACATATGTTTCGAATCTATTTTTCCAATATATAAAGCCATTAGTTTCAAGTAGTGGTGGTTGTTGCATAGATTGCCCTTCCTTATAATTTTCAGAACCCATAGTGATCGAAAAGTTTTTAAAATACAATTTTATTTTAAAACTTTTATAAACTTATCTCTGATACCAATTGTGGAAAACTAGAAGGGGGGGTTGAATAGTTGTGCCGATTTTACGTTAGTTTCAAAAACTTTTAGATTCGTTGATATGTGAGATCTTGTGGATGTAGAGAAAGTATAGATCTAATGATAAAGTAAGTAAATAAAGTAAAGCGAAGGGAAAGAAAAGACACAACCGATGTATAGTGGTTCGGCTATAAGGACACCTTCCTTGCCCTACTCCACTCCCCGAGTCACCTACTCGAGAGTTCAAGCACTATGTCAACAAACTCCTTCACTTGGCGGAGAAGCCTTCACAACGTTGCTTACACTTTTTCCGGTACAAAGCTAGATACCGAGTCCGTAACACGGTGGACCAAACCAACACGACTATTACACAACAAATATGTGAAATATCAAATACAAGATCTTCGCTACAGAAATCTTGCGGAGTGACAAATCAATCAAGGACCCCTTGCTTGGATGACTTGTAGAATGCTCGTGATCTCGCCTTAGAGAAGGACCTATATGAGGATCACAATAGAAAGAAAGAAGAACAACTCTCTAGATCAAGTGATCTATATGTTAGAAGAGAATGAGAGTGTTTGAGAGATTTAGTAAGAAGAGGGGTGAGTTAGAATGAAGAAATGGCTCTCTATTTATAGGCAAATTCCTTCACTGTTCCCCCGGATCCCACGGATCCCTTCTACAAGGGATCCGTCTAGTGTAATCCTAGGGATCCGTGGAACGCTCCTCTTTGCCCATGTGTTTTTTGGTTATGGGTCATGGGTTATGGGTTGGTCCATGGGTTATCTTTAGATTCAATGTATCTAAGTATACATTGTATCAAGTCTCTTTGGGTATGGGTTAAGAACCATGGGTTATGGTCCATGGGTTATGATTTTTACCCATCCTAATAAACTATTACAACAAATGCTTAATTACTACATTTTTGTATTTAAATGGCTATATGTAAATGCTTTACAAAACTAACATGTATCCTTTATAATTATACTTAAGATAACATTATATTTGTTATCAACAAAACACAAAGAGATCGCAAAATATTAATAAACGGTTTTACGATTTATTTGTATTAACATAGTCTTTTGGAGTAAAAACCTAAACCGAACCAAAGCTGTCTTGTACAGTATTTTAGGGTTCCAAACCCTATCTTACATCAAGATAAGTGTTTTACTTCATTAATTCAATTATGTCTTCAATTATTTGTGTGTATGCTTGCATGTTCTCCATGTCCGGCTAATTTACTTTTGTGTTTGCTTAGGGAATATGAAACTTAATTATTGAATATTGATTGGTTGTCTCTTGTCTTAATTGTTAATGATCTAGTAATGCGATAGATCATTCATTGTGTAGTTAATGCTTGATTAATCTTTGTGAACCTTAGACTATAACACCTAGAGTAGTTGTAGGCTAAACCATCCGAAGAGTACCTTAGAGTTAGAGTTTATAATTCCTAGAGATATTGTAGACGAGACCCTTTGGTAGTTTCAAAGAGTTAGGGACAAACACATACCCTACGACTTTAGACACACAACGCGATTAAGAATAAGGACCTGACAATTCAACCATCAATAGGAGATAATTAAGGAGTAATAAAACCTAAGTAAACACATCTTTAAACTATCATACGAGCATACAATAATTAGACATAGACTACATACACCTTAGATTAGATAATTAGATAAGTAGAGTAATCGGTAGAAATACCAACCCCCAAATCCAAACGCCGAGATTCGTACCTTTTCAATTTCTAAAAAACATAAAAAGATAAAAAATAATCTTCCTCAACCCCAACCTTAGCGTAGTAACTTCTTACTAGCATTCCTATTCCCCTAGAGAACGATATCAATACCCGTGGCTTACCCTAATACTACACTACAATGATTAGGTTCACTGCCTAGGGTGTTATAAAACTTGCTCGAAGAAAAGGAAGTTCCTTTGACCCCGAACGACGCGTGTAGCTTTATCGAGTTTTTGGCGCCGCTGCCGGGGAATAGAATAGCTAGTTAGTAGTCCACCTCGTTTAGGTTTCCTTGCTTGTTTCCTATCAAGTAAGCTTTTTTTTTCCCATTTTTAGCTTCCTTGTTGTTAGCCTTAATAGTTTTTATTGGAAGTGATGGTCATTCACATTTAGGTACTTTGTAACGTGTGTTAGATATAGTGATAGAATAGTCAACGGGCTCGTGGATTGGGCTAAGCTAAATGGGTATTAGTTTAGTTAAGCTAGCCTTGAATAAGTTCATTTAACCCAATCCAATCCAAGCCCATCCACGAGGCCCATGGAAAGCCTTTTAGGGCATCTAGTGCTTGTACTATATAAACCCCTCAAAGTCTCATTTGAGGGGTGTGCTTGAGTGTGTGTGTGTGTTTTTTCTTTGGAATATACACCATATTGTGTTCATCTTTCTCTCTTCACATACACGGTTCATATATCAAGTCACCATCTTTCTCATCTTTGTTTCTTTCTTATTTACGCATAGTTTGTGTTTGTGTGCTAACATGTTCTACGCATAACGTGATATACGTGTTGGGTTTGTGATAAGGTTGATAGATTTAAGGTCCAACAATTGGTATCAATCGCCTAACAATGGTTTAGGAGAGTTTGTGTTTCGTTTTTTGGTTAAAACTAAGCATAAAGTTACGTTTTTCTCTATAAAACGTGGGCTTTTTGCATAAAGTTTTGATTTTTACGTGTGTTTAAGCTTAAAGTTGTAGACTTTATTGATCTTTAAGTGTTTTGGAAGAAGTTTGTGCAAAAGAAATCGATTGGAAACGTGTTTTTGGGTGAAAAATTCATGTTTTTGCAAAACTGGGCATTTTTTACGTGTAAGGTACGTCTGGTCAAAGCCCTCTTTTTACGCGTAAGAAAAGTCAAAACCCTATTTTTACGCATAAGGTTTTACGCGTAAGATTTGGTTTTTACGCATAACTTTTTGGTGAAGAATCTTCGTGCAATAACGGTTACTCAGTGCTTCCCTCACTTGGGTAAGTTTGTGGAACACTTCGACTTGTGTATATGTTTTACACTGTGACAGTGTAAAGGATTTTTGGTTTTTAACCTAAGTTTACGCATAAGCAGAACGCTTACGAGTAACACTCTACGCATAAGTTAACACTTACGCGTAAGGTTTTTACGACTAAGAATTTTGTTTACGCATAAGCCTAAAGGTTACGCGTAAGTTGGGTTTTACGCATAAGGAATCCTACGCATAAGCTTTTTACGCATAAGATCCTATGCATAAGAATCCTACGCATAAGCAATCCTACGCATAAGCACCAATTTCTATGCATAAGAACAGGTTTACGAGTAAGATTTTGAGCAAAACTTCAAAGGGCTATAACTTTTGAACCGTAACTCCGTTTTCAGCGTTTTACCCATCAAAACGACCGTGAGAACGAGGAGAATGACACGCCAAATGAACCCTAAACTAAAGTTCACTTGGGTCAACTTTCAAGTCCTAAAAACGCTCCGAAAAGAAGTTATTAAGGTTTTTTAAGTTTTTAGACCCAATTTTTACTACAACAACCGAGCTTAATCTTCATCAAACACAACTCCTTTATCGTTGAATCGATCCTACATCAACTTTATCATATCATACCTTCATCAATGGCAACTCAACAAGACATTCATGCAGCCGGTGCCGAAAACGTCCTCCTATGTTGGAAAAAGGTAGTTATCTTCAATGGACAAGTCGTATGCTTCGTTACATTAAGACAAAACCTAATGGAAAATTGATGATTCAATCAATTCAGAATGGACCCTTTATACCTCGACAAATCCAAGACCCTGGAAATGCTGATGCAACACCTCCCGTCCCACCATTTTTTCGTCTTAAAAAAGAATCGGAATACTCTGAAGAGGATCAGAAGCAAGTCGAAGCAGATGACATGGCAATTCATATTGTCCAACTGCGTTTACCAAGAGACATCATTGCTGCTGTAGACAGTTGTGAAACTGCTTTCGATATGTGGGAACGTGTTAGACGGCTTTGTCATGGAACTGAAATTGGTCAACAAGATACGGAGAACAAGCTGCTAACTGCTTGGGAGAAGTTTACATCTACTCCAGGAGAATCAATTGAATCCTACTATGGAAGGTTTTGCACTTTAATGAATGAGCTGATCAAAAACAAGTTGACACCCAGAACTATCGTGAGTAACATCAAGTTCTTGAACAATCTACCAGAAGAATGGGGATGATATGTCACTATTGTCAACCAAACAAAAGACTTACATCAAGTGAACTTTGATCAACTCAACAATTTTCTGAAACAAAACCAAAATGAAGTGAATGAAGTCAGGAAAGAAAGATTAGCAAAGAATCATGATCCATTGGCACTCATTGCAAAGACTCAACCTCCAGTGAATACACCACAACAAGCTTCATCATCTTCCACTAACAACAACCTGCAGCAATACATCCCTCCACAACAAAACTATCCACCTGAACAACAACATTACCAGGAACAAGGAATCACTGATCTTGAAATGGAACCAGAAGAAGCTTTGTCACAAGCATTTGCATTCTTGGGTAAAGCATTCAGTGGTCGCTATTCCACACCAACTAACAACAACCAAAGGATTTCATCAAACACTCGCAATAGGCAAATTGCATAGCCGGGTGTGAACATGGGTCATCAAGGACAAATGGTTGGAGTTATTGGGAATCAGCAGGGATATGCTACTGGATTTCGCATGGGTAATCAGGCGGTTCCGAATCAGGGTAATCAGATGGGTCAGAATGTTGGGAATAGAGCAGTGGGTAATCAGAATGGGAATGTTGCAGCTCCAGTCGTTGGGAATTATGGAAATATGAATCAGGGTAATCAGGTTAAGCGTTATAACTGTCAAGGAGTGGGTCACATGGCAAGGAATTGTCCAACTAAGCCGAAAAAGAAGGATCTTGCGTATCTTCAGAAAGCTATCATGTTGGTACAAAAGGAACAATCTGGACTTCAATTGAGTGCTGAGAAACATGACTTTATGGCTATTATGGATGATTTGGAAGACCTCGAGGAAATCAATGCAAACTGCATCTGTATGGCAAATCTTCAGGAGACTAAGTACGACACTGACTCTGACGCACCTCCTGTCTATGACGCCAATGCAGTATCTGAGGTACCAATCACTGAACCATGCTATAACAATGTCATATTTGATGTGTTTACTCATGACGAACAGCATTCTGTGACATCAGCACCTACTTATGATACATACCTGGACAATCCGAGTTGTAGCAATACTAACTCTGAGACTCCAGATGTGGATCCTAGTGGAGACTGTGCGGCACAAAATACTGAGACTGATGAGGAAACACGTGCTTATTTTGAATCATTAATCAATAACTGTGGCATTGAAATCGAGAAAGTTAGAACAGTCAATCGCGAAGTTAAGGCCGCGAATGCTAAATTGACCGCTGAGCTTGAGAGTTACAAGGAGAATGCAAAAGCCTTTGAATTTCATAAAAACAAAGAATCAGAATTAGAAATTGGTTATCGAAATTTGGTTTCTAAAGAACAACTATTGCAAATCAAGTATAACACACTTGATGTGAATTTGAACTTGAAAATTAAATCTTTAAACAATGAAATTTCTGATTTAAATGACCAACTTTCTAAACAAAAAGAAATGTTTTCTGATCTTGAAAAAGAGAAGAAGCAGTTGATTACTGAATTTTAAAAATGAGAAGATTCTCTTCTTGATGAAATTCTTGATAAAAATGAAAAAAATCCAAACTTTGGAAAATTTGCTTCTTAAAACGGGTCATTCTGCTCAAACAATCAAGATGCTTTCTAATCAAGTAAATCCGCGTTTTCATACTAATCATAGAATGGCACTTGGTAACGACCCTTCTTCGTTCCTCAAGAAAGCTCAGAAACCTCAGAATGTGTTAAACAATGGAAATGTTTTACATGAACCCATTATTGTTCGTGATTCTCTTGAAACGTTAGAACTATCTGAGGAGAGTAGATCAAAAATGAAACAAAAAAATCCGGAAATCAAACCAATTGATTATAACAAATGGAACAAAATTAACGGAATTACTTTTGTTAATCAAAAAGAAAAGTCAAAGTTTTCCATCACCCCAAGTGTTTCAAACAAAGAGTCAACACCTGTTTCAAAATCTGTTTCAAAACCAGTTGTTGTCTCAAATTCTCTTTCGAACATTGAACAAATGTCTTCAAACAATCCTTTTAACACAAGTGATGCGAGAAGTATTTTAGAAAATGTGAAAACTAGAATTGCGGATCTTCAAGACACTGTTAAAACTAAAACTAATATTACAACAAACATCTAGTTTAATAGCTTTGATAATGAAAATAAAAAGTATTTTGAAACTCAAATTGCCCCTCAGCTGAATAACATCAACTCAAGGGTAATTAATTTTGAACAAGCGTTTTTGAAAGAAACAACTGACTTTGTCAAGGATCATAAATCCCTGGTAAAGCAAGCTAATGACTGTGTCGAACACATCAAATTTTTGGAAAATTTAAATGACTCTCTCTTCGAAGATGTTCTGACTACTGATATTATGTCCATTATTTTACAAACATATTCTGTTGAAGATCATGAAAGAGTCCAGTCTGAGACCTCCAAAATTGTTTCAAAATATGAAAAAGCCCTTGAGAAACTTGAAAAAGAAAATGTCTCATATTTTAAACAACTTGATCAAAAAACTGAGGAATGCAAGTATGACAAACTGTCGTATGAGCGTGCCTACAATGACATGAAAGCGAAAAATGATCTTTTGAGGGCTCAGCTGGAATGTCAAAAAGGAAAGGCAGTGGATACTAATATTTCAAAACCATTGACTGAGGAGAAAGCAAATGTTCCCAAACTGGTTTTAAAACCAAAAATGTCTATTTCAATGCCTCCTCCAAAAGTCAATGAGAAAAATGATTTATCTAAACCAGTCACTCCACCTGCCTTGCCTAAACAAAATGTTGAAAAAGGAAAAGAGGTTATCGAGAAACCAAAAGTTTTAGCACCTGGCCTTTTTAAGATGAGTACCACTAATGCGTCTGCCTCCACATCTAAAACATATGGAACAAACGACATAAGTTTAGAAATGCACTCTAAAGAGACTAGGAAAGCTGAAACCACTTCTCTAGATAAAAATGTGAATCCTAATGAGTGTGCCTTACCTTCTACAGGACTAGGAAGCACCTCTAGGAGCAGCAGACTAAAGCCTAAGAGCAATACAAGGAACAATAGAGTCTCGCTTGCCTCTAAGAGTAGTCGCTTGAATAAAGAGAAGAAAGTAGAAGAACACCCTAGGAATTTACCGCTTTGTAATAAGAAAGACATTTCATCTGAATGTAATGAACCTATGAAACTTGCTAAGTCTAATGAATGTGTTGAATCTCTTTGTTTAACTTGCAAGAAATCTTTAACTAATGTTCATGATGATTGTGTTTCTAAGAATGAGATTGTTAAGCCTGTTAAGAAGAATGTTCCCAAAAGAACTTATGCTAAACAAATAGGAAGACTAGTTGCGAGACTTAGGCTTTACGCACTGATAGGGAGCATAATGTTTACTTTAGGGATGACATTTGGAAACCCACGGGTAGAAATTTCACACTCCAGAATGGTAGAATGAGTGATGAACCTGTCTTACCAATAGATAACTTCTATGAGTGTGATCAGGATTTTACCTCTAACCCAAAGGAACCAAAATCAAAACGGTTTCCAAAATCCTTTTCTTTTGTTATTGGCAGGTTATCGAAATATGTCTTTGGATCGTCGACTCGGGTTGCTCCAAGCACATGACCGGGAATCTGAAGCTGCTGATCAATTTCGTCTGGAAATTCATGGGAATCGTACGTTTTGGAAATGATCATGTAGCAGCTATCATGGGTTATGGAGATCTACCTTTTGGAAATTATTTGATCACTCGGGTTTACTATGTTGAAGGGTTGGGACACAATTTGTTTTCAGTCGGGCAGTTCTGTGATACAGATTTAGAGGTTGCTTTTAGGAGAAATGCTTGCTTCGTTAGAAACTTGGATGGCACTGATCTCTTAACTGGGAATCGTGATACAAACTTGTATGCTATCGATATAAACCAAATGGCCTCTTCATCACCAATATGTCTTATGACACGAGCATCTGGAACAAAGTCTTGGTTGTGGCACAGACGGTTATCCCATCTCAATTTCGACACCATAAACAAACTGGCCAAAGACAACATCGTCAACGGACTTCCAAAGTTCAAATACACCAAGGATCAGTTATGTCCATCATGCGAACAAGGAAAAAGCAAAAGAGCATCATATAAACCCAAATCCGTACCTAGTTCGGAAGCAAGGTTGCATATGTTGCACATGGACTTATGTGGCCCAATGAGAGTTGAAAGCATTAATGGGAAAAAGTATATTCTTGTTATCGTCGATGATTATTCATGATACACATGGGTTAGGTTTTTGAGATCAAAAGACGAAGCACCAGGCATCATCATCACCTTCCTGAAACGTATTCAAGTACTTCTTCAAGCTCCAGTAAGAGTTGTAAGAACAGACAACGGCACAGAATTCACAAATCAGGAGTTAAGAGCTTATTTTGAAGATGTTGGAATAACTCATCAGACATCAGTTGTTAGAACTCCACAGCAGAATAGGGTAGTTGAAAGAAGAAACCGTACTCTTGTAGAAGCTGCTCGCACAATGCTAATTTATTCTAGTGCACCGTTATTTCTATGGGCTGATGCTGTTGCCACTGCTTGTTTCACTCAGAACTGATCCCTAATCCATCCAAGATTCAATAAAACCCCATATGAAATAGTGAACAACAGAAAACCTGATATATCTTACTTTCACTTGTTTGGCGCTTTGTGCTATCCAACAAACGACAGGGAAGATCTAGGGAAACTGAAAGCTAAAGGTGATATTGGAATCTTCATTGGATATTCAGATAGCTCGAGGGCATTCAGGGTGTATAACAGAAGAACTAGGAGGATCATGGAGACGATGAATGTGAATTTTGACGAACTTTCACAAATGGCTTCGGAGAGACTCGCTCTAGAACCCGCACTAAACCAGCAGACTTCTGGACATATCAGTTCAGGACTCGTACATCAAAGAGCTCCATCAACTTTTGCTGGCACTCCTCATGAACATGAATGGGAGAATTTCTTTGAGTTAATGTTCGATGAATATTATGGTGGAACTTCGACAAATGCATCAAACCATCATTCCGCTGCACCCGCTCAAAATCATCTACCACCGCCACCAACAGAAGATGCATCTACAACGGTCGAAACCAATGCACCAACTCCATCAACATCATCTACATCTACTCCAGCAACTTCAATTCTTCAAACAGTTTTACCAGCAGTTGATGAGCAAAACCAAAACATATCATTTCAAGAAGAACCTACACAAAACCAAAACGATGCAACGTTAGATGAAGACTTATTTGAAAACCCGTTTGCTACTGAATCAGCTGAATCATCCTCAAGCTTACGAGAACCATCTAACTCGCACTCGTATAATCTACGGTATCCTTCTACTCTGAAGTGGACTAAAGACCATCCGATTGAACAAGTTATTGGTGAACCTTCAAGGCCAATTCAAACGAGACGCCAACTTGCCACTGATTGCGACCTATGCATTTACCTTTGCTCAATTAGCAATATAGAGCCAAAGAACATTCGCGAGGCAATGGCAGAACCCGCATGGATAGAAGCGATGCAGGAGGAACTTCTCCAATACCGTCTACATGACTCTTGGGATATGGTTCCAAGACCAATTGACATTCGCGTCATTGATCTCAAATGGTTATGGAAGAATAAAAGGGATGAAGAGATGACTGTAATTCGCAACAAAGCTCGTCTTGTGGCCAAAGGATACAGACATGAAGAAGGGATAGACTTTGAAGAGTCATTCGCTACGGTAGCTAGACTTGAGGCAGTCAGGATTTTCTTAGCCTATGCAGCTCACAAAAACATCACGGTTTATCTGATGGACATCAAGACCGCGTTCTTGAATGGAACTTTGAAAGAAGAAGTGTACGTGAGTCAGCCAGGAGGCTTCATAGACATGGAACATCCAGACTACGTCTACAAACTCAAAAAGGCAATCTATGGTTTAAATCAAGCTCCGAGAGCGTGGTATGACGAACTGTCCTCTTTCCTTATCCTAAACAATTTCACCAAAGGAACGGTTGATCCTACCTTGTTTACACAAAAATGCAAAAACGACATTTTGATTGTTCAGATTTACGTGGACGACATCATCTTTGGGTCCACTAATCTGAATCTTTCAAAACATTTTGAAAATCTCATGAAAAGCAAATTTGAAATGTCCATGATGGGGGAACTAAAGTTTTTTCTTGGTTTACAAATACATCAGTCCCCACGTGGAATTTTTATTAATCAAGTGAAATATACAACTGAGATTTTGAAAAATCATGGTATGAATAATTGTGACTCTGTTGGAACACCAATGGTAACTTCACCAAAAATTGGAGCCGATTTGTTTGGGAAACCTATCGATCCAAAGAAATATCGGAGCATGATTGGTTCTCTCATGTACCATACTGCTAGTCGACCCGATATTCATTTTGTTGTTTGCTTATTAGCACGGTTTCAGGCTAAGCCTACCGAACTGCACCTCAAAGAGGTTAAAAGGATCTTTCGGTACCTGAAGACATCCATTCACAAGGGTCTTTGGTATCCGAAGGAATCCGGATTTGATCTAATTGCCTTTTCAGATGCGGACCACGCAGGTGATCAAGTTACAGCAAAAAGTACACCAGGAGGCGCACAATTTTTGGGTGAAAAGTTAGTAAGCTGGTCTTCAAAGAAACAAGATTGCACTGCACTTTCAACCGCTGAAGCTGAGTATGTGTCTCTATCTGCGTGTTGTGCTCAAGTTCTATGGATGAGAACACAACTCACAGATTATGGCTTTACTTTCGATAAAATACCTATGTATTGTGACTCGAACAGTGCCATAGCCATATCATGCAATCCTGTTCATCACTCAAAGACTAAGCATATCAGAGTACGCTATCACTTCATAAAAGAACATGTGGAAGAAGGTATTGTTGAATTATTTTTAGTGAAGACAGATTACCAACTCGCCGATATATTTACTAAAGCCCTTCCAAAAGAAAGATTTGACGATTTAGTTCGATGAATTGGAATGCGAAGCCTAACCCCTGAGGAGTTAGAACGTCTTCTCGAATCTTCTTGAAAATGATTTTCCAAAAAGCTTCGCTGTAAATATTTTTGAAAAACAAAATACAAAATTTGAAAAACCAACAAAAGCAAAATATAAAAATATAAAACTTTCAAAAATACAAAAACAATAGAAAATCAAAAATACAAAAATATTCTTCTCACGACATGTCTCTCGTATAATCGATATTCTGTACATTTCTAGAAATGTCATTCTACAATGATACGGGCATGTACAGATGCTTGAGCGAGAGTTCTTTAAATGTTTTCCAAAACATTTCGTCTCTAAAAAATTTCTTCAAAAATGGCTTTCGTATACTTCAGTACAAAGCCCGGACTAAAATGATGAATTTTGATTATTTCAAATCAAAACTTGTGTTTTTAAAGAAAAATCAAGTGTACGCTTCAGTGCACTATATTTAAAACTGGTGAGAAATCATCATCATCTCGAGCACCTCTTTCAAGATTATTCAAAAAGATTTTCAAAATAATATTTTGTGCTCAAGATAACTCCCTCTAAAACCCTTTAATTGATTATGGTTTATTAAAGGGGGAGTATAAAACCAAAATGTTCCAAATTCATGCTTAAATCAAATCCGTTTGTCTCCCCAAAAGATTCTAAAATGTTGTTTAATCCGTTGATATCAAAAATATCATGAATATGCTATTTTTGAGGGGAAGGAGACGTGATTAAAATGTGATCAAAAAGTTTAATGTTCGTTGTTTGAATCTCAAAATGAGCTCGACTCAGATGCAACCAATGAATTGACGAGGAATCATGTACCATTTCGAGAAACTTTCTATGGACTTGACCAGGACGGGTAATAATTTAAAGCTAGTTCTCTAGTGATGTAAACGTGTCTCGAATCGGTCTAGTTCATTTAAAGTCGATCAATTCAAAAAGTGCGAACTCTACCCTCTATGTGCAGATTTCTGTCAAAACTTATAAGCACATGTGAAGGGGGAGTGTTTCTGAAAATATAAAACTCTCGAAGTGTTCCAAACATGTTTTCTATCAAAAACACTTTGAGAGATTTTCAAGAAAAATGGTTTTATGGCAACAATAGGACAGTCATGGAGTTATAAGGTGACTAAGGATAGGAAATTCGTCCTATGATCCGCCAGAGCTGGAGGGATTGATGAGTGTGTAAATACTCATCATTTTTTGTTAAATCTGAACTGCAAAACACTTAAAAATGCTTAGAAATGCATCAAAATACTGAAAATATTCCAAAATTGCATTTTATATGTTTCAGATGCAAAATGTTTAAAATTAGATGAAAAATGAGCTAAGTTTGCATAATTGGCAGTTTCAGTCCCCCAAGTTTCAAAAGTTGTCAGAAATAGTCCCTGAGCACTTATTTCAAAAGTAAAATCACCAAAGGTCATTTTAAAATCATAACTTGTCAAAATTAGTCCTTTGGTGAAAAATATCAAAAGTTTTGAGAAATTACAAGTTTGGTCCTTCAAGTTTAAAAATTGGCAAAAATAGTCCTTGGAAATTTGAAAATGTCTATTTTGGTCCTTGTACTATTGAAACTTGTCACTTATGGTCCCTTGGAACAACTTTGATAAAATAGCAGAATTGGTCCTTGATATTTCAGAAATTACAAATTGGTCCTTGTTATTTAAGCCTAAACCCTTTGGACCTTGACCCTTTGTACCACTTGACCCCCTGCCATATGTTTTTGAACCCCAGCCAATAACCTGTTTTGACCCCCCTTTTATAATATAAGCCAAGTCAAACACCCCGGTCAACACACCTTCCCTCCTTTTTTTCTTCTGTCTTCCTTCACCCACCATGCCTGCAACACTCAACCCCCCCTCACCTCCAGCTCACTCTCACCCCTCCATGTCCCCTCCTCCTCAACAACATCCAAGAAACATTAATTACTTCCCTCCCCAAGCACTCAATCCCTCCCACTGCTAAAACCAATTTTGGCGCCAAAATATGATCAAATGGCAAATATCTTTCCTAGTGATCCAATGGCTGTAAAAGGAAGTGGGAAAAGCTCAGAAGTCAAGTGGGAAGCCTTTTGCATATAAAAAGAAGAAAGAGGAGAAGAGTAGAGGGTAGTAGTTAGTTTAAAAATTTCTTTTATGCCGTTTTTTATATAAATGTTTTAGTTTAAGTATAAAATTGTAATATTTTGTTTCAATGTACTAAACTCAAGTCACTTTGTCAGTATAATCTACTTTCTAGTATCAATTCAAGGTTTTAATATCATTTCATGTTTCAAGTTCACTGTTGCAATTTCAGTTTCAAATTCCTATGCCCAAGCTTTTAGTAGCTTATTTTTAAGCTCAATTAAGTTTATTTAAGCTCTTTATAGCTTTTGGTAAGCTTACATTTTCAGTTTCAAGCAAATTTGGTTTTTGGTCAACAAAAGTCAACTGTGAAGAGAAATTGGTTCAAGCAGATTTGGAAATGGATAATGGTGTTGCAGAGCTTGGAGTGGGTTGTGTTAGCTTAGGTTAGGGTAGTTATGGTCTTGATTCAAGCCACATTATAACTGGACCAGCTGTGAGTTCCTTACCCCTTTCCTATTTTTTTTAGAATCTGCATAATTAGCATACTAGTAAAATTGATAGTATAGTTGCAGTGCTTGCAGCATTTAGGTGTGGTAACAAGATTAGGACCTAAGTAGATGATGGTCAAGGTATAAGGCAGTGGTTAGGAGATTTAAGGATCTTTATAGTCTTGAAAGTAGTGTTTGGGTCAAATGGTTAAACTGAGTTTGAGGTCAGTTCAGTGTCAAAGGTTAGTAGCACTAGTCTTTCACAGATCATTTGCACCATTTCTAGTCTATAGTTTGCATACATAATCCCTTAAAGTCAAAATTTCTTCTAAACTGTTCTCATTTCATAACTGTTGAGATTTTGAAAGAGCAAAAGCTTGAATTGTGTTTAGATATCAGTAGCATAGGTTGCATTAGTCTTAGTTTAACATAAAACATCATTCTCATTCCTTAAATTAGTTACAAATCTCAAAAAAAGTCAACATGTCATTTCTGTTAACAAAAGTCAAAAAGCCACAAAACAGTTTTGCACCAACATAGATGGATTTTTAATGAATTCATTTCTTGTTCATAGTGGTTGAAACTTTGGACTTTAAAACTTAAGTTGGTCTAGTTACTTATTATGATTTTTATTGAATTTTAGAAATTTTCTACAAGCCCTAAAACAGCTTGTCAATTAAGGCACATTTGCCCTGTGCACTGACTCAGTTAATACTGAGTCTGCACAGGTCTTGAGCAGGGCTTGTAACAAGCTCATAAGAGCTTGTCCAAGGCTCATTTTTGGTTTACAAGTTCTTAGCCAGGTCTAGTTTAGGTTCCAACTTTTGGTTTTAAGTCTCAGCTTATTGGGTAGCTTAATCTTTAGCTTAAAAGTAGTAGCCTAGAACTGTTTTTAGCACTTGAGATTTTAAAACATCAAATCATGGCAGTGAGTATTTAGAGGTTAAAGCTAGTTGATACTTGTTGCATTTGGGTACTTTTAGCATTTTATAGCTTCTGAATCAGTTTGGTGCTTATTTGTGGCTTTTGGCTTATTTCAAGTGCTTATTCTTAGGCACTTTGCATTGCAGTTCCATATTCTTGCACACAAGCTACTGTTTTTATATTTTTCCTAGATTCATAATATCAATTTAGACTTTTCCTGAATTTTTCAGATTTTTCTAAGTCTGTTTGCTATTTTTCTTAATTTAAAACAGTTTTTAAGCCATTTTAATTAGCTTGTAATACAATTAATTCAGAAAGTTCCAAAAAAATAAGTTTTCATTTTTCCTAGGTTAAGATAAATATAAAAAGTCAAAAAAATATTTTTTCAGATTTTTCTTAGTTAAATTTGTATTTTTAAGCAATTTAAGTAGTTTTAAATAGTTTTTAATTCATAGAAAATAGAAAAATAATCAGAAAAATATAAAATTAGTTTTGAAAATTCTTTTTAGTTATTTTAGATTTTTCCTAGTCATAATTTCATTTTTCTAGCTTTATTTCATATTTTCTTGTATTTTAGGCTATTATTAAATAAGTAAAAATAGTTTTTAATTAATAATAATTAGATAAATAGTTGTAAAAATAATTTTCTTTTTCTAAAAATTTTCTCTTATCATTAGGTTTGTAAAAATGTTATTTTTATATTTTTAGGATTAATATTGTTTCAGTTTCACATTTTCTTTTGTACGTCGCGTAGTTTTTAATTTAAGTTTTATAAAAGAAAAATCAAAAACATCATTTTAAAAATAGTGATAGCATTTATTTAATATAATTTATCTTTTTAATTTTCTTTAATTTGCATTTAAGCCCCTGTAATTTATAAACTCTTTCTTTAGGTATAATTATTCACAACTCTTTTCCGTTCAAATCCTCTCGATCACTACTTGTTTGGTGATTCATCGCACAGCTCGTTGGGACTTAACGACCTGGGGAAACACTACACTCTCCTGATCTTCATTGCATTTGTGTCTGAACTGTTTTAAGTTTCTTACGGTTAGCCATTCACAAGTGGCTAGCTTGTGTGAGAAAACTTGACGGTTTGGCACAGATCAGGGATCTACCCAAGGACATCACCAATAGTTTAGTACTAGAAGTCCTTAGGTATGATTGAAAAAAGGAGAAAGAAGTGGTTGAAGAATTAAAAAGAAAAGTAATGAAAAAGGGTGAAAAGAAATAGCCCTCCATAATCAACCTTAGGGTAGAAACCGGGTTCAATTCATCTGCTACTGGTTGTCACTAGATGACACTGGTATTGAAGACAAAGACGTCATGGACCCAGTGGCGCACTGCACTAAACCTTCTAGCCACTCAATTCCTCTTAAAAGGATTTGTTTCATTCTCACTGGGAACCCTACATAATCTATCGACTTTCTTTTAGAGATCGTTGGTATTGAAGAAGGAGACCCTCTCCCTAGTCTCCGCTCAGGAAAACCAAAATGCACTATTGAGTCTAGAGCCACGAGATTCATCAAAAGATCTCATAGGAACACTTGACATGACATCGCTTACTGTTCATCAATAAGGACATAAGTGATATATTCTAGAGTCCTATGCAGATCTTAGCAATCTGCCAGAACATTTATGAGAGGTTTCACAATTGTGATCCTCAGTGATTGAATGGAAACTCCTGCCAGGGTCAACATCAAGCAGCCCTGACAACAGGTCACTTCGGTAACTCCCCGTGGATTACGCTTAGTGTGTCTCAAACGGTCTACAGTCGTGGAGTGATGCTTCGGTGTACTTCAGCGACTCATCTGAACTGTAGATGTACTTCGGTATATCGTGTTATCTCACTTGTGGGAATCCAGTTCAGGAACGGCCCTTGTGTGAATTAGAGACGTGTTTTCACAATATGCTGTTAACACACTCGAAATTCAAACTTGTAAGTGCCGGAATCCGCTTATTACTAACCTGTTTTTATGTTTTCTTCTTATGGAAGCTCCGGAGCGGATTGATCGTGCAGATTCTCCACATGCTCATACCAACAACACATGAAAGTTCTCATCAAAATCAAAGGCAACAAAAGTTTAAGATGATTCTTCGTCAATATCAAAGAATCTACAAAGTTTAAAGACTCGAGAACTACATCATTGGTAACCTAAAAGACAAATAGAAGTGTGAGCATGGTGGAGAAAGGCGTGGAGACACCTAACCAACGAAGTTGACAAATGGCTCTATACCACATTAACTGATCACAAAGCATGAAGGAACAAAAAATCAAGACTATTCTATATCTACACGCAAAGTTCAAGCTCGAGAAAAGTAAAGATCTCATCAAGTGGAGCATCTTTTGAATGACCACCCCGTAGGGGGAGATTGTTAGCCTTAATAGTTTTTATTGGAAGTGATGGTCATTCACATTTAGGTACTTTGTAACGTGTGTTAGATATAGTGATAGAATAGTCAACGGGCTCGTGGATTGGGCTAAGCTAAATGGGTATTAGTTTAGTTAAGCTAGCCTTGAATAAGTTCATTTAACCCAATCCAATCCAAGCCCATCCACGAGGCCCATGGAAAGCCTTTTAGGGCATCTAGTGCTTGTACTATATAAACCCCTCAAAGTCTCATTTGAGGGGTGTGCTTGAGTGTGTGTGTGTGTTTTCTTTGGAATATACAACATATTGTGTTCATCTTTCTCTCTTCACATACACGGTTCATATATCAAGTCACCATCTTTCTCATCTTTGTTTCTTTCTTATTTACGCATAGTTTGTGTTTGTGTGCTAACGTGTTCTACGCATAACGTGATATACGTGTTGGGTTTGTGATAAGGTTGATAGATTTAAGGTCCAACACTTGTAGTCTATCCCCCTTCTTTGTGTTTGTGTTCGAAACCCTTTTCATTTGTCGCTATGGCAAGTGAAGTTGCATTTGAATCATTAACAGATGAGGAACAATTGAATTTCGCAAATTGGATTGGTTTTTATTGTTCTAATGAATTTGTGAGTGAACTTAGAGATATCCAAAAGGAGAAGGGTGTAAGGTTGGATGGATTTGAAAAATTTTGTGCTTGTGTGACTTCTATTCAACGATCATTGTCAGGATCAAATCCTTTTAGTGAGACCCTCTGGAAATTTTTTGAGAAAAGCCTCCTAAGCATAAACCATCAGATGTTACAACTTGAAGAAATGGATAAGGAGGATTTATCCAACCTTAGACATCATGATAAAAAAGACCTAGTTTTTAAGAACATAGAACCTAAACCCGAACAAGATTGTGAGATGGTTATAGTTGAACTGCCTAGTTGCATGCGTGGGATAGATTTCACCAAAACATATGACACGCGTGAGGAATCCTTTAGGCAAATAGAACATAGTGATCAAATTTTTGAGAATGATTCTTATAAATCGGACCAAGAATTTGAAATGGCTAAAGAAGGATTTGAGATGCTTAGGAGTGTATTTGGGTCAGATCATACTAAACATTTAGGAGATCTAGATATAATGAAGAATGAGGAGGAAACTCCAAGCCCACAAGCCCGACCATCACTTGAGGAACACACATCGCCTATAACTTACCCGGAAGAAGTAGAAGAGACTATAGGAACCCCGATTGATATAGAACCTTTGGACCAAACGCCACTAGAGAATGTAGGTTTAGATGCTTGTTGTCATGACCTCTCTCTTAGTCCTAGGGAAGTTCCTAATTTTGATGAACCGGAGCCTCAACTAAAAACCTTACCCAATTTTCCGTCTTTAGATGTGAATCTTGGAATTGAATTAGGCCCCAATCCACCCATCAAAATAGATAGTCCGGGTAGTTGCTTGATAAAGGTGGTAGACACTAGGCCATGTAGAGTGAAAGCTAATATAGGAGTAACCCATGACCTTACACACTTATATCACCCATTCATGGTTGATAACAAGAAACATTATGGGTTTAAACCGGGTTTATTAGGTCAAGATGGATACTTAACTAAGAATCTTTTGAATTTGATCGAAGATGATCCATTTTTAAGAGAGAGATTTGATTTACCCGGTACACCAATAGAATTAGGTAATGTTATAATGAATGGAGCACACTCCTTTGAGCATATAAATCACCCATCACCCTCTCCTCACGTAGCAAATTTCCACCCTAAGGGTGTGTATCGCTACTATCACCCGCACTTAAACTTAAGTGTAGGGAAAACCTCCCCTTTATCCGTTAAATAAGGGTAGAGTCAGGCTCGTGACTCGAACAAAAACAATCGCTTCTTGGGAGGCAACCCATGTGTATTTGTTTTTCATTTTTTATTTGTGTGTCGTATATCTTTTATTGATTGCTTATTCTCATGTTTAAATTTGTAAAAATGCTTTATTTTGTTTTTAACCTCGTCTTAATTGCATATAAAGGTATTCTACATAAAGGATAAGTGTAGAGAGGATTACACACGTTTTCAAAAGAAATGTAAACATGAGAATTTCAATTAATTAAAAGATATATATATGTGTTTGTTCGAGTCAAATGCTTGTATCGAGTCATAATGGATGTTTTGCAGAAATTTTTCCAGATTCTAAAGATGTAAATTTTCCAGAATTTTTTCCAGAAAATCGCAGACCAGTTTTTGTCAGGATAACCTAACGGCGTCAGGATCGCAACCTGACGGTGTCAGGAAGGAGTAAAAACAACAGATTACTTTTTTCTCGTTTTCTGAGCTACTTATAAATTTTTGGAATTTTTCAGATCTTAATTTTCCAGAAATTCTGTAAACATCCATTCCACAAGAATTATATCCTAGGTTAGTAGAGTCTTATATATATTATTACCGCCGATTTTACGCGAAGGTTTCGTTTGTTTTCTTCAAGTTGCAGGTTTAATTTATTAAGAAGAAGATACATAAGATTAGAAGGAGCTTTTCACGCATACATTCTTCTTGGAAAGGATTTAACCACCACTTTACACGGATCCTACCGAGCTAATCAGGGGAGTACTAGTTTCTTTCATTTTTTATTACCTTTCATTATCATAACTTTGATACTTTCGGGGAACATTGGGGACAATGTTCAGTTTAAGTGTAGGGAGGGAAAATAAAACGGGAACTTTGAAACTATGCTTATCCTTGATTATTTGCTTTGTCCAATTGTATTTGTGTAATAAACCATGAGAAAATGTCGGTTAGGGTAATTTTGGCACCAAATTTAAAATTTTTCATGATATATAGGAGTGGGCCATTAGTCTTAACAAAAGCGTCTCACGGATAGGAAGTTATATGACTAGCACAAAAACCCTTTACCACCTAAATTCCACCAAAAATGTGAGGATCGCCCTTAGATTAGTAGGAATTGAAGCATTCATCTTTAATGCTTAGTGTGTGAACCGGTAGTATAATAGATTCTAGAACTTGTTTTGTGATACATCCCGAGATCGCTAGTAAGACTACACTTGTGTAGTTAGGAATAACTAAATGATAAGAGGCATTAGGATAACCCTTTTTTGATACCCGTAATATAATTACTTCTTCCACATCGGTTGAGTAATTCCCCCACACCTTTGCGTTGTACTCATTTTTAGTACACAATACCCCTAGTTAACCTCTCAGAGCCTATCCTTTTCGCGGTTCTCGTGATGTTTCGGTTTTTCCGGAATATCAATGAAGAGCATTGTTTACACCCCACCCCCAAATGTACACCCAAATCGCCTTAGCCTACCTTGTATGCACTCACTTTTAGTGCATTATTGTTATCAAACTAAACCCTTAGTTCAATTATCTAGTTACTTGCATGAGTTGCTAAGTCGAGTCATATCCTTTGTACACAGTTTTGGGACGATTGGGACTCATGGGAAAAGTTAAAGTTTATAAAATGACGGGAAGGGAACGTTGAATTCAAATTCCCTTTATTTGCGTAATAATGTACTCCAAGTGTTTTGATCTTTTCAATTCGGGTCAAATTAGTGTTAGAGTAATAAAAACTCAAGTGTAGGGATGTGCCTATAAATCTCTATCATTTTGATGTTATCGTAGAGGATGGTAGAGTAAAAGTGTATAAAAAAAAAAACAAAACATACGGGCTACCATCCTACATCTATCATTTAAATTTATGTTTGTTTGTTTCAGTTACCTAGAGTTTAGAGTGTCGAGTCTTGGCTTAGCAACGCCATTCTTCGTATGCTTGTAACATAGAGATTTTTGACTTGCCACCACTAAATAGCCTATCCCACCAAACCCTTTGTTTCCCTACCGTAAGCCTAACATTACAACCCTTTAAAGACCTCTTTGATAGTCTTTCCTAGGTGCTTACGCCAAAGCGATGGAGGTTTGATCTATTCTCAAGCCTATGGTAATCTATGTACTAGGACCGGTTAATGAGTGTTTATCTTCCATTTCCAACTTTTTATATTTCATATACACCCGAGAGATGTGAGTATCCAAACACCCCATGTGAGGTGCTAGTATGTAATTTCCGTGCTTGTTATGACTTTTGCGGGGCTTATATGTGTTGTGGACTGTTTTAAACCAATGCTTCATGACCCCTAACTTATAAATTAATTGGCTAAAAGCACATTTGCTTGAGGACAAGCAAATACCAAGTGTAGGGATATTTGATAAGGTTTTAAAATGTACCTTTTTGAGGGGTCGTTTAAGCCCTTATTTGATCACTTTTGTATCCGTTATTACTTAATATCGTTCCTTTTCACTTTTTAGGTCTCTCGAAGGCAAATTGCTGGAATGGCACTTATTTGGACGAAAAGGCGCGGATATACGAAGAAAATAGCCATAGTCAAGAATCGAGCCACTCAGACTGCTGAAATATAAGAGGACGACGTCAAGTGTTACCTGCGACGCCGTCGGAGCACATGTTGTGACGATACAGTAGCCAAATTGCTTATTTTCAAGTGACGGTGTCAGGCTTTAAAAGAGTAGGTCGTCGCACTCAGACGGCCTAGATTTGATCCAGACGGCGTCAGAGGCTGAAGAGGACGGTGTCACAAGCATAAGGTGACGCCGTCGCAAGACTAACGTGGCCAAGACGAAACCCTAATGACGGCGAGCCGACGGCGTCACAAATCATAAGGTGACGCCGTCGCGATTGTAATCTTATATATAGAATCCGAATTTTTCAGTTTTCGGTGTGTAGTCTTTTGGAGTAAAAACCTAAACCGAACCAAGGCTGTCTTGTACAGTATTTTAGGGTTCCAAACCCTATCTTACATCAAGATAAGTGTTTTACTTCATTAATTCAATTATGTCTTCAATTATTTGTGTGTATGCTTGCATGTTCTCCATGTCCGGCTAATTTACTTTTGTGTTTGCTTAGGGAATATGAAACTTAATTATTGAATATTGACTGGTTGTCTCTTATCTTAATTGTTAATGATCTAGTAATGCGATAGATCATTCGTTGTGTAGTTAATGCTTGATTAATCTTTGTGAACCTTAGACTATAACACCTAGAGTATTTGTAGGCTAAACCATCCGAAGAGTACCTTAGAGTTAGAGTTTATAAATCCTAGAGATATTGTAGACGAGACCCTTTGGTAGTTTCAAAGAGTTAGGGACAAACGCATACCCTACGACTTTAGACACACAACGCGATTAAGAATAAGGACGTGACAATTCAACCATCAATAGGAGATAATTAAGGAGTAATAAAACCTAAGTGAACACATCTTTAAACTATCATACGAGCACACAATAATTAGAAATAGACTACATACACCTTAGATTAGATAATTAGATAAGTAGAGTAATCGGTAGAAATACCAACCCCCAAATCCAAACCCCGAGATTCGTACCTTTTCAATTTCAAAAAAACATAAAAAGATAAAAAATAATCTTCCTCAACCCCAACCTTAGCGTAGTAACTTCTTACTAGCATTCCTATTCCCCTAGAGAACGATATCAATACCCGTGGCTTACCCTAATACTACACTACAATGATTATAAAACTTGCTCGAAGAAAAGGAAGTTCCTTTAACCCCGAACGACGCGTGTAGCGTTATCAGTTTGCAACCAGGTGGTAGATCAACCAACACGCAAGTGTTGTTGCCCATGATGGAATCCATCTCATCATTGATTGCTTCTTTCCAGAAAGCAATATCCTAGGACTTCATTGCTTCTTCAAATGTCTTGGGATCATCCTAAACAATGAAGCAATAGGAGTATTGGTCTGAGACCTCATCCCTTGTTCCTTCAACTAAGTATAGTTGAAACTCAGGTCCAAATGACTTTGGAGTCCTGACCCTTATGCTCTTCCTGAGCACATGTTCAGGTTGTTGAACCACAACCTCATCAGGGACCACTGATGGTTCATCATCAGGGACCTCTGATACACTAGTGTCATGAGTTCCATTAGGAATCCTCTGACTTGGTCTAGGGACTAATAAGAATCTATTCTCATCAAAGTTTGCATCCCTAGATTCAATTATTGAGTTAACTGAAACATATTCATTAGGTTCAATAACATAGAACCTAAAAGCATTGGAATGCTCAGCATATCCAACAAAGATGCAGTCAATGCCTATTTCACCCAAAGTCTTCAGCTTTGGATCAGGGAGTCTTACAATAGCCCTACAACCCCAGACCTTGAGATAGTTCAGGTTGGGTTTCCTTTTAGTCCAGAGTTCATAAGGGGTAACCTTGTTCCTTTTGTTGGGAACCCTATTTAATAAATAGCAAGCTGTTAACATAGCTTCACCCCAGAACCCTTGACTCAGTCCTGAATAGGACAACATGGAATTAACCATCTCCTTCAGCACCCTGTTTTTCCTTTCAGAAATGCCATTTTGCTGAGGAGTATAAGGGGCAGTCGTTTCATGGATAATTCCAACAGACTAAAAATACAGAGTATCCATGTACTCACCTCCCCTATCAGTCCTTAATCTTTTGATCAGGGACCCAAGTTCTAATTCAACTTCAGTTTTAAACACTTTGAATTTATCTAATGCTTCATCCTTGGTATGTAATAGATAGACATAACAAAACCTAGATGCATCATCAATAAATGTCACAAAGTACTTCTTATTCCCCAAAGAAGGAGTGGCATGCAAATCACACAGGTCACTATGTATTAGCTCCAAGAGCTTAGTCTCACGACTAACACCCTGAAAAGGTTTCTTGGTTATCTTGGTCAACATGCAAGTTTTATACTTTTCAGTGTCCTTGTCAAATGCTGGGATTAACCCATCCTTAGACATATCTTGCATTCTCTTATAGTGTCCATGTCAAAATACTACTTGAAACCAAGTTTTTCCTTATATCAGGAACATGAATAACATTAAACAAAGTTACTATCTTTCCAGAACTAAACCTAAGGTCTACACAACCACGACCATGCACCAAGGCTGTTGACTCATTTCTCATGTGAATAATAGAACCATCATTCAATGACTCATAAGTCTTGAACCAGCTTCTATCTTTGCACACATGAACTGTTGCACCAGAGTCAACCCACCACGCAACATCATCATCCTGCACATAATAAGATTCAGATACATATGTAACATAATAAATCTGAAAAGACTTATTAAACATATTCTGACCTTTCAGTGAGTTGGCTGAACCACCACTCCCTGAACCATTAGTGCCTGATCCATTGGCTTTACCACCAATTTTAACACCTTTGCAGTCCCTTTTAATGTGACCAGTCTTGCCACATTTCCAACAAGTAGGTGTTGCCTTCTTGTTAAAATTTGCCCTTGTGTTATCATGATATTTGCGTTTTCCTTTGTTGTCATTGTACCTGGTGGAGTTGTTATGCTCCACCATATTGACAACAGATGCGCCAACAGCATTGCTGCTCCTTGGCTTGTCATTATCCTATACTTTGAGAGATTCCTCAATGCGCAGATGACTGCCCAACTCAACCAGAGTTAATTCCTCCTTCTTATGTTTCAAGGTATGCTTGAAATCTTTCCAAGAAGGAGGGAGTTTGTCAATGACACAAGAGACTGAAATAGCCTCATCCATATGCATTTTGTGTTGTGTAAACCTTCCAAGTATTCCAAGAAGTTCATTGTATTGTTCCATAACTGGTCTTGAATCAGTCATTTTGTAATTTGTGAAATTACTAACAAGGAACTTCTTACTTGATGCATCCTCAGCCATATATTTGGCATCCAAGGAATCCCACAGTTCTTTGGAAGATTCAAAGTTCTGATAAATGTCAAATAGAGAATCAGACATACCATTGAGAATTAGACCTCTGCAAATGTAGTCATCATTCTCCCATTTGCTCCTCCTCCTGATCTGCTCCACAATAGCATCATCCCCATCATCAGGAATAGGAGTGGTTAGCACATACACCACACTCATGCTTGACAGCAGGAAGTGCATCTTCTTCTGCCATCTCCTAAAGTCCACCCCTTCAAACTTATCCAGCTTAGAAAAGTTTGAAGCCATGTGTTTCATTGCAGCAGTTGCCATTGATTATCACAAAAATAGTTTACTTTGATTGTTGGTGGGTATACTCCCAGAACAGGGTTAGATAATCAAAGACAATAGCAATACCACTAGGTGGTTACCGGATATCACTTGGAATCGTGTGATCACTTTCTAAAGTAAACTATTCGACCCTAATGCCTGGGTTACACGAATATCTACTTGGGATAAGACCAAATGTTTGTTATTGAATTAGGCACAAATCAATAACCCTTGCGCTTATAAGTGTTAATCGTTTTCTGTCTATCTTTCATGTATAATCAGATATCCTATTTATAGGAAATTACTCTTAGCTAGTCAAATGGAATTATGAGAATTAATCGCCCCATTAATCGCCTCATAATTATCCCCATTATAGTCGTTAGTGGTTACATGACCAATTAAACATGGTCATTATGCAGTTGTAACTGCCACTTGAATAGGTCAATGCCTGTTACAAGTTAATTTCAGTACTAGCAGTACTTTCATAACACTAGCAGTGGTAAAACTGCCTATCCGCACTAACTTAGCACTAGCAGTGGAAACACTATCTATCAGTGCTAACTTAGCACTAGCAGTGGAAACACTACATGTACAAACCACTATTTGAGTCAGGGTGTTCAGGGACCTTATGGGTGTACACTCCGTACCTCCTGACCCATTACCAGGTGTGAAAAAATCCCACAAGTGCACTAAATTTTCCAACATTTTGCTGTAAGCGTTTCTCATTTATTTGAAATCACCTGGAATTGTTATATCTAATAGTTTTAGCTTTGCCAAATGCTTAAGAATCGGATTTGATTGCACTTGCAATGACGACATAAGCTTAATCATGATGATACAATGACATATGTGTGCATACATACATGTCAGGTTCTATAAACTACAAAATAAATATTAGTCTTAATATAGAACCTATACGTCATATATCATACTTCGAGAACTTGTTCAATTGTGCGTCCTTCAATAGCTACTTTCCTGCCACCCAAAAACTGAGAAAGTTATTGCTAAATCATTAGTTTTTTTCGAAGACGTTGCTTTTAAGTGTAAATAAATAGCTTAAATTTGTGTTAGTTGTAGAAGATACCAAAAGAGCTCAAGGATCCGAATATAATCGAATTGATTGATTGTTTCCCTCATAAAGGGAACTTACATCTTGTTTTCTAGTTCATGGAAACTGGTCTTTTGGCGGGTTTAGTTGAAGCAGAAAGAGGGAGTGAATTTTACTGCTCTTAGAGAGAATAAGTTATTGAAATAGCTCAAGGATCTGAATAAAATCGAATTGATTGATTGTGTCCCTCATAAAGGGAACTTACATCTTGTTTTCGAGTTCATGGAAACTGATCTTTTGGCGGGTTTAGTTGGATATCCGAAACTGTGTACTCATGAAAATACCAGATGGTTCAGACAAGTTGGCTCCATAAGCTCCAGTTGAAACAGGTGGTGTTGGACCATGACTGAACAATGGCTTTGTGACTGCCTAACGATCTTCGGCTATTACAGATGATTTTTCAAATTTATGTCTCTGGCATGACAAGATTGCATCTGGAAAACACAACATTTAAATACATATAACTATTCATAAGATCCGCCAAGTGATACCCCTAACATGGTGAAAACTATTCTTCTGACCCACCCTCTTATGATAAAGCACAAATTTTGGTGGTAAACAGTTATGAAGGATAACGTAGTGACTTGATTACTTGAAACATTAATGCCAACAACCTTGTGATCCAGTCAATAATATGATATATGCATCATTTTAATATTGTACTCAACTTCTCATCGGATAGACCAATCAGAAAAGTTGGCTCCATAAGCTCCAGTAGAAACATGTGGTGTTGGACCATGGCTGAACAATGGCTTTGTGACTGCGTATTGATCTTCGGCTATTACAAATGGTTTTTCTAGATTATGTCTCTGGCGTAACAAAATTGCATCTGGAAAACACAACATTTAAATACATATAACTATTTATACGATCCGCCAGGTGATACCCCTAACATGGTGAAAACTATTCCTCTGACCCACCCTCTTATAATAAAGCAAAAATTTTGGTGGTAAACGGTTATGAAGGATAACGTAGTGACTTGACTACTTGGATTAGCATGAGTATTAAGAAATTATAACTGACAAAAAATAAATATGGGAAAGTTATGTGTTTTTTTTATCTAAATCTAACTCCATTGGAAAACCTCACCATCATCAAATCAAGAGTTAAAAGTACAACATAAAACTATAAACCTGTAATAAAAAATTATACATGAACCGTTACCCCAAGGTGCAATTCAAAAAATGATTTAATGCAAACATGCACGACATAAAGACAGAAACTTACAACTGCACCTGAATCAACTAATACCATTCTGACCACGCAACATTGTGTATACGTACCATCTCAGCTATGTATGAAGCCAACCTTTTCAACTACAATACGATTTAATTGGACCCTGGAATAATAATATTAATAGAAATCACTATAAATTGCAAACACCAATAGACAATTCATAACCTGGTGGAAATCATATGAGCTTATAGTTAATGATACCTCTAATGGATCGAGTAAAGGATTGTCAAACATTCACAATAGAGTGAGTTTTCAAATTGATATTATCAAAGCTTCATAATAACTTTCTTTTGAAATCGTTGGCTCCGGAGATTTTTGGTTAGATGAAGAGTAGGGTTACTTGGATTTAGGGTTGCTGTTGTTGCAGTGATTACGTGCGACTGTTTTTTGAATAGATTAGGGATTCGATATTTTGAATGTTGAATGAGAAGAAAACTATGTTTCACCCTTTCAGTCCGGCTTTAAACATGGTATAGGTAATGTTTATGTTAATATATTAATTTTTAATTGCAATGGTATATCACAACTTGTGACATGGTCATAATGGTTGAGGCTCTTGTTAGTGGATGACCAACCCAAGGTTCGAATCTTGCATGGGTTACTTTTTTAACACATGAAATTTATAAAAACATATTGCCTACGTGGACAAAAACCGATGACATGGAATAATGACATGACATTATGGGATGCCAAGTGACATTATATGTGGCATGTCTCCTCTTATATATAATGTATAGATATATATAAAAAGAGTACTTCAATAACCCAAAAAACATACAGTCTTCTTGCATGCAGATAAAGACTTTCGATGTGCCTCTTCTTCTGCAAACATGGTTTGCAGATGAAGAGGTAAAAGCTCTGAAAAAATAAACGACAATTAACAAGTCATTGATATTTAGGTGCAGTTTGGTTGGGAGATTTGGTATGGGTTAATTGAAAGAAAGAACAAAAATGGTTGTTTGTTTTGTTCACGTGAGCCCCTAAATTGGAAATGATATGATTCTTCTTAATCCTAGTCAACAAGTGTGGTGTCACAAAAATACCCGGTTTTGTTTTGTCTTTTTCAACATATTAGACGAGTATCCGTGCATAGCAACGGGATTTATAACGGCAGATAGTTCTTATGTGGCCACGGAGGTTCACCTGCGATGACTCCGGGCTATCCAAAAGGGTAGTCGCTCTGGGATTAGTCGGCTCGCAATGTCGAGTCGGAACCCAGGTAAAAAAGAAAAAAAAAAAAAAAAAAAAAGTAGTCTATAGGTAATAAACAAAAAGTAATTTAAGTTTGAGGATTTGGGTAATTGAAAATAATGTTTTGAAAACTGTTTCGACCAGGGCGGTTCAATCGGTGTTGAATCGCCCGGGTCGAAAAGACAGGTCAAATTGATCCGGTCAACCCGTTGGGTTGGGTCGAAAAAATGGTCAAATTAAACCGGGTCAACCCGCTGGGTTTGAAGCGACCCGTGTCAAACCGGTTTTCAATGTGTATTAATAGTGTTAATAGTTTCTAGCTTTGCATATGATATCTGAAAATAATGTAAGAATTTCCTAAAATACTTTAAGTTTGACCAAATTAAGTTTTTTCACTTTTCAAGATTTTTTGCATTATAGATAATATAGATAAATGGGACATACTTCCATCCTATCTCACATTTCTTTTTTTAAATATAATTAAATTTATATATAATTTTTTAAAATAGTAAATTATCTATTTTATAAATTTTTTCTCTCTCTTATACAAATCCAAATCCTAATTCAAATTCAAATTCAAATCTTAATACTAAAACCACCTACAAACCAAACGAGCCCTTAATTTGTATGGTGTTTGTGGATCTAGTTTTGTTTTTTTCAAAGTAATGTTACATTCATAAAGTGTTTATAAAATGACAATTAGTTTACGTTTGATTGAAATGAAAGAATGAAAAAAAGGAAAAATAATGATAATACAAAGAAATGCAGTAGTTATTTCATTCTATATTTGGTAATGTTAAGGAACGAAAATGATTCTTTCTTGTTATTTCACATATTACTTGGTATAGAATTTTATTGAAAATATTAACGGAACAAACACGATAATTAACACTTTTAGCATGTTGTTCAAAGTCTATCTGCTACCAGTTTTAGTTGAAAAATTCATATTCCAACATCACGAGCATAACAAATCTATGATATAATCAAAGAGAAAAAAAAAGTAAAAGACAAAAAGTAAACAAAAAACATTTATTGTGATACTTATAAACGATCGCAATCAAAATTACTAAAAAAATTATGAACATGAATTTGTTATTAAAATTGTCACGGTAGTCAAAAATGGAAAAAAAATGCAGTTGAAAAAAAAATAGAAGTTAAAAGGGGAAAATGAGGATTAATTTCCATACTTTTCAAATTACTGAGGAATGATGTATTACTCACTATACGGTAATGAGTGATTCCATTATCTTTAACCAACCATCATTTTTTATTACCTTTTCCATTTCTTAGTACCTATAACGTCCAACCATGCCCTTACACAATAAGAGCAACCCCATTCATAACGGGGTAACGCCCGTTAATAGGCAAATAACGCCGTTATCGGCGTTACCCCCTTGGAAGTTATGTTGTTTCACGCCGTTGGTCCTCTTGCGTTACCCAGCCAACGCGCGTTAAGGCGCAGAAAAAAAAAATTCAAAATTTTTTCATTTCTAGTCCCTCTAACGGCTACTAGCCGTTAAGTTTAAAAAAAAAATTCAAAAAACACCCCTAACGGCTACTTTTTATCTAACCCGAACGAGGGTTCATCTTCAAACCCCAACACACTAGGCTTCTCGAGCCAAGAAATGTATCAACAACATCAAACACTTATGTATTGGCAACAACAAAACCAACAAAATACTTAATTAAACTCCAACTTTCAAAATCTACAATTCACACAACAGTCACAACAATCACAAACTGAAACACAAGATGTTCCTGACACACCCACGTCTCCTCCAAAAAAAGGAAAAGGTCGTATTAAGCAAAAATCAAAGAAATCCAAAGACCCCGAGCCCGAACCAATTGATTCTGATGAAGAGGAGGTTGTCGTTACTGAGCGTTGGAATTCAGCAGAGGAAGCATTACTTGCAAGGTGTTACATAGCCGTTTCGGAGGATCCGAAAGTTGGAAAGTGCCAACCCAGAGATACGTTTTGGTATCGGGTCAGAAATGAGTTCAATAAAAACAACTTTCAACGGCGCACCAAGGACATGATGTCAAGCAAATGGAAAACGTTGAACGGCATATGCACAAAGTTCAACGCTTGTTACTTACGTGCGCAACGGGAACAACGAAGCGGGGAAAGTGAGGTGGATGTGATGAAACGGGCAAAGCAATGGTATCGTGAGGAATCCAAAGGAGCACCGTTTGGTCTGGAGGACGCTTGGGAGGTTTTGCGTCATTATAAGAAATGGGACACGCCGACACCGGTTGATTTAACGGGCGATGTGCCAAGCCAAACAAACGAGGCTTTATTTGGTAATGATGAACAACCACGCCCCATGGGAAAGAAACGTGCTACCAAGAAAGCAAGATCCGAGAGTACAACAAGTACTGGAGGAACGAGCTCGTCAGCTTATTTCACAGAAACTATGGCAAACGAGTTTCGTATGAAACGAGAAGTCTCCGAAGCGGCGTATCGGGTCCAGCAGGAAAGAGATCTCACATTAACAAGGTTGGAAGAGATAAAGTTTTTGATGACGCCTACTGAGGGGCAAGATCCAATGGTCGTGGAGTGGATCAATGACGAAAAAGATCGAATCATCAAAAAATATAACTTGAAACCTCGTCAGTAGATCGTATTCTCGTCATTTCCTTTAATTTGTTGTAACGTTTTATTTGCAGTGTGTTTTTTTATTTCGTTGTAATTTTTTTTTTAATCTCGTATTGTAATATGTTTTTAGTTTTAATGAAATGTTTGTTTTAGTTTAATAAATGAAGTGTTTGTTTTAGTTTAGGGGTTGAAATTGAAAATATGAAATGTTATTAGTGTTATTGATGTTATTGGGATGTTATGGTTGTGGGTGTTTTTTGGGGATGTTAATGTTAAATGTTAAAGCTGATGTGACGCTGACGTAGACGGTGTTATTGGTGTTATGGTGTTATGAATGGGGTTGCTCTAACTTATTAAGAGGTTATTTGTTATATGGTTTTTGCATTTATAGAATTGAATGATACCTCAAATTTATTGTTTGGTTAATTGTATTTGAAATTAAACAATTAATCTATACTATATTATAAGGCATTTGGGACATTCCTAAAAAGGAAGCTTAAAAAATTAAGATTCAGCACTTGCTAATAATGACAAATTTTAATAAGTACCTATATAATAGTATTTGTTGCAACACTTTAAAGCACTTTTTTTAGACATGTTTTTAAAAAAAATAATAAAAAAAGTACAAAGTAATTTAATATACGAAAAAAAAAACGTCCATAACAATAAATACCTAATAAATGTTATTTTTAAAACACCCCTAATATGAAAAATACTTGTTATTATACATATTGTACAAACTAATAAAACACACAAATCTTCATTCAATTTATATGTAAACAAGTTCATGGTACATATGGTTTTAAAAAACGGACCGGGCCAACGGGTTTAACCGGGAACCGGAGTCACCACCTGTTCGGCTAGCCCATAAAAGTCGTCCGAAAACGATATTGTTAAATCAATAGAGTTTAAAAATGCATACTAAAATACAATGTTCAAAAAATATTATTAAATCGCAAGAGTGCCTCGAGAATCAACATATGCGCATTTTGGATTTTTTTTTAATAAATTACCGTAAAAACTAAAAACTTTGTTTTATAAAAATCGGACGATTTTTTCAAAGCAAATGATGCAAAGGTGCAAAGTGCTAATTATATATATATATATATATATATATATATATATATATATATATATATATATATATATATATATATATATATATATATTTGAATATTAATAATTATACTCTTTAAAAGTAACCCACATGATTTGTTGTATATTTATTTTTACTTTATCATTATAAATAATCTTTTACTTGTGTCATTCATCTATGTGGGACAAACTTAACAAACATTATTTTTGAGAACTAAATTTTCTTAGTATAATGTAAGTGATTTTTAATAGTTGATATGATGTTATTATTTAATGATAACTTATGATTACGGGCTATTGTCAACTACTTTTATCTCATACCTTTACAATATACCTACTACCAACTCATTATTTTCACCACATCACGTAGATAATCTACAATTTTTATATGAAAATTTTTGTTATTGCATAACAGTATTCAAAACTAAAATTATCGTCGTCCGTATATCTATTGTATTGTAAAATATAGATCTAAAAAAAACTTTTGCTGAATATTTTAATTGTATGAAGCCCACCGCTGCAACGCGCGGGTACCCTGCTAGTTGAAACTAAAAACCCGTACTACTGTGAGTAGCTTGGTATCAATGGATTCCTTGAAATCTCTGACAAAATGCCCACAAATCTAGTAATATCAACTACACATTCTTATTTTACTTTTTCAACTTAACTTGTATCTTATACTTTTTTCTACAAATAATATATTTAAACTTAAATTTAATTTATAAATTATATATTTTATTATATTACTTCATCTGTTCTAAAATTATTGTTTACTATTGACTTTTAAAGTCTTTATCTTTCAATTTTAACATTAAATACTTTTATTTGTGTTATATAATATTTGATGCAAATTGTTCACTATTGATTTTTAAAGTCTTTATCTTTCAACTTTGATTTTAAATATTTTTACTTGTGTTATATAATATTTGATGCAAAATATATGAATGAATTGACCTATATACGAGCCGAATGGTGCGTAAAGTCTTGGATACGTTTTGTTTTGGGAAAAAGATGAACGTGTACATGGATGGTAGAGAATGAAATTTATGATAGTAAATAAGATGATGGGAACTATATATATTCACACGTCAAAATTGTGTGAAAAATCTTTTCATAAATAGAGTTTATCTTCTACTGCTTACATAAGTGGTCTTTCAAAGACTTTATATTCAAAGTTGAAATAGAGTAGCTCATGTTTAGTCATGATGCATGGGACATGACTATGTGTTACGTGGAAGAGTAAGAATGACCTACATATGCTACACGTCACATTTATTAAATTGCATGGGTACGAAATATGGTTGACACGTTGAAGTTCACAAATGACATTTGTGTTTATTTTAGACTAAAATATACGGTTGGTCCCTAAACTTGTCAATGCATTTCGCGTTGGGATAAACCTGGGCATTATCATCGTTGGAGGTCCAAAACTTGGGTTTTTAATGCCAAAGAAGTCCCTTGACAAAGTCAATGTCTGATTTTTAGTCCTTCTTGAACAATATTTTAGTCCATACACATTTATACTTTGATAACAAATTTATATTTTTAGTCCTTCATCTTTATTTGTCGTCGTCAACATCATCCTCGTCATCATCTCCCCAAGATAACATCATCTCTTTTCAGTTGCGGTATAAGTTCTTCCAAATTAATTTAACATACAAAATCATATTATTTGCTCACCATTTAACTGATAGCAACGAACTTATAATCTTGTTATGAGCTCTTGGAATGGTATTGTACACCAATAATGGGTCAATAATGTATAAGTTCAATAATGGGTCAATTTGCTCACCATTTACAATTCATAAACGCAATGGTGTTTGGGGCATCTAATAATCTTGTTATGAGCTCTTGGAATGGTACTGTACACCATTATAGTTATCATCTCAATATGGTTAATCTAATCTCTGTTCGAATTGTTGAAAGTTGAGTTTTACATATCATTTGCTTGTTGGGTACTTATGTTTATAGTATTCAGTTATTCACTGAAAAGTTGCTCATCATTGACAAAATCATCTTCTTTTAGCATCATTGATTTTCGACGCTGCTCCTCCATTGATCTCTCGTCGCTCTTCATCTTACATATTTCTATATAATTCCTAGAAGTGCCTTCTTTACTCAGTCAACACGAAGGTCTCGTGGACCTATGATATCTGCCAAGAAAGAATCCAAAGGTACATACCTGGAAAGTTGGACCTTAATTGGTTAAAACATTTATAATATGATAGTACACAAGGATAACCTGATGTAAACATCAAAATTGTCACTAACAAACCTATAGCCTAGCGGTTATGTGAGGCGCCCCTCTCATCTCACCTACAATACTAGGGACATGCGTGTGTGAATTAGTTGCCATAAGAAAAAGATCAAACTGTCATATGATAATTTCATAATGAGTTGCATTAATAACATATTCCATTGTTTAATCAGGAACAAAGTAAAGAGATGGAAAGTACAAGCATACTGTTCAAGAATGTGACCATTGAACATAAAAGATTAAAAGATAGTACCCTGTGTTAACATCAATAGCAAATATGTTGGTTGTTATGTATGCAACCAAGACCAGCCTCCTAAAAATATCCATGAAATGCAGTTCCATGTAAAACTGTCAAGTCAAACCATTGTAACAATAGTTATGTTGCCTTTGATAACCTACATTTCGATGCAAAGAATACCCCAATTGATAAGACATCCAACATTAAGTAGCTAAGTTTGTACTAAGAAAACGCACTAACCGTAATTCATTGTGATAAGAGAGGATTCACATGCTAGCAATTTCAGATGCCTCCACAGCATAAACATGTTTTGCACCAGCCTAAACAAGAGAAGAAACAAAGAGATGAACTGTGTCATTAGTCGATACGTGTGCATCATATTTCTCGATGAAATTACGTGATAGTATCATGGTGTTTGGCTGTGGGTTTTGTAAGTGATTATGTGATAAATTGAGTTGCACACCAACTGTTAATTTCTGCTGTAAACTGATCATGTTAATGAGACCCTTTATTATCACATAATACATCTAAATTAAATGTCACCATTTTCTATATTTAGAGCAAAAGTATCCATATGATTAGTGAACAAAAAAGCCTATGTTTTTTTGGGCAGCTGGACAATGGTTTGCTTCCGTTGACAGATTCAGAGAGGCTACAGCGAATGTGATTAGTAAATCGTATTATCTTGGGGGAGATGATGACGAGGATGATGTTGACGACGACAAATAAAGATGAAGGGCTAAAATATAAATGTGTTATCAAAGTATAAATGTGTATGGACCAAAATACCCTCGACTACAAAACAAAAATCAGACATTGACTTTGTCAAGGGACTTCTTTGGCATTAAAAACCCAAGTTTTGGACATCTGGCGATGATAATGCCCAGGTTTGTCCATCGCGATGCGTTTGAACAAGTTTAGGGACCAACGGTGTATTTTAGTCTTTATTTTATTTTTTATTAATAGTTAGTGATTATCGGGTATAGTTTGATTCAGTAATTACAAAAGTAAAGTTTTTAAGATGCGAAACTTACCAGGTAACAATAAAATCCAAAATTTATAAAAATTTTAAAACTTATTAACATAATCTATTTTAATATATTAGACGAGGCACGTGTTTAACGGAGTATTTAAACGTTGTTTGAACTTAAAATCGTAAGTTATAAAAGCGTAATACGTAAAGGGTTGAGATCCCTTGAAAAGAGAAAAACCTTTAAAAAGTCTAGAAAGCCAATAAGATAGTGTCACATGTCCATCACCCACTCCCTCCCTATCCTTTTTTTTCTTATTATTTTCGCTTAAAGGGCATTTTTGTCCTTTTAACTCGGTTTTTATATTCCATCATAATTTTTAAAATTTAATTCTCTTTAATTTGGTATGCATTTTGATACATGAATCGCAACTTTTTTTTCAACTTTTTAAGCGGGTGTTGATTTTATTGAAATTTTTGGCATTTTCGACTCTAAATTTGTCTAGTTTAAAGGTCAAATTATGCAAAACTTAGAACATGAAAGTTGTAGTTTTTTGGCCATTCTTTACCCATAAATTTGAATCACTAAATCAGATATGATATGAGTGAGATATCGCACGTTAAAGATGATATCTTAGTCATATTTAATACACACAAAGTGTTTGATAAAATGTCTAAAAGAGATTTATTTTACAAAAGTACATTTAAATGCACTAATTGGTGTATTACAATACATATTTTGTTATGATAAGCCCATTTAGCATGCAAATTAGCAACATTCTAGTATTCCACATATTACATTTAACAATACTAAAACGCAAAAAGACTCTCATGAGCATTTGTTTTTCGAATGCTCATTCTCGTCTAATGTATGGCAGTTAGTCTTGGACGTGGCTGGTGTTTCAGGTGTTTCATCTAACTGGGAGGACATAATGCATTGGATTTTGCCTATATCCAAAAGAAAATCTGTGAAAACTATTGTTGGGCGTTTAATTTTGGCAACGTCTTACTTTGTGTTTGGCGTGAACGTAACTACATGATTCATGGTAAAGGAGATCAGACTTCGAAACAAGTTGCTCGGTATGCTCTTGATTCAGTAAGATTGAAGTTAGATTCTATCAAGTTTAAAAAGAATGCGAGAGTTAAAAAGCTTATGGAGACGTGGAAATTGAGTTATGGAGCCTCATGGCTCTTTAGTCGTGTTTTGGTGCTAGAGGATTAAGGTTTCTTTGTTTTTTCTTTCTGTTTTCTCTAGCTAGTTTTTGGTTGTCATGCTTTTGAATTTGTTCATAGCTTGTTGTTTCGTATTTTTCAAGAGTGGTTCATAGCTACTCTTTTCTTGTACGTTTTCATTTTATTAATATATTCACCGGGTACAATCCCTTTACCCAAAAAAAAAGTTTTCATTTATCTGCAATGTGATTTGATTAATCTAGTATATCAAAGTATGTCTAATTGTTCAAACCTAAAATCCAAGTTTTCAGCATTTTGTTTCAGTTAGTCACTCTTTTTCAGGAATCAGATTCGTTGTCTCACTGAGCACATACAAAGGTAGCTCATACATCGCTTCTGTAAGCGAGCCAAGTAACATGAACTTGTAGTGTGATCTATCAAGTCTTTCACAAAGTATGTCTAATGAGTAATTCATAAAAAATATAAAAGCAAGTAATGTGTGATTCATCAATAATGTCAATGTGTGTATCAATTCAGCAAGACTATCAAAGCACGTCTAATACATCAAGAATATCAAAAACTATCAAAACATGTCTAATTCATCGGCAATAGCAAACTACTGAAACATGTATAACTCCATCCATAAAATCATATTTTACAACTTTTCCTTGTTATCTTAGTCAGCCAGTTAGTCACTCTTTAGGGATCAGATTCGTTGGATCACCCAACACATACAGAGGTAGCTCATACATTGCACCTGTAAATAGTAAAAGTTAGCCAAATGGAAGGACACGTGAGATCATGTTAAGGAACTTTATACAATAAGTTTAATGAGGAGTTTAACTAACCTCTCTCATCATAGCATAGTGTCAAGTCTGGATTCTGAACAATGATACCAGCATTGCTAACTATTGTTCATCAACCAAAAAAGCATAAACTAACTGATGAACCTATGATAACACAAATAAACTAATTGATGAACATATGATAACATAAATAAACACAAATAAACAAAAGAATGAACTTATGATAACATAACCTATGAACTAAAAAAGATGTTGAACAAAAATAACGTAACACAGGACAATAGGTGATGAACCAAAAACATGACGAACAAAAAAAATAATGTTCATCAACTAATAAAGCATAAACATGGTGAACCAAATAAACAAACTGATGAACCTATGATAACATAAAAGCTCAAATTCAATAACTGATGAACAAAAAAAAACTAATGTTCATCAACTAAAAAAACATAAACTAACTGATGAACCTATGATAACACAAATAAAAACAAATAAACTAACTGATGAACCTATGATAACACAAACAAACAAACTGATGAACCTATAATAACATAATACCTAAAATAAACAAACTAATGAACCAATGATAGCATAATAGCTAAAATTCAATAACTGATGAACCAAAAACATGATGAACCAAAAAAAAAACTAATGTTCATCAACTAAAAAAGCATAAACTAACTGAAGAACCTATGATAACACAAATAAACAAATTGATGAACCTATGATAACATAATAGCTAAAATAAGCAAACTGGTGAACCTATGATAACATAATAGCTAAAATTCAATAACTGATGAACCAAAAATATGATGAACCAAAAACACTAATGTTCATCAATTAAAAAATCATAAACTAACTGATGAACCTACTTCTGCATGTATAAAATTAGTGACGAACACCTTGATTTTCCTACAAATCTATCAATTCACCTAGATTCATCATAAATTTACAAATCTATCGACTTTACTTCTTAATCACTCCAAAACCATATGACACTCCAAAAATCATACCTTTTTACAAAATAAATTAGTTATAAATTATCAATATGTACCCTTTCAAAACCAACTTTTATAAAATTTCACTTGACACACTTCTTAATCATACAAAACCCATCTCACACACAAAAAATCACACCTTTTTATAACAAAAAAACCCTCAAAGACTTTTCATCAAATACCTTATATGCACACACAAAAAAAACCCAAACGCGTTACTAATTACATCACTAAATCATACAAACCTCATTAACTACCTAACAATCACACAACTAATAATACCTTCGATTATTCGAAAATATACCAACTTCATTAACTACAACTTCGTAAAGAATGTGCCGCATTAACACTTCTTTTGGTATCATTCGCATTTATGAATTTGTTGAGCTTTCACAAAGATACCAAACCATCCATTCAAAGATACAATTTTTACAAAAGCAAATCAACAAAATGACATTTATGCAACACTTTTCACAAAGATACCATAACATCAATAAAACTTATGCGAATGAGTATATGGGCACAGGAGGATTTCTCAATCAATAAGTTTTATTGATTGTACCTTTCTTATTTAATTCACCATCTTCACTTGTATTTTCTTCTTCGTCTTTATTGCAGACTTTTAATTAATCGAACTTTTATTAATAATAAGTAGAGGATAATTTGATTTTGATGATGTAGAGAAGATGATAATAAAAAGTGAATTTGATTGGGGAGAAAGAGATGGGAAAGAAGATTGAAAACCCAGATCTGTAATTAACTGTTTAAGACTTTAAGTGACGAGAATACCTTTGGACATGACCCGTTCGTTTAACAAACTTTCTTTAAATGAGGTCTATTGATTAGATATCTAGATCATTTAACGGCTCAAATCACTTTCTAGACTTTTTAACTTTTATCAACTTTTTAATTGATCTGCTTTCAATACGTAAAAGATACAACGTTTAAGTAAAAATTATAAAATAACAATAGTACATATGAAATATGTATAACAGAAAAATAAAATGTACACTTAGACTAAGGGAAAATGGCACAAAAAGATACTATACTTAGGGTATTTTTCCAATTAAGGTATTCCACTTTTTTTTTGCATAAAAAGGTACCCCGCTTTTTTTACGGATTTAGGCTTTTCCGTTAGCAACTAACCAATAATTTTGTTAAGTGTAATTTTTTTATAACTAAAACTATTATAAATGTTAGAGGTGCTAAAATTAAAGATTTTTACAAAATATAAAACTTAAATAACGGTAAAATATTTTCATCCCCAAAATCAATCTATGGCACACTGTTATCTTCCCTAAAATTAATTCATAACAAAATCATCAAATTCATCAAATTGGGTTCACTGGAATCGAAGAAATGCTGGTTGGGAAAAAGACAATTTGGTCAATCGTGTTTGTGTCTTGTGCAAATGTGGTGATGTTAGTGGAAAATGGACATTTTGGACTGAACAAAACCCAGGCAGAAGGTTTTTGGGATGTCTTAACTATAAGGTAAGCCACTATTTTGTTCTAATGTTTGTTGGGTAAAAAAATGTTTTGACTTTTTTATGATAAATTAGGGAAGAAAGAAGTGTAATTTCTTTCATTGGTGGGATCCTGATTTTCAAACTGAGCATTACAAAGCTATATTGGTAGATGTGAAAAAAAAGATGAAGAAAGATGTTGTGGAATTTGAGGTGAAAAGAGAAGGCTTTGAAGAAGAAGTTGCATTGTTGAAGTCTAAGCTTAATATGCAATCTAGGGTTATTTGTGTACTCTTAGGAATGCTTTTCATTATGTTTATGAAAGCTCTTTAGTTGTAGAAGTAAGATGTATTGAGCATGTTCAATGTTGATCAATGAATGAAAAATTGTTTCAAGTAATGTATGCAATTGTTATTGTTTTGCTGATATCTTTAACAATAAAGAGATGAAAATGCAGTCATCAAAAGGTTAATGTATATCAGTAATGAAAATGCAGTCATGAAAAGCTAAATGTGTAATAAAAAAAGATGAAAATGGTATCATGAGAAGCTAAATGTATTGCATTCATGAAAAGAGATATAAATGCAGTCATGAAAATGCAGGCATGAGACAAAAATGCAGTCAAGTAAATGTATTGCAGGCATATTTCTAAAAAAGAGATGAAAATGCAGTCATCAAAAGGTTAATGTATATCAGTAATGAAAAGCTGATTTTTGACTAAAATAGTGACTAAAAAAACTGTGCAGTCATGAAAAATGTAGGCTTATTTCTAAAAAATGTATTGCAGGCTTATTTCTAAAAAATGCAGGCTTATTTCTAAAACTGTGCAGTCATGAAAAAAAACTGTGCAGTCACTAAATGTATTGCACGCTTATTTCTAAAAAATGCAGGCATGCTTTGATGATACAAAAGTTGCAGTCATGAAAAGCTGATTTTTGACTAAAATAGTGACTCAAAAAAAACTGTGCACACATAGATGAGAATCTTGACTGTATTTTTGTATTCTTGAAGCACCAACATTTTAGTATATAAAGGCATAAGGATCACTGGTTGAAGCACACACATCAGCCAGTCCTGTTGACAAAGGGTTCTTAAAAAATGACTTCCAAACCCAAACCAGGTTTTCAACCTTTTCTGTTTATTTATAAAATATATATATATATATATATATATATATATATATATATATATATATATATATATATATATATATATATATATATTTAATTTTTATTTAATTCTATAATGCAGAAATCATAACCATTTCAAGCTCTAAAAGCTTTGAAAGTTATGAAAGCAACTTGTATCCAATGCCATGGGAAATGTTTTATTCCCTAGATTACAATCAAAAAAAGGGTTCTAGCACATACAAGGTTGAAGTTAGCAAGACTCCCTCACCAAATGAGCTAGCAAAAAAGGGTTCAATCTGACAGATTGATTTTAAATATAGGATTCAGGTTCTTGGACTACCAAATAAGAAAACTTGTGACTTAATTGGTATGAAACCATTTGTTCCAAGGAATCCCAAATATCCAGTTGTTAGTCCGAAAGGGAAGGGGAAAAAAGATGGGTTAGACTATGGAAACATGTTCATCATGGATGTTTGGCTTGCAATGCAGTTATGCCTTAAAATGGCTTTTAATAAAGCATTTGTAATTTCTTGATGAAATGCATATGTAATTTGAAATACAGTTGTAATTTCTTGATGAAATGCAGATGTAATTTCTTGATGAAATGCAGTTTGGCTTCCAACTAAGCAAATGTTTAAACCTACTGGTAATATATTAACTAGCAGTGGTAATATAGAAAAAGTACTTAAGGAGTTTTACATTAACAAGTTCACTAACTGCCATTATCAAAAGAGAATTTTATTACATAGACAACTTTAATAACCTATTCTACTTCAAAGGCTTCTTCTGGTGTCATCCCTTGACCTTCATAATCCTGATTTATCTTCCTATTATAATTCTTCATATATAGTCTTTGAGATGTCCTTCTAGGGGGCTTAAATCCTGCCTTGTATTGACCTTCCCAAAATTGATCATACCTCCTTTTTAGGCTAGCTGATTCATTTGCATTTTCATCTTCATATGCATTTTCACCTAATTCGACATCCTCATCAATAACGGGTGCTTTACCCTTATCATTAACACTTGCAACCTTGCAAGTACCAACATCTGCAACTTCAACTTTTTCAGCAACTTCATTTTCTGCATCTGCAACTTTTTCAGGTTCTGCAGCTTCATTTTCTGCATCTGCAACATTTTCTGCATCTGCAACTCCAACACTTGCATTTTCATCTTCAAGTTCTGCATCTTCATTTTCTGCATCTGCAACATTTTCTGCTTCTGCAACTCCAACACTTGCATTTTCATCTTCAGGTTCTGCATCTGCAACTCCAACATCTGCAAGTTCTCCTGTATCCAGTTGTACTTGAACTTGTATATCAACCAAATCATCTTCATCTAAAAATCTCCTATGCCCAACCTGTCCACAAATAGATTTGTCAAGAGTTACATAAAAGTGTCTATTATACACAAAAATTTAAAGTAAAAAACTTACATGTGATTCAATAGCACTTCCATTTCCCCTTCCCCTTCCCCTACCCCTTCCTACAGTTTTTGATCAACTTCCCCTCCCCCTTCCTCCACTATTTGATCCACTAGAACTTCCTCTTCCACTGTTCACACCGACACTTATTCCTCCCATCCATAAACCACCTCTTACAGTCACAACTTTACCCCTACCCCTACTTGGACTTCTAGAATTAACTGGGTCTTTAACCAAAGGTCTACCCTTCTTTTTTGGTGGCTGAGGTTGTTGACTAGGTGGGTTTGATTGACTGGGTGGGTTTGATTGTTCACCTGTTTCCTTAGGTTTGCAGTTTGCTACACCTCTTTATATTATGACCAAGTTCACCACAATTGTGACAAGTCATTGACCTTGGAGGCTTTGCAACATGTTTTTGGTTTTTCATTTCAGACTTATCCTTTTTCCTATTAATAGTGGGTCTACCTGGCATCCTTCTTTCTAAAGGTGGTTTCATTGGCACATGTTTGAATTTTCTCCACATATCTGAACCACCAACTGGAAAAATATTGAATTGATAGATAGCTTTGTATGTGCTTACCTTAAATGCATCACTAACATAAGCATCTAGATTCAAATTGATGAAGTACATGGCGGTGATAGAATGAGGGCATGGAATTCCACTTAACTGCCATTGTCTACAACTGCACTCCCTTTTCTCTACGTCAACACTGTATGCCTCAAGACCATTCCCTTGTTTCACTTCAAATTGATGCCATCCACTTGGACTCAAACTCCATTTCCTATGAATTTAATGGCAACTAAGGAGTTAGGTAACATTATATGTATATAATAGGTAGCTATAACTAATGTAAAGAGTATACCTTTGAATTTTCGTATGCAAATCCAAAACCTTCCTAATGTTAGGGCAAATATCATTAGTCCAATTTTGACAATCCTTCATTAGTGTATAGTTCCTTGTCATGACATAAGATCTAATGTCTTCAAGAATACCAATTATTGGTTTTCTCCTTGAATCCTCGATACGAGCATTAAATGATTCACTTAGTCCATTTTCTACAGCATCACAATCCTTTCCTACTAACAAAATGCAAGTAGCTAGTTGTTAGGCTCATGCAAATAATAATAAGTTACTATAAATATACAAAAATATACCTTCTTTGAAGAATGATCTTGACCATGTCTCTGGATTTTTCCCCATCAAATACTCATAAGCTCCTGCACTTGAAGTTTTGATTTTCCATTGTATTTAGGAACTTCTGCTGATATGATGCCTTTGATGCTTGCCAAAACAGATTTCTAAATACAACCCAGGGTATATCTTGTTAAAATTGGCATAAATATGCCTAGCACATAGCCTATGTTCTACTAAAGGCACCACTCTCCTAACTGCTTGAAAAAGACCTTTATGACCATCTGATATAATTGTTATCCCTTCCCCATTTCCTAATTCAAGATCTTTTGTTAACAACCTCATAAACCATTCCTAGTTTTCTGTGTTCTCAACTTGCACAACAGCCTATGCAATTAGGTATACTTGATTGTTTCCATCCCGCCCAATAGCTGCCAACAGTTCTCCTTGGCACACACCATTCAAAAAACATCCATCCAATCCTATAACCTTTCTACAACCACTTTTCCGGCCCACTTTTAAATTGTGAAAACAAATGTATAAACTATTAAACATGTGTGTACCATCTATCAGAGGATCTATACGCATCTGCACTGTGGTACCCGGGTTTGTTTTTCTCAATTCACCAGCATAATCAACCAACCTGTCATATTGGTTTCCAACATTTTGCTTAAGATTATAAAGTGCAATCCTTCTAGCTCTACTACACTGATTATATGATATCTTGACCCTATACTTTTTCATAACCATTTGTTGCAAATCACCTACTTTTATATCAGGATTCATTCTTATTTTATTTTCAAATTGTCTGGCAATCCATTTAGAAGTCACTAAACACCCAATGTTATATTGTCTAGTGCAAGTGTGCTTATCAGGCAGGCTTCTTATATGCCAAGACCTCCCGTCATGCATCTTAACAGATCTTAACCTAAAAGGACAACAAGGTCTATTTGGATCTCTTAGAAGTTTTTTATTTCTTCTAACCTTTTCATCAAACCCACACCTAACCAACAACTTTTCACTGTCAATTTTTTCATACCAAAGTTGGTAACCATTGGCAACAGAATAAAAAGTGAGACAGTCTTTGACTTGATCCAAGTCTGCATACAGTTCAACTAATATTGGGTTTTTTAACTTCCAATGGGTGTTTAGGTCATGGATAGGGTAATCTCATTTACTAGGGTTAAAAACAATCTCATCCTCACCCTCATCCTCATCTATGATGGGAATATCCTCATATGAGTTACATTCTAGTTCAACATTATCATATTCTATTTGAGTTTCATTACCTGGATCTGAAAATAAAGGATCCATTTGATGTTCATTATCATCATTATGATTTTCTAACACTAGCTTACTTTCATCATATGGATTTCATTTGCTTTTTTCATTTCGTCTAAACGTTTTCTTTTTTTAATCCTAACCTGCCTCACCTCTTCTTCACCCTCAGATAGAGGATCAAGTGATGCTACATCACTGAATTCATCATCTGATCCACCTAAATGGCACTCAGGTTTTAACTCAACAAGAATACGATCATTTGTTACTTTACCAATAAAATCACCTAAATCTTCATTTTTGTGACTAACAAATAATTGTATGCCATCTTCTAGATTTTTCCACTTTTCAACAAATACACTGAAATCACCATCACACTTAATACTATTTAAGCCATTACTAAAGTAATACATCCCAGTAACTAAAGAACTAGTTTTGGTGTCAATAACAGCTTTCAATTCCTTATAATCCAAACAACTAACCTTAACAACCATAATTATCATCTCACAATTACGATAGGATAATGGTTTAAGATTGAAATACCTGTTGCAATAAAGTTCCAATGATAATCGAGATGTTGAGGATGAACAAGCCATGCTTAATGTGGTTCAATTTTCTGAATTGATGTCTTCACAGGTGTGTGTTTTTTAGGGTTTATGTAATTTGGGGAAAATGATAGTATAAAACGTTTATAATTTATTTACATTTTCAACCCTTAGTTTGTTTAAAATGTATAAGTGGTATAAGTTAACTATTTAACGAAAAAGCCTAAATCCGCCAAAAAAAAAAGCGGGGTACCTTTTTATGCAAAAAAAAGTGGAATACCTTGATTGGAAAAATACCCTAAGTAGAGTACCTTTTTGTGCCATTTTCCCCTTAGACTAATCATAATCTAGTGTGGATTACGAGTTAAGTGTGCGCGATTGAATTTCTTAATTATACGTGAAAGTATTTACTTACAAAAAATTTAAGTAATAATAAATAGAAGTAAATGGTTAATTTAATAACTTAAAAAGTACGAATTGCTACAGCAATTCAATCATATAAGTTAATCAAATGTAAAACGTGATGTTGCTAAGCCAAGACTCGATTCACTAACTTCTAACTCTTTTTGTAATATTTTTTTCTTGACTTAAACAAAAAAAAAAGATAAAGGATAGAGGCGGGATGGTAGTCCGTATGTTTTCTTTGAAGCTGAGGGTTAAATATTTGGAAAGTGTAAAGAGGTCAAGAACAACCAAGTACAGGAGGTTGAAGAAGGTTGGCACTGCACAAAGGGTGAGTTCCCCTGAAGAACCAAGTTTAAGAAATGATGCTCCCAAACAGGGGAGGAATGATAGCACAGGTTCAGAGGAGGCTCAAAATAATGATGGTGCAGATATGGGAAATGTTGATGAACATATGGGTGATGGTGTAGAGACTGAGGTTGATAACTATATGGTGGTTGATAAAATGGGTAAGGAAGTAGTTTTGGAACAGCAGAATCAAGAAGTTGAAACTACAAAGGTTGTTGAAGAAAGTGCTGCTGCAGAAGATGTTACTACTGCTATTGTTAATGAAACTGTTGCTAGTACAAATATGCCTGCTGCTGGATCTGCTGCTGCACAAGAAGAACCTACTGCTGTAGAAAATGTTCCTACTGTTGATGTTTCTGCTACTGGTACAGAAGAAGTGTTAGATGAGACAACTTTGGCTAAAGTAATGATTGATTTGAAGAAGTCAAAGCCAACAGTTAAGGGTATTACAATCAAAGAACCTTCTGCTACACCAGTTAAAGCTGCACAACCACCATCACATGATAAAGGCAAGGGAAAAGCAATACTTGTTGAAGATCCTGAGCCTGAGATACATGTGAAATTCGGGCCAAAGGAGAAGATTTCAGAGTATTATGCTAAAGTTGCTGCTGAATTGGCTGCTTAATATGAACCATAAAACCAAGAGGTTCTTGAACAATAAAGAAAAGTTGCTGAAGATGAAGCTAAGACATTGGCATTAATAGCTACTTGGGATGAAGAGAGGGTCAAATGTGATGCTGATATGGAGCTGGCTAAAAAGCTTACTCAGGAAGAGCAAGAGATGTACACTATTGAAGAAAGAGCTCAATGGTTGAAGGAGTACATGGATAAGAGAAGAAAAATTTATGCTGCTGAGAGGCTAAAGAAGAAGATGCTCATACCACCCACTATTAAGCAAAGAAGAAAGGTTCATGAAAACTATCTGAAGAATATGAATGGCTACAAGAAGAATCGGTTAACTCATCTACCTGATGGTGAGGTTGAAAAGATATATAAGAGAGCTAAAAGAGATATAGAAACTTTTGTGCCCATGGAAACTGAGGAACCTATAAAATAAAAAGTGGTAGAGAAGGTGGAGGAAAAGAAAGAAAGCTCTAGCTCAGGAGTGAAGAGACCTGGGAGTGTTCCAAAGAGTGCTGGCAGGAAGAAAAGGAAAGCAGATAAATCAAAAGCAGTTAAGCAGGATGAAGAGTCAGAGCATGAAGCTGAAAATATTGATGAAAAAACTTGAAGAGTAAGTATCTGATGCAGATGACAGAGAAAAGATGCAAGCTCTTATAGTTCTTTCAAAACAAAGAGAACCTGAAGTAGTTAATGCAGTTCCTATAGAGATCAAATATCCTATCATTGAAGTTACTTTTGGAATTCAAGATGAAAGTCAAGCTTATTGGGATATAAAAAGAAGTAATGATAAGAACTGCGGATTCCTTAAGTTCATGCAAATGGTTCAATACTTTGACAGGGATGACATGGTGACTTTCTGGAGATTATTCAAGGAAAATAATGGTGGTGCTTATCCAAAGAAAGTGTATGACAAAGTAATCATTATTTGAAAATAATGTTTGAACCAAGTCATGAAGATGAGGAGTGGAGAAAACTTAAAATACAACACAGTTCAACAATGGAGGCTGTATCAATGTTGTGGTGTTCATGTTTTGTTTGCTCATGGTCTGGAGATTTACATGCTTGTGGAAAAATATTACCCTGCTCTTAATCACAACAAAGAAATTGTAAGACAGATGATGTAAGAAAAGAGGTTGCAAGTTCAATATGATTACATCTCTGATGATCAAGCATATCATTTGTTGAAGAAGTATGAAAGAATTCTCAATCCCAAACCAAAGAATCAGAATTAATATGTTTGGGAGCATCCTCCTGGTGATTATTCAAGCTAAACAGGAAACTTGATAATTTTGGGAAGAAATATCAAGTTTAGGGGAGGATTATTGGGTTTTGAGATACTACTGCTAATACTGCTGCTCTTGTAAGTTTCAACTGCTCATGGATTTCATTGTAGAATGCTCTAAGTCACAACTGCTGCTGGTATGGTCTGAACTACTGGTAGTATTTGAACTACTGTTGATGTTCCTGAAGATGATCAATAAAATACACTAAGTGGTAACTAATGCTAGACTTAGAGTTTCTACTGCCAGAGTAAAGGTTTCTACTACTGAAGTATTTTAACTACTGCTAGAGTATTAGTGTCGGTTTGTATTTATAGAATGTCTTTGTTAGGAATTGGAAATTTCATAAGGAAGTGTCGGTCACCCCAATTATAGTCTAGCATATGTTAGCTTGTAGACATATCACTATTTACATTATTTAGTAGTTAATTAGTTAGTTATTAGCTTAGTGTAGCTTAGAGTAACACCGTGGAGGAAGGACGGGTCTTTACCCACTGTATGCCTGATCCACAGCCCGACAGGAGGGCGTGTAGGTTGTAAATATAAATACCCCTTCCATCCATGGAAGGGGTGGTGCTTCTTGATAATCTAACCTTTTCCTTTTTGTTTATCTCTCTTCTCTCTTCATCTTTCTAAACATGACATTCATATACTATCATCATCCTAGACCACCCGAATCATGAAACAACATATTATGTATGATCCTACAAATGGTACCAGAGCCTAGGTTGTGTTGTTTTGATGATTTGCATGGTTTTTGAAGCGGTTTTGTATGCGGTTTGGTTGATTCTTGTATGCGGTTTGTATTGCTTTGATGCGGTTTGATACAGGTTGTTTGTGTTTTTATGATTTCTTGTGTGGTTCAAATCTTTGTGTAAGCTGTTTTTTACAAATTTTAGTGCTCAGAAATTTTTTTCGTATCTAATGTGTTAACAGCTTTACATTTTTATTGTATCCTTAACTGGTCAAAAATTCAAAAAGTCTCATGTTTTATATAGATTACAACTGTTTTGTGTCAATATTTTGTCCAAACAGTCTTTATGATTTTTTTTGTACCATTGTACGTGATTTTTATTGTGGTCAACATGGTCTGAGTGGTCATCTTGAAGCAGTTTTCTGGGTTTGGTCAAAACTCTCTTAGATGCGTTTTGTCAAGAATCGATGCGGTTTCTTAATGTTCTATGCGATTTGATTCACTATGCGATTTGGTTATGACCAATCGTTCTATGCGTTTTGTCAAAACTCATGGGTGCGATTTGTTAAAAAGTTGCGTTTTGACACAACTTGTGCGGTTTGTCAAACCCTTAAAGCGATTTGTCCAAAATGGTAAAAACGACTCATGCGACTTGTTGACCAAACGATACCAAATACCAAACGACTCTTGACATCAGGTTAACCATCATCAGTCCAAGGTGAAAATTAGAAAACGAATGAAAATGTAACTGTAAGACAGATTCGATCCAACATTAACTGCCAAAAACATATCCAACATCTCGTTCCTAACGTACATCTCATCAAAAAATCCAAGAATGAAAAATTACAAAAGATCTCAGAAGGGTTCACGTTTTTATCTTTTTAAGATATTTTTTTTCTCGTTGAACCCTCACTGATCCATCTTTGTGAAGCAAAGCTTCAATTTCTATCCAATGTCAACAAAGAAAAAACCATAACAATTATGTTATTATTTTTTTCTTTCAATCGGTTGAAAATCAAAACAAAACGAATCACAACATTCATTGAACCTACCTTAGACCCACGAAAGATCTTGAAGCCGTATCTTGTTACTCTTCATGGGATATGTACTTCAGGTGTGAAAGATCAAAAGATATAGATGGGTTCTTGATTATGGTTGTGTTTAATCTCGAATGTTGTTTTTGTGATATGTGTTAAAATGATTGGTTGATTAGAGATGAGATTAGGCAGGTTTGAGATTGATAAGATCTGAGTTGGGAGCGTATGTTTATGAGGTGGAGGCATATTATCAGTTTGTTTTAGGGTTAATATGAGAAAACTTAGGGTACCACGTTATTTATATAACCGGTTCTAAGTTTTTTCTGGAGATGGATCGGGTATAATGGTGGGCTTGCATGGCTAAAATCATTCAATGGGCAGTAAAATTTAATATGATTGTTGGGCCGTGTTGCATTTTTTTGAAATGGGCTGTCAAATGGACTTGTGATCTATTGATTGCAAAAAGAAAAAAATGTCACCCGAATATATATTTGACATATATTTGGATGCATTTTTTTTGTAAATGAACGGTATTTTGGTATTAAACTTTCACGAAGGATACATACTTTTTCACGGCTTGAGTTAGTAATTGATCTTTAATTGGTTTAAGGTTCTGATCCGGTATTATCGATTTGATATTGAAGTGATGGTTCAAATGTTTTTAATTGGACTTGGGGCCGGGTCAAATTCCCTGCAATTGGTTATATGTCAAAGATATCAGAATGCATGAGATGATCATTGCAAGAAATTTCATTGACCGGATCAGGTTGAATAGTTATTTGGACCAGGCTTGAAATTATATGTGATGATATTGAATGATGGACTGATGGGCTTCTCTAAATTGGATCGTAGATGATGAGTTTTGATGAAAAGATTTGATAAAATGAGATTTGATTGTGAGATGTGCTGATAAGACTTAATGTGTTATGGGGTTTGATACCCTGGTTTATGCATTTTCACGATGGTTATTTTGCCACGGCTTGAATAGTTATTGGAACTAGGTTGACTATGAGGTTGTTTGTGTTCGATATTTCTTATTTGGAATTAAAGTGAGGTTTTCCGGGCATGTTTGCTTATTTCGTCTTCTTTCTTTCTACCCGTCCGCGAAGATGACTTGTTTGGGAATTTATAGAGTGTGATAAAGACTTGGCTATTTAGTTACTTTTGTGATTCTTTCTCGCTTAACCCACAAAGTAACTATCACTTCGGTGTCTCACACAGTAGAGGATATGTCGAGAGGTTTTGTACATTGGGTACACCGTTTCTTTTTCACGATGATTAGTACAAGTTTAAGTAACAAATCTGGGGAATTTCACTTCATGATCAAGTTTGGTATATCGGGTTTACTTCACCCGGTGGTCACAACATTAGCCGACAAAATATGTGGAAGATGTGTTTACCAATGTCTTTATTGGATGAGATGTGATCAGCAATTCTCATGGAATAATCTTCGCCACAAAATGTCAATGATACTTCACAGTCTGAGCAAAATCTTTCAAGAATCTTCAATGTCACTCATGATTTTTCAAGATGTTTGCTTATGACAAGAACTTCTCGTGCAAATGGTCGTACACGTTATGATGCTTCCGAAAGTTCGAAACCATCATGGGAGAGAAACGTGTACTTTGATGTTACGGTCAACCTCCAGGGGAAAGTAGTGTATACTACTCTACTTAGTACGGTTTGTGAAGTTTTCTACATATGGGTGAAGAATTGCTGAAGAATTCTTGATGATGATGTATGAATCGTTGAAGAACCGCTGCATGTTCCCTTAAAACAGATATTCACCCAAACCAAAGTTGTCATAACACATTCAAACTGACATTTTTTACGGTTTAGTCTTGATTTTGTAAAATCCCGCGAAAGAATCCATTTCTCGATTTAAATCATAGACTTGTAAAATCCCGTGACGATGAAACCATCCTGATGAAAGAAGTGTACATTTCCGGATCTATCTCTTGGTTTATTCTTGGTTTTGTAAAATCCCGCGAAAGAAACTATTTCTCGGTTTAAATCATAGAATTGTAAAATCCCGTGATGATGGAACCATCCTATAGAAAGGGAACGTGTGATTCTGGATCTTATCTGATGACTGGTGCTACGGTTTCAAATTCAAAGAAGGGATAAAGGGTGTACTACATGAATTGGATGTGTGTTTGGATATACGTCATGGCAGTTTGGTTATTACATGGTTTTACGGGGTTATGTGCTTTTAACCATGGTCGGGATGAAACCATTATCATAGTTCACTTAAAACGTCAAAGGAGGCTAGATTTGAGCTTTTAACCACATCTTGTGACAACGGCGTTAATTCAATATTATTTATTTGAGGTTGAAGTGAAATATCACGGGCGAGTGTACTTAGTATCTGAAGGTTTCGGGGATAGTTGGATGAAGATTCTTCGAGATCCTTGTTCGAGCTTTTAATATTTTCAAAAACGAAGACTTGTAAATCTAATTATTTTTGGGTGATTTTTCTTTTTCTTTTACAACTTGAGGGAATTGGGCTCTTACCACCACAAAATAACTATCACTTTAAGGAGTTATGTTGTAGTGCTCAGTGTCACATTTAATTGTGGATTTTCAAGAGGTCATGTACGTCTTATACTTGATGGTTGGTTAGATGAAGAGTATAGAGTACTTAGAGATTCAATGGAGGATGAACTCTCGGCACCGATCTTTGTTACATGTGTGCAAGTTTAAGTCACGAGTTCGGGTTATTTTACTTCAGGGTCAAATTCATCATATTGGGTTTTCTCCATCAGCTGTCACGACAAATTGCCTACTGAATGATAATGGGTGTTAGAACCGTATCCCGGATACAAATAGGCCCCACCTTAGATGAAATTAACCAAGGTTTAACGTGATTGGTTAGTCAACGAATGTTATATTGTAGTCAACCCGATAGTCAACAAATGTTATGTAAATGATTATGAAAAATATGATATGTCACATTTATAAGGAAAATTGACTTAAGGGACCTAAGTTGCCAAGTGCTAAACATGTTATAAAGTATGTTGTGGCCAAAATAGAAGGAATGAAACTTGAAGGACCTAATGTGCCAATTAGGCAAACATACCACCTACATATGTCTGGAATCCTTCTCCTTGTATCATTAGATTTCCATAATAATTTAGGTGTGTGTGTGTGTGTCGTGAAGTGAAAAAAGAGGGAAAAGAACAAGATTCTTCAATGGTCAAATTCATGAAGGATTAATGCTCCAAACCAAGAAATAAGTTAATGCTAATCATCCTTACAAGTAAGTAATCCTTTACCCTAAGCTAATTGATGAATTATAAATTAGGGTTCATATACCTATTTGGGGAAATTGGGTAAATGATGTTTTTAAGCTAATTAAAGATGTTATGATGATGATGGGTTAAGTTTTATTAAGTTAGTAATTTATGGGTTGATCATCATATAATTAAGATATGATTATATGATGATTAGAGGTGTGTAAGAAATGGGATATGGTTATATAAACCATTTTCATAATTATTTAATTATGATTATTAAGTGTTATGATAATTGACCTAGGATGTGAAGAAGAGGCTAATGATGGTATTGATGATGATGATTCTAATTAATATCACTATCTTGGAATCAAGGTAAGTAAAACGATTATGATGTGATGTTGTAATGATTTTATACATTACGTGTTATGTGACTTGTTATGTTAAGGTATTTAAGTGATTGAATGTATGTGCTTATGTGTATGTGTGTTTGAGACTAATTTGGCATAATTAGTCATGAAAGTTATCAAGGATGGATTAGGCTAAGATGTGTTGATGAAATAACCTATAAGGATTATTGGTGCATTAAGTGAGTCAAGGTACGTGTTAATGTTTAATGATTGTAATGGTTTAATGAGTTATGATGTGTTATGTATGAATGATTATAATATTATGTTATGATCGTTTTACTTACTAAGCCTTGCGCTTACGGTTTAAGTGTCTAACGTTTTGTAGGTTTAAACATGAAGAAAAGGTAATGCTTGGAAATAAGGCTTAAGGATTCTAATGAGGAAGTTAAGATGGTTGGTAAGAAAGTAGGAGCTTAGGTAGATACTGAGCTCAAGTCAATGTTGTGCCACCGGAAGTCTAAAATGGTTTGTAAATGTGTCATCAAGTGTCAAAGTATATGTCTTGGTCTCTTGAAGTAATTGGGTCGTCAAACGGTATGTTATAACATGGTCTTAGTGTTTATGGTCATGTTTAAAGAGGTGTTTGGAATAATGTGTAATTATACCCATTTTGGGTTGTAAATGGGTTAAAGATTATGAACATGATTTAATATGTTAAGTTAATGCTTTTTGAAAGGTTTGAAGTAATTCGGAAGTGGTAAAGGTTGTATGTATTGAAAATGGGTCAAAACGGGTATTTTACATAAGACCCGTCGTTTTGTAAAGTACCATTCCGAAGGTCATTTGGTTAATGTTTATGCATGAAAATAATATATATGAAGTCTTAATAAATTCTGGAAATTTTGGTGTCTTTCCGAGTAATAGAAGTCGTTTTTCCGGAAAATGGGTCAAAAGTATACAAAAGGGTTATGCAGAAAAGGGGGTGTTTGGGACAAGGTCTATTTTAACCCATTTTGGGTCAAACGGGTCAAGAATGTTTGGAAAAAAACAAAGTATATGGATAAGTGTTTGTAAAGTGGTTAAAATAGTTGGAGAACAAGTTTGGCGAACTAATTTGGAGAACTAATTTGGAGAACAAATTTGGAGAACTAATTTGGAGAACTAATTTGGAAAAATCATATATTTTTAACCGTAAGTCGTCACGGGTCGAGCCACCCGTCATTTTGAAGATAATTGAGTCTAGTTTCATGTAAAAATACTTTCAAGGGTCAGTTTGTTACAGAATTTTATCAGTTCAAAGATTAGTAACAGCAGGTCAGTTTTAAGTCAAATCGTTTCCGCGTAAAAGTTTAAATTTCAATGATTTTAAGTCGTGTCATTCACGGGGCGTTACAACTTGGTATCAGAGCTTCGGTTTAAGTGAATTAGGTTTCAACTTTAGGTTTCCTAGACTTAAACCACTATTAGATGCGTTGAATGTAAGAGAAGTTAAAGCGAGAAAGTAAATGTTTAAGTTTTGAATTAGATCATGTGATAGTTTACATGAACCTAAGTTGATAATAATGAATGCGTGCTATAGTATTTATCTTTATGTGATATAAGTCCGTAGAGGCCTTGAGGTATCTAAATGATTAGATTGTCGTACACCTTGGTTAGTGTCGGTGATCGTATTATGATTATATGAATGTGTGTTGGAATAACGGTATGGAATGTGATTAGAAATGATAAGTGATATTAGAGATGGGATAATTGTGAATTAAATTATTTGACGCTTAAGGTGTGACACGTAATAAATGATAAGTGTGTTAAAGTATAATGTGTGATAGCAAGATAAGAATTGTCACGCTAATTGTTAAGCGTCTATTAATGTGAAAAAGTAATGAATGAGATTAAGAAATGATGACAAGTAATGATGAAATGAAAATAGTATAGCTATTGTGCTAATTACTAAAAAGGGATGAGTTAAGAATGTAAGTAAGAACATAATAATATGTTGTTTAGTAAAACGCGAAGAGATCGTGTTGATGTTTAAAATGAATGTAAAGGATAAACGTACATTAACAAAGGTGTTATCAATCTAACCTATGTAAGGTTAGGAGTGGAAAAGAATAGAGTGGCCTAAAAGAGGTAATGGTAAAGATGTGGAAATGGTTAACTTGAGTTAAAGAATGTAAGTTGTAATGAGAAGTGTAAACACATAAAAATGTGTAAATATGACAAGCGGGTTTCATATACCAATGATGCTTGCTTAAACTTAATAAAAGGAATGAAAAAGTGAGTGTGTTAAAATGTTAATGACTTGGATCTAATGTTAAATGTGAAAGGTTAAAGGTAGCTATCATATAACCGATGAATTAATGATAGTTAATGATGGTATCCTTTTGGAATGACCAAGCTAATAATGTTAATGATGGTATCCTTTGGGATGACCGAGCTAATGTTAATGGTGGTATCCTTCGGGAGACCAAGCTAATGATGTTAATAAAGGAATGTATTGCCTTCACCGGCAAAGGGTTTCCTATATCTTTGGCATATAAAAATCCCCAAAGTAAATGTGATAATGGTATGGATCCAAGTCTAAAAATAAAAATTAATGTGAAGTGTAAAAGAACGAATAGAAAGAAAGTAAAGTGAAAACTAGTAATAAATACGAATGTTATGTCGAAAGTGTATAAGTAGGACGATTTATGATTTCCTTGATTAAATGGATTGGGACGCCTTTTCATTTAATTAAAGAAATTGTGAATCTCCGAACCATGAGTTTATGTTTCTTGATTTACATAGACTGGGACGCCTTTCCATATAAATGAGGAAATATAAATGAGTGGGCTTATGTGTTCTCGACATAGCGTTAGTAAGCTAATGTTAATGGTGGTATCCTTCGGGAGACCAAGCAAATGATGTTAATAAAGGAATGTATTGCCTTCACCGGCAAAGGGTTTCCTATATCTTTGGCATATAAAAATCCCCAAAGTAAATGTGATAATGGTATGGATCCAAGTCTAAAAATAAAAATTAATGTGAAGTGTAAAAGAACGAATAGAAAGAAAGTAAAGTGAAAACTAGTAATAAATACGAATGTTATGTCGAAAGTGTATAAGTAGGACGATTTATGATTTCCTTGATTAAATGGATTGGGACGCCTTTTCATTTAATTAAAGAAATTGTGAATCTCCGAACCATGAGTTTATGTTTCTTGATTTACATAGACTGGGACGCCTTTCCATGTAAATGAGGAAATATAAATGAGTGGGCTTATGTGTTCTCGACATGGCGTTAGTAAGGTAAAAAGGGTGGAAAACGAAAGCCTAGAATTAGTTAGAAGTCTTAAGAACTAAGATAGGTGGGATATAATTAGAATGCGACTTTAAATTGAGACATTAAGTGAAACCAATCGTTTAAGTGTCTTAAGTATGACTTGGAAAGATTAAGAATTTGTAATGATATTATAATGTACCTTGAGGAGTGGTACAAAATGTGAATAATGATAGTAATGGATGCTAACCTTTATTAGCACCCTTATCTGTAAATGCGATGATGTAAGTTAAAGTTTGACCTTATGAAGTCAAAATATTGAAATTTCCTACGAGACTTGTAGTCTTTGACAAGGAAATTATAGAAAGAAGTAAAGGAAACAAGGCCCTATAATAAAATTTTTAATGAAATAATGGAATGACCATAATAGAATGTGAAGGTATTAGTCAATGTTGACTTGTGAAAGTCAAATGCGACCTAAGATTTCCTAAGTGACTTATAATACTTAGCGGAAATCCTTAAAATGAAGTAAAGAAAGTAAGGTGTTAAAAAAAATGTTAAAAGGGTAATGAGATGACTACGGTAAAGATGAGAATCTTGAGTTGTATTAGTTTATATTTGACTTATATAAAGTCAAATTGGCGCAAATTTTCTCAAGTGACATATAACCCTTGATTAAAAGTTAGAGTAAAGCAAGTAAGAATGTGGTGTAATAGTGATAAAGTGATCAAATGACATTTTGGTTATAATAAATGTGTCTCGTTTGACATAACAACCTTAGTAAGAGTCGTATGCTCTTAGATAAATCAACAAGAAGTAGAGTGAATTTAGGATTTTTGGAATGTGTCAATTTGTGTTGCAGGATCACTTAGATCATTGCAATGAAATGTTTGAATGAAAGTGTGCTTAGTACTAAGAATGGGGTTAAGAAATGACCAAGTCATGGTTAGTAATAGACGAGAGATTTCGGGGACGAAATCTAAATAAGGAGGGTAGAATTGTTAGACCCATATCCCGGATACAAATAGGCCCCACCTTAGATGAAATTGACCAAGGTTTAACGTGATTGGTTAGTCAACGAATGTTATATTGTAGTCAACCCGATAGTCAAACTAATAGTCAACAAATGTTATGTAAATGATTATGAAAAATATGATATGTCACATTTATAAGGAAAATTGACTTAAGGGACCTAAGTTGCCAAGTGCTAAACATGTTATAAAGTATGTTGTGGCCAAAATAGAAGGAATGAGACTTGAAGGACCTAATGTGCCAATTAGGCAAACATACCACCTACATATGTCTGGAATCCTTCTCCTTGTATCATTAGATTTCCAGAATAATTTAGGTGTGTATGTGTGTGTCGTGAAGTGAAAAAGGAGGGAAAAGAATAAGATTCTTCAATGGTCAAATTGATGAAGGATTAATGCTCCAAACCAAGAAATAAGTTAGTACTAATCATCCTTACAAGTAAGTAATCCTTTACCCTAAGCTAATTGATGAATTATAAATTAGGGTTCATATACCTATTTGGGGAAATTGGTTAAATGATGTTTTTAAGCTAATTAAAGATGTTATGATGATGATGGGTTAAGTTTTATTAAGTTAGTAACTTATGGATTGATCATCATATAATCAAGATATGATTATATGATGATTAGAGGTGTGTAAGAAATGGGATATGGTTATATAAACCATTTTCATAATTATTTAATTATGATTATTAAGTGTTATGATAATTGACCTAGGATGTGAAGAAGAGGCTAATGATGGTATTGATGATGATGATTCTAATTGATATCACTATCTTGGAATCAAGGTAAGTAAACTGATTATGATGTGATGTTGTAATGATTTTATACATTACGTGTTATGTGACTTGTTATGTTAAGGTATTTAAGTGATTGAATGTATGTGCTTATGTGTATGTGTGTTTGAGACTAATTTGGCATAATTAGTCATGAAAGTTATCAAGGATGGATTAGGCTAAGATGTGTTGATGAAATAACCTATAAGGATTATTGGTGCATTAAGTGAGTCAAGGTACGTGTTAATGTTTAATGATTGTAATGGTTTAATGAGTTATGATGTGTTATGTATGAATGATTATAATATTATGTTATGATCGTTTTACTTACTAAGCCTTGCGCTTACGGTTTAAGTGTCTAACGCTTTGTAGGTTTAAACATGAAGAAAAGGTAATGCTTGGAAATAAGGCTTAAGGATTCTAATGAGGAAGTTAAGATGGTTGGTAAGAAAGTAGGAGCTTAGGTAGATATCGAGCTCAAGTCAATGTTGTGCCCCCGAAACTCTAAAATGGTTTGTAAATGTGTCATCAAGTGTCAAAGTATATGTCTTGGTCTCTTGAAGTAATTGGGTCGTCAAACGGTATGTTATAACATGGTCTTAGTGTTTATGGTCATGTTTAAAGAGGTGTTTGGAATAATGTGTAATTATACCCATTTTGGGTTGTAAATGGGTTAAAGATTATGAACATGATTTAATATGTTAAGTTAATGTTTTTTGAAAGGTTTGAAGTAATTCGGAAGTGGTAAAGGTTGTATGTATTGAAAATGGGTCAAAACGGGTATTTTACATAAGACCCGTCGTTTTGTAAAGTACCATTCCGAAGGTCATTTGGTTAATGTTTATGCATGAAAATAATATATATGAGGTCTTAATAAATTCTGGAAATTTTGGTGTCTTTCCGAATAATAGAAGTCGTTTTTCCGAAAAATGGGTCAAAAGTACATAAAAGAGTTATGCAGAAAAAGGGGTGTTTGTGACAAGGTCTATTTTAACCCATTTTGGGTCAAACGGGTCAAGAATGTTTGGAAAAAAATAAAGTATATGGATAAGTGTTTGTAAAGTGGTTAAAATAGTTGGAGAACTAGTGGAGAACAAGTTTGGAGAACTAATTTGGAGAACTAATTTGGAGAACCAATTTGGAGAACAAATTTGGAGAAATCATATATTTTTAACCGTAAGTCGTCACGGGTCGAGCCACCCGTCATTTCGAAGATAATTGAGTCCAGTTTCATGTAAAAATACTTTCAAGGGTCAGTTTGTTATAGAATTTTATCAGTTCAACGATTAGTAACAGCAGGTCAGTTTTAAGTCAAATCGTTTCCACGTAAAAGTTCAAATTTCAATGATTTTAAGTCGTGTCATTCACGGGGCGTTACAATGGGGTTGATTATAAGTTTGCCAAGAGTAGATGAAAATAGAGAGATAATGACTGATGCAGGTTTTACTGACCAGGTCTTAATATTTATAGTGTCTCGCTATACCTATGGTCTACCCTAATGCACTAACAGGCAGTGTATCCGGTCGTGTATAGTGTAGTAAATGGTAAAGCCGAGGTCGTCCCAAGAGCTATGTGTGTCGGATAATTACTAAGTCTAATTCTCACAGAATATAAATGGTTTGATAGGGTTTTAATTAATTAAACTACGAATGCAGAATATAAAAGCAATTAAATGGTAGAAAGGAAATCAATAGAGGAATAGTGGTGCTAACCTAGTTAATCCTCCTAACTAGTTATGTCTATGTCTACCTACTTCCAATTACTTCAGGTGGGGTCAAATTCGAGAGGACAACATTTGGTCAATTCGCCCTAACCTATCAGCAAAGATGCCACCACAGGAGAAATCAGGCGCACCGTCATAAGTCCTGTTGTTCCTGGTCCCCTAAGCCGAGTCATTAAGTACCGCTACATGCTAGATTTTAAATAGTGAGTTCCCGGCCGTTAGGAACTTAGACACTACACCCCCTAATTCTTAAGTTCATCCAAACGATAGGTGATCAGTTGGTCAAATCGCACAAGTAGAAAGGGTCGTCAGTTGGTCATATCTTACCCTTCCCGTCTCAGTCCGCTCACCTAGGGTCAGTTGGTCATATCTCCTAGGCAATTGGCCTCTACCGCCATTCAAAACTACCGAACCAGGGGTGACTACCAAAGAACTATGCATGCATACACTTAGAAATAATTGTACGGAAGTAAAGGTAAACGCAAACAGAACAATTAAGGAATCATAACTAGGCTAGCACCAAAGGGTGCTTAGCCGCTCATATTAATCATGCACATCAATTCAATATTCAAAGGTACGAAATACATGAATCGAAAGTAAAAGAAATAATAAACGCTAAAGCTTATCGTAATGGTGTGACTTCTCCCTTGGAAACAGCTCCGTATGCTTCCCTAGACCTTCCTTGAGTATTTTCCCACGTTCTCAGAGTATTGTGTGTGGAATGGGATGATTGGAAATGCTGGAATTCATGGGGTATTTGATTCCTCCCGAACCACCCTCTTTTATTTCTCCGTCACACTTGTCAACCGCGACAGATGACAAAAGGGGGACAGACCGGGAGAGAATGCAAGTTTACCAAGGATTAAAAATGTCCTTGGATCGTTTATGTCCTGGTGAGGCGTGATATTCCACATATAATGACTTGTGAATGCTGAAATGATATAGAATGTACAAAAACAGGAATCTGATTGACTAACACTGAATGTGAATAGTAATAGCTCTGTCACAGCTACGTCAATAAAAACGTGCAATCAGAAACCTAAAAATGATTATAACTATAGTAGGGATTTGCATGTCTTAGCGACTTAAATGCAAATTAAAAGAAATAAAAGTTAAAATCTATTAAATAAACGCTATCACTATATTTAAAGTGATGAACGTTTAAAACCTAAAACGTACGTTTAAATAATTACGTAAACGTACAAAATAAAACGTGAGTTCAAAGAAACAAAAGGCCTACAAATATGAAAATGACATTTTTACAATCCTAATAATAAAATAAATTTATTAGAAAAAGAAAATTATTTTTACATCTATTTATTTATTTATTATTAATTAAAACTATTTTAACTATTTAATAATTACTCTAAAATAGAAGAAAATACAAAATAAGGCTAGAAAAATAAAATTATGATTCAGAAAAATCTAAAATACTATAAAACTAATTTTAAAACTAAAAATATATTTTTCACACTTTTTATCTAATTATTACTAATTAATAACTATTTAAAATACACTAAATTACTAGAAAATATAAAATAAACTTGGAAAAATAAAATTTAAACTTTAAAAAATCTAAAATAAGATAAAACTAATTTTAAAACAGAAAAGATATTTATTATACAATTATTCTATTTATTAATAATTATTAACTATTAAAAAGTATTAAAAACTAATATTTAATTATTAAAAATACTAAACAGTAAAAGAAAAATCTCAAACTTTTTACAAAATTCTAAAATAAATAAAAGAAGCTATGAAAAGTATAAAAATGGTAGCTTATGTACAAAAATAAGCTAATGGGCAATAAGCTCTTAAGTAAAAGCTATCACTTGAGCTTATAGTGGTTCTTTTTGGTATTTTCTTTTTCTGGAACTAAATAAGTACTAATATTAGACATGTTTACTGAAAATTGAACTCTACAAACTAAGAATAAGCAGATTCAGAGCTTATGAGTCCAACAGTAAGCTTTTGGCTTAACTGTTGGAGCTCAAACTCTTATTAAGCTTAAAATGAGCTATACAGTGAATGAAAAAGCTAGAGGATATTAAGTACAAGTATAATAGGTATATATGAACAAAAATAAGCACTGAGAAGTGCTTATAAGCATGAGCTTATGGTTTAGTCAGTTTAGCTTATTTGGCTAAACTTGGATGGAATTGAGGCTTAAATAAGCCTGATATAAGCTCCATACTAAAAAGTGAAAGAAACAAAATATGCAAACAAGTTATATTTACAAGTATAAACAAGCAAGTGCACTGAAATTGACTTATAAGCTCAAAATAAGCAAATAAGCTTCTTTCAATACACTGCAGTTCCAAACAGCCTTTACTACTATTTGTATTGGCCATTTAAGCTGAGATTATAAGCTACAAATGGCAAATTAAGAATTGAGTTAGTAAGATGAGTTGGATGGCTCTCTAAAATGCTAAAGCTCTCCCTGTGGGGATCACAAATGGGCTTATAAAGAGCTTATGAAGTTGCTATGAATACACTGAGTTCTTAACATACTCAGAAAGTGGACAAGTCTAGAAGCTAGTTGCATCCTGGCTTAATAAGCTACAACATGGAATATAAACATTGGATCATAGAGTATAGTGGATAAGCTTTACAAAAAACTAAACCACATAAGCTCTAGATCATTAATGAGCTTTTTAGAGGCTTGTAGGTAATGGTGTAAATGGACTGCATAAGCAGTCCATTGTTATGAATGAGCAAACATACAAACTCTCTAGGACTTATCTCATAAGCTAATAAATGCTCAACAAGCACTATACTAGAGACTATGGTAGCTTGGCTTTTTGAAAATCCAAAGCTCACAATATCCAGCTTAATGAGGAGCTTTCTAAGAGCTTTTAAAAACAACTCCAGTTCACTGTTTGCTTCAGTGAACTGAGTTTGGTGGGACAAAAAGTTTGTGGAGATTAAGGTGTCTAAATAAGCTACAAACTTAAAAGTGAGAATACAAATAACAAGTAAGCCATAAGGGCTACACAAAACAGTAAAAAGCACAAGCTATGGTCAAGTCATGAAGCTTCTGCAAGCTTATGAACTTGACCATAAAACTGTGGTGCAGGACATTTACAGTATGAAAATTGACTTTTATTAAAAACTAAAAGGTTTGACTATTATGAACTTAAGACTAAATCTATGGACTGAACATGATATATTAGACTGTAATAAGTTAATATTAAGCTAGGTTTACAAGATTTAAACTAATTCTAAGAATTTCATACTCTAAAATCATCACAGTAAACTGTGATGCAGAATTAAAAGAGATTTGACTTTTATACAAATAAGGACTGAATATATGGACTGAAATGAACTATTAGGTACTAATGTGACTTGAAACAAGTAAGAACAACAACCAATAAACACAGGAACTCATGTATATCAACAAATCCAAACACCCTTTTAATTATCACTTGTCACATGAACATCAAAGGTTGCAATGAATCTGAGTCTAAACCTTATTCCAAACATTATATTATCACATATTAAGATTAATTGAGCATAAAACAGTCAAGAAAACAAGCTAGAACACAGATTTGTAAAATTTGCATTTCAACTGAGTAACTTTTCAATTTTAAGCACAACTGAATCTTAATGAACAACATACTTATATTAAGCTATAATAACATCAAATAACAACACAGAAACAGGAAAACATGAGAATCAAAGCATGAACAATAATAAAGCAGTAAATGGTAAAAAGGGTAAAAATGGAACTCACAAGTGATTTTGATGAAAACTGAGTACCAAGGTCTAAAAACTACTCCTAGCTTACTGTCAATAAGCTAGAAACCAGATATCCATCCAGCTTAGCTTCTACTTCCCCAGAACTTCTTATTTGATCATATTTGACTTCCATTGACTTTTTTAGCTTTTTTAGTACTTTTCTTAATTTAAAAAGTCTAGCTTGTTTCATGGTTCTAATAGCCTAATGAGCTTTTGTCAAGAGCTTAGGAGAGCTATAGAAACCTTAAAACAGCTACTTAACATGAAATTTAAACAATTTGATAATTAAAGGTAAATAAAGCAAAACATGGAAATTAAAAGTAACTTGAATTAAAACTGGAAATAACATTCCATTACACTAGTTTAAAGTAAATTACAGCATTTTAAAACATTAAAAGACATTAATTTAAAGAAAGCAGTAAAACTACACTATGTGAACAATGGTCAAAAACCAAAGTTAATTTCTTCTCTGTCTTTCTTCCTCTTTTATACCTCCAATGGTCTTGCCACGTGTCCTTGATTGAATCCCACCACTCCTCTGAACCAATGGGAGAGTTTTGAGTGAGATAGCCATTTTGATGATTTTGGCGGGAAAGGCACCATTTGACCTCTGTTGACTTCTGAGCTAGCACTAGGGGGGGGGTGGAGGTGTAGGGTTGATGGGAGAGGGGTTGGAAGGGATAAGGCATTGGGAGATGGAATTTGGTGAGGTGTTGCAGGCTATAGCAGACTCAAGTGGAAGGGATAAACAGTGGATAGCGCCTTTTCTGTTATTTGACTTATTTGACCAAAGGGTCCAAAATGGGTAAAGACAGGGGTCAAAAGAGTATAAGTGGCAGGGGTCAAGTGTGATTTGACAAGGGTTTGTTTGGTTTTAATAATAAGGACCAATATGTAATTCTTCCAAACTTGAAGGACCATCATTGCCAATATACCAAAGTTGTTACAAGGGACCATTATTGACAAGTTTTGAAAGTTCAGGGACCAATTTTGACATTTTTGATTTTTCAAGGACTAAACTTGCCAAATTTCAAAGTTCAGGGGCCTAAGTTGTAATTTTGTAAATTTGAGTTTCAAGGACTAATTTTGACAACTTAGGAATCCCTAGGGACTCAAAATGATATTTCTCTTTATTTGGATTTACCAGGGACTGTTTTTGACAAGTTTTGAAACTTGGGGGACTAAAACTGCCAATTATGCAAATTTGATACGTTTTTCACCAGATTTTGATATTTTTGCATTTAAAACACATAAAACACTTATTTATGATATTTTTATCATTTTGATGCATTTCTGAGTGTTTTCAGATGTTTTTGCAGTTTAAATGGTACAAAAATGATGAGTATTTAGACACTCATCAATCCCCCACACTAAGATATTGCTAGTCCCTAGCAATGTTTTGAGAAAAATTAATGGATTTTATCTCTTTACCAAAAGCCATTACTTCTGGAGTAGCCAAATGTTTCAGTTCAAGTAAGAACCTTGGTACACCGATAACCAAATGATTTTGAGCAAATCACCAGCTTTCAACGGATTTGATTTGTCTTTACCAGAAGCCGTACCCTTCTGGACTAGCCAACTCTTAGATAAATTATCAATATTATCTTTGGTGAGCTGATTACCAATTATGGTTTTTCCACTGCCTTTACCACAAGCCATAAACTTGCGGGCTAGCCAACTCTTCACTTTTAAGGATATGGTGAGCTGAATACCATACAATTTTGGGCAAATTGCAAGCCGTATAAACGGATTTGAGAAATCTTTACCAAGAGCCGTTTGCTCCTGGATTAGCCAGTCCTTATGTGGGTTAGACATGGTGGACTGATTACCATTTGTTGTGTTTAGTACATAGTACTTCCACTAAAAAAAATTTTTAAATTTGGCCATTTTGGGGGAAAAAGGGACTAAAAGGGTACATTTATGATCAAATTCGCCAGAATTTCCCCCCCACACTTAGAAATGAATATTGTCCTCAATATTCAAAGTACCGGCTGTAATGCCGAAACTTAGAACGTAAAAAGATAATAAACCTAGCTAAGTGTGGAAACACAACAATTATTCTCTTTTTTAATATTAACAATTTTCATTCATTTTTTAGATCTATATACAACATGTGGGGCATCTCCCCCACACTTGGGTGGTACACACGGGTGAAAACCCATGTTAAGCTACTGTTTTTGATTACCGAGTCGCTAGCTTGACTCGACCCCGAATTAATTTGTCCATGGGGAAGTGGAGTGGGATTGCCACTCAGGGATTTGGTGGGAAATTGGAGTGGGGTTCACTCACAGAATTATGAAGATAAAGGTAGGGAGAATGATTGGAGTGGGATTTCCACTCACAGAATTATGAATAATCATCACTAAGATGAGTCTAAGAATCTTAGAAAGAAACTCAGAAAAGGCTAGAAGAATCTTTTTGATTTTTGATTTATAAAAAGAAAGGAAAAATATTTTTGGGTTTTTGATATAATATAAACAGAAACGAAAAATAAAAATTGGCTAAAAGGGAAACCTAAATGAGATTATCAATACATGAAACTGATTTAAACCTAATCTATCACATTCCAGGAATTATACTAAGCACAGTAAATCCTTTTTTAGTGTAAACATGGTGTTTAGCCAAAATTTAGACCTAGGGATATCAAGATTAGGAAAATTGACAGTCTAATGCAAATCAAAGCACAGATAGATTTCAACCATAAAATCTTTTTGTATTTTATATTGTTTATATGAAATGAAGTATATGTAATTTACATACAAGGATAGGTATTTCAACAAAGTACAAAATACAAGTCATAATACGCAGCTAGCCTCCCCGGCAGCGGCGCCAAAATTTGATTCCTCCCGAACCACCCTCTTTTATTTCTCCGTCACACTTGTCAACCGCGACAGATGACAAAAGGGGGACAGACCGGGAGAGAATGCAAGTTTACCAAGGATTAAAAATGTCCTTGGATCGTTTATGTCCTGGTGAGGCGTGATATTCCACATATAATGACTTGTGAATGCTGAAATGATATAGAATGTACAAAAACAGGAATCTGATTGACTAACACTGAATGTGAATAGTAATAGCTCTGTCACAGCTACGTCAATAAAAACGTGCAATCAGAAACCTAAAAATGATTATAACTATAGTAGGGATTTGCATGTCTTAGCGACTTAAATGCAAATTAAAAGAAATAAAAGTTAAAATCTATTAAATAAACGCTATCACTATATTTAAAGTGATGAACGTTTAAAACCTAAAACGTACGTTTAAATAATTACGTAAACGTACAAAATAAAACGTGAGTTCAAAGAAATAAAAGGCCTACAAATATGAAAATGACATTTTTACAATCCTAATAATAAAATAAAATTATTAGAAAAAGAAAATTATTTTTACATCTATTTATTTATTTATTATTAATTAAAACTATTTTAACTATTTAATAATTACTCTAAAATAGAAGAAAATACAAAATAAGGCTAGAAAAATAAAATTATGATTCAGAAAAATCTAAAATACTATAAAACTAATTTTAAAACTAAAAATATAATTTTCACACTTTATATCTAATTATTACTAATTAATAACTATTTAAAATACACTAAAATACTAGAAAATAGAAAATAAACTTGGAAAAATAAAATTTAAACTTTAAAAAATCTAAAATAAGATAAAACTAATTTTAAAACAGAAAAGATATTTATTATACAATTATTCTATTTATTAATAATTATTAACTATTAAAAAGTATTAAAAACTAATATTTAATTATTAAAAATACTAAACAGTAAAAGAAAAATCTCAAACTTTTTACAAAATTCTAAAATAAATAAAAGAAGCTATGAAAAGTATAAAAATGGTAGCTTATGTACAAAAATAAGCTAATGGGCAATAAGCTCTTAAGTAAAAGCTATCACTTGAGCTTATAGTGGTTCTTTTTGGTATTTTCTTTTTCTGGAACTAAATAAGTACTAATATTAGACATGTTTACTGAAAATTGAACTCTACAAACTAAGAATAAGCAGATTCAGAGCTTATGAGTCCAACAGTAAGCTTTTGGCTTAACTGTTGGAGCTCAAACTCTTATTAAGCTTAAAATGAGCTATACAGTGAATGAAAAAGCTAGAGGATATTAAGTACAAGTATAATAGGTATATATGAACAAAAATAAGCACTGAGAAGTGCTTATAAGCATGAGCTTATGGTTTAGTCAGTTTAGCTTATTTGGCTAAACTTGGATGGAATTGAGGCTTAAATAAGCCTGATATAAGCTCCATACTAAAAAGTGAAAGAAACAAAATATGCAAACAAGTTATATTTACAAGTATAAACAAGCAAGTGCACTGAAATTGACTTATAAGCTCAAAATAAGCAAATAAGCTTCTTTCAGTACACTGCAGTTCCAAACAGCCTTTACTACTATTTGTATTGGCCATTTAAGCTGAGATTATAAGCTACAAATGGCAAATTAAGAATTGAGTTAGTAAGCTGAGTTGGATGGCTCTCTAAAATGCTAAAGCTCTCCCTGTGGGGATCACAAATGGGCTTATAAAGAGCTTATGAAGTTGCTATGAATACACTGAGTTCTTAACATACTCAGAAAGTGGACAAGTCTAGAAGCTAGTTGCATCCTGGCTTAATAAGCTACAACATGGAATATAAACATTGGATCATAGAGTATAGTGGATAAGCTTTACAAAAAACTAAACCACATAAGCTCTAGATCATTAATGAGCTTTTTAGAGGCTTGTAGGTAATGGTGTAAATGGACTGCATAAGCAGTCCATTGTTATGAATGAGCAAACATACAAACTCTCTAGGACTTATCTCATAAGCTAATAAATGCTCAACAAGCACTATACTAGAGACTATGGTAGCTTGGCTTTTTGAAAATCCAAAGCTCACAATATCCAGCTTAATGAGGAGCTTTCTAAGAGCTTTTAAAAACAACTCCAGTTCACTGTTTGCTTCAGTGAACTGAGTTTGGTGGGACAAAAAGTTTGTGGAGATTAAGGTGTCTAAATAAGCTACAAACTTAAAAGTGAGAATACAAATAACAAGTAAGCCATAAGGGCTACACAAAACAGTAAAAAGCACAAGCTATGGTCAAGTCATGAAGCTTCTGCAAGCTTATGAACTTGACCATAAAACTGTGGTGCAGGACATTTACAGTATGAAAATTGACTTTTATTAAAAACTAAAAGGTTTGACTATTATGAACTTAAGACTAAATCTATGGACTGAACATGATATATTAGACTGTAATAAGTTAATATTAAGCTAGGTTTACAAGATTTAAACTAATTCTAAGAATTTCATACTCTAAAATCATCACAGTAAACTGTGATGCAGAATTAAAAGAGATTTGACTTTTATACAAATAAGGACTGAATATATGGACTGAAATGAACTATTAGGTACTAATGTGACTTGAAACAAGTAAGAACAACAACCAATAAACACAGGAACTCATGTATATCAACAAATCCAAACACCCTTTTAATTATCACTTGTCACATGAACATCAAAGGTTGCAATGAATCTGAGTCTAAACCTTATTCCAAACATTATATTATCACATATTAAGATTAATTGAGCATAAAACAGTCAAGAAAACAAGCTAGAACACAGATTTGTAAAATTTGCATTTCAACTGAGTAACTTTTCAATTTTAAGCACAACTGAATCTTAATGAACAACATACTTATATTAAGCTATAATAACATCAAATAACAACACAGAAACAGGAAAACATGAGAATCAAAGCATGAACAATAATAAAGCAGTAAATGGTAAAAAGGGTAAAAATGGAACTCACAAGTGATTTTGATGAAAACTGAGTACCAAGGTCTAAAAACTACTCCTAGCTTACTGTCAATAAGCTAGAAACCAGATATCCATCCAGCTTAGCTTCTACTTCCCCAGAACTTCTTATTTGATCATATTTGACTTCCATTGACTTTTTTAGCTTTTTTAGTACTTTTCTTAATTTAAAAAGTCTAGCTTGTTTCATGGTTCTAATAGCCTAATGAGCTTTTGTCAAGAGCTTAGGAGAGCTATAGAAACCTTAAAACAGCTACTTAACATGAAATTTAAACAATTTGATAATTAAAGGTAAATAAAGCAAAACATGGAAATTAAAAATAACTTGAATTAAAACTGGAAATAACATTCCATTACACTAGTTTAAAGTAAATTACAGCATTTTAAAACATTAAAAGACATTAATTTAAAGAAAGCAGTAAAACTACACTATGTGAACAATGGTCAAAAACCAAAGTTAATTTCTTCTCTGTCTTTCTTCCTCTTTTATACCTCCAATGGTCTTGCCACGTGTCCTTGATTGAATCCCACCACTCCTCTGAACCAATGGGAGAGTTTTGAGTGAGATAGCCATTTTGATGATTTTGGCGGGAAAGGCACCATTTGACCTCTGTTGACTTCTGAGCTAGCACTAGGGGGGGGGGTGGAGGTGTAGGGTTGATGGGAGAGGGGTTGGAAGGGATAAGGCATTGGGAGATGGAATTTGGTGAGGTGTTGCAGGCTATAGCAGACTCAAGTGGAAGGGATAAACAGTGGATAGCGCCTTTTCTGTTATTTGACTTATTTGACCAAAGGGTCCAAAATGGGTAAAGACAGGGGTCAAAAGAGTATAAGTGGCAGGGGTCAAGTGTGATTTGACAAGGGTTTGTTTGGTTTTAATAATAAGGACCAATATGTAATTCTTCCAAACTTGAAGGACCATCATTGCCAATATACCAAAGTTGTTACAAGGGACCATTATTGACAAGTTTTGAAAGTTCAGGGACCAATTTTGACATTTTTGATTTTTCAAGGACTAAACTTGCCAAATTTCAAAGTTCAGGGGCCTAAGTTGTAATTTTGTAAATTTGAGTTTCAAGGACTAATTTTGACAACTTAGGAATCCCTAGGGACTCAAAATGATATTTCTCTTTATTTGGATTTACCAGGGACTGTTTTTGACAAGTTTTGAAACTTGGGGGACTAAAACTGCCAATTATGCAAATTTGATACGTTTTTCACCAGATTTTGATATTTTTGCATTTAAAACACATAAAACACTTATTTATGATATTTTTATCATTTTGATGCATTTCTGAGTGTTTTCAGATGTTTTTGCAGTTTAAATGGTACAAAAATGATGAGTATTTAGACACTCATCAGTATTTATAGGCCAGGTCTGGGTTACGGCGTAACCAATAGATGAGTTACGCTGTAACCTTCTATTCCGTCGTAAAAGCACTAGATCTGCTAGTTACGGCGTAACCTTATTAGTGGTTACGCCGTAGTCTTTAATAAACTAGGTTATGTCGTAAGTGATGCAGTAGTTACGGCGTAAGTATCAGCGGCGTGAACCTCTTTTGACCTAATGGAGTTACGTCGTAATCTTTGGAAGGAGTTACGTCGTAACCTCTTGATGAGTTGGACTTCAGGGTCACGCAATAGTTACTGCGTAATGTGAGAGACGAGTTACGCCATAACCTCTTCAATATAAGCATATTGTGATAAATCCTAAGTAATGTTTCCATTTCCGTGTCTCTTTAGCTCCAATGCTCGCAATTTACCTGAAAGTGTAAAACAATGGAAAACAAGCGTAAATCCATATAAATGATATAAATAACGAGCATTAACGGGGGAAATTGACACTTAATATTCAGGACTATTTGATGTTATTAAATATCCCCCCACTTGAACTCTACTTGCCCTCAAGTAGACCTTATTAGATAGATTCCTAAAAAGATATCTCCCAAAACCTGGAAAATATGAGTTTACAAATCCCTTATGCTAGAATAAAACAAAGCCGAACACCTCACGAAAGCGGAACAAACACTCAAATCTCTCAACTATTCTAAGTGTCAATTTCGGGGTGATCACTCAATCGCGCAGTCATAGCATGTATTCTATCATAAGCTTGGCGGTCACACAAATCTCCACTACTGGAGTTAAGGTCTAAACAATTCTCGAAGGCAATATGGGTAGACACGACAAAGGTTAAGGGGTGACTAGTCACTACTAACATGTCACGGCGAAGTGGACAAAATCAATGATACATGACCAAATCCATGGCCAAGACACCAAAGATTGCTCGCTGCATCACCTAGACATGCTTCATGACTAAAGGGTAGGATAAGACATGGGATGTATAATTGGTTTAAAATGAAAAACAAGCAGGTAGTCTATATCTATAACTAAGTCATCACCACTTACAGTCCGCCCAAAGTTCAAGCTTAGAAGTCTAGAGACCGGATCATGAAATGCAAGGTAGATGTGTCATTAGAGAACGTCGTGATGGGCACACTACCTTTTCTTCTTCAGTTGGTATTACTCCAACTCCAATCTTCAAATGTGACCGAGGTGGCCACCTCGATACTAAACAATAAAGCTCATACTATAGTGCTTATAACATTGCACTTTACAAAATCATAACTGAATCAACTATATATATATATATATATATATATTTTTGATCTTTTTTGAATCATAACTAATAACATAACATCCCCCCACTTGAGATGAACAAAGGGAATTCGGGGGGTCTTCAATGATCTTCATAATTGTTGTCGATGAAAGCGTGATTTCCAAACCTTTCCACTCGAACCTTGAACTCAGGCAAATGATGACTTCCCAATTACAAATAAAGACTACAGGGTAGGCTAAGGTGTAAGGGTGTAATGAAACAATATATTGGGGGTGACAAAATGAAAGGAACGGCTCAGAAGGGTGTATCTTGCACTAAAGGTGAGTGCAACAAAAGGGTTTCACAAGGGGGTCGAAAAGTCGAGGTGACTAATCGATAGACTCACAATGGTAGGCTGTTTGGGTGATAATCCTATAATATTGCCTTCTAAAACTGAAAAGTCCAAATACATTGAGCTAACTCAACATACCTCGTATATGGTCTCGAAATGATGCAAATGCCAAGTTCTAAAGTTTACAAGCTACCGACACACTCATAATTTGGTGGATTTGGAGTAAAATATAGGAAACGGATAAGGCTAATCTCACCATGTAATATCAAGGGTTGTATGTGCTCGGCTAAGGTCTAATCTAGTTAGGTTCGGAAAAACATGTCAAAATAATAAAAATGGCATAATTTTTCAAAATAAACTAGAAAAATGAGGGCGAAATAAAGTTCAAGAGATAATTCTACTCCCGTCCCCCCACTTGAATTGTACAAAGTCCCTTTTGTACTAGGAATTAAAATAAAGGTGAAGAGAAAGGTAGAATTAGAGCGAGAACTTCCCTGAAATTTGCTCCAAAAAGAAGAAGGCCCACGAGAAAGGATCGTGCCTTCGTTAAAGCGTCATGAGCAAACTTCAATCCCTGAAATCACAATACCGACAAGCATAATTCTAAAAAGAAAAAAATAAAATGAAAAACAAACCTAACTCACTTTCGTAGGAATCCCTGTTGCATTTAGCGAATGCAACAAGCCTTTTAACTTGGTGTCCCAAGTGGACAAGTGAAGTCTCGTGAGGGTTTACAGGGAACACACCCACAAAGTTCATTTAAAAACTAATACAAGGTTATTGTGTTTTAAAATGAAAGAATTAAAGCAGAGGAGAGTTACGTCGTAACTCTAATAAGAGAGTTACGCCGTAACTTGCAAAACCTGGTATGAGCTGAGAAGCGAATAGTTACGGCGTAACCACTGAGATGGTATTACGCCGTAATTGGTAATGCGTCAAGAATTCTGCTGCAAAAATGTTGGTTACGGCGTAATCACCAAGATGAGTTACGCCGTAACTCTGTTCAGATCAGCAACTGCAGCAGTAATTACTTCATTGTCTCCTACAAAAATGGTTAGAAAACACAAACCCAACAGAAAGGAAATAAAAACAAAAGAAAGGGATAATTCGTGTTGTCTCCCGAAAGAGCACTTTTCTTTATTTACGAGTCTTTAAGTTAGACTCAGAGCCGCGGGGCTCCTATGGGGGTCTTTAAGCTTGTCCCACTTCATCCACGTCTTTCATTAAGTTGCGCCTAACCCATCCGACATTTGTTGCAGTGCGCAGGTATTCTTTGGTTTCAATTTTCCGTATCTTGCAAAATTTTTCTTCAGGCCCCAAATGGTATCGCGTAAACTCAAATTTTTCAGCTATAATAGGAGGTGGCCTTTTAAATGGGATGCCAAGAAGCTTGCATCTTCGTTTCTCGTGTATCTCATCATCTGGGTCGATGAAACCGTCTTCGCCTTGCAACTCGAGATAATCGAAATCATTATCGGAATCGGAATCTTCAAGTTGGTTGAGAATATGTCTGCATTTTTCATTGTTTACAGAGTCTTTGGTGTCATCAACTGGTTCTTTATCAGGAACTTCGTTGTTTGGTTGATTTTTACTCATGCAACCTTCCCAGATTTTCTTTTTGGTAAACGTGTCAATTTTTCCGTATTTGATTTTGATCCACTTGTCGAATCCGAGATTATCTGGCCAAGGCAGTTCTGTTCTTTCAGAATCATTAGTTGAATTCCAAAGGAATTCGTCTTCCCCAGCTCTCTCGATGCTGCTTTCTCCATCACATTCATACTCAAAAGGGTTGCAGGAGGCCCAAACTATTCCGTTGCTGGTTTTAATTTGTTCGTACCAGTGATTCCTAACTCCTTTGTCATAGTCATCTTCAGAAGGAATATCATCGAGGGGTTTAATGGTTTTTCCTCGAAGAAAGTGTTTCTCATATTTCAGTTCCAGATTCCTGAACAGAGTTGAATTAATTATCGCGTCTCCGAACCTAATGGAATACCAATCACTGAATGATAGATTTCCAAAATCAACGTCGTGTCTCCCAGACTCGTTTGGGCATATCCATACTTCGTTCTTCACATTCCCTCCTCCGTTGCAATAATCATGAAAAGGATTGCACGTAGGCCAAGCGTTAGTGATCTCATCTTCAATGATGAGTAAGGGTTTGCAGTAATGCTTGATGGGTGGCCCTTCCACTTCGTTAATTGAGAACTTGGCTACCCTTTCTTCGTCATTCAGAGTAGTCCATCTGTATCTGTCATCCTCTATTCTTTTCTTATCAACGCCACCATCGCAGGTTTTTCAAGGATCACATGAGGCCCACAGTCTGTAGCATTCCCTGTCATCAATTGCAATACTTTTACACCAATGATTCCTTCTTTTGTGGTTGTTGTTTGTGTCTTTGCTAGAATCTGGGTTACGCCGTAATTCTGTAGTGTGATTACGGCGTAACTCACTTTCGCCATCGGTATCCGACTCATTAGAGCACTTGTTGTTGTCAGAGAACACAGCCTTACATATAGTAGAGTTGCTCTTTTGTTCTTTGTTCCTTCTTTGAACCTCGTCGCCAAGCTTTCCAATTAGAGTTTCCAAGTTCTTAAGTGATGTTTCGTGGGACGTGAGCTTTTTGTATGTGTTATCTTGGAAATTCTTAAGCCATTCTTCTTGCTCCATTTGCCTCTTGGTAGTGTTTACAAGGTACTTGTTGATAATCCCTTCCAGGTTAGCTCTTCTCTCATTACGCTCATAATACGGTGGGGGTCCTCCACGAAACCCATTACGATTATCCCCGTAGAAGGGCCTATTCTCCCCGTATTTAGCTTCCTCGATCGTATCTTTCTTGTCGTTTTTAGGACAGTTTTTAGTCAAATGACCCCTACCACAGTTTTCGCAGCCGACTTGGATGGCATGAACAGTTTCTTTGATTTTTAGCATATCTCTTCCAAGATTTTCAAGTTTACTAGCAATCGCTGCAATTCCGTTGAAACTTCCGCCTAGGTTTCTTTTACTTCCTCCGTCGTGCCATTTTTGAGAATGGTCCGCCATTTTCTGAATGACTTCTATTGCAGTAGTAGGGGTCATATTCGGGATAGCTCCTTGATAATCCAGCATCTGTCTCGTAGTTACATTTATTCCTTTGTAGAAAATATTGACCTTCTGCTGGTTATTAAGATCATTGGTAGGACACTTATAAAGAAGATCGTTGTATCTGTCCCAAGCTTGATACAGAGTTTCATCGTCTTCTTGTTTGAAATTGTGGATCTCCAAGAGTTGATTAGAAATTTTTGATGGTGGGCAATATCTTTGGATAAAGTGTTTCTTAATTAGCGCCCAAGTATTAACTGCCCCGGCGGGCAATCTTTCGATCCATCTTCTTGCTGCTCCAGTTAGAGTCATAGGGAAGACCCTGAGCATAACAGCATCATGAGACACGCCCGGAATGTTGAAAAGGCTAGCGATGTATAGGACATTTTCAACGTGCTCATATGCGTCTTCGTCCCTGTTTCCTGAAAAAGGGTTAGCGCGAACTCCCTCATAAATTGGTCTTTAATCTCGAAACGAATATCCGCTCCGATTGTCGGTCTTACGAGACCCGACCCTTGATCAGCTCTAGTCAACGCCAAGTATTCCTCAAGAGTAAGGTCATCGATGTTAACCACTTCTATGGTACCTGAAAACTTGAAATATGATCGTGAGAAAAGTTTAAATATGAAAAGACTTAATATTAATCCTAATATAGCTCCCCGACAGCGGCGCCAAAAACTTGATGCAGGTTTTACTGACCAGGTCTTAATATTTATAGTGTCTCGCTATACCTATGGTCTACCCTAATGCACTAACGGGCAGTGTACCCGGTCGTGTGTAGTGTAGTAAATGGTAAAGCCGAGGTCGTCCCAAGAGCTATGTGTGTTGGATAATTACTAAGTCTAATTGTCACAGAATATAAATGGTTTGATAGGGTTTTAATTAATTAAACTACGAATGCAGAATATAAAAGCAATTAAATGGTAGAAAGGAAATCAATAGAGGAATAGTGGTGCTAACCTAGTTAATCCTCCTAACTAGTTATGTCTATGTCTACCTACTTCCAATTACTTCAGGTGGGGTCAAATTTGAGAGGACAACATTTGGTCAATTCGTCCTAACCTATTAGCAAAGATGCCACCACATGAGAAATCAGGCGCACCGTCATAAGTCCTGTTGTTCCTTGTCCCCTAAGTCGAGTCATTAAGTACCGCTACATGCTAGATTCTAAATAGTGATTGCCCGGCCGTTAGGAACTTAGACACTACACCCCCCAATTCTTAAGTTCATCCAAACGATAGGTGGTCAGTTGGTCAAATCGCACAAGTAGAAAGGGTCGTCAGTTGGTCATATCTTACCCTTCCCGTCTCAGTCCGCTCACCTAGGGTCAGTTGGTCATATCTCCTAGGCAATTGGCCTCTACCGCAATTCAAAACTACCGAACCAGGGGTGACTACCAAAGAACTATGCATGCATACACTTAGAAATAATTGTACGGAAGTAAAGGTAAACGCAAACAGAACAATTAAGGAATCATAACTAGGCTAGCACCAAAGGGTGCTTAGCCGCTCATATTAATCATGCACATCAATTCAATATTCAAAGGTACGAAATACATGAATCGAAAGTAAAAGAAATAATAAACGCTAAAGCTTATCGTAATGGTGTGACTTCTCCCTTGGAAATAGCTCCGTATGCTTCCCTAGACATTCCTTGAGTATTTTCCCACGTTCTCAGTGTATTGTGTGTGGAATGGGATGATTGGAAATGCTGGAATTCGTGGGGTATTTATAGGCCAGGTCTGGGTTACGGCGTAACCAATAGATGAGTTACGCCGTAACCTTCTATTCCGTCGTAAAAGCACTAGATCTGGTAGTTATGGCGTAACCTTATAAGTGGTTACGCCGTAGTCTTCAATAAACCTGGTTACGTGGTAAGTGATGCAGTAGTTACGGCGTAAGTATCAGCGGCGTGGAACTCTTTTGACCTAATGGAGTTACGTCGTAATCTTTGGAAGGAGTTACGTCGTAACCTCTTGATGAGTTAGACTTCAGGGTCACGCAATAGTTACGGCGTAATGTGAGAGACGAGTTACGCTGTAACCTCTTCAAAATAAGCATACTGTGATAAATCCTAAGTAATGTTTCCATTTCCGCGTCTCTTTAGCTCCAATGCTCGCAATTTACCTGAAAGTGTAAAACAATGGAAAACAAGCGTAAATCCATATAAATGATATAAATAACGAGCATTAACGGGGGAAATTGACACTTAATATTCAGGACTATTTGATGTTATCAATGACGTTTGAACACAGCAGTTCAAGCCTCGTACTCTAAAGAAAAGAAATATGTACGTTTCAGTGCGCATTATCTTCGAAAGAAGAGAAATCTTCTTATGACGTTTGAACACAACAGTTCAAGCCTCGTTCTCTAAAGAAAAGAAAAGTGTATGTTTCAGTGCGCTTTATCTTCGGAAGAAGAGAAACCTTCTCATTTATGACCATTCTCATCAACATGCTTCATGGTTTTTCCATGCGCTTTCAGTCATCAAGTGAACCGAACTACTGTTGATTGTTTTCTTATTCCACTTGCTCAATTATAATGATGATGGCGCCATCATATGCTACCTTTGAGGGGGAGAAGTGTGAATAGACTACATTTGGATGATTTCACTTAATTAATCAAGAATGACATCTCCGTATGCAATTCTTGAGGGGGAGAAGAAGTGTGATAATACTGCATGGTTGATTGATATCTGAGAATAAATGGTCATACGGCTCCAAACTAATGTAAGAACCGAGCCTCTTCTTATTGGGTCATCTTCATCATGTCTTCGATAGAGATGGTGTACAAATGAGTTTCACGTGTTCCCTTTAAAAGTTCAACACCATCTAGTTCTCTATCAAAGCAAGAGTGTTTTCTGAAGGCCACTTCAAGATCGAGTCACTGCATTGACCAACAGAGAATAGATTATGACTAACATATTAACGAAGCAAGTGTGTTCTTCTAAGAGCCGTTGGTTGACATCTTCACATGGGCGGATATGATTAAATGACAAAATGCTTCCAGTTGCGGGGCTGATTTCCTTGATGAACATCTTTCTGTTCTTGTTTGATTAGGAGAGATTTTAGTTAAGGGAATTTGCTATATATATGTTAACGGGAATGCATTTGGTGAGAAGAAGATGTTAACTTTTTGATCCCCAACTGGACAATATTGAAGAAGGTCGAGTCTACAGTCTGTTCTACATTTTCTGATGCATGTTAGAAGATTAAAAGACGAATTGCTTTTAACGATCTAAAGACTTCTTCTTATTTCGGGCATTTATTTGAAAGATTGTCAGTTTAGGGGAGAGCACTAATTGGGGGAGAGTGAATTGTATGATTTAATCCCTAATTATATTTGCTCACACTATAATTCAGCAAGTTGATTCTCACAAAGACTTTAAGCGATCTTCTCAAAAGATTTCAAGTATCTGGGCTTATAATATGTTGCTGATTCTGAAGTATCAAAACCAGCAAGGGGGAAGGAGACAAGAATCTAAACGCGGGTAAACTTGATGAACTTAATACTTCTAAGTGATTGAAGATATCAGGAGAAGACGAATGTCATTACCGCAGAGAAACTCAAGGTTAGACTCATGGCGTTTAGTGTCGTTATTCCAACTATGTGGGGGAAGAGATGGAAGAGTTAGTTTCTGAAGATAAAAGAGGTACACAAGTGTGTGATGATTTCGATCTACATCATCGCAATCATCAGGGGAGAGAGATATTTTGTACATTGGGGATGCTCAGCTGTTTCACTTGAGAGCTTAATCAGTGATTCAGAGATATAATCACTTATTTCGGAGTTGACATCCGCAGAGATAATCAGTGATTCGGCCTGCTTCTTCAATGTTATCGGTTATTCTCTCTTTGGGCATTCAGGTACTTCGGGTTCTTGAGCTTCATACACTTTCTTCATAGGAGAGAAAAGTATACATCGGGGTTATTCTTTGGCTATCAGACTTAATCTGCTACTTCGATGTTATAAGCTTATCTGTCTTTGGGTATATGTGTATTCAGGTTCGTGAGCTCTATTCTATGAGACTGACTGCATCAATTCATCTACTTGGGGGAAGTGGTCTCTGGACAACTTTTTGGTATGGATCGCTTCAGACGTCAGTAGAAAAGAAATATGAGAAGATTGTTTTATGTGTGGGATGATACGTTGTTGTTCTATTAGATGATATAACCTCGAACGAAGAATCACGATGATTATTCTTAAAAAGAGCAGCAAGATCGATGATAATGGTGTGCTTCTTTTTGCACCTGGCTAAGGCAAGCTTGAAATAGAGCTTCGAATCTACTCAACAAAAGGATTTTCGGTTCAGGGGGAAGCTGCCAAAGTCTCACTTTCAGATGGCTCAATTTCTCTCAATTCAGGAGCCTCGAAAGCTTTGGTGGTGAATGTTTAAGAGATGATGACTTCTATCTTATACAGCGGGGCTGCTCGATATCCTTATCTCGGTACTCGTATCATCATCTTCTTAAACTATATCATCTACTCTATCTGTAAATATTTATCAAAAAAAAAAAAAACCAAATACAAAAATATAAAACCAACAAAAAGAATATAGAAAAATATAAAACCTTCAAAAACCCACAAAAATCAGAAAATCTGAAAAATACCAAAAATATGTTTTCTCAAGGCATGTCTTCTGGTATCGATAACATCTACGGTCTTAGAAATGTCATTCAACAATGGCACGGGGCCATAGATGAAGTTCGAGCAGAAGGTGTAAATATTCTTTTCAATACATGTCTAAAACTATGGCTTGCAGTTATTTCAGACTGTAACCCGTGCTTAAACCATGGTTTGCTATTATTTCAGATAGCAACCCGTTCTTAAAGAAAGGAAAGTGTTGCGCTAAACCTATTCAAATTTTTCGTGCACTTATCCTAAAACAAAATGAGGAAATTATGTCGAAGGATTGTTGTTCCTACTCAAATATTTTTTCCTTCTAAAATTCTTCAGAAAAATATTTGTTTTAACAAACTGGTGGAAAATAAGTTGCTTTAAAATCAATCAGATTTGGAATTTTCATATAATTTGCAAAACCCAATCAATGACTTCAGCGTGTATTAAAACTTTTCAGAAAATGAGTCATTGATTGAGGGGGAGAATGTTTTCAAATCTATATCATCTAACGAGCTTATATAATCATCCTACATGCTTAACTGAAAAGATGTTTGCCTATGTTGAAGGACTAGGAATCTAGGATATGATTGTTAGGATAAGATGACTATAGTTTGATAAACACATTATCCCTATGCTTTTGTACGATCTGATTGATATGTTGGATTGACTTTTATTAGTTGATTGCTGTTTGGGTGATGTCGACCACCATATATTTGTATGTATGTCCACTAACGTATGCACATATCATGGTTCATAAGAATGTTCCCGATCCGGATCCCACAAAAGAAGATGATTGGATGCCGAAAGGAAAGGGTAACTATTTCTTGGGTCGACAAACGAAGAAACAGAGCTTACTTGGACCTCTATGGAGAGTTGGCATGACAAATGCAACGTCAGAGGTCTCACTGCATCTGCAGACGGTTTTCTTCCAACCTTCAGCAACAACAACAAAAGCAGCTTAACCACCTAACGTATCTTTGTGCAGGGATAATATTGATGATACCATTTTTCAACAATTTCAAAATATTTTTTTGAAAATGAAAAAATATTGTTTTGAAAATAAACTGAACTTAAATTTTGGAAATCAACCGGACTTCATTTTATCAAAACTTAAGTCACTCAATCAACGACTACGGTCATGGATTGAGGGGGAGAGTGATTTCAAATAAAATATTTTCAAACAATATTTCTTCATAAAAGTCCGTTTTGTACAACATAAAGTGGTGATCTAAAGATTTAATGTTATGTCATGGTATGATTTTCTTTAACTCAAAGATCTTTCAAAATGAAATTTTTTCTGTTCTTGTTTGATTGTGAAACTGTTTTATTTTACTTAAAGATATCTTAAAAACTATCATACCTGACACTAACAATCTTTAATGTCGAAAAACTATTCCTTATCAATCATTTTTCAAAATTAAATCGTGCCACGTCTTTCCCCTAAAATTTTCTAAATGATTTAAATCATTTGGGATCACAAATCTCAAATGGTTTGATATTTTTGATCGGGGGAGAGATCGTGATTTAAATCTCAAATTGGTTTTAAAGGGTAATTGTTTCAAAAGCACTCCTTCCTTCATGTGCCAAACGATTTCAATTAAATAATGCACATGATTGAGGAGGAGCATTTAACCAAAAACCAGAAGAGAATTTAAACCATGCATATTTTCTCCTATGTCTTCTAAACCTATTTAAATCACTTGGGATCCAAAATCTCAAAGGTTTCGATATTTTTGATCGGTGGAGAAAATGTGATTTATATATGAAATCTGATATAAGATGATCGTTTTGATTCAAAGTGAAAGTTCTCTCTAATATGTGCTAAACTCTTTCGTATATCGATGCACATATTGAGGGGGAGAAAATGGTTTCTTAATGGCTTTTGTGATCGTGGATGTACTTCAAGAGAACTCTTTCCTCTATGTGATAAAATGATTTCAAATATCCTACGCACATATTGAGGGGGAGAATTTACCAAGAAAATCAAAAGGCTTTTTCTAAGGAAATTGTGATCAAAGAATTTATTTCTAAGAACTCTTGCCTCCATGTGCTAAACAATTTCAAAATCATATGCACATGTTGAGGGGGAACATTTCTAAATGATTAAAAACAATTAAGGTACAAAATGTTTTGATTTTATATCACAAGTACCTTGATTGATTTTCCAAATGATTTTTCAATTGGTTTCAAGAAGAGAAAGAACAATACCAAAAGACCGACCAATTTACTTTATGCATGGAGATATAAGGATGGTTAGGTTAGGTATTCGTTCCCACGATCCCGCTAGAGCCGGAGGGATCTACCCAGAGACAATCCACTAGATAGTGTTGAGTCCTTAGGTATGATGAAAAAAGGAGAAAAATGAGAATATGGGAAGAGTGCGGACTGAGACAGAGCTAGTACTGGAATAAACCCAACAAGGTTCTAGTTATAAAGTCTCGGTAAGCACTGAAGGGGTTGAAGAATGAAAAAGAATTGAATGTAAAAAGAGTGAAAAGAAATAGCCCTCCAATAATTCAACCTTAGGGCAGAAACCGGGTTCAATACATATGCTACTAGTTATTACTAAGGTAACACTGGTATTGAAGACAAGACGTCATGGACCCAGTGACGCACTGCACCTAACTTCCCAAGCTACTCAAGTTCCTCTTAAAAGGACTTGTTTCATTCTCACGGGGAACCTACATTAGCTATCGACTTTCTCTTAGAGATTGTTGATATTGAAGAAGGAGATCCTCTCCCTAGTCTCCCGCATAGGAAACCAAATATGCACAATTGAGTCTAGAGCCAAGAGATCATCCACAATATCTCATTAGGACACAAAATTAATGAAGACTTGTTGTTTCACACAATGTAGAAAGTAAGAATATATTAAGAGTCCTACGCATTATCATTGTGGTATTGCCAGAACATCCTAGTGATATGTTAAACATTCACGATGAAGATGGAAATCCTTCTAAAGCCAACATCAGACAAGCTCTTGGTGGGTGACATGTGAGATCTTTCCAAAAGATCAAGCTTGTGACAACTGGATAGAAACAATGGGGCGATTCATTCTTGAATCAACCTTGGTCCAGGAAATGAATTGACGAATACTTTTGGAAAAACCGTTCGATGTGCAAATCTTTTTTTCTCTAGCACATCGAATATGTATTCATGTTTTCAAACATAAAAAGTATCTCTGATTGAAAAAATACTTTTCGAAAAACCGTTCGATGTGCGAATCTCTTCTTTTCTCTAGCACATCGAATGTGTACTCTTTTCAAATACAAAAAGTATTTATGGTTGAAAATTATCTTTCTCATAAAACCTTCGTCGTATTGCAAAACTCTTTCTTCTAAGCAATACACGATTATTTTCAAATCAATTTTTCATCAATAAGTGAATCTCAATTCACTGGTTCACTCACTCCGTGTTGTCTTCTTTGGGACGCTCCGGTTTGAGAATGGCTAGAATAGTTGCGAAACCCTGTCAAGGAGATTCTTCGGAACTCTACCTGATCACAGGCAGTATTTATACTATTCATCGGGGAACCGTGGTTCTTGCAACTATATTCATCGAAAGTGAACAAAGACACTTTCGTGTGTTTTATTGCTAACTGTTGTTTGTAGGAACTGTTGACAGTTGCAGCTGATCAGAGTTGAGAAGTCAATTCACAACCGCATGCTCATAACTTACACCAATATAATTGAATAAAATCATGACAATCAAAGACATATAAAGATGCTTCCGCTACTCTGATGAAAAGATGTCATGATCCAGAAAGTGTGAGCATGTCGGTCCAAAAGTCACAATATCATATGAAGGAAACACAATAAAGGGTGATCAAGAGATTTATTGTGGCTGATGATCTCAAAGAAAGCTCAAAGATCATCAAAGATGTGGATCAGTTAAAGGCCTCCACTTAAAGTACAGAGTAATCAGACTATGAAGAGTCACTGCTTAAGCATAAAGATTGCGGAAATGAAGAATTGAAGTCTAAGAGCTCAGAACTAAAGACAAAGATAGAATGCTAGGATTCAAAATGTAAATCATGGGGTGACCTCCCTTAGGGGGAGATTGTTAGGAATTAGAAATTCCATAAGGAAGTGTCGGTCACCCCAATTATAGTCTAGCATATGTTAGCTCGTAGCCATATCGTTATTTAGTAGTTAATTAGTTAGTTATTAGCTTAGTGTAGCTTAGAGTAACACCGTGGATGAAGGACGGGTCTTTACCCACTGTATGCCTGATCCACAGCCCGACAGGAGGGCGTGTAGGTTGTAACTATAAATACCCCTTCCATCCTTGGAAGGGGTGGTGCTTCTTGATAATCTAACCTTTTCCTTTTTGTTTATCTCTCTCTCTAGAATCGCCCTCTCTACTCTCTTCATCTCTCTAAACATGGCATTCATATACTATCACCATCCTAGACCACCCGAATCATCAAACAACATATTATGTATGCTCCTACAGTCTTGTACCTAAATATTAGTATTATATAAACATGAAAAGATTATTTAGAGATATACATTGTATATAAACATATTGTAAACCGGCTAGGACTCCTTAATCTATAAAAGGAGGTCATAGGTCATTGTTTAGCGTACGATTTGTTTAGAGGCTTCAATGTTGTAAACCATAATACTAGTAAGAGTATTCTTATTATCTCAATAATATTGAAGGGTTGGTTTGTTATTCTTTGTGTTCTTCTTAATCATTAAGTGTTAAATTTCGCGTAATACTTAGTGAATCAAACAGTTTCTTAACAAAAACTATATAATCGATCTATATTTACAAGTGTAAAAACTGGGATCAACAATACGAACTGCTTATTCACAGTTTATGACCATCTTATTGGCGTAGGCTTGAGAGAAAACAGTTTTGGGCTACACGACCCAATTAGTTTGTGTTTGGTTTTATAGGTTTTATGATATATATGGGTACGTTTAGTTTTAGAATTTGAAAAGAAAATATCAAGGCATGGTTTTAAATGGCCGAGACACGTACCCGGTTATTTCTACTAAAGTACATTTAGCAATGTGGCAATGGGCAAGTTGCAAAGTGCTACTGCCACACCCAATAGGAAGCGAGTGAACAGTGAAACGCACAGTAACTAACGGTCGTTAGTTAACGACCGTTATCTACTAACGGTCGTTAACTTTTTTTATTTATTTATTTTTATTTATTTTTTTTTAAGAAACGAAAATGCGACAAGAGTCCCTGAGGTTTAACTTGCATTGCATAATAGGTCCTCTAAGGACTAACGATGTAAAAGTGACTAATGGTCGTTAGTTAACGCCCGTTATCTACTAACGTCGTTACTTTTTTTTTTTTTTTTTTTAAATACTTTTTAAAAAAACCAAAAATGCGGCAAGAGTCCCTGAGGTTTAACTTGCGTTGCAAAATAGGTCCTCTAATGACTAACGATGTTAATTTTTTTTACATAATTGGTCCTTTATGTTAAACGTTCGTTATACAAACAGTCCTACTAACCGCCGTTACTTATTAAATAACGACATGCTATCATTTTTAACTAAGAAGCTCTATATAAAACGCAACGCAGCTAAGGCTTGATAACATATTTTTTGGTAAATTCGCAACCGCTTAATTATATTGCTCACGCTTAAAATACTAAATATATCTAATAGGAACATACTTAGCTCGAACGTTAAATAATACTTATGTATACAAATACCCCGCTGCGAAGCGCGGGCTGAAAACCTTGTATTTATACACTTAGTATTGACAAAGATTAGCTTCACATTCCACACAAGTATATCTACGATACAATCATGAAAATAACATGTTGCGTATGGTTTTAATAACAAGGTCGAGTCATGGCAACAAATAAAGTGTCGTACAGATTTTTGTTACGTATTAAACTTTATATTATGTATGGAAAAGAGAGAAAATGCACTTACTGTTGGTTTAATGGACAAAATATTAATAGATGTGAGTTAGGATCGAACTCGAGACCACGGGATTGCACACTTTGCGTATGAGAATTAAAGTTAATAATTAAATATAAAATTTTGTATTTATTTATTATTTACACGAAATATATAATGGCCGTTAAGTTAATTAATTGTAATGGACTAACGATCGTTAAATGTTAAAGGAATGACTAAATATGAAATTAGATGTCAAGTAGGTTCTAGAAACCTTATGGGTTTCCATAACCGATTGGATGGGGGTTTCCATAAACCAATTCAACCCTAACTTGGACTCTAAGTTTCTTTGGGTATATATACAAGGTCTAGGGTCTTTGTAAATTATCTCTTTTACTCATAATCTAAAACCTAAAACCTTGTTTGTGTGTTTTTGATTATAACCAATCGTACAACCCTCTTGGGTGTCGATCCATTGTTTTTCCAAAAACAAATTGTTTTGTGTTTATTTAAACTAGCATTTACTTTAATTCGTTAATAGTACGTGTGTACAAGAACGTGGTACAATCATACTATTGATTGTATCTTGGATTGAATTACGAAACGGCAAGGGGTAATTCACATAATCCTTATAAACCCTAATTAGGGTACATCTCAATTGCTAGTTTTGTGGAATTGATTCTTGTTCGGCTAGAATAAAAAAGGTACGCATACTTTATGTTTATGTTAGTTAATTATTCATTATTCGTTCCTATACGCTTCCGCACTTGCTTTGATGTTTATGTGTTTTTATATATGATTGTCATAGTATATAATTCCAACAGTGGCATCACGAGCTTGGTTTAATGAGTAATTAATTACTAAACACGTTGAAAACGAATATTGTATGTTGTTTGATATGATTATTCTAGGGTTTTGGTTATGATTATGTAAACCCTATTTTTAGGGTTAGGGTTTTTGCCCTAATTTGGTTTTAAATTTTTTTTATGGATCGAAAATTTTTTATGGGTCGAAACCCTAAAAAAAAATTTTAGTCGATTTGTTTAAAAATATTTTTAGGGTTTATAAAATTGTTTTGTTATCAATATCGAAACCTATAATTAATATATTTGTTACGTGATATATTCATGAATAAATTGTTATGTGACATGGAATTGTATGCGATCTTGTGAAAACGTGAATAAATTGTTATTTTAAATCCATGAAAACGTGCATGTTTGGCATGGATTATTGTCGATATATATATATTTAATTGTTAAGATTGGTTATGCTAAAATTAATTGTTAAGTTTTATACACATGTTTATTATTTTGATAAATCTTGAATTGGGGAATACCTCAATAATATTAATGAATCAATTATGTGCAATTTGGTATTATTTAATTATGGCTTATGCAATCGATTCGTCGATGTATGTGGCTCACTTTCAATTGGGAAAGTGAAAGCCCTAGTTAATATATACGTTAATTTACCTAGATATTGATTATTAATAGGTTTTATCAAATAAGTTGCATGTGGCTACTTGTTTACACGTATTAATTGTTAGTCTTGTGCGCATTGTTTTAGTTATTTATTTTTTATTGTTTACTTGTTTGTTTATTATGTGCGACAAGTTTTAAGCAAAGGTAATTTTGAATAGAAAAATAAATTGGAATAAACAATGGTGAAATTTGATTTGTTTTGAAGAGTTAAGTTTTCAATAGTTTAATTGATTGATGATTTTGGTACAAATGGTCTGAACGGCTCACCCAATTTGACGGACTGTGTGGGAAGTACTAGGAGGGGAGCGCATTAAATTGTGACCCTAAAGAAGGAGGTTATTGCTTCAGCGCTGACCGAATTCTCCGCTTGCTTGCGAGTCAAATTGGAGCTACCAAGTAAGTCATAAATGTAAAAAATCATCTTAAGGGCGAATTAGCTTTAATTACATGCGCCACTTCGGTGGTAATTACCCGAAACACTAAGTCTTTAGACTTATGCAAAAGTACGGTATAATGGATGATAATTAAAGGTAAATTCCTTGATTGGCGAAACCAATACCTCAATCAAAACTTTGATAATTTGATCTTTATGAATTGGTTTAATAAAAAGTTTTTTATTAAAATTTATGCTACAAGATGAATGCATGACATCTTTGTACATATTTGATTTGACACCATAAAATCAAAACTAGTACCCTTTATAAATTAAGTTAAGTGCCATCTAGTTAAAGGAACACTTGAAGTTGCAATTTACGTCATGTCAGAACTTGGCGAGATTGTGATGGAAAGGTAAATCTTTATGTAAAGTCAGACCTTAAATGAACATATTTGCAGTTCTTTAAGTTAGACGATTTAAATTGAGTAGTAAGTGAGACATGGAATCAAGGCACAAGATGGGATAAAACATGTTTACATTTGCAATAGCGTTGGAAAATATAAATCCCATAATGATCTAGGAATTGGAAAATGTTTGCCAATTATTGTTCGACAGATTACCCTATTATATGCTTTCGTTACTAGCAGATCAACTGATGTAATGGAACTATGATAATTTGGATCCTAGTTTTCGAGAAAATTCTATGGTTATATGAATATTACCTTGGGTATTTTATTTTCTTGAAAAGTTTAATTATCGAAAATACTAAAAAATTGAATTTTGAAAATTCTTTAAATGTATTAATGCAACATTAAACCGTAAACGTAGGTTATTCTTATATTGGTAAATTGATCTACACCTGTAAGGGTTTTTGGTAGAGTCAACTTTACTAAAAGAATAAACCTAGTCCTCTTTTCATTAGAAAGAGTGAGATTCAATCCTATTTCTTTTCATGAATGAAGAAATGTATGATAGGACAATTAGAATTGTCTAAATTCTAAATACATAACTCGTAAGCAAATTTTAATAGTTAAGAAAATTGCATATTTTCTGAGTTATTAAATTAGAAGCTAGACTAATTACTGTATAATTGGTAAAAGACAAACTAGCATATTTTATCTAATTGTTTTGATTTGACCATTTAAAAGTACTACTTACAATTGTTGGAATAGTAGAACTATTAAGAAAGAAATTGCATGCCCAATTTTTCAAGTTAATAGCATTGATGGATAATTCATCATCTACATAGTAGTATACACTCTTTTAGTACATAATTAATTGTTATGTATGGACTTTATCAAAAGTGTAGGGAAGTAAATAAAACACTATTTTCTTTCACTGGTTAACGAAACACTTACAATGTTGTCAAATCCAGTGGGAGTATTTTGTTCTTATTACTGAATAAGGAATTAATGTAATGATCTCTAATTCAGTGGGAGTTACAAGCTTTGTCATCTTGGTAGTAACCCAGATTATCTCTAGAATGTCTTAAGATAATTATTTTCCACTTGCAGACACTTATGTTTTCAATGATAGTCATGTATGTTTCCTTATTAGACAATGAAGTGGTTCTACATCTACTAGTTATGCTAATATCAATGACACAATCATATTAGTCACATAAACAAATATATGTCGTGTTGTTTATCTGCTACATGATGTTGTTCCATGCACAAATGGGAGAAATCTATATTGTGTGCAAGGTACAACATATAAGTATATGATTTAACGGATTCTCTTGACTACAAGGTAAGAGACTAACGTTCTAATATGACTTGTACATATCTAATTCAAGAAACACTTGGTGTTGTAATTTACGTCATGTGAGAACTTGGCGAGATTGCAACAACAAAGTAAATCTCCATGTGAAGTCAGACCTTGCATGGACATATTTGCAGTTTCTAAATTAGACAAGTATTTAGAACATGTGTCAAAATGATATATAAGACTACTTCAAATTAAATATTTATGTATTATTAGAATGACATAAATAAATGAAGTAATCTAATACTACTTCAATTTGTTTATTTATGTATTTTGGAATGACATAAATGAAAAATAATGTAATCCTACATTATTGTGAAGTAAATAAATTAACTTGAAATTACTATTGAAACCAAGAGTTGTGTTCATAATTACTTTAGTTAAACATGTTTATGATTCATTGTAAAGACATAAACTTAAAGTCTTTTAAGACTTATAATAAAGTAAGATGTTAACTTGTTATGTTTTTTAATTAAGACATATACAAGAAGTCATTGAGTTGATCAATGATTTATAACGTATAATGGGATTATAACAGTTTATGTTTTCTGGATGAGACATGGATATGAAGTGACTTGGTTAAAAAGTACATGTGTTATAAAGCATGAAATTGGCTTGGAAAGTCTATTATACCATTAAGTTGACTTAGTTGGTAAATAGGTAAGCCAAAAGGAATATGTTTATCTTATATATTGTTAGATTGTCTTACAATATTAATTCTAATGAATACCACAAGTTGATGGTATGTTAAGTTAGGAGAATCAAACTCTATTTGATTTGTTTGATTCAAGATAACCATAACTTTTTTCTTAAAAAGTAACAAGGTTAGAAAATTGAGTATGGATTGAATATACTCAATATGACTTCAACCTAGAAGATTAATAAAACACCATTTTATTATGAAATGTGATGAATCACATTAAGTTTTAAAATTGAAGATTCTGAATTTGTTAAACTACTTATGAACAGGTTATTAACAAACTAAAGTTATGAATTATCAATGTGTATTTGTAATGTCCCAAAAAGAGAACAATGTAGTTTTGCTATAATTGCTAAGTATATATAGATAGTCTATATATTACAAAAGGCAAGTGGGAGTTTTTTTTTTTTTATCTTGAAAGATAAAATTACAAGATACATAATCTTCTTAAATACACTAGTAAATATCATGATGAGGCTAGATATGAAATGTTAACCTCAAGATGATTGAATTTTCATTCATAGATCTGCAAGGATATCTCAGATATTTGATTTATATGCTGAGAAGAACATGAGTTACAGGATTATAGTAAACCTGATAATTATTATGATGGATTACCAAATATTGAATTGGGTAAATTACTCATACTATGAATGTTAAAGATGCTGTCCATAAAGATAATCAATTTTAGAAATTTGGTTTATCTTAATAGTTAGACTAGAGAATGAAGATGAGTTTCTTCAAAGAGATGAAAAACTCTAGTGGTTTAAATCTCTATATAGAAATCATATGGACAAAATTGTACACATATTTAATGCATGTTTTATGACAAGATTATTAATCATATTTAAGCAATTAATTGTGATTGAATATTATTTCTTAGACACATTAAATATATAAAGATGATAATTGTCATACTTGTTTTCATTAATATGAAATATGACGTTGGAATATCAAAACTCTTTCTTGAGAAATTACTTGAGCAAGGACGGTAAGTAATCGAAAGGTTTTTTTTGAATTCATATAATCTTTGGAAGTGTATGAAGTGCAATAATTCATGAATGGATAAATGCATGCATCTATGAAATTATTCTTACGTTTAATTATTAAATCCTAGTTTTGATTTATAATTGAAATAAGATAAATTTTAAGTATTCCTGAAAGCTAGTAGGAGTATTATGTTAAGGTTTTAAATATTATATGTTGTATAACATATAGGAAGTAACATTCCTTGTAAGCTAAATGTTAAGTCTTAGATTGGAATGAAACTTCACTTGTAAGATTTAAGAATTAAAACATACAACCTTGGAATATATGGTTATTATTAATAAACATATGCTATAAAAGAAATGATTCTAATAAAACATGATATATCATTTGGGAAATGGATAACTATTTTTTGACAAGATAGAACATGAATGAAATCTAAGTTTGACCTGTAGATTCATCATGTACATGATGTTGTGTATTAAAATTGTTGTATCATTCTTGAATAAGAAGTGATTTGACAACATTGATATCTAACTAAAAGTTATTAGATAACTTGTGTAATGAATATTCTAATAGAATTACATCCTCAGCCTGGAATTGCTCCTAGATTCTATGGATGAACAATATATGTCAATTGTTGTGAAAATTGTCATCAGCTACAAACTTGAAAGTTTGGAAGACATCAAACATTACACAATAAGATATTACAGTTTACGGAGTTTTAATGAGCATATTGTTGTTTGTATACAATGATGCTGGTTTAATTGAGATGACACTCAATACTAGTCATGGTATGATTTCATCCTTGTTAATGGCCATGTGAACTAGTTGTGCTACTAAAAGCGCAGTTGCATTATACATTAAAAGAATAAGAATACTTTAAACTTTAAAATGTTTGAAAGTTTAAATTGTCATAAATTGGTGATAGCGGATGTCACACACTTTATGAATTATTATGTGGATTGGTGAATGCACACATACAAAGACTTCACTAATTGAATTCTTAAAATAAGTATTCTCAAAATTACGATAGATCAAGTTGGTTGATTTATGCCTTGTCAACAAGTATGATTGTCATTACTTGAGGCATAATTCATCAACTGGAACTTTCATGCATTGATCTATTTAGTATTTGGATAAGGGATGTTAAACAATTTTTATAATAAATCAAATACTTGGTATGTTTGATTTTATAATATATTGTATCCTATATTTGCATGTTTAATCCGCGAATAAATTTATTTATTCTAAATCGTCCGTTGTCAATTAATGATATGGGAGTATCATTAAACTAAGACAAATCTGAGAGATATGGTAGAATATACTTGAAAGTATATTGATGAGAATGCATACCAATTTCAGATGATATTCAATGAATTGAATATAGGACTTATCCCAACTACATGATTTTACTTTATGGATATTGTTATTAAGTAAATCATGAATAGTTATCCTCAGACTTGAGATACCAGATAAGTGTCATGAATGTAGTGCACTTCTGTGGAACAACTTAGCGCTATACGTAACTGGTAGTCATAAGGGTTGTTTTCAGAATTGTTGCAAAGTTTGTGGGTTAGTCTCGTAGTCAAGATAGAATTTGTTCCTTCAAATTTATTTTGGAGTTTAATACTGCTGGGCCCCTCGTAGGGTTGACAAGATGTTTGCATGGCCATGCCCAAGATCTCCTCTGAATATGTTCAGAAGATTTGGTAATCTTGCTCAATCAGTTATAACAAGAAACAGAATGGTTGAATAAAGAATGACTTAATTCCATATCTTTATTTAACATGGTATTAGAAACAAAAGGATAATAATAATGAGAAATCATTAAAAGGTTTTTCCAGGAGCCTTGCTCGAGTTGTACTAGAGGCATCGAAGTGTTGCTAGACGCTAACCGATGTGATCACACTATTAAGATATGTCCAAGTGGGAGCTGTTGGTTTAATGGACAAAATATTAATAGATGTGTGTTAGGATCGAACTCGAGACCACGGGATTGCACACTTTGCGTATGAGAATTAAAGTTAATAATTAAATATAAAATGTTGTATTTATTTATTATTTGCACGAAATATATAATGGCCGTTAAGTTAATTAATTGTAATGGACTAACGATCGTTAAATGTTAAAGGAAGGACTAAATATGAAATTATATGTCAAGTAGGTTCTAGAAACCTTATGGGTTTCCATAACCGATTGGATGGGGGTTTCCATAAACCAATTCAACCCTAACTTGGACTCTAAGTTTCTTTGGTTATATATACAAGGCCTAGGGTCTTTGTAAATTATCTCTTGTACTTATAATCTAAAACCTAAAACCTTGTTTGTATGTTTTTGATTATAACCAATCGTACAACCCTCTTGGGTGTCGATCCATTGTTTTTCCAAAAACAAATTGTTTTGTGTTTATTTAAACTAGCATTTATTTTAATTCGTTAATAGTACGTGTGTACAAGAACGTGGTACAATCACACTATTGATTGTATCTTGGATTGAATTACAAAACGGTAAGGGGTAATTCACATAATCCTTATAAACCCTAATTAGGGTTCATCTCAATTGCTAGTTTTGTGGAATTGATTCTTGTTCGGCTAGAATCAAAAAGGTACGCATACTTTATGTTTATGTTAGTTAATTATTCATTATTCGTTCCTATACGCTTCCGCACTTGCTTTGATGTTTATGTGTTTTTATATATGATTGTCATAGTATATAATTCCAACACTTACGAGTTACGACACCACAAAGGTGGAGATGAACTCGTATGGAAGGAAATGGGACCAAAGCAACTTGACTAGAACCCGTAAATCTTTCCAAAATACTTACCCGTAAATGTATAAACTTAATATAACCCTTTTATCCTTTAGCTTTATACCCAAGAACCTTTCTTTCTCTTCTTCTTTGGCTTACAGTGAATGTGAGTGAGAGTGTGAGACAATAGTGAGAGTTTTTGTAACTTTGAGTGAATGTTGCATGTGAAAAGTGAATAACTATGTGTGTATGCTCATATATATATAGAGATAAGAAGGGTATGAGTTAATGAATTATTCTTACACATTGTACTTGTTTCTTATCAAGTAAAAGTTGTGTGAAGTGTTGGTGTTTCTCTTTAGGCTACTGAATATATATGCAAGAAAGAGCACATGACTTCTGCGTTGTGTGCTATTGTTTTACATGCAAGAAGGAAAGAATAAGAAGCAAGTGTTGTCATTTTCATGTGTTGTCATTGTCATGTCTATTCCAAAATTGTACTTGTGGAAAGTCCGAAGTTAGGCCGGAAGGCAAGGATAGTACCCACTCACCTTACACCTTAGCGTCACATCAGCTTTCTCTCTCTTCTTTCTTTCACTCACCTTTTTGTAGACAAAACACTCACTCTCACTCACCTTAACTTTTCTTTTTTTTTTTCTTTTTTAACACAAAGAAAATACTTGCTTCACACAAATCAATAAGGTGAACAACTCACCTTAATTTGCCTAGAAATGTGTAAATAGCGTGTGAGTGGAGAGGCTGGGCATGGACTAGCGAGTGAGTGAGATGCAACATGACCCTCTCAAGGATCCCTTGCCATCCGGTCTTATGTCACCTGTTGCCAATCATACAAAGCATATGCATTTGCGTTTTGTGTGTTAGACGAAAGTTTTGCAATTCCTTTGTTGAAGTCACACGTTAAAGAGATAGGTCAACAATAGTGAGCTAGGATATTCTATAATATAAGTACATATTGCAAGCAAAAAAAACTATAAAATCCACAAGGGTGTGTCTTGTGTTTGTGTGTGTCTAAAATATGTTAGTTTTATCGATATAAATTAGTAGTTGTAAGTTAGGATCGAACTCAAGATTACAGGATTACACGCTTTATGTATGAGAATTAAAGTTAATAATTAAATGTAAATGTTATATTTATTTATTAATTACAGGAAATAATATAACGGACGTTAAGTTAATTAAGTGTAATGGACTAACGATCGTTAAATGTTAATTGGAAGGACTAGATTGCAAATAGAGATTGTGAAGGTTCCGGAATCCCTTAGGGATCACTCCAACCGATCGGCCAAGGGTATTCCCCAACCCAAACTCAACTTGTTCACCAAGTTATGTTGAGTATATATACAAGGCTTAGGGTCTTGGTTTTGCATATCTTGTACTCATAAGCTAAAAACCTAAATTGTTTGTGAGTGTTTTTTGCTCTAGTCGATCGTACACCTCCCAAGGGTGTCGACACATTGGTTTTGCGAAAACAAATTATTTTGTGTGATTAAAACTAGCATTACTTTAATTTGATTTAGTACGTGTGTACAAGAACGTGATACTAACACATTTTTGTTGGTATCTTGGATTGAATTACAAAATCGGTAAGGTTCATCACTTGCTAGTTTTGTGGATTTGATTCTTGTTCGGCTAGAATAAAAAAGGTACGCATACTTTATGTTTACGTTAATTAATTATTCATTAATCGTTCCTTTACGCTTCCGCATGTTTTCTTTGATGTATATGTGTTTTATATATGATTGTCATGTTATATAATTCCAACAAAATAGGCATGTGCTTGTTGCCTTGTGTGTTGTGTTTGTATATATTTTTCCAAATATATGCATGTTGCCTCATATAGACTTAGGGTGCGTTTGCACTTTGGGTCAGCCGAACCATGATGGATTGGGGGTGTATGTTTGCAGTTTGTTGTTGAGCCAAAAGAAACACAAAGGAAGTGAGTTTGAGTTGGGTTAATGAAGTTGGTCCAAGAAACAAATAACTAGGGTGCTTTTGGGCTATGGGAAAACCGGCAAGCCCAAAGGAAACTATTAGGGTATGTTTGGTGGTTGTGTAACCCGACCCAAGAGAGGAAAAGAAAGAAAGAAAAAGAAAAAAAAAAATAGATTAAATTTTTATAAGTTTAATGTTGTAAGAAATGAGTTTGTCATAAGGAGTTGATTTGGAATACGTACTGGTTTCAAAACTCGTGTTAACGTTTTACGTAATGATTTGTTATTCAAAAAAATATATATATAGAGCCAAATTAGTCATTGATTCGAATTAATGTTCATTAAATATATGTCGATTTTACGGGGGCTCACATATGAATAGCTGAAAGAAGGAGAGTTCAAAGAAAAAATAGAATTGGGACAAGCCACCAAGAGAAGGAGATGGATCATGGCATATAAAGATGACAATATTCGTCATACAGCTCGAACTTCCCAACATTATTCCCCTAGAGAATAATCAATCCTCCTAGTCTTACCTATACTACACTACAACGGTTAACTACATTGCCTAGGAGGATTGTAAAACGTCTTCGGTTGTTCGCAATCTCCTCTATCAACCACCAAGGTTTGACTATCAATTTAAAAAAAAGAACCAATAGTTTATTTCGTGTTTAACAACCCCATAACTTCATTCGATTCGATTCAAGATTTTCAAAAGTTTGTATCTTTGATTTAACCATCCAATTCGAGAAATAAGAGTATAGAAATGAAAGTTAGACAACAACCTACATGTTTAGGTGATTTTAATCATACAAATCGACCCTAAATCACCTATCTTTTTCGTTGCAATAATAGATCTGAGGACAAGAGGCTTGAGGCTTTGTTTCTTGATGGAGAAGGAGGTTAAAATCAATGGAGGTGGAAGTGGCCATGGTGGTGACGCCGGCTAGGGGAGGAAGGAGGAAAAGGGTGGAGGCTAGGATTTGATGTGTGTGTTGCTAGGGTTTGAAATGAGGGAAACCCTTAATTGCAAACTATATATACTCAAAACATGTGAAATCAAAGTGAAAAGTTTATATTAGTTGAGGGGGTGGTGGTGTAAGTTAATTACATGGATCACTATTGTAATTTATATATTATTAAGGCTCTGGAATCGTTTAGGCTCGATAACGATTGATCGAGGACTCGAAATATGCACCCTTGTGTTTAAAATGAATCTTCCACGAAAAACAAGTGGTTACATTGATAGTAACATATAAGTAGTATAAAAACTGTAAATAAAGGTTATTTGGTTTACGGTTTATGCCGGTACGCGCTGCGTGCGATTTTCACGTTTTGCGAGATAATTTCTCGTTTTCAAGTAAAATGAGTTCGAAAACGTTCGTGAATGAAAGATAAAATAAGTCTAGAAAATTACAGGTTTTCACAAAGATAAACAAAGATTAAGATAATCGAAATCATAATGAAAAAAATGATAATATAATATTTTTTTGGTGCAAAGGTGAATGTATTATATTAAACTCCAAAAGCTTTACAACATAAGAATTAAAAACATGATTTGGACAACCTCCAAATCTAAAACATACTGAAACATACACCAAACAAACTCAATCTAGACAAAATCGTACGACTCGATATCTGACATAACAACAACTATAACAGAAAGACTTACTCTGCCAACCATAACAGAACAAATCTCAACTTCACCTTACCATTTTAGCAGCTATACTCTTTTCATCAATTCCCTTTTAGGCACTTACCATCAAGCTACATTTCCACTTCTCCATTCTACCAAGCCACTCAACCTACTACCACAGTGGACAAAGTAGAAAATGGATAGTGGCATCACTAGGCATCCATAACCCATCCATGGGGGGGGGGGGGCTCTGCCAAACACCCTACATTTCCCTCTCAATGGAAGGCTTCAGGAGTTTGGGAACACTCTCCCTCCATGATGACCAACCTTTACCTCTTGTGATGATGTATTGAATGGACCAAGAAGGTTCATCTTTCATACCTCTCTATTCTATGCATCATACACCATCCTCCTAGACCATTTACCCTCCACAATGGGGACCCTACTTTATGGTACATTCCAACCAGTTAGGCCTCCTATTTGGCCATACTTAACTGATCAATTTCCTCCCAAGGCCAAATTGAACAAGCAAGAGGTTACCATATGTACAACCATACCAGTTAGAACTCCAAGATACAAGGTATCACACCATTGTAATGGTCTGAAACATAAACAAAGATAACTAACTTGACTTTTCCTCTGATAAAAAAATATCCAAACACCATCTTAGTCAGCAAGAGCATTCAAAGAAACTGTTTCAGTGGACCAAGAACTTTTTAAGAACCTCTGCAAATCACAATTTCCCGTTATAGGAACCAACCTATTATAATAGCCATCCAATGAAAACAGCAACATATATCTCATAAACTGCTTGAACTACACTGAACCAAACACCCCTTAAACCAAAGCCTCAATCCAAATCACCAGCCATATTGAGGAAACAATATATCTCAAAACACTTGAACTCCAAACACCTTATCCAGACCAGGAACACATAATACATCCTTATGCTCTAGAAAAGACAAAGATATTTGGGAAGCCAAGAGAACACAAAAACTAGCCATCTGCATACCCTTTTGATACCAAAATCCCCATTCAACTGTTGTTAACCATGCCATTGCCAACTATATCCAATCTAATATTCCAATCTTTTTGAGTTTTAAAAACAGCTTTTGATTGTTTAAACTTGAGGCTTAACAATCTCATTCTATCTGTTTCAGTAAATTGACTAAATAGCTCATCAAGACTTCTTTGTTGACCTCTAAACAATCTCCAATTCCTCTCTTGCCATATCAGATATACACAGGCTGCCAGACCAATCCTTCTAACTACACTTCCTATAGAATTTCCCATATACATGCCAGTCATACTAACAACCAGATCATTTCACCCCATTTGATTACATTGCAGACTCAACTTCTTTTTAACTTTTAACCAAAACTGCTTAGCATAATTGCATTCAAAGAAAAGGTGTTGATGGGAATCAATATCAGAGCATCATAATGAACACATCATCATATCATAAGACCCCCACTTTCTAATCTTGTCTTGAGTAGTCAACTTATTTTAAATAGCTAACCAAAGAACAAATGCATGCCTTGGGATATTTTGAGAAAACCACACAAGTGTACTCCATCAAACATTTTCTTCTGAATCACTCAAATCAACATATGCCTGCCTTACACTAAACTTACCTTCCATGCCATTTCCATTTCTCCAAACTAATTGATCTCTTTTTCTTACATCAAGGGCCACGTTCTGAATTTGTGACAGGATATGAAATTTAGATAGCCACTCAGTAGGCCACATAAACACATCATTTACTATAATGTCTTTAACAACAATATCAACATCCAATCTAGCATTATACAAATCCCTATTAGAAATAAAGGATTGTAAAATACCTCTTGGACACCAATTATCATAGATCAAAGATGTGCTTGCACCATCACCAACTTTTTTAACCATAAATTTTCTAGCCTCATCTCTGAGCCTTAAGATATTCTTCCATCCCCAACTATCTGCATCTTCCTCATTCACAGCCCAAATATTTCTACCCTTAAGCTTTTCAGTATTAATCCACTTCACCAAGAGAGACTCTTTATCAATAGCCACACGCCACAAATGCTTTATGATCATGGCTTTATTCCAAGTACCCAAATCCTTCAAACCCAAACCACCCTGAAATTTAGGTTTACAAATAGATCTCCAAGCCACCTTAGCTTTCCCTTAAGACAACTCACCATGATTCTAAAGAAATCCCTTAAGAACCTTACTAATATCATGGATAACAGTTTGAGGCAATAGGAAAATTGAAGCCCCGTAAACATGAATTGATTCCAAGACAGAAGCAACCAGTTGTAGTCTACCAGCATATGACAAACTTCTATTCTTCCAATTTAAGACTCTATTCTTAATTTTATCAATAAGAACTTTACTCTCTTTAACACCAAGTCTCTTAGAAGACAGAGGAACACCAAGATATTTCACTGGGAGATTTTCAACTTAAAATTAAATTTCATCCAAAATCGTTTGTTTATCTTCATCCTTCATGCTACCAAAGATAATTGTACTCTTAGCATAGTTAGGTAGAAGACCAGATATACCACCAAACTCAGACAAAACATCCTTAAGGATCTTTACTGACTCAAGGTCAACATGACAAAACATCAGCAAGTCATCAGCAAAACAAACATGGGCCAGTTTCATCTTCTTACACCAAAAATGATACTTGAACTCACTACCGCTCTCCACTTTGTTATGCACCAAAATAGACAAAATCTCCATGACCAAGGTAAACAAATATGGTGACATGGGGTCACCCTGCCTTAATCCTCTACCACCTCTAAAGTACCCACAACTCTCTCCATTCACACATATAGAAAAAGAAGTAGTAGTAACACAATGAATTAGCTTCCAAAAACTTCCAGTTGACTGTATCATAAGCCTTTTGTATGTCAATCTTCATAGCAACTCTATTAGGACCATCTTTTCTAGCATAACCTTTCAATAATTCTTAGGAGAGCAAAATATTATCCTGGATGTGCCTATTAGGAACAAATGCACTTTGGTTCTGACCTACAAGATTTCCCAATACACTTTTCATTCTCTCTGAAATCACATTGCTGATACATTTATAGAGAACATTGCAGCAAGAAATAAGGCAAAAATCTGTAACTTTGCTTGGTGTTTGTACCTTAAGGATTAAGGAGATCAAAGTAGAATTGACTTCATTTAGCAGCTTACCAGATTCAAAGAACTCTTTAACAGCTTTACAAACATCACTACCCACAATATTCCATGCTTTTTTTGAAGAAAGTTGTAGAATAACCATCTGGGCCAGGGGCTTTATTACCATCAATCTGGAACATTGCATCTTTGATTTCCTCATCACTGACTTCGCTAATCATGAACAAAGATTTTGCATCAGACAATTTATTGCAAATCAACCCATCTAAGTGACTGAGATCATTTGCTGAAACTTCATCTCCTAGAAATTTATGGAAATGATTCACAAACTGCTCTGCAATATCCTTCCCAGTATAGCAATTTCTCATATCATCATAAATGGTATGAATTCTACTCTTATGATTCCTACTTTTTAAGATCTAATGAAAAAAATCATTATTTCTGTCCCCAACACTTAACCACTTTATCTTTGCTTTTTGGAAAAGTAGTTTCTCTTCATCTTTAACAGCAGTAACATACTCTTTCAACAACACACTTTCCTCAACTCTAAACTGCTTCTGATCAGGATCTTTATCAATCTTCAATTGAATAACCTTTAACCTTTCTCTTAGCTTTTTAACTTTCTCATACACATTACCATCCTTCCAAGCAAGCTTATTCAAATGTCTCTTAAGGCCTTTCATTTTCTTCACAGTTTTGAACATATCACATCCCTGATAATCTAATATTTGTGATGTGTAAAACATTCAATTTTGGTGTTTGTTCTTCTCTTGTGGCCTCCCTAATGCAATTAGGGTTTCTCTAAACTTGGTGTAACTTCAAAACTTTTAGACTCTCAAGAACTCTTAAAAAGTGTCGAATGGGTGTGTATTTATAGACTTTCTAGGGCTTGGGCCCGTCCATGTATACGGCGTATGCATGTAGATGGTGATACGCCATATGCTCCTTAATATGGCATATTTAAATCTTTTAGAATCAATCAATACGACGTATCTGTGGATAGTGGATACGGTGTATGGTCTTCAAAACTTGAGAAATAAATACATGACAAGAGTTCACACGCCGTACGCATTAGGATGGCATACGACACTTCGAACTTCAACTTGGACAATATTCTTGATGAGACGACACACGCAGTATGACTTAGGATGGCATACGTCGTATGCAACTGGCTGAAAAGTGCTCTCTATTACACTTTGGCAATTTAGCTCGATTTTTGATGTTTTTCATGAGAATTCTCCTTTTGCTTCACATAATTACTAAAACACAAATTTAGAGTAATTAAGGATATTCAATAAAAACAAGGAAAAAATGAGTAATTATCGTGGGAAGTTGATAGCTAAAACATGTATAAATTAGGATCTATCAAATATCCCCACTTGACTTCTACTTGTCTTTAAGTAGACTCTTGAATTAAACTTACAAAAATATCTTCTAGCATAACAAGAATATATAAATTTAAATTAGCCTACTTCTAGCTTATTTCGAAGCCAAGCACCTCACAAAAAAGGAAAAAAAAATATCTCTCAATTGCTCATGCTATTCTAGGTTTATATTTTCTGATTACTCAAGGGCTCAATCATGTTGTCCCAAACTAGAGTCGAAATATAAGTTGCAAAGTATAAGTGAATAAGTGTTTCGTCTAACCATTAAATCGAATACATATGTACATATATATAGCTTTCCAATCAGTGTGATGGAACCATTGTGTCCATTCGGTATTCAACCGAAATAACTAACTAATAACTAACTTTTGTAACCGCCATTAACTACTTTTTGGTTACTAACTATCATAACTAACAATAATAGTCCTTCGTGTATTTATTGTTTACATATGAAGCAAAGAACGAGATTATATGTTCACATTCTCCTCCTTAATCTTGATCGTTGCTTCGTCCTAAGTCTTGAACTCCGATCATTTGTCGCATTGTCACGAACTTCAATCTTGGTAGAGCCTTTGTTAGAATATCTGCTCTTTGTAGTTCTCCACTGACGTGTTCCATATTGATGTGTCCATTCTCTACGCATTCACAAATGAAATGACAGTGAATGTCGATGTGCTTGCTTCTTCCATGAAAAACCGGGTTCCTGACGAGTGCTATTGCTGAAATGTTGTCGACCTTCAGCGTTATCCTTTTCTCTTCCCATCCAGTTAATTCACTGAGTAGTCGTTTTAACCATGAGGCTTAACATGCTGCTCCAGTAGCCGCCATGAATTCTGATTCACATGATGAGAGCGCCACTGTTGGTTGCTTCTGAGTACACCAGGTAATAGGTGATTCTCCAAAATAAAATACTATCCCAGTAGTTCCTTTTCCTTGATCGGTGTTGATTCCATAACTACTGTCGCTGTAACCTGTAATCTTGCAGCCGCCTTTTTTCTTGTATATTATGCCATGCTCTTTTGTTCCTTTGATATATCGGATTACTTGCTTTACTGCCTTCAGGTGATGATCCTTCGGGTCTTGCATGAATCTGCTGAGTAGTCCGACTGAGTAACTAAGATCTGGTCTTGTATGCAGTAAGTACCTGAGACTTCCAATTAAGCTTCTGTAATAAGTTGTGTCAACTGAGTTTCCATCTTCCGCATTGACCAACTTAGTACCGGGATCCATTGGTATCTTTGTATCATTACTATCCGTTATACTTGTTTCCTTTAAGATTTTGTTAATATAACCTGTTTGCTTGATTGTAATCTCTCCTCCTGTCTGTGTAACTTCTATCCCAAGGTAATAAGCTAACAATCCTAAGTCGTTCATTTCAAATTTGTCTTTCATCTGGGATTTAAATACTCCTGTTTCCTTTCTTGGAGTGCCTGTGATTATCAAATCATCTACGTAGACTTCAACTATAAGTGTAGAATTCTTGCTTCTCTTTGTATAAACTGCTTGTTCGAGATTACATTTCTTAAAATCTAATGACTTTAAGGTTTTATCAAGCTTCACGTTCCAAGCTCTTGGTGCTTGTCTTAAGCCATATAAAGCATTAGTAAGCTTATAGACTTTCCCTGAATTTCCTTGTTGAGTAAATCCTACAGGTTGTGTAACGTAGACTTCTTCCTTCAAATCTCCATATAAAAATGCTGATTTTACATCCAAGTGATGTACTTGCCAACCATGATAAGCTGCTAGTGCGAATATCAACCGTATTGTCTCTATCTGAGAAACTGGTGAAAATACTTCATCGAAGTCTATTCCTTGTTCTTGTACATATCCTTTTGCTACTAACCTTGCTTTGTATTTGATGATTTTCCCTTTTGCATCCCTCTTGGTCTTGTAAACCCATTTGAGTCCAATTGCCTTCTGATTTACTGGCAATGTTGTAAGAGTCCATGTATTATTTTTGTTGATTGAATCCAATTCATTCTCCATGGCCTCAATCCATTTCTCGTCTGTTGATGCTTCCTTATAGTTACGGGGTTCTTCTTTCGTAAATAGTAGACTTTGAGGTTCAACTCTACGTGCATACTTATATATTTCCGTCATATCTCTGTATTCTCGTACTGGTGTATCATCAAATCTATCTCTTGAGTTCTCTGCAGAACTAATAGTAGCCTCTTCTTCCTCTTCTGAGTGTGGGTTGTAAGTGTATGTCGGTGGTATGATTGGTGAAACTGGATCAAGAATCGGATCCTGTTCGGATACGTGTTATCATCATTTTCTGTGTTGACTGGTGTGTAAGGTTTTCATTGTCAACTCCATCTACCACAAAACTAGCTCAAAATGTGTCTTGTGTACTTGTATCCTCTTCATCTTTATCCCAATCCCACAGTTTTGTTTCCATAAACTTTACATCCCTGCTAACATGTTTCTTCTTTGCTATTGGATCATATAACCTACATGCTTTTGATCCTTCCTCTACTCCTAAGTAAATCATTGGTATGCTTATGTCGTCCAGCTTCTTTAAGTGAGGCATCGTTATCTTTGCATAAGCTGTGCATCCAAATATTCTTAGGTTTTCCAGGTTCGGTTTTCTGTTGTAGAGTGCCTCATATGGAGTTTTATCTACCAGGGCTCTCGTAGGTACCCTGTTGAGTATGTAAATTTCATGTTTAACTGCTTCGGCCCAAAAAGTTAAGGGTAACTTCATCGCTTTCATATACTCCTTGTAGTTGATAACACTGTCCTATTTCTTTTCTCAACTACTCCATTTTGTTGTGGTGAGTAAGGTGTTGTCAACTGTCATGCTATACAATTTTCTTTACAGTACTTGGTGAATTCATTAGATGTAAATTCACCTCATCTATCTGTTCTTAGCATGCTTAATTTCATTCTCATCTCCATTTCTATCTGCCATCTAAATTCCTTGAAGGTACTAAATGCCTGATCTTTTGATGTCAGAAAGTAGGCCCATATAAAACGTGTACAATCGTCAACTAACAAGAAAATTAGTTTCTTGCCAGAGTGTGTGGCTGGACTTATAGGACCACAAAAGTCTCCATATATTACGTCCAACGGGTTCTTTGATCTAAATTTAGCTTGATTTGGAAATGGTGTTCTACTGTGTTTTCCCAATAAACATGCATCACAAATGTGTCTGGCATGATTTATTCTTGGTATTCCTTCCACTAGACCCTTCCTAGTCATCTTGTTGATATCGTCAAAGTTCAGATGACCTAATCTAGCATGCCATAACCATGCTTGGTGTTAGGATTTAGAAAATCCACACTGAAGTGTCGGTCACCCCAATGTATGTTTAGCATATTATAGCTCGTAGACATAATAGTATATTAGTTAGATTAGTAGTAGTTTAAGTAATACCGTGGAAGAAGGACGGGTCTTTACCCACTGTATGCCTGATCCACAACACGTAAGAGGGCGTAGTCATTTGTATAAATAGCCCTCTCCCTACAAGGGAGAGGGTTGGATGTTCATTTGGTAATATAACCTTCCCTTTGTTTTATCTCTCTAGAACATCTCACTTTCCCTCTCTAAAACTCTAATTCATGCGCCCCAATTTAATATGTGTTGATGTGTTTATGAAAACCAATAACTTACAAATGGTATCAAGAGCCATGGTTTGATCACTCATCTTTCATGTTCTTGGATTTCTAGTGGTTTTCATAAGGTTTTTGGGTTTGAATGAGTCTAGAGTAGTTTACATCATTTGGATCATTTCTAGTGTTAAAGTTTGGATTTTGATTGTATTTTGAGTTTAGAATCATTACAAGTGTTTAGGTTTTGATTTGGAAGGCTTGAATCATCGTGGTTGAGTTGTTTTTGGATTGAAAAGTGGTGTTTTTTTTGAATATTTGTTGGATGCGAGTTAAGTCTCGTTGTGCATTTCTTCTATGCGAGTTGTCCTGATTTGTGAAGCGAGTTGTGTATTCTGAGCTTGCTTATTGAAGCTAGTTGCCTTATATGCGAGTTGTCATCTTATGCGAGTTGTGCCTTAAGCGAGTTGTCTAGGGTGCGAGTTGTCTTGGAAGCGAGTTGTCAATTTATGCGAGTTGTGTTTTATGCGACTTGTCTATTAAGCGAGTTGTCTATTTATGCGAGTTGTGTTTCATGCGACTTGTCTATTAAGCGAGTTGTCATCAAAGCGAGTGTAGAATCCAAGATCCGGACTCAACTAGGGTATCAATAACAATGATTGACTGAATGCACAGTGGAATAATAATTGACACAATCAAAGTTACCAACAAGGTTTTTCTCATAAAACAATGATCCTCTATGGATCTCTATAACTCTTTCTCAAGGTGTTTTCCTGGAATATTTTTCTCAAGAGTTATCTAATACAAAAGTCATCAGTTTCTTTTATACACAAGGAACCCTAAATAGACAATAATATAAAATAAATGCATATAACTACCTAAAATAGCTCATGCATATCCTAACAAACTATAGAATACGCGGAATATCTATCTCCGCAGAAACAAACTACACGTTTATATTACTTCAGCAGAAACTCTTCTTCAGCAGAATCCATGTACTTCAGCAAATTCCTTCAGCATTATTTTCAGCAGAATTCCTACTTTGCAGAATTCCCAACAATCCTCTCCTAAACTGGAATTTGACTAGGTTAAGTTCCAGTTTCTTGATAGATCTTTAACACTTCAGTTTTAGAGGATTGTGTTCAAACATCAGCAGCAAATAACCAAAACAATCACATCTCTATGATGGCAAAACTTTGAAACGCCAGATCTTTGCAGCAACAAATGACAAAATGTACATCAAAACATATTAGTTTCATACTATTCGCATCACATCCAGGTGTGTTAACTCCTGTGAGAGGTGAATCATTGAAAATAATGGATTTGATGTCTCTTTACCAATAGCCATCACTACTGGAGTGGCCAAATGGTTAAGTTCGAAAACTATGATACACTGATAACCATATAATTTAATAGCAAATCAGCAACTATATAAACGGATTTGAGATGTCTTTACCTATAGCCGTTTGCTCAGGACTAGCCAATCCTTTGGTCACCCAATAGGGCAGCAACCATGGTGAATTGATGATCATTTCAACTCTCAGCAATGAAGCATGGGTGAGTGAAGGACCCTATGATTTTGAGCAAACCATTACAGCTATCAACGGAATTTAGATGTCTTTACCAAAAACCGTTTGCTTTTGGACTAGCCAACTCTTTGATGGAATGCCGTCATCATCATGGTGAGTTGATTACCATTTATGGATTTCCGCAGCCTTTACCACAAGCCATAATCATGTGGGCTAGTCAACTCTTGTGTCAGTAAGACATGGTGAGATGAAACCATGAGTTGTGTGGTAATTAACCAACACCAAAACCTGCAAGCAAGAGAGAGTAGAAACTGAACACAGACAGGTTAGAGTTTTTTTTTATTTTTTTTATTTTTTTTATTTTTTTTATTATTTTTTTTATCACTAAACAAAAGAAATAATACGATTTTTTTTTTTTTTTTTTTTTTTTTTATACTAACAAACAAAAGAAATATGACAATTTTTTTTTAATAAATATAAAAAAATTAAAAAATAAACAAAACATGTAAAATATACCATCAAGCAGCAGCAGAAACCAAAGACAGTTGTAGTGTCAGCAGAAACACTAAGCCTCCCCTTAGGCTTATGAGGATCCAACAGCTGCAAAAATGGTTAGAATACAAAAATACAACAATAAGCCTCCCCTTAGGCTTATGCCTCCCCTCAATCAATGCACCTGACAAAGACTATTGTTCTTGGGTACCCAGAATGAACCTTTCCTTTGAGTTTTCCAAGAATAACCTGTTGAGGGCTTAACAGCAGTTGCCACTCTAACTCCACCGTGTGCCATATTCATATGAGATACATAAGGTGTATATGACTGAAAATAAGAACTTGTAGGTCTATAGGGCATAAGTCTAGCATTACTGGTCCACCAACCAGTAGTAACTGGTGAAGAATATCCTCCACCAGAGGGAACTGGAAAAGGCCTATTAAGCCTATCAGCAGAAACAGATGCATACACCTTTGGCTTGCCAGTAGGAACTGGTTTACCTGCTCTTACATGTGCAGCTTTGAGAATAAATGGAGGAATACTAGCAACATTAGTCCATGTGGGTCTAAAGGTCTGGTGGCCATAGGAAACACCCATCCTTTTCTCATGATAATCACAGTCTTTAATAAGATGGAGTTTACTACCACACACAAAACAAGATTTCTTCTTAACAGACTTATTCTTAACACAACTTTGTTTATTACATTTAAACTTATCAGAAACAGAACTAGAAGCAAAATTGTGTTTAACAGAATAATTAACTGGCTTTGTTTTGGGCTCATCATCAACTACTTTGGACTTGGGTGTGGTCTTGGGTGTGTGCCTAGGTGAGTCAGACTTTTCACTTGAATCACATGAGGCATAGTCAGTGGACTTTAGATCTGATGACTTGTCACATTTAGAACAAGAGACAGAGTCATTAGTTTTGCTATTAAGGTCTAGCAAGTCACTTGACTTTTTGCCATATAAATGGTGTGATCCATCAAAGTCAACAGTGATGGATAGGTCAATAGGCATATGTTCTCCTCTAATAGGTCTAGGGACAACATGTAATTTTCCTTCTTTGACATAATTAGCTAAACCTGCTGGTGTAGTTTTACGCCCATCAGTCCTAGCTTCTAATCCTACATACTTTTGAAAACCTAAACCTATCCTAGAAGTCTCAGATTGACTACTATAGATCTCTCTAGCTAGATTGTTACCTGATATTAACCATTCTTTATGTCTAGCTACTTCCTCATCTAGTTTCTCTTTTAACACTTGGTTTTCAGAAACTACATCTGCTTTTTCTTTCTCAGTACGTTGTAAATCAGTTTTAGCACAATCCAAATCACTTTGTAACACCCTTAGCTTCTCATCATAAGCCAATTGATTCTTTTGAAACCAAACTTTTTGTCTTTCTAAAGTTTTTAAAGCCTGTTTATAAGCCTCAACTTCAACATAGCATTCATTATATTTAGGTTTCAATTCATCATAGGCTTCCTTAAGTTCATTATATTTTTCACTACAACCAAACACACAATTATGTACCTGAGAGATGCCCATTAAGGCAAATTATGGACTGGCAAATTCTTCAGCATCACCTTTAGTATAAGCTTCCTTGCTCATCTCCTTGAACTCAGCGTTTCCACCATACCTTGCTTTGAGTGCATTCCATATACGATTTGCATCATCCATATAACGAAAATCTGCTACATGATCAGCAGGAATAGATTTAAGCAAGATAGTTCTGGCCTTTGACTCTCTTTGTACAGTAATTTGTTCATCTGTAGTCGTTGGAGGAAGAATAAAGATTTTTCCATCACGATCCATTCCAGTTCTTTTCAAGCTGTTGCCTTTTTGGATCACCTTCCAGATATTCATATCATTATTCATGATCCAGTGTTTCATCTTCTTAGCCCAGACCTCGTACTCATCATCCATCAAATAAGAAAACATAACATCATCCCTATTATTATCAAATTCTGCCATTTTATGTGATAACAGCAGTAAAGTTATGTGATAGCAAGAACATAAATGAATGTCAGCAGTAACCAACAGCCAATCAATACCGAATTAATCAATCAGTACACCTCGAAAAATATATCAGTAGGAAATAAAGCGAGGAACCCACGTGATCAACACTTAACGAGCCAATCACTTGTTATGCCTCACTGTATCACACATCCTACCCCACGTGCAAACCAATATTCAACTGAGTCAATATAATGATCACATGTGATCAAACAATACAAGAATAATGATCACACGTGATCAAACAATACAAGAATAATGGTACCAAGTAAAATACCATGTACAACCAAACCCACGTCAGTAACAGTAGACAATCAGTAGAAACACTCGAAGAATCAACAGATAGTGACCAAGCATTATCATCAAAAGAGATCAATAATTAATCATTCTACGAGTGGGGACCAGCGATCAGTGGTAAAAATTCAGCCCCACGTCAGCCAATCAAAAACCTCGTGGGTCCCAGCAGTGCACAAAACAAATATGTATTATTTGAATCCCACGTGATGACCAATATGAAAGAATCAATCTATATATTCTCAGTACATGTCCTACATCTAACACACACGGGACCACTACTAGTACCAACCGAGTATTAATAATAAACTGATCAGTCACGAAACGATTTCAAACAAATCGGGACCACCGATCTGTTTTAACAAATCACTGAATCATATTTAAAAGTACGATATTACCATGTTATCTTTTTCTTTATATTGCGACAAATCAAATCTGCTCTAAAACTGAAACCGAGTCTGCTACGTCTGCTGCTGAAAATCAATTTGGGTATAAACCCTAATTAGAGAAAAACCTTATTAACCCTAGATCGAGAGCCACCCACTCTGATACCAATTGTAGAATCCAAGATCCGGACTCAACTAGGGTATCAATAACAATGATTGATTGAATGCACAGTGGAATAATAATTGACACAATCAAAGTTACCAACAAGGTTTTTCTCATAAAACAATGATCCTCTGTGGATCTCTATAACTCTTTCTCAAGGTGTTTTCCTGGAATATTTTTCTCAAGAGTTATCTAATACAAAAGTCCTCAGTTCCTTTTATACACAAGGAACCCTAAATAGACAATAATATAAAATAAATACATATAACTACCTAAAATAGCTCATGCATATCCTAACAAACTATAGAATACGTGGAATATCTATCTCCGCAGAAACAAACTACACGTTTATATTACTTCAGCAGAAACTCTTCTTCAGCAGAATCCATGTACTTCAGCAGATTCCTTCAGCATTATTTTCAGCAGAATTCCTACTTTGCAGAATTCCCAACAGCGAGTTGACTGGGACGCGAGTTGACTGGGATGCGAGTTGTCTTGGGTGCGAGTTATCTTGAGTGCAACTTGTCTATGAATACTTGTCATCTGATATTAACATAATGGCTTACACCACTGATCCATTAATTTCCAATGTGCTCAAACTATATGATTCGGTGGAGAACAAAGAAAGTATTTACTACTCAGAAAGTTTAACCATGATTGATTCAGCCAATGATGATCAAAACACTTCACACTCTGAGTCCAATCCTAAGGAATTACACCTGTTAATGCTACAAAATGCCATGCAAATGGAATGCAGCATTGAGCCCTATCAGCCACTTCACTCTCACCTCATACAGCTGTTATCCATGATTATGGATTGAACATGTAGTGCCCTCTTCCGTCAGGACTTATCTACATTGACTAGAACCGTGCTGTTGAACTTAGAACAATTGAAACTACAACTTACTAATAAAAAGGATCAAAAGGATGGTTCCAGTGCAGCTCTTCAAGTAATCTACAAACAATTTCAGCCATTCATCTATTAGGTCACCATTCTATCACATCAATATTTATTTCTAGAGAGAGAAAGTTTTAGAGAGAGAAAGTGGAAGGAACTAATGAATGATTAATGAAAATGATAATTGCAATTAGAACCAACACCCTCTCCCTTCAATGGAGGGGGTATTTATAGTGTTTACATAAGTAGGGGTGTTTCCCCTTGGTTCTAGAAGAACCTCTTATGGGTTTACTACATGAGCTGTAAATCTAAATACAAACATTTGTAAACCATAATTGTTAACGACCTATTAAAAATGAAATGACCTACTCTTTATAATAAGACATGTTCCTAACAATCTCCCCCTAAGGGTTGGTCATCATTTGTTGTCTTGCTTAGGTCGTTCGACGTCTTGAACTTCTTTGGCGTTTATAACTTGAGACGTCTTTTAATTCTTTGCAACTTTGTTCTTTGTTCTTGTTGTTGTGATCAGTTGTGAAATATGCCTTTTATCAACATCTTTGTTGTTAGTGTTGAAAGTCTTTTCCAACATGCTCATACTTCTGGTGAAGATTGTGATTCATACATTTGAAGCTCTCATTCTTTAACTTTGATCTTTGTCTCATAACTTTGTAGATTCTTTGACTTTGGCGTAGAATCTTTCTAAACTTTGCTTTGCTTAGATCTTAGATGAGAATGTCTTTATGATGTTAGAATGAGCATGATTAACAAATATGTTGATGATAATGATGGTGGTAATGGTCTTTATGGAACTCCTGGTCTTTATGAGTACCTACATGGAAACAGTTAGCAATAATGTTCCCGGCACTTATAGGTTCGGATTTTGAGATCGTAAACAGCACAGTGTGAGAACTTTCTCTAATCCTTGCCAAGGCCGTTCCTAAATTGTATATTCTCGAAAGAGATTAACAATCCAGGTGAGCCGCTGAAGTATACCGAAATATCACTCCACGACTGTAGACCGTTTAAAACCACCAAGCGTAACCCGTAAAGGATTAACGAGGCGACCTGCTGTCAGGGCTGTTTGATGTTGACCCTGGCAGGAATTTCCATTCAATCACCGAGGATCACAATTGTGAATCCCCTCATAAATGTTCAGGCAGATTGCTAAGATCTGCGTAGGACTCTGGAAAATGTCACTTGTGTCCTCATTTTTTGAACAATCAAGTGATGAAATATTAGGTGTTCCTAAGAGATCTTTTGATGAATCTCATGGCTCTAGACTCGATTAGTGTGCTTTGATTTTCCTAAACGGAGACTAGGGAGAGGGTCTCCTTCTTCAATACCAACAATCTCTAAGAGAGAGTCGATAGATTACGTAAGGTTCCCTGTGAGAATGAAACAAGCTCTTTTGAGAGAACTTGAGTGGCTCAACAAGCTCTTTTGAGAGAACTTGAGTGGCTTAGAAGGTTTAGTGCATTGCGTCACTAGGTTCATGACGACTTTGTCTTCAATACCGGTGTCATCTTGTGACAACCAGTAGCATATGAATTGAACCCGGTGTCTGCCCTAAGTTGAATAATTTGGAGGGCTATTTCTTTTCACCCTTTTCTTTAACTTTTCTTTTTAATTCTTCAACTCCTTCTTTCTCCGATTCTCATTTTCTCCTTTTTCAATCATACCCAAGGACTTCTAAATACTAACTATTTGTGGTGTCCTTGGGTATATCCCTCCGGCTCTGGCGGATCATAGGACGTTAATTCCTAAACTTAGTCACCTTTTAACTCCATGACTATCTTATGTTGCCACAAAACCTTTTCTTGAAAATCTCTCAAGATGTTTATGATGAAAAACATGTTTTGCTAACACCTTGAGAGTTTTTGGTTTTTCAGAAATACCCCCCCTCCACATGTGCTTATGAGTTTTGACTGAAATCTGCACAGAGAGGGTAGAGCTCGCACTTTTGAATTGATCGACTCTTGAAAGACAATTCCCCGCGAGACACGGTTACGTTGTATAGTTAAAGAGTTCCATTATCAGCTTTTAGGTGACAACTAGCTTTAATAACTACCTTGAAGATGTAAACTCTCCTTGAAAAGGAGGTTAGACCCGTCAAAGTTCATGTCAATCAAGAGTGTCTCGGATTGGTACATTTTACTATGATAAGTCTTGGAAGACTTATCTTTTCCATTACTGACATTCAAAGATCGTCAATTCATTGATGATATCTGAGTCGAGCACGTTATGAGATTCCATAACTTCCTGATCAACAATTTTAATCACATTTCTCCGCCTCAAAAATAGCATATGAATGTTGTTTTTGAAAACATGTTGATTAAAATATGCTTTTTGAGGTGTTTGAAATTCCTTTGGGAAGAAACAGATTTCAAGAACATTTGATTTTGAACAAAGATTTTATGTTGCAAACAGTTAAGAATCTTTCGCTACTTTAATTAGGATTGAGGCACTGAAGCGTACCACAGGGTCCTTTCGTGGAATTAGATTTTGTTTTTGTTGAGCAAAATTACTCCCCCTCAAAAATATGTTCTTGTTTGAAATGTTGAAGTAAAATTAAACATATTTTGAAGACGAGAAGTTTGTTTTTTTTTTTTTATATATATATTTTATATATTTTTTTTGTGTTTTGATTTTGAAATTATTTATTTACAAAGAAAGATTTTTTGGTGTTTGACGTTTTAAGAACGTTTGAGTAAATTTTCCAGATCTTCTGGAGTCAAACACCGCATACCAATTTGATGAACAAATCCGCCAATTGGTATTGAGTACCCACAAAGTAAAATTCAATTGTACCCTTTTCGACATGCTCTTTAATGAAATGATATCGGAGAGCGATATGCTTTGACTTGGAATGTTGAACCGTGTAACAGGAGATGTCAATGGCACTCTTGGAGTCACAGTACATTGGTATCTTGTTGAATACAAAACCATAGTCCATCAATTGTGATCTCATCCAAATTATCTGAGCACAGCATGCTGACATGGCAACGTATTCTGCTTCTGTGGATGACATGGATGTACAGTCTTATTTCTTTGACTGCCAAGACACAAGTTTATCTCCTAGAAACTGAACACCACCAGATGTACTTTTGCGTGTATCTAAACACCCTGCGTGATCAACATCTGAAAAAGCGATTAGTGCAAAACCAGAATCCTTCGGATACCAAATTCCCATGTGAATGGTTCCCTTACGTAGCGAAGGATTCTTTTTGTAATACCTGAATTTCTAAAGTTCACAAAAAGACCAAAATAACCCTACAATTAAAATTTAAAAGTATGAAAAATTAATTCAAAAGAATACCAAGTAAGCTATGTAAATTCAGAGAATTTTAAGAAATATCCCACATGACCTAAATAAATATTAAACACTTTGTAAAGGTAATTTTTATAGTTTATGATTTTATAAAAATTAGTTTTGTATTTTTATAATTACCGAATATATTTAATTAACTTAATAAAAGAAATAAAACTAAATAAAAGCCCAATATAATTTATATTATTAAGAGACCATTTAATTTAAGTCCAATGCATTATCAAGCCCACAAGAAAAATAATAGCTCAAGTATATATACAAATATTCGGTTCCTATAATCCCTTATTGCCGATAACCCTAAAACCGACCTAAAAACCCCTCACAAATCGAATTCTAGTTTCCAGAGCTTGAGACCATTTTTCTTGGACGAGATTCAAGGTGTAGAAGGTGGGAAAAATAGTGATCGAGTTCCTAAGTTGCTGTTGTAGTCGTGGTTAGTTTTTGAAACAATTAGGGTTTCGGCAAATAGAGGTTTTTGTGCTTCTTTTGTTCCAACGATTCAAGCTCATCAAGGGTATGTTTCTAATGTTGATTTCAGTCCTATAAGTCATATATAACACATAAAAATTGGCCATGCATGATTAATATGTTGTATGGAATTATTTGGAATCTAAAACCCTAAAAGCGTATGAATATAACGAATGGGTGTATAATATTTTTAGAGACCATGATTTGATTTTTCCAGAAGCTATTATATGATATAAGACCTGAATAAAATACATAATTATTAATTTGAAGCTCGTATGAATTGTTTTGAGTTTTAGGGTTCGATTAAACATGGAAAAAGGAAAGAATTAAAAGGAACGATTAGGGTTTTGCATGAATTAGGGTTTCCTTATAATCATGGAAGGTAGTTAATGAAGTAGTAATGATAAGCTAATGATTGGTGTAACCTAGGTTTAGGGCTTGTACTTAAATTTTACATTATTAGGTTCTTAATTAAAAGTTTTGGGTTGGTTTTGTAAATTGTGAAACTTAAGGGTTATTTTTGTAAACAGTAAAATAAAGGTCCTAAACGTATAAAAATAAGTGTGGGGGTTAAACATGTAATTTTGGATATTTAAAGGGCTATTCGAGTTGTATTTAATTTATTAGGGTATGTTTTGTAAATTCTAAAACCTTTGGGTTAAAAGTGTAAAATCTGATAAAGTAAGGTGAGATTGTGAACTTAAAGATGTCAAGGGTGTAATTTGTAATTCTGAGTAATTATGGGTTCAACAAGTGTAAATTGATTTTTGTAGAGACACGCATGAGTTTAAGTTAATTTCGGTTTGTTATCATCGACGTTCTAGGTTAAATTGGGAAATCATTAAAAGAAGTAATATGTGAACTTAATGCGTAATTAGTAATATTTAAAGAGTATGGGAAACCCTATAATCTAAATAGGAAGTTGGTGAATTAATGAAGAATACCCTAAAATGTTGAGAATTCGTCTGTCACTAAAATAAGAATATTCTGACAACTCTAAAAGTATTAATGCGATAAATCCGTTATAATATTAATGATTCTAATAAGTATTAAAAAATCATAATCCGTGTAGATTCGTTGGAGGAGACGCGACGTTACTTCTTCATATTCCTATATTCGTTTCTTTTCTCTCATTGCTTTAAGGTACGGATATTCTGACCTTTTCAGTAAAGGTCCCTCATGTTTCCCTTCTTTGTCATTCTCTTATGCTTATTAGGATTCCCAATACCATTGCTATGAACCCTTTTCTGAATGTTTGATCTGTTACTTATCTGAACTTATGATCTAGTGAACTATGCAATATCTGATGTGAACTTTATGTTAGGAAGACTTTGATATGTGTAATTGATGAACCTTGTTATATTTGAATATGAATCTTATGATAAGATGTTATCTGATAAGTTATATGAGATCTTTATGATAAATTATGATCTGTGTCATTTATGACAAATTGTTTGACCTAAGTTAGTTGACACCCGAGCCAAATAATAACTAGTCATGGGGGTTCCATGTCCGTATCAGTGATGCACCTCTGATATGACTCTAGGGCAGTAGAGTGATGTTCTGCCACGTCCCTTATCTGTTATTTGTTATGAGCTCAGTTGGTATTATATTACCTATATTTGTCTGTGGGGCGTATGGATGCATCCTAGATCTGATCTGTTATCCGATATGATTTGTCTGGTGAATGATGTCGTGTGCAATACGCGTCTTCACAACTTCTGGGAGCTAGCTACTCCAAATTATTTGCTAAGATGATTCATGCATATGTATGATGATTTTGATATGATATGTTCTGGGCTCGAGGTAGTTAACTAAATATGTATTTGTTATTTTGTTAAGTTCTGGTTCTGATTTGTAATGTTCAAAGGTTTATGATTATGTGCAAGGCTTATTATATGCTATTATATGTGTTTATGCTTTTGTATGATTAGGTGACTACCGTCTGCTATGCTAAGATATGATTGATATGTTTTGATATGATTCGCATGTTGTTATCTGATGTCATGTTAGTTTATCTTTACGTGAATGCGTTGATCTGTGAGATGAATGTGTTAGTGTGATAGTTAATATTCTACAAGCTTAATATGTATAGTTTGATCAGTTAATTTTGGGGAATTTTGCTTATATGTTAGTGTTTTATTGCCTATGTGATCTGCCATGTCTGAACTCTGCTGATGTTAGGATTTGATCTGAGAATTGGTTTAGCTTATGATATCTGTTTGGATAATTGCTAATGGTTATGCTATGTTTTGTTTGGTCTTTCTAATTATAGTTGTCTGCTATGTTTCTATTTGTTTGTGTGACTGCCATGATTTGAACTGCTATTTCCGCTGCTGAAATATTGAATTAAGTACATTAAATGTTGATTAATTGATTTGTATGAATGCCATGTTTATTTTGCTAGGAAGTGTTTTCGTTAGTTTTAGACTTTTCGTTTGGTATATATGAAACCTATTGCTCTTGATATGTTGTATGTTTGGTTGTCCTGATGTGTTTGTGTATGGGTCTTTAATGTGCTGTGTGATGTCTATTTGTTATGTGGTTGTTTGGATTTCTGTATATTTGTGCTTCCGCAGAATCCTGAAAGATCCTTTGCCTTTATTTCATTTTATTTTGTTATTCGTATATTTGTTTTGCTTTTGTTTCGTTATATCCGTTCACTGGGCTTTGTAAGCTCAGCCGCACTTTTCTTTTCCTGCGGCAGGTAATAAGCGTTCAAGATAAGCTTATGGGATAGCTGATCTGGGTTGAGAGTAGAGATGAGAGCAAGACTTTGACCATAGAGATCTTAGATTTATTTTGAATATAAGTTATTTATGTTATCTTTTGTAAGTTTTTGTAAAGGCTTCCGCTTTTGTACATTAGTTAAAGTTCTGATATGAAACCGTATTGTGATATCTTTACCCTTGTCGGGTCGGGGTGTTACAATTTATGGTATCAGAGCCCAGGTTTTAGGACCCTTAGAGCTTAGGCTATGACCTGTGAGAAGTGGGTAGACATTAGGTTTCCGTCTGTTTAGATATTTTTCGATTCCTTTTGATGGTCGTTCAGATTTGACTTCGATATCCCTTTTGCCTTCACTGAATTGGCCCTCCTTTGTTCGCATCGAATTTTGTTATTTTGTTTTCGCTCGTCCGTTTGTCGATCGTTAAATGGAGACTACCCGTGGAGCCGAAGAAGATGGTGCCGACCCTGCGTTGCTGCGACGGTTCCTGTGCTGGAGAGGTTCGTGAAGCAGAAGCCACACTCGACTGCCGTGCTGTCGGAGACATCTGGATGTTGTTGGAGGAAGTTGGATGGACCAACCAAAGGCGCAAGAGACGGAGACAAGATTCAACCGGTGGCTGAGAAGATTCATCTACTTCATATGATTTGGGCGCGACTTATGTCACTCTGATTCGTTTGTCATGCGTTTCAAGACGGTTTGATATTCTGATAAGTGATTCTGATCTGTATTGCTTTTCTCTGATTTGTTCGGAACTCGGTGTGAATCGTGAAGTTTTATCGTTTAGCATTCTGGTATATCTCAGCTTTTCTTCCTGGATCGTCAGTAATAAGTCATGAGGAAGAATACGAGGTAGACTCGGATTTAGAATCTACGGCTACTGGTAGGTTTAATCCGACACAAGAATAGGAATTTCGCTTCTGATTAGTTGCCCTCCTTATGAGAAATTTCTGACATTTGATTTTGAGTTAGGTTCTTTTGTTTTCATTTTGACGTTTGAATCTCGGATTATTAAATTTCATTTTGGGAATTCATCTTATGTCGACTTTGCAAATTTTGTTTGATGGATGGAAATAAAACAAAATTTGATAATATAGTTCCTGCTCGTTGATTTCTTTCTGATAGAATCGTTGAGTTTCCATTAGTCCTCATCAGTTTCGTCTGCTATTTATTTTTTATATGATGTTGTTTTTATTATTGTTTGATTAGGTATGACCATTATGATGGTATACTCATGTGGTTTTGGCCTGTTGTAGTAGGATTATTTGTTATCTGTATATTATCTCTATATGGTTTGTTTTGCTATGATATTCGCTATGTGTTGTGTCATGACCCGAGACCAAGTATAGTGACAATAAGAACTTGTTATGTGATGCAAGTATTATGACGCCTGATCAACGTAATAATACTGAGATCACATAATCTGAACTTATTGAAGGTATACGACGTCTGGGAAATGCCTGTGATTGATGTGTGTAGAGACTGTGATTGGTATCTGTTATTTGGTGTTTCTCATGTTCGTTTGAATTTTGTACCTATTTGTGAGATTTTCGTCGATATCTGTTTCATATAAGTTTGGTACGCTTGAATCCGAAGTTGTTATGATCCGTACGAACCTCTAGATTGCTATGATCACCTTAACCTTATATGTCTCCCCATATTTCTGCGACTATTGAGGCCGATAGGATTTATTTCGTCTATGCATATGATGTCCTCATCATTAGATATCTGAATAAGTTAGAATTTGTCGTTTGATTTTCGGCGTCTCATCTGTTCTCCGCCATTATTCTAATGAGTATGTAATTATCTATTATAAGTACTTGACTATTTATTTGATTTCTGAATAAGTATGAGATTGAATATTCTGATAAGAAATCCATTTATTCCAAGATAAGATTAACGTTCGATATATTCTTAGAAATTCTGAAATCCGATTCGTTTTCTGCTCTGTTCCGTCTTGTCCAATTTCGAGGACGAAATTTTCTTTTAGAGGGGAAGAATTGTAATACCTGAATTTCTAAAGTTCACAAAAAGACCAAAATAACCCTACAATTAAAAGTATGAAAAATTAATTCAAAAGAATACCAAGTAAGCTATGTAAATTCAGAGAATTTTAAGAAATATCCCACATGACCTAAATAAATATTAAACACTTTGTAAAGGTAATTTTTATAGTTTATGATTTTATAAAAATTAGTTTTGTATTTTTATAATTACCGAATATATTTAATTAACTTAATAAAAGAAATAAAACTAAATAAAAGCCCAATATAATTTATATTATTAAGAGACCATTTAATTTAAGTCCAATGCATTATCAAGCCCACAAGAAAAATAATAGCTCAAGTATATATACAAATATTCGGTTCCTATAATCCCTTATTGCCGATAACCCTAAAACCGACCTAAAAACCCCTCACAAATCGAATTCTAGTTTCCAGAGCTTGAGACCATTTTTCTTGGACGAGATTCAAGGTGTAGAAGGTGGGAAAAATAGTGATCGAGTTCCTAAGTTGCTGTTGTAGTCGTGGTTAGTTTTTGAAACAATTAGGGTTTCGGCAAATAGAGGTTTTTGTGCTTCTTTTGTTCCAACGATTCAAGCTCATCAAGGGTATGTTTCTAATGTTTATTTCAGTCCTATAAGTCATATATAACACATAAAAATTGGCCATGCATGATTAATATGTTGTATGGAATTATTTGGAATCTAAAACCCTAAAAGCGTATGAATATAACGAATGGGTGTATAATATTTTTAGAGACCATGATTTGATTTTTCCAGAAGCTATTATATGATATAAGACCTGAATAAAATACATAATTATTAATTTGAAGCTCGTATGAATTGTTTTGAGTTTTAGGGTTCGATTAAACATGGAAAAAGGAAAGAATTAAAAGGAACGATTAGGGTTTTGCATGAATTAGGGTTTCCTTATAATCATGGAAGGTAATTAATGAAGTAGTAATGATAAGCTAATGATTGGTGTAACCTAGGTTTAGGGCTTGTACTTAAATTTTACATTATTCGGTTCTTAATTAAAAGTTTTGGGTTGGTTTTGTAAATTGTGAAACTTAAGGGTTATTTTTTTAAACAGTAAAATAAAGGTCCTAAACGTATAAAAATAAGTGTGGGGGTTAAACATGTAATTTTGGATATTTAAAGGGCTATTCGAGTTGTATTTAATTTATTAGGGTATGTTTTGTAAATTCTAAAACCTTTGGGTTAAAAGTGTAAAATCTGATAAAGTAAGGTGAGATTGTGAACTTAAAGATGTCAAGGGTGTAATTTGTAATTCTGAGTAATTATGGGTTCAACAAGTGTAAATTGATTTTTGTAGAGACACGCATGAGTTTAAGTTAATTTCGGTTTGTTATCATCGACGTTCTAGGTTAAATTGGGAAATCATTAAAAGAAGTAATATGTGAACTTAATGCGTAATTAGTAATATTTAAAGAGTATGGGAAACCCTATAATCTAAATAGGAAGTTGGTGAATTAATGAAGAATACCCTAAAATGTTGAGAATTCGTCTGTCACTAAAATAAGAATATTCTGACAACTCTAAAAGTATTAATGCGATAAATCCGTTATAATATTAATGATTCTAATAAGTATTAAAAAATCATAATCCGTGTAGATTCGTTGGAGGAGACGCGACGTTACTTCTTCATATTCCTACATTCGTTTCTTTTCTCTCATTGCTTTAAGGTACGGATATTCTGACCTTTTCAGTAAAGGTCCCTCATGTTTCCCTTCTTTGTCATTCTCTTATGCTTATTAGGATTCCCAATACCATTGCTATGAACCCTTTTCTGAATGTTTGATCTGTTACTTATCTGAACTTATGATCTAGTGAACTATGCAATATCTGATGTGAACTTTATGTTAGGAAGACTTTGATATGTGTAATTGATGAACCTTGTTATATTTGAATATGAATCTTATGATAAGATGTTATCTGATAAGTTATATGAGATCTTTATGATGAATTATGATCTGTGTCATTTATGACAAATTGTTTGACCTAAGTTAGTTGACACCCGAGCCAAATAATAACTAGTCATGGGGGTTCCATGTCCGTATCAGTGATGCACCTCTGATATGACTCTAGGGCAGTAGAGTGATGTTCTGCCACGTCCCTTATCTGTTATTTGTTATGAGCTCAGTTGGTATTATATTACCTATATTTGTCTGTGGGGCGTATGGATGCATCCTAGATCTGATCTGTTATCCGATATGATTTGTCTGGTGAATGATGCCGTGTGCAATACGCGTCTTCACAACTTCTGGGAGCTAGCTACTCCAAATTATTTGCTAAGATGATTCATGCATATGTATGATGATTTTGATATGATATGTTCTGGGCTCGAGGTAGTTAACTAAATCTGTATTTGTTATTTTGTTAAGTTCTGGTTCTGATTTGTAATGTTCAAAGGTTTATGATTATGTGCAAGGCTTATTATATGCTATTATATGTGTTTATGCTTTTGTATGATTAGGTGACTACCGTCTGCTATGCTAAGATATGATTGATATGTTTTGATATGATTCGCATGTTGTTATCTGATGTCATGTTAGTTTATCTTTACGTGAATGCGTTGATCTGTGAGATGAATGTGTTAGTGTGATAGTTAATATTCTACAAGCTTAATATGTATAGTTTGATCAGTTAATTTTGGGGAATTTTGCTTATATGTTAGTGTTTTATTGCCTATGTGATCTGCCATGTCTGAACTCTGCTGATGTTAGGATTTGATCTGAGAATTGGTTTAGCTTATGATATCTGTTTGGATAATTGCTAATGGTTATGCTATGTTTTGTTTGGTCTTTCTAATTATAGTTGTCTGCTATGTTTCTATTTGTTTGTGTGACTGCCATGATTTGAACTGCTATTTCCGCTGCTGAAATATTGAATTAAGTACATTAAATGTTGATTAATTGATTTGTATGAATGCCATGTTTATTTTGCTAGGAAGTGTTTTCGTTAGTTTTAGACTTTTCGTTTGGTATATATGAAACCTATTGCTCTTGATATGTTGTATGTTTGGTTGTCCTGATGTGTTTGTGTATGGGTCTTTAATGTGCTGTGTGATGTCTATTTGTTATGTGGTTGTTTGGATTTCTGTATATTTGTGCTTCCGCAGAATCCTGAAAGATCCTTTGCCTTTATTTCATTTTATTTTGTTATTCGTATATTTGTTTTGCTTTTGTTTCATTATATCCGTTCACTGGGCTTTGTAAGCTCAGCCGCACTTTTCTTTTCCTGCGGCAGGTAATAAGCGTTCAAGATAAGCTTATGGGATAGCTGATCTGGGTTGAGAGTAGAGATGAGAGCAAGACTTTGACCATAGAGATCTTAGATTTATTTTGAATATAAGTTATTTATGTTATCTTTTGTAAGTTTTTGTAAAGGCTTCCGCTTTTGTACATTAGTTAAAGTTCTGATATGAAACCGTATTGTGATATCTTTACCCTTGTCGGGTCGGGGTGTTACAATTTATGGTATCAGAGCCCAGGTTTTAGGACCCTTAGAGCTTAGGCTATGACCTGTGAGAAGTGGGTAGACATTAGGTTTCCGTCTGTTCAGATATTTTTCGATTCCTTTTGATGGTCGTTCAGATTTGACTTCGATATCCCTTTTGCCTTCACTGAATTGGCCCTCCTTTGTTCGCATCGAATTTTGTTATTTTGTTTTCGCTCGTCCGTTTGTCGATCGTTAAATGGAGACTACCCGTGGAGCCGAAGAAGATGGTGCCGACCCTGCGTTGCTGCGACGGTTCCTGTGCTGGAGAGGTTCGTGAAGCAGAAGCCACACTCGACTGCCGTGCTGTCGGAGACATCTGGATGTTGTTGGAGGAAGTTGGATGGACCAACCAAAGGCGCAAGAGACGGAGACAAGATTCAACCGGTGGCTGAGAAGATTCATCTACTTCATATGATTTGGGCGCGACTTATGTCACTCTGATTCGTTTGTCATGCGTTTCAAGACGGTTTGATATTCTGATAAGTGATTCTGATCTGTATTGCTTTTCTCTGATTTGTTCGGAACTCGGTGTGAATCGTGAAGTTTTATCGTTTAGCATTCTGGTATATCTCAGCTTTTCTTCCTGGATCGTCAGTAATAAGTCATGAGGAAGAATACGAGGTAGACTCGGATTTAGAATCTACGGCTACTGGTAGGTTTAATCCGACACAAGAATAGGAATTTCGCTTCTGATTAGTTGCCCTCCTTATGAGAAATTTCTGACATTTGATTTTGAGTTAGGTTCTTTTGTTTTCATTTTGACGTTTGAATCTCGGATTATTAAATTTCATTTTGGGAATTCATCTTATGTCGACTTTGCAAATTTTGTTTGATGGATGGAAATAAAACAAAATTTGATAATATAGTTCCTGCTCGTTGATTTCTTTCTGATAGAATCGTTGAGTTTCCATTAGTCCTCATCAGTTTCGTCTGCTATTTATTTTCTATATGATGTTGTTTTTATTATTGTTTGATTAGGTATGACCATTATGATGGTATACTCATGTGGTTTTGGCCTGTTGTAGTAGGATTATTTGTTATCTGTATATTATCTCTATATGGTTTGTTTTGCTATGATATTCGCTATGTGTTGTGTCATGACCCGAGACCAAGTATAGTGACAATAAGAACTTGTTATGTGATGCAAGTATTATGACGCCTGATCAACGTAATAATACTGAGATCACATAATCTGAACTTATTGAAGGTATACGACGTCTGGGAAATGCCTGTGATTGATGTGTGTAGAGACTGTGATTGGTATCTGTTATTTGGTGTTTCTCATGTTCGTTTGAATTTTGTACCTATTTGTGAGATTTTCGTCGATATCTGTTTCATATAAGTTTGGTACGCTTGAATCCGAAGTTGTTATGATCCGTACGAACCTCTAGATTGCTAGGATCACCTTAACCTTATATGTCTCCCCATATTTCTGCGACTATTGAGGCCGATAGGATTTATTTCGTCTATGCATATGATGTCCTCATCATTAGATATCTGAATAAGTTAGAATTTGTCGTTTGATTTTCGGCGTCTCATCTGTTCTCCGCCATTATTCTAATGAGTATGTAATTATCTATTATAAGTACTTGACTATTTATTTGATTTCTGAATAAGTATGAGATTGAATATTCTGATAAGAAATCCATTTATTCCAAGATAAGATTAACGTTCGATATATTCTTAGAAATTCTGAAATCCGATTCGTTTTCTGCTCTGTTCCGTCTTGTCCAATTTCGAGGACGAAATTTTCTTTTAGAGGGGAAGAATTGTAATACCTGAATTTCTAAAGTTCACAAAAAGACCAAAATAACCCTACAATTAAAAGTATGAAAAATTAATTCAAAAGAATACCAAGTAAGCTATGTAAATTCAGAGAATTTTAAGAAATATCCCACATGACCTAAATAAATATTAAACACTTTGTAAAGGTAATTTTTATAGTTTATGATTTTATAAAAATTAGTTTTGTATTTTTATAATTACCGAATATATTTAATTAACTTAATAAAAGAAATAAAACTAAATAAAAGCCCAATATAATTTATATTATTAAGAGACCATTTAATTTAAGTCCAATGCATTATCAAGCCCACAAGAAAAATAATAGCTCAAGTATATATACAAATATTCGGTTCCTATAATCCCTTATTGCCGATAACCCTAAAACCGACCTAAAAACCCCTCACAAATCGAATTCTAGTTTCCAGAGCTTGAGACCATTTTTCTTGGACGAGATTCAAGGTGTAGAAGGTGGGAAAAATAGTGATCGAGTTCCTAAGTTGCTGTTGTAGTCGTGGTTAGTTTTTGAAACAATTAGGGTTTCGGCAAATAGAGGTTTTTGTGCTTCTTTTGTTCCAACGATTCAAGCTCATCAAGGGTATGTTTCTAATGTTGATTTCAGTCCTATAAGTCATATATAACACATAAAAATTGGCCATGCATGATTAATATGTTGTATGGAATTATTTGGAATCTAAAACCCTAAAAGCGTATGAATATAACGAATGGGTGTATAATATTTTTAGAGACCATGATTTGATTTTTCCAGAAGCTATTATATGATATAAGACCTGAATAAAATACATAATTATTAATTTGAAGCTCGTATGAATTGTTTTGAGTTTTAGGGTTCGATTAAACATGGAAAAAGGAAAGAATTAAAAGGAACGATTAGGGTTTTGCATGAATTAGGGTTTCCTTATAATCATGGAAGGTAATTAATGAAGTAGTAATGATAAGCTAATGATTGGTGTAACCTAGGTTTAGGGCTTGTACTTAAATTTTACATTATTCGGTTCTTAATTAAAAGTTTTGGGTTGGTTTTGTAAATTGTGAAACTTAAGGGTTATTTTTGTAAACAGTAAAATAAAGGTCCTAAACGTATAAAAATAAGTTTGGGGGTTAAACATGTAATTTTGGATATTTAAAGGGCTATTCGAGTTGTATTTAATTTATTAGGGTATGTTTTGTAAATTCTAAAACCTTTGGGTTAAAAGTGTAAAATCTGATAAAGTAAGGTGAGATTGTGAACTTAAAGATGTCAAGGGTGTAATTTGTAATTCTGAGTAATTATGGGTTCAACAAGTGTAAATTGATTTTTGTAGAGACACGCATGAGTTTAAGTTAATTTCGGTTTGTTATCATCGACGTTCTAGGTTAAATTGGGAAATCATTAAAAGAAGTAATATGTGAACTTAATGCGTAATTAGTAATATTTAAAGAGTATGGGAAACCCTATAATCTAAATAGGAAGTTGGTGAATTAATGAAGAATACCCTAAAATGTTGAGAATTCGTCTGTCACTAAAATAAGAATATTCTGACAACTCTAAAAGTATTAATGCGATAAATCCGTTATAATATTAATGATTCTAATAAGTATTAAAAAATCATAATCCGTGTAGATTCGTTGGAGGAGACGCGACGTTACTTCTTCATATTCCTACATTCGTTTCTTTTCTCTCATTGCTTTAAGGTACGGATATTCTGACCTTTTCAGTAAAGGTCCCTCATGTTTCCCTTCTTTGTCATTCTCTTATGCTTATTAGGATTCCCAATACCATTGCTATGAACCCTTTTCTGAATGTTTGATCTGTTACTTATCTGAACTTATGATCTAGTGAACTATGCAATATCTGATGTGAACTTTATGTTAGGAAGACTTTGATATGTGTAATTGATGAACCTTGTTATATTTGAATATGAATCTTATGATAAGATGTTATCTGATAAGTTATATGAGATCTTTATGATGAATTATGATCTGTGTCATTTATGACAAATTGTTTGACCTAAGTTAGTTGACACCCGAGCCAAATAATAACTAGTCATGGGGGTTCCATGTCCGTATCAGTGATGCACCTCTGATATGACTCTAGGGCAGTAGAGTGATGTTCTGCCACGTCCCTTATCTGTTATTTGTTATGAGCTCAGTTGGTATTATATTACCTATATTTGTCTGTGGGGCGTATGGATGCATCCTAGATCTGATCTGTTATCCGATATGATTTGTCTGGTGAATGATGTCGTGTGCAATACGCGTCTTCACAACTTCTGGGAGCTAGCTACTCCAAATTATTTGCTAAGATGATTCATGCATATGTATGATGATTTTGATATGATATGTTCTGGGCTCGAGGTAGTTAACTAAATCTGTATTTGTTATTTTGTTAAGTTCTGGTTCTGATTTGTAATGTTCAAAGGTTTATGATTATGTGCAAGGCTTATTATATGCTATTATATGTGTTTATGCTTTTGTATGATTAGGTGACTACCGTCTGCTATGCTAAGATATGATTGATATGTTTTGATATGATTCGCATGTTGTTATCTGATGTCATGTTAGTTTATCTTTACGTGAATGCGTTGATCTGTGAGATGAATGTGTTAGTGTGATAGTTAATATTCTACAAGCTTAATATGTATAGTTTGATCAGTTAATTTTGGGGAATTTTGCTTATATGTTAGTGTTTTATTGCCTATGTGATCTGCCATGTCTGAACTCTGCTGATGTTAGGATTTGATCTGAGAATTGGTTTAGCTTATGATATCTGTTTGGATAATTGCTAATGGTTATGCTATGTTTTGTTTGGTCTTTCTAATTATAGTTGTCTGCTATGTTTCTATTTGTTTGTGTGACTGCCATGATTTGAACTGCTATTTCCGCTGCTGAAATATTGAATTAAGTACATTAAATGTTGATTAATTGATTTGTATGAATGCCATGTTTATTTTGCTAGGAAGTGTTTTCGTTAGTTTTAGACTTTTCGTTTGGTATATATGAAACCTATTGCTCTTGATATGTTGTATGTTTGGTTGTCCTGATGTGTTTGTGTATGGGTCTTTAATGTGCTGTGTGATGTCTATTTGTTATGTGGTTGTTTGGATTTCTGTATATTTGTGCTTCCGCAGAATCCTGAAAGATCCTTTGCCTTTATTTCATTTTATTTTGTTATTCGTATATTTGTTTTGCTTTTGTTTCATTATATCCGTTCACTGGGCTTTGTAAGCTCAGCCGCACTTTTCTTTTCCTGCGGCAGGTAATAAGCGTTCAAGATAAGCTTATGGGATAGCTGATCTGGGTTGAGAGTAGAGATGAGAGCAAGACTTTGACCATAGAGATCTTAGATTTATTTTGAATATAAGTTATTTATGTTATCTTTTGTAAGTTTTTGTAAAGGCTTCCGCTTTTGTACATTAGTTAAAGTTCTGATATGAAACCGTATTGTGATATCTTTACCCTTGTCGGGTCGGGGTGTTACACTTTTAGCCTCATTGCGGTGTCTTTCAGTTGGTCTTGACTGATAACGGGAGAAAAGATATACAGAAAATACAATGTCAGGTCTGCTGGCTGTTAGATACATGAGAGACCCAATAATACTTCGATATTTTGTAGGGTCAATCACTTTCCCATGTAAATCAGCATCCAGCTTTGGTGATGTCGCAGACATAGGTGTGTTATAAGTATCACAATTGGTCAGTCCATGTTTCTTTAAGATTTCAAGAGCATATTTGGACTGATTTAAAAATATGCCACGGGGAGATTGATGAAACTGAAGTCCTAAGAAGAACTTTAGTTCACCTATCATGGACATTTCAAAATTTTATTTCATGAATTTTGCAAAATCGTTTGAGTACTTTTTATGTGTTGAACCAAAAATGATATCATCAACATAAATTTGAACAATTAAAATATCTTCCCCGTGACGTAGAATGAATTGGATCAACAGTTCCTTTGGTAAACTGATTAGCGAGAAGAAATTTTGACAGTTTCTCGTACCAGGCCCTTGGAGCTTGTTTAAGACCATAAAGAGCCTTTTTGAGCTTGTATACGTAGTTCGGATGTTCTGAATCAACGAATCCTTCCGGTTGACCCACATAAACTTCTTCACGGAGTTGACCATTTAGAAACGCCGTTTTCACATCCATTTGATAAACCGTGATATTCTTGTGTGCAGCATATGCCAGAAATATCCGTACAGCTTCAAGCCTAGCTACTGGTGCAAACGATTCTTCATAATCGATTCCTTCTTCTTGAAAATACCCTTTAGCCACAAAACAAGATTTGTTGCGAATAACATTGCCTTCAGCATCCAGTTTGTATTTCCAGATCAGCAGTCAAGGAAGTAATCTCAGCCCTAAGGTTTTGGTTGATCTCATTACATTTTACAGTTTGGGCTTGCAATGGCAGAAGTAATGAATTAAGATATTCTGAATCTAGACCATGAGTTGCTTCACTCTGTTCAATATGCTCATTATTTTCGTGTTAGGAATTAGAAAATTCAGTCATTAAAGAGTCGGTCACCTCAAGTATATGTATTCGTTAGAAATCTCGTAGTCGTAGTCACGTTATGTTAGAATGTAGTTTGTTTGGTAACACCGTGGAGGATGGACGAGTCTTTACCCACTATATGCCTGATCCACAGCCCGTAGGTGGCGTTTATTTGTAAGACACTATAAATACCCTCTACCTCCCAAGCTAGAGGGTTGGAGCTTCAATACCATTTTTCTTTGTTTCACATAGTTCCCAACTCTCTTCCCTTTCTCTCTCTAGAACTTTCTCTCTCTAAACTACTTATACGCCCCATTGTGATTATGTTTTAGTGTGTTTGTGAAATCCAATATGTTATAATTGGTATCAAGAGCCATAGTTTGATCACTCATCTTTCATGCTCTTTGTTTTGGTGGATTTCATAAGGTTTTTGGGGTATTAAGTGTTAGGAGAGTTTGAATCATTTGGACAAATTCTAGGGTTAAAGCTTGAATTTTGCTTGTACTTTTGTGTTTAGGATCATCATATGTGTTTATGTTTTGAATTGGAAGGCTTAAATCATTGTGGTTTGGTTGTTTTTGATTGATAAAGTGGTTATTTGTGAACTTTGTACTAAGCGAGTTGAGTCTCGGACTTTTGTTTCTTCGAAGCGGGTTGCTTTGTTACTGGATGCGAGTTGGTATATGTGACTTGGCTATTTAGCGAGTTGACTTTTTATGCGACTTGGGTTCTAAGCGAGTTGTTTCATTAAGCGACTTGGGTTCTAAGCGAGTTGTTTCTTTAAGCGACTTGGGTACTAAGTGAGTTGCTTCTTTAAGCGACTTGAGTTCAAAAGCAACTTGGCTATTAAGCGAGTTGTACTGCTAGCGAGTTAGTTTAAGCGACTTGGTGATTAAGCGAGTTGTCTATATATGCGACTTGGCTATTAAGCGAGTTGGTTCTTTAAGCGACTTGTTTCTTTAAGCGAGTTGGGTGTTTTGCGAGTTGATAATTAAGCGAGTTGATTGTTTAGCTACTTGTCTATTGAGTCTTGTTACTTCTTTGTGCTACATTTTTACGGTTGTTCTTTTAGTTTAGTAAAACCCCGTGAAAGAATCAATTTCCCGGTTTAATCAAGGAATAGTAAAATCCCGTGTAATCTGTTAACATGTCTACCAACGTACCTACAATCATCTCCACTGTTGCTGAGGATGTTCAAGCAGCTGGTTCAGATACTCGTCCACCCATGCTTGACAGAACTGACTACGACTCTTGGGCTCAACGAATCAGATTGTACTGTCTTGGAAAGGAAAATGGGGTCAACATTCTCAAATCCATTGATGAAGGACCTTATCAGATTGAGACTACAAGAGACTTAATTGATACAGCTGCAGATGGAACAATGATCTATGGAATAGACAAACCAAAGACGTATGATGAGCTCAATGATAAGGAGAAAAAGAGATTTGATGCTGACATCAGGGCCTCTAACATTATACTTCAGGGTCTTCCAAAAGACATCTACAAGCTTATCAATCACAACACTGAAGCCAAGGCAGTTTGGGATAATGTCAAGATGCTTCTCTCAGGTTCTGAATTGACGAAGGAAGACAGAGAATCACAGCTGTATGATGAATTTGAGCACTTTAAGATGAAGCCAGAAGAAAGTGTCTATGAGTATTACGTGAGATTCCACAAGCTTGTGAATGATATGAGGAATATCAAAATGACCATGCCAAATATTCAGCTGAATTCAAAGTTTGTGAACAACATGAATCCCGAATGGCATAAGTTTGTCACCTCTGTGAAGCTAACCAAAGGATTGAAGAATACCAACTATGAGCAACTTTATGCATTCCTTCTTCAGAATGAGAGACATGCTATGTTTGAAAAAAGGATTCTTGAACAATTCAAAACCAACCAGGGAGAAACAAGTTCATCAAATGACTCTACAGCTTTTTATGCCAATGTTGGAATTACCACCAAAGCTTCTCAAGTCATACCCATGGGTAATGGTAATTACAAGCTCATCCCTGATCCAGCATATAAGCCTCCCGACCCAAACACGTTCATGGAAAACCTCATCAATCAACTGTCTCTCATGGTTACTCAAAACATGAACTCTCTCCCACACACCAACAATAACCTCATAACAACATCCAATCCACACAATCAAGCTACTGTCAGAGATGGGAGGGTTATGGTGCAACCAGTTCAAGAAAGGCAGTATGAACAGGGAAGAGGTGGAGTTGGTAGAGGATATGTGGCAATTCAGAATCGTGGAAGGAATCCAAATCAGGGTCAAGCTAAGCCAATTAAGTGCTACAACTGTGGTGGTGATGGACACATAGCAAGGAACTGCACTTCTCCAAAACATCCTCAAAATGCAGAGTACTTCAAAGACAAGATGTTACTTGTGCAAGCTCAGGATAATGGAGCTGTGTTGGATGAAGAGGAGCTGTTGTTTCTTGCTGAGGGCAATGCTAAGACATATGATGCAGATGTAGATGAGCAGCCAATTCAGGAGATAGGTCATAATCATCAGAATGCCTTTCAAGTCGCCGACTGTGATGCATATGACTATGACGTTGATAATGAACCTACTGCACAGACAATTTTCATGGCTAGCATTTCTCCAATGGTCTCTCCAAAGGTCCCCTCACCACAGCAAGCTGGTCCATCCAAAGAAGCAATCATCTCAGAGGTATTAAAACTATACGATGATGTTGATGAGCAAAAGATACCTGAAAAAGTACAATCAACTGAAACTTTTGAGTCAGATATTGAAAATATGGGTAATATCAATGTTGTCCCATGTGATCAATATGTGAAACAAAGTGAAAGTGAGACTGTACCAAGTGACGCATCTTCTGCAGTCAATGATGACTATATTTTTGATGAATACACTGCATGTGCTCCTGATGATTCTGTTATTTCTAAACTAAATGCCTACAAAGAACAAGTTGCTGTTTATGAACAACGTGCTAAGTTTGAGTTAACTACCCGTGAGCAGGAAATGGATGACCAAATGCGTACGATTATTAGAAAAAGTAATTTTAGAGAAGAAGTATTAAAACAAGAGTTAAACTCCTTACAAGAAAATCTTTCTAAAACTGCTAAGCAAAAACAGGAACTTCAAGAAAATGTTAAAATGCTTAAGCAAGAATTCAATGCTAAGGAATCAAAACTTTTGAATGATTTTTCCAATCTAAAAACTTTGAAAAACAAGCTTGAAAATAAGTTGTACGTACAAGGGAACACCATTCAGACGGCTCACATGGTCACTAAGCATAGAGTTTTAAGCGATAAGCATAGTATTCCCATCATTAAAGAACCCAACCCTGAATATGGTAAGAAAGCAAGAGAAACTCAGAAGGTAATCTATGATGGCAATGAAATCCTTAAGCCTAGACAGAAACCTAGTTGCGCTGAGATTAATGAGGAAGATATACAGTTAGAAGATGTAACTAGAAAGAAATTGGATGAAAAGCTTAAGAGCCCTTTATGCATAGAAAAGAAAATCAGCTATAAAACACCCAACTATGCTAAGGAAAACTGGATTGCCTTCAACAAGTTTAGACGTCAAACACAGCTGACCCCTGAACAAGTATTTTGGAAAAAGGATATGGACAAGAAAAAGGCTGAAGAGTTTGTTGAACAGAATCCCCCCTGTAGGAGAATGCTTCCTGCCAATGTTTATCCCCCCCAATACCCCAATGCATTTAGTTCCTAGATCTATTTCCACTAAGAGCAAGACCTTAATTAGTCAATATGTAATTTTTCAATTATTTGTTGATTTTGAGAAAACTTGTAAGAAAAGGATCACGCCCACGGGGATAACTGAAGGGGAAAGGGGTTTTGAGCAAACTAAAGAATGCTATTTAACTGAGGTCATGCCTTTCTTTAAACAATTACAAGGTCAATTTGAGAGTCTTAAAAAGGGGATGGATTCAGATATTAAATAAATGGAAAAGGAATTTGATGCAATGATAGTTGAGGTTAGTGACTATGAGCTAGAATTAAAATATAATGAGATTGAGAAGAAGAACTTGCATACCTTGAATGAGAATCTTATTTCTGAATGTATTACTCAAGATGTGTTTTATACTGCTACGAATTGTTCCATTAATGCTTCTCAATTTCATGAATTATCTGTTGATCTGAAAGTCTCCCATGATCGTGTCATTGAGCTTGAAAAAACTCATTCTAAATTGCATGAGAAAATTGAACTGGATGATCATGATAATCTAGTAAAACATTACTCTAAATTGGAAGTTGAATATCTTGATTTGCAATTAAAATATCAACATCTAAAGGAAAATGTTAAAACCTCAAATATCAAGACATCCTTGGATGCTCCTGACTTTGACGCAGTTTTTGAAATAAACAAACGTGATGAACAAATTCGAGCTCATTGTAACACGATCAGGAAAATGAGAGCACAAATCTCACAATTGAAGGGTGAAAGAAACAATGCAAATGGCTCCCAAATGCCTCCACCTTTAGATTCTCAGTCTTCTCAAACTTTTCATCTTTAAAACTTGATTAATGTTTTACAAAAAGAAAACGAGAGTTTTCTAGAAGAAAATGAAAAAGTAAAACGACACTTTAAAGAGTTATATGATTCAATGAAAGTCACTCGTGACAAGAACAACGAAAAAATAACGTCTTTACAAAAGGAAATTGAGAATCTGAGGAGTCAGGAAAAATGGAAACTGCCACTTGTTTTTAATGAGAATGTTGCATCAAAGTCATCCTCAGACTGTAAATATATTGTGACTGTTAAATACATTCCTCCTCATCTTAGGAATAATGAACATGTGTTTCACAACTATTGTGCTCACCTTAAGGATAGTCTAGAATGTCTCCGTGAGATCGTGGAAGAGGATTTCTTAAATAAGCCTCTTGATAGAGAAATTAGGTTTGCTTGAATTCAGGCCAAACGATCTCAAGAGCTGCTAGAATGTTTAATAGCAACATGTCCTAAATCCTTATGTACGAAAGGAAAAGCTGTGATGCCTTGTTCTATGCCTTGTTTTATGCCCAGTCTTAAGATAGTGAACACTATGGTGCCTTCAAGTAGTTCAGATCCCTGCACTTCTAGTTCAGGAATGCAAAAAGTAGCTAAACCAACTAATGTTCCAATTCCCTCTACAGGAGTAAGAAGTGACACCAAAGCAAGCGGGTCAAAGCATCAAGGCAACACAAAGAATGATAGGACCTTGCATGCTAGGAATGGTCAGTGGAAGAAAGTAGAAGATCACCTTAGGGAGAATTTGAATAAGACGAATCGTGTTGATTCTAGTGTTAGCTCTAAGCGTACTGTAATTAATGCGAATTCTGCTACTTTTGCCAAAGCATGTAATGATGATTGCGTGGTTTCTGTTACTAATCTTGAATGTAGTGTTAATGATTTGTCTAATGTTGTTAAAGGCCCTGCTAAAATTGTTAATGTTAAAATTCAAGCTAAAAAGGCAAAAAGGCAAAGGCGAAAGAAAGTTAGAAAACAGTGGAAACCCACAGGAAGGAAATTTAGTAATATAGGTTATCAATGGATACCTACTGGGCGTAAGGTTAATGGGTTTGGCCCTAAATTTGCTAAGTCAACGCCCACTAGAAAATGGATGCCTACTGGTAGAACTATTCCCTTAAGAAGTGAACATACTTTGAATAGGTCAAATATGGACACTAGCACTACATCTATTTCTAATGAGTCCATTGTTTCTACCTCTGATGTGGGTGTTCCAATCACTGTTACTAACCAAATGGAACCCATTCTTGCATGGGGATCCCAATTACCCAGTTATCCATTCTTGTCTGTGTTCAACTACAGATCGTTCAAATCGTTCTGTGGTACCTGGACTCAGGCTGTTCCAAGCATATGACTGGAGACCGGTCACGGCTCATGAACTTTGTGAGCAAATTCATCGGAACTGTGAGATTCAGAAATGATCATTTTGGTGCTATTATGGGTTATGGAGATTACGTGGTTGGAGAAAGTGTGATTTCCAGGGTATATTATGTTGAAGGTCTTGGACATAATCTATTTTCTGTTGGACAATTTTGTGACTCTGACTTAGAAGTGGCCTTCAGAAAACATACTTGCTTTGTTAGAGAACTTGATGGTGTGGAACTTCTCATAGGAACTCGCGGCTCAAACTTATACACCATCTCTATCGAAGACATGATGAAATCTTCACCCATCTGCCTGCTGTCAAAGGCTTCTAAAACTAAGTCATGGCTATGGCACCATCGTCTCAATCACTTGAACTTTGGTACCATAAACAATCTTTCCAGAAAGGACTTAGTAAGAGGACTACCTCGACTTAAGTATGAAAAGGATCATCTTTGTTCAGCATGTCAATTGGGAAAATGTAAGAAGTATGCCCATAAACCCAAACCTACAAATTCAGTTATGGAAGTTCTACATACTATTCACATGGATTTATGTGGACCCATGAAAGTGCAAACTATTAAAGGGAAGAGATATGAGTTAGTTGTGGTTGATGACTACTCCCTATTCACTTGGGTTAAATTTTTGAGAACAAAGGATGAAACTCCAGATGTCATCATTAAACTTATTAAACAACTTCAGGTCTGACTTAACAAAACGATTAGAATCGTCCGAACTAACAATGGAACTGAGTTTGTTAATAAAGAACTCAATAAATTTTATGAAAGTGTTGGAATCAGTCCTCAAAGAAGTGTTCCACGAACTCCTCAACAGAACGGTGTAGTTGAAAGACGAAATTGAACTCTTGTGGAAGCCGCAAGAACAATGTTGATTTACTCAAAGGTTCCAATGTTTCTATGGGCTGAAGTTGTTGCCACTGCATGCTACACTCAAAATCGATCCCTAATTCACACATCTCATGGAAAGACTCCGTATGAACTTGTCCATAATCGAAAACCTGATCTATCATACCTTCGTGTGTTTGGTGCTTTATGTTACCCAATAAATGACGGTCAAGATTTAGGTAAACTAAAAGCTAAAGCGGACATTGGAGTATTTGTAGGATATGCACCAAACAGAAAAGGATACCAAATCTACAACAAGAGAACCCGTAATATCATGGAAACAATTCACGTTACGTTCGATGAGCTGACCGGTCAAATGGCTCCAGGACAATCCAGTTCTGGACCCGCATTTCAACCTTTATCCAGTAGTCCTATCAGTTCTACTCTTGTTTCTAACCCCTCACCAGCAACTCCTTACGTACCTCCTTCAAAAGATGATTTGAAGAAATTATTTGATCCAATGTTTGATGAACACTATGAGTCAAGTGCTAATGATATGTCAGTTCCATCAATAGAGGCTTCCTCTCTCCCTGTCAATGAAGTTAACCCTTCTGTTTCAATGTCATTAAGTCAAGAAGCGCCTGCTGCTGATTACTCTGTCTCATCAAAAAATCATCAATCATCAAGTGTACACAATGGTAATGTTGCTGCTGTTACAGATGATGAAAATCCTTTTGCTCTTCCAGAAGATGAACCCTTTGAAAACATATTTGCTCATATAAACTCTGCTACTTCAGTTCCTTAACAACAACCACATGAACACCTTAGAAAATGGACACATGATCATCCATTGGACAACATCATTGGAAACCTTTCCCGTCCAGTATCCACATGGAAACAACTTGCAACCGATGCCTTATGGTGCTTCTTCAACTCCGTACTCTCTAAGATCGAACCAAAAGACGTGAAAACTGCCATGAATGAAGACAGCTGGTTCAATGCCATGCAAGAAGAAATTCATGAGTTTGATCGACTTGAAGTATAGGAATTAGTACATGCTCTAGATTGTGCTATGATCATTGCTCTAAAGTGGATCTTCAAAGTGAAACTTGATGAGCATGGTGATGTTTTAAAGAACAAGGCTCGATTGGTTGCAAAAGGATACCGTCAAGAGGAAGGTATTGACTTTGAAGAATCATTTGATCTTGTTGCTCGTATCGAGGCAATCAGAATCTTCTTGGCTAATGCTGCAAGTAAGTACATGGTAGTCTATCAGATGGATGTAAAGACGACATTTCTTAACGGAGATCTTAAAGAAGTCGTTTACGTCAGCCAACCTGAAGGCTTTGTGAATCCAGAGTATCCTACTCACGTCTATCATTTGAAGAAGGCTCTTTATGGGTTAAAGCAAGCTCCAAGGGCATGGTATGATACGCTATCAAAGTTTCTTCTATCTACTGGATAAAGCAAATGAGCAGTTGATCCGACATTGTTCACCAGAAAGTCAGGCAAACATTTAATTCACGTTCAAATATATGTTGATGATATTATTTTTGCCTCGACTGACCCCAATGAATGTGGTCGTTTTTCAAATGAAATGGGTTCCAAATTTCAAATGTCAATGATGGGACAAATGTCATTTTTCATGAGATTACAAATTTCACAAAGTCCCGGAGGCATTTTCATAAATCAATCTAAATATGCAAATGAGATTTTAAAGAAATTTGGATTTGATTCTTGTGACCCTGTTGACACTCCTATGATAGAGCGTACTAAACTGGAAGAGGACCACTCAGGGATCATGGTAGACCAAACAAAATATCATAGTATGATCGGATCCCTGATGTACCTCACAGCCAGCAGACCAGACATTTTGTTCGCTATTTGCATGTGTGCTAGATATCAGGCTAAACCTACCAAAAAGCACCTTGAAGCGGTTAAACGGGTCTTTCGGTATCTCCAAGGTACCATCAATATGGGACTTTGGTACCCAAAGGACACCGGTATGTCACTAACAGCCTATGCAGATGCTGATCATGCAGGATGTCAAGATACACGTCGAAGTACATCTGGAAGTGCTCAGTTTTTGGGTGATAAGCTTGTGACCTGGTCTTCAAAGAAACAAATGAGTACTTCTATTTCCTCTACAGAGGCTGAATACATAGCCATGTCATCTTGTTGTGCTCAAATCCTTTGGATGAGATCCCAATTATCTGACTATGGCTTTGAATTCAACAAAATTCCTCTGTACTGTGATAATAAAAGTGCCATTGCTCTCTCATGCAACAACGTTCAACACTCAAGAGCAAAGAACATCGACATTCGACATCATTTCATCAGGGAACAAGTAGAAAACGGTGTGGTGGAACTATATTTCGTGAGGACGGAATACCAGTTAGCAGACATCTTCACCAAAGCTCTTCCTAGAGAACGTTTTGAGTTTATCCTTCCACGACTTGGTCTAAAGAGCCTACAACCAGAAACACTCAAATGTCTTCAAGAGGAAGAAGAGGAGTAAAAGTTTTTTTTCCTTCATCTATCTCTTGTATATATTTATTCAAAAAACAAAATACAAAATTTCAAAACCCACAAAAGAAAATATAAAAATATAAAATTCTCAAAAATCCATAAAAATTCAAAAATATTGTTATTTTGTCATGTTTTTCCTTATTCGATATCATCTACGGACTTTGTGTTGACATTCAAAGAATGTCACGGGTCTTTAGATGTTCTTCGAATGTACAAAAGTTTAAAAAAAAAATGAGGCGGAGAAAAATGGTGGTTTATTGTCATTTCAGGCAGTAACCCGTTTTAAAAGTAAAGAACAGAGCCATGCCTTATCTTATTTTTTAAATCTCATGCTCTGATTCTTAAAACAAATGTTTGTCATCAAAAAGACAAATGTTTCTCTTTCCTAATATTTTTTCGTCTAATGATTCTTCTGAAAAATATTTGCCATCTAATGAAAACTAAATTGCTTTGAAAATACCTCGTACTCTATTATTCTTGTAAATCATTTGTGCTTATCATCTGTCAAAATCTCAATCAACAACTTGTGTCATTGATTGAGGGGGAGAATGATTTTATTCGAATTAAAAAAGGTTATTTTGAAAGGTCATTTTTCAAACAATTGGCACGTAAATAAGCAAGGTTTATTGTTGAAAAATCAAAAAGAATAATGTTTTATACAGTTAATTCAAAACCTTTGCTAATGATATGTTTTCAAAAGACAATCTTGCATGTTTAATAAATGGAGTTTAAAGTCTGAAAATCTGATCCTTATCAGTTAAAAGGTTTTTTTTCAAAAGCAAGTCACTATTCTCCTCAAAAAGCTTCCAAAATTGAATTTAAATCAATAGAGATCACAACTCTCAAAGGAGTTGAAAAATGTGATCGGGGGAGAATTTGTGATTTAAATTGGATTTAAACTGATAATTCGATACATGGTTTTATAAGGATGTACAAGCTCTCCTTCCCACATGTGCCAAACGATTTCAAATTTTTCATGCACATGTTGAGGGGGAGCATCTATCTTAAACCACAAAGATTTGAAACGTGATCAATTTATTTCAATGTGCAGTCTTTTCCTAATATGTGCAAAACATTTTCAAATTTCTATGCACATATTGAGGGGGAGAAACTATTTTGAAAACCACATTCTTTATATAACTACTCTTAGATGCAAGCCAACCCCTCAAAGATGAAAATTATTTCTATTACAAAATGATGCTTGATGCACATGTTGAGAGGGAGCTCTTGTTCTAAAAATTTCAAAAACAATTCAGGTACAAAATGCTTTGATAATAAATCACAAGTATCTAGATTGATTTTAAAATGGTTTTCAATTGGTTCCAATGGCAGATGAACAATACCGAATTGACCGACCAACTTTACTTTATGTATGGTGATATAAGGATGATAAGGTTAGGTATTTGTTCCCATGATACGCCAAAACCGGAGAGATCTACCCAGGGACAATCCACTAGATAGTGTAGAAGTCCTTAAGCATGATGAAAAAAGGAGAAATGTGAGATATGGGAAGAGTGCGGACTGAGACAGAGCTAGTACTGGAATAAACCCAACAAGGTTCTAGTTATGAAGTCTCGGTAAGCACTGAAGGGGTTGAAGAATGAAAAAGAATTGAATGTGAAAAGGGTAAAAATAAATAGCCATCCGATAATTCAACCTTAGGGCAGATACCGGGTTCAATTCATATGCTACTGGTGGTTACTAAGGTAACACTGGTATTGAAGACAAGACGTCATGGACCCAGTGACGCTCTGCACTACAACTTCCCAAACCACTCAAGTTCCTCTTAAAAGGACTTGTTTCATTCTCACGGGGAACCGACATTGTCTATCGACTTTCTCTTAGAGTTTGTTGATATTGAAGAAGGAGACCCTTTCCCTAGTCTCCAACATAGGAACCAAATTATGCACAATTGAGTCTAGAGCCACGAGATCATCAAATACATCTCTTTAGGACATTTTCAATGAAGACTCTCTGTTTCACACAATGTGGAAAGAGAGATTATATCTTTTGAGTCCTACGCATTATCCTTGTGGTATTACCAGAACATCTGAGTGATATGCAATCATATTCACAATGAAGATGGAAAGCCTTCTGGAGCCAACATCAAACAAGCTCCTGGTGGGTGGCATGTGAGATCTATCCAATAGATCAACTATGTGACAACTGAACAGAAACAATGGGGCGATTCAATCTTTTGAACCAATCCTGGTTCAGGTTATGGATTGACGGATACCTTTGAAAAACCGGTCGTTGTGCTTAAAAACTCTTTTCTTTAGCACATCGACTGAGTACTAATATTTCAAAATAAAAGGTGTTTATGATTGATAATTGATTTTCATTAAAACCTTCGTTGTATTGCAAAAAATATTTCTATTGAGCGGTACACGATTGTTTTTCAAATCTCTTTTCATCAATCAGTGAATCTCAATTCGCTGGTTCACTCACTCCGTGTTGTCTTCTTTGAGACGTTCCGGTTTGAGAACAGCTAGAGCAGCTGCGAAACCCTGTCAAGGAAATTCTTCAGAATTATACATGATCACAGGCAGTACTTGTACTGATCAACGGGGAACCGTAGGCCGTGTACCTCAATTCAATGAAAGTGATCAAAGACACTTTCTTGCACTTTATTGCTAACTGTTGTATGCAGGTACGGCCTATGTTTGCAGCTGATCAGAATGAAGAGGTCAATCCATAGCCGCATGCTCACACTACACATTCATCTCAAAAGAAATCATGATAAGTGCTTCAACGACTCTGATACTTTCACTCCATGCTTCTGCTATGCTGCTGCAAATATCATGATCGAGTAAAAGCTTCTGCTACTCTGATGAGAATATATCATGATCCAGAATGTGAGCATGTCGGTCCAATTGTCACAACATCACATAATACCAACACCACAATGGAAGAGTCAGAAATTTATGTTAGCTGATGATCTCAATACTGGCTCAAAACTCTTCATCACGTGGATCAGTTAAAGACCTCCACTCGAATCTATCCAAACATGCAGATCATGAAGAATCAATGACTACGTGCTACTGAGCAAAGAACTTAATCAAGAATCCTAGAACAATCTAATGTAATATCTGTTTGTATTCATTGTAAATTGAGGTGACCTCCCTTAGGGGGAGATTGTTAGGAATTAGAAAATTCAGTCATTAAAGAGTCGGTCACCTCAAGTATATGTATTCGTTAGAAAGCTCATAGTCGTAGTCACGTTATGTTAGAATGTAGTTTGTTTGGTAACACCGTGGAGGACAGACGGGTCTTTACCCATTGTATGCCTGATCCACAGCCCGTAGGTGGCGTTTATTTGTAAGACACTATAAATAACCTCTACCTCCAAAGGTAGAGGGTTGGAGCTTCAATACCATTTTTCTTTGTTTCACATAGTTCCCAACTCTCTTCCCTTTCTCTCTCTAGAACTTTCTCTCTCTAAACTACTTATACGCACTATTGTGATTATGTTTTAGTGTGTTTGTGAAATCCAATATGTTACATTTCGTCATCACTTAGTTCATCAAATGTAACCACGAGGTTAATTTGATCAACTTCAGTATGATTAAATAATGATTCATGTTGAACAGATTGTTGCTCATCAGGTGCAGATGCAGACACAATTGCATTTATGAGGCATATATCAGTCTCAGGTACCTGAGATAGACCGTCTGTGTCATAGACCGGTCCATTCTCTGTTTGACTGATGTGATGTTCCTGCATATTTGCCATCAAAACCACTGCAGCATTTGCTTCCAAATCTTCATATTCATCATCTGAGAGAGTATCTGCCATAAAACCTTGCTGAGTTTCACTGAGTTCTCCTCCTGCTTCATCCTTGTATGCCATCAGCATGACTTGTTTATAGTAATCTCCTTCTCTGGTTCGTGGTTCAGGACAAGCATTAGCAAGATGTCCTTGCTTTTAGCAATTATAGCAACGAATAGTAGATCCTGAAGCCGGTGAATTCCCTGTTTCCACAACTTGAACATTTCTCTTGAAGTTATTACTACCAGATCCCCCTGTTGATGTGTGACCATTCCCAGAATTACCAGAATACCAACTTGTAATCATTCGACGACCACTAGTTCTGTTCTGAACTTCAACTTTGCCACCTTGTATTACTGCGTGACTTTTGGGATTTGATGAGGAACAAAGACGATTGTTTGACTAAGTAGAGAATTTGGAGAAGGCTTTAGCAATAAAGGCCATTCCATGATTCAATGCTTCAAAAGCATCATCTTGATCATCATTGGTTTGAGCATAGTATGCAGTGTTAGAATCACCTTCGGGAAGGACTTGATGAGAAGGTGTGGGTGGAGCATAAGCAAAATGATGTTGTTGTTGATCAAAAGCATGATTGGACTTTGGGTACGGATTCGGATAACCATGTGCCATGAGAGCAATCTGATCAGCAATCGGTGGTGGAGGGAAGCTGTGTGTGCCACGAGCTTCTTTATCTTTGAGAATCTTATATTGATGATGTTTCAGATAATCATACAACAACCCATGCTTGACTTCATGAAGATCCTTGACTTGTCGAACAAAAGTAACATACTTATGCCAATCTGGTCCTAATGAGTTCAAAAACTTTGTGTTAATAGCAATGGTTGGAAGATCAATCTTATGTCGGTGTAAATCATTGACCACATTTGTGAAACGATGATAATATGATTCAAGTGATTCCCCAGGCTCAATGGTAAACACATCAAAGTTATGATATAGTTTAGACTCCATATCAACCTTATTCAGTTCAGTGCCTTCCATCAAAAGATGAATTTGTTCCCACATAGCTTTTGCAGTTGTTTGTGCATCAATACTTTTGTAGATCGGATTAGGAATTCCAAGAAGTATTTGTTGCATAGCAAGCTCATCGGCTTCAAGATGAAGTAGTTGTTCTGGTGTTAAACGACTGAGTGGAACACTTGAGATAGTATCGGGTCTTAGTGGAACAGCTGTAGGATCTCCGGGAACAGTTTCAGATGGCATTTGAAATGGTCCTTCTAGTATCACCTTCTTCAAATACTTACCATGAGGTTTCTTGAGTTCCATATACCTTAGAAATCGACTTGCCCATTGCACATAATTGCCTGGTGTAAGCATTGGAGGACGAGTATCCGAACCAGCTTCATGAATTGATTGCTGACTTGTAACAACTTCACACATTTGAGAAAACCAAGTTTGTTGTTGAGGGATTTGTGGAACCATTGACATTCGTTGTTGAACTTGTTGAGGAGGTTGTTGTGGAGGAGCTTGTTGAGGATAATAGGGGTAAGGGTAATTCGGATATGGTGATTGAGACATAATTGTTGATTGATGAATGATGTGGATCGTTAAAGATAATTAAGGTTGAGGTTGTTTAGATTTAGGTAGATTAGTAGCAGAAATCCAAACTTGCAGAAATCCAAACTCGCAGAAGAAACTCGCAAAGAAAATCTGGAATTTGCTAACTCGCAAATATTCAAACCAGAAATCCTAACTTGCAAATCTTCAAGTCCAAACTCGCAGAAATTCAAATTAAAACTCGCTGAAATTCAAATGAAACTCGCAGAAATTCAAGTGAAACTCGCAAGAATTCAAGAAACTCGCAGAAATTCAAGTGAAACTCGCAAGAATTCAAGGCTAACTCGCCAAACTCGCAGAAACACGTATTTCAGTCCAATAAGTCCATAAATTTCAATCTAAAACACGTTTTTAAGTACGGATTTCTATTAAATCTAATCAATATTAACCTAAATTATCCCTTGGATCTTGATACCACTTATTAGGTCACCATTCTATCACATCAATATTTATTTCTAGAGAGAGAAAGTTTTAGAGAGAGAAAGTGGAAGGAACTAATGAATGATTAATGAAAATGATAATTGCAATTAGAACCAACACCCTCTCCCTTCAAGGGAGGGGGTATTTATAGTGTTTACATAAGTAGGGGTGTTTCCCCTTGGTTCTAGAAGAACCTCTTATCACAGCTCATGGGTTTACTACATGAGCTGTAAATCTAAATACAAACATTTATAAACCATAATTGTTAACGACCTATTACAAATGAAATGACCTACTCTTTATAATAAGACATGTTCCTAACATCATCAGTGGGGAATATTCAGCAGATTACGATCAACACTTGACTGGAATTTCATTCAAAAAACATACTGGAATGGAAATTCATGAGTTCATTGATACATTCATCCACCTTATGGACAATGTGAAGAAGTACATTGAAGAAGTACATAACAATGATCACATGAATGAACATGGGATGCAATCAATGGAAAAGTGTGGAGAGTTGGGTAATCTATCGGGTAGTGCTGAAGCCAGAAATACTGACACATCTACAATGGAAGCAACAAGCAGTTCAGAAACTTTTGCCTCACAAATGAAGGATGCAGAGTGGAAAATGTTGAACGAACAAACGTTAGGTGGAGAATATTCATTAAGTACTGAATCTTTGGTAACTCCTATTGATAATCCATCTGTGCTTAAATCTGTGCAAACTAATGACCTTACAGAACATGTGGTTGATACATGTCCTGCAACTGAGACTGAGCCAATAATAAAACATATCGTGACTCACAGCATGGTTGATAAGAAACTTTTCGAAGAACTTTCAAACAAATACTCAATTCTTGAAAAACATTGCATTTCTTTAGAAATTGCAATACAACAAAAGGAAGAAAGTTTTCTTGCAACAAATGCTTACATAAATCCGGAATTCCCAGAATTTCGAGAATTTTTTGAAATTAACCAGTTAAAAACTCAGCTTCAAGACAAAGACTCAACCATATGTAATCTGAAAAAACAAATCTCAGACTTGCATATGAAAATTAGTATGGGGTTGAATAATCTTAACAATGAAGTTAGTGATGCGGTTAAATCTAGGAATGACAAATTGGCATTATGTGTGGCCAAGTTGTTAAGGGAAAACGAGTCTTTGAGGAAGAATCAATTAGAGGATAAGACCAAGTTTTTAGATTAAACTAATTCCTTGTTGGTTGACATAGATGCCCTCAATACTCAACTTCAGAACAAGAGCTTCACCGTAGTTGCATTAAAAAATGAGCTTAGGAAAATTACTGGGAATGGTGTGAACACTGAGTTTGCAAAACCATCAACTTTAGAGAAACCAGATTCACAAAGTGCTAATGAACGATCTGTAGTTAGGCAACCTAATGCATTTAGGTCAGAGAGACTTAAACCATTCAAGTCTAGGTTAGCTTCCCAAGTCGATGAGAACACAGTTTTGCCAAAATCAGTCACTTCACTAAAACTTTCTCACTCTAATGCTCAAAACTCTAAGATTAGGAATATAAGGAGATCATCTAGTACACATAAGAAGCATCAAATGGCTGACCACTCCCCTAATTAAGAAACAAATTAATTGCAAAAGGAGTAATATTCAGAATAGGGAAATGGTTACATCTTCTTCTATAACTAAAGGATCTAACTCTACTAGCTTTTGCCTAAAGTGGATGCCTACTGGTAGATTATTTAAGAACACATGATCCAAATGGAATCACACACCTAGATCTTGTCTTAAGTGGATGCCCACAGGGAAAATCTTCAAGAATGTTGGACTTAAGTGGATTCCAAGACCTGACTGTAAAACATCCAAAGATGAGGATACAACTGCCACTAATCCATCTACTTGTAATGCTACATGTGCTACTAGTGCAAATTTTCCTCAGTCTTTTTCAGGTACAATGCTCAATTCTATCATGAACTGGTTTCCAACTGAATTGAAGGCTAATCATCAAGGAATTGTAGCTTGTCATATTTAATCTGCATGTACTGTGACTTCTGATTGTTTCTGTTCAGGACTCGTATCTTACTGACTGTTAAAAAAAAATCTACAGTCCTAGAAATAACATATCATCTATTAACGATAACATCTACGGTCCTAGAAATGTCATTCAACAATGGCACGGGTCTTTAGATGAAGTTCGAACAGATACTCTACCCTCTAAATAACCTATCCTGCAATACTCACATACCTAAGTCGACTAGGATTCACGGCAAGGGATTGATTCAATCAATGCTCACTCACTCACATACGTGTCATTGATTGAGGGGGAGAATTAGTATCTTTCTGCCATTATTGTTAGATAATGTCTTGTGATAAGTGTCATTTATCTTGCTAGTGAGATTATTGATGGTGTTGAATGGTCTCTGTGACCTCAGTACTCTGGTTAGTCGTTGCATGTTACTTGGAGTGATTTAATTTGCATAATTATGCTCTTATATGTGCTAGTCTATTGAATTTATGTATGCGAGTTGTCAAGTCTCTTCCTGCATGCGAGTTGCCTTGTCAGTCTATACATGCGAGTTGTCTGTAGTGTTTGTATATGCGAGTTGTCAAGTCCCTTCCAGCATGCGAGTTGTCTAGTTAGTCCATACATGCGAGTTGTCTAAGTGCAAGGACTTAAAGTGTCATATATGCAAACTTGTTTCTTGGAATAAGTAATGCGAGTTGACTCAAAGTCAAACCACTTGTCTTCTTGGTCAAACACTTTCTCAAACCACCGTTCTCTCTCTATTTGCATTCTTCGAAGCGAGTTATCCATTTTGTGATCGTGTGGTAGGTTATCTAATCTCGCTATACATACTTCTGTTGTGAATATTAATTGATTCATTCTTTTAATTTTAACTTATCCTGCAGATTCCCTCAATCTTAATCTTTTTGATCTAAAACTGATACTAGGTTTGATTCCTATCTTGTTATATGTAATTGATATAGGCCTTAGATAAGAATGTGTAGGGTAATCATTGTTATGATCTTAGGTTGTTTATATGTGCGCATAATGGATTTAGGTGTTTTGGTGTTTGTTGTGTCTTAGATCACTATTATATGATTTGGTAGTATAAATCTTTGGATTATGTCCTATGAATGATGCATCTATGAGTTTTTGTTTCATCTTTGTGGAAATTGACATGTCTTGTGTGTATGATTAATTTGATCTGGGTCCCTCGTTGTATATTCTTGTATGCGAGTTGTCCTCAGTTGCCTGAATGCGAGTAGCATATGTTGTTCTTGTATGCGAGTTGTCATCATTTTCTTGAATGCGAGTTGCATATGTTATTCTTGAATGCGAGTTGCATATGTTATTCTTGAATGCGAGTTGTCTCTTGTTGGTTAATGAATGCGAGTTGCCTTATGCGACTTGTCTCATGTGTGTTGACGTGTGCGAGTTACTATACACACTATGACCTATGCGAGTTGTGATATGCGAGTTGTCTATATCCTTGACCAAAGCGAGTTGATGTATTCGAGTTGTCATGTTTAACTCTATTGATTCGAGTTGTCATTTCGTTTACTTAATGCGAGTTGTCCCTTGACACTCAATGTGCGAGTTGTCTCTAGTTACTTGATGAATGCGAGTTGCCTTATGCGACTTGTCTCATGCGTGTTGACATTTGCGTGCTATTATACGCACTATGACCTATGCGAGTTATCCATATCCTTGACCAAAGCGAGTTGATGTATGCGAGTTGTCCTATACTGGGTATCTTACTCAATATGCGAGTTGTCCATATTGCGAGTTGTATTAACTTACGACTTTCCCTATGCAACTTGTTCATATAATAGATATATCCATGCGACTTGATCTATATATCCTTCAAAACTGGTCATTGTATGCTGATTGTATTTTACCATTGTTGTGCTTTTATGTCTCTGCCTTATTCATATCTTGCTTTCTGATGTATGCATATATCTTTGTATGCTTTAATCACTTTCTTAGAGTCTATGATATGGGGTGGTTATTTGGTCGATCTAATTACATTGTCTAACCGTACAAACTTTCTGGATATTGTTGTTGTTGTATGTGTGCTCTTCAGATTTCAATGGCAGACACCACGTCTTCTGAGAACCTTGCTACCACTGCACCAACCATTGTCCCTACTGATGAGGAAATACTTTCATTTGAGGAATGGGTGACAATAGCAAAGAGCAACTGCTATGTGGATGTGGATAGAAATCAACAAAATCCAATCTACCGATTAGCTATTGATATTTTGAAGGACACCAACTTCTTTGGTGCTTTAACCATGCGTTGCACAATTCCTTCCATTTACCTTCAATAATTCTGAAATACAGTAACATGGGACAAGATCACTGCTACATACTCGTGTAAACTTGAAGACAAGTGGTATAACATCACCACTGAGACGCTCAAGGATGCTCTTCAGATCACTCCAAGAGACCCCTCAAATCCGTTCGTCGCTCCACCCACTACTGAAGAACTAATGGAGTTTGTTGATGAATTGGGATATCCAGAAAAATTAACGAAGGTCTCAGCATTCATCAACACAGAAGTGTATCAACCATGGAGAGCCATTGTAACAATTCTCAACCTAAGCTTAACTGGTAAAACTTCAGGGCAGGACAGAGTAAGAGCTCCTATTCTACAAATTTTGTGGGGATTGGTTAAGAGGAAGAACATCGATTTTACGGAATGTATTTGGGAAGAATTCTCCTTGTCTTTGGACACATTCATCACTGACAGACAAAATTCTCTGAATAAAGTCAAAGGAAGGAAAGGCCTAGGAAAGAGAGTGATTCCTAGCATTAGGTTTTCAAAGATCATTATCCAGCATCTGCAGCGGACTCATCAGTTTACTCCCAGAAGTGAGTCAGCTCTCCATGAAGCCGGTGATGAATTCATTCTTGGCAACTTGAAATATGTTGCCAAAGGACAGAACAAAGAAGTCTTTGGAATGCCAATCCCTGAAGCTCTTCTCACTGAAAGAATTAAGAAAGCAGACTATTTTAAGAAATACATGAAGAAGGTCTCAGGCACAACCGATGATGACTCATCAAATCCTGCTCTCACACAATCCAAATCCAAACAATCTGATTCTACCTACTCTGAAGCCAAAAAGGAGAAAGAGAGATACTGGAAAGGGAAATGAAAAGGGGTCCAAGGTACCTGAGAGAGATGAGATTAATGGATGAAGACGAGGCTGCACTGCAACAAGGAATCCAACAGAGCCTGGTAAGTCTTAACATGCCTCAAAGACAACCAGTGGGAGGGGTCGTGTTACGAGAACCCGAGTCAGCACCACGCCAAACCACTCCCGTTGCACAGGGTAAATGCAAAGGAATTGCAGGAGAAGAAGCTGAACAAGCAGCTCAGATGTTGTTGACCATTTCCACTCAGACTCCAAAAACGACAACGCAATTTGAGCTCAAGAAAAGAAGCGTTGAATCATACTCAACTCAAGAACAAACTGGAGTGGAAAAGGATGTGTCTGATACACAGGAGGAAACCCTTGCTTCTAGTGACACTCAATCAGAAAATCAGGAATCAGCACCTTCTACTGAAACGGTTCCAGTGCTTGAGACAGAGATTGCACAAATGGACACTGACAGACAAATTACAGAGGTTGGGGGAAATGAACTGCTGGAAGGTTCACATGAGATTCTTGAGCCAAAATCTGAGGAACACGTGCGCCTGGAAGAAGCAAACGTGTCTACGGGATCTTTGTCATCACTGAAGAATCTTGAGCCTGACATTACTTATGGTGATCAGTTCCTAAAGGACAGACCCTCAGACATCGAGTCTGACAAGCAAAACGATGAAAAAGAAGAAGTTGAGTCTATGTTATCGGTCACTATTCAGCAAGACACATCAACTGTTCCTCTGATGTCAGCACCCATTGTCACTTCATCATCAACAACTCCATCAATTGCACCTTCCACCACCCGCTCCTGCTCAAATAACCGCACTTCCACCACCCGAACCTGCTACCGTTCCACCACCAGTTGTCACAGTTAGTGACTCTGTCACACCACCGGCTTCACCACCTCCCGCTAAGACTGCAGAGCAACTCCTTGAAAAGAACTTAAGAGAATCGAGGTCCTCGAAAAGCACCATTTGCCTGAATCCGTCAAGCATCTGGATCGTCGTGTATCCAAGCTGGAGAACCTTAACTTTGACACTGAAGTGGCAAATGCCATTGAAGCAGAAGAAAAAGATGCTGTGGAATGGGCAATGAAAGCTCCACTGCTTCAACGGTTTAAGGATTTGCCTATTTCGGATATGAGATCAGTTCTCTTAGATAGAATGTATGACGCAAAAGAGCATTTGGACGAAGTTCATAAGAAATTATATGAGGCGCTCGAAGAATCAATAAGGCATGATAATCACCTGCAGTTTCTGGAGGATATTCGAGAAAGGGAGGGAAAGAAGAAAAGAAGAACTGTTCTAATGGAGTCTATGCCTGGATTACCAAAATCTCCACCACCTCCTCCTCCTCTAACTGGTGGAGCTGGAACATCTGGAACAGGTGGATCTTCTGGCATTGCTACAACTCAAAAGACAAATCCTCCAACACCTCCACCAGAATCTTCTAACTGGCTCATCAGGTGGTCAAGGGTCTCAGAAGACTTCTACGGCATGGACCACTGTTGATTCTCGGTTTACACCCACCTTCTCTACAATCCCAGAAGAGCAGATGCTTAATGAAGAGTCTTACATTGTGCAAGAGTCAGAATCTGAAGACGATGATGCTTCCACCAAGCATATCCCTAAACTGTCTGAAGATGAAGATTGGTTTGATGCATACATTGCGGGTAAACGCATTAAAACCTCTAGAGCTGCACCATCCAAGGATATATCTCAAAGCTGGTTAACCAAGCAAAGACCTCAAACTCCTAAACCTTCATGGGCCATACATGAGTCTGATTTGATTGTCCCTGACAATAACTGGGCAACCACCATTGTTGCCAACCATGAAGATCCTTCTTATGAATCACTTTACACATCACTGGAGACATGGGATGCTTCATCAAATGGTTTTGTGACAAGCAAGGAATCACTTCACTCACACCAAAGGATCTTGAGGGGCCAACTTACGAAATAGTCAAAGCCTTTCATTCTGATGTTGCTCATCTACAATTCCAAATGCAAGAATGCCACAAGATGTTGACTGATCAAGTTGATGAAAATATTAGTCGTTTTAATGTCAACAATCCTCTTCCTCTTGGAGGTGAACCTGGGCAGAAGACGATTCAATCAGAATTCTTTTTCAACAGAGATCTGGATTATCTACGTGCTGGAACACAAGGAAGAAGACCAGCCTTATCTATATCAAAGATGAAAGCTGCAACATACTTAGATCCAGGTCTTGAGCAGATGGTACCTGATCAGTTCTGGATTGACAAGGAACAAGTATATGACATTGCCGCCTCATACGAGATTTCTCACCGGTGGTTCAAAAAGAAGAAGTTCTACATTGAAAGACATGGTGCAGAAAAGAAGCGCAAAACTGTTCGATCCAAGCTGCGTATTCTAAGTGTAGTCAGTGTGGAAATCTTCCCAATCTATGGCTATGATTATCTGAAGAAGGTTGTTCTTAGAAGAGCTGACTTGAAAGATCATGTTATTGAAGAAAATGAATTCAAACACTTGTTACCAAGTGACTTTGAAGATCTGTATCTTCTGAATCTCCAAGGGCATCTTGCCCATCTACCTGCTCAAGAAAAGAAGTCTCTCTCTGTTGTAGTCAATCTTTGGATAAGGGGCTTAGTAATTCGACAAAGAGTTGGTGACTTTCAACTTGGTGTGGAAAGCTTCCATACTCGGGTGAATCTAACTAGACCTCAATGGGAAGCCACAGGGCATGAATTCAGACGCGACTACATAGTGATTGACTCTCCTAGAGCAGTTATCTTTACTGAAAAATACGGGTCAAGGATGCTAATGAGGCTGTGTGAGCTATACAAGTTCAGTGATGGTACGCTCAAGATAGTTGAAGAAGAATTGAATTCAAGGGTGAAGGAGTTCAAGCTAAACTTGAAGCCGGGGAACAACACGAGGTTCTGGACTGAACAGGATGTGAAGAGGTGTGAAGATTTCATTGCTGCTATCGGACGAAGACTTAAGACAAGAAAGATTTACCGCAGCCTTGAAAGCTTTGTGGGTGGGAGAATACGGGAAGGACACTACAAGCTACTTCAAAGAACAGAATGAAGACATCTTCCTTTTGTAGCTATGTTGTGTTTATACTATGTGTAATATGGTGAATGTAATATGAACAACAATAACTATAATGTATTTAGTAGTGATAGGTTATGGCTTGTAGTTTTCCTTTTTTGTTCTGAAAAGGGAATTTAGGAGTGTTTCGTTTCAGATCAAATAAAACTGGACACATTTTTCTCCAACAAGATTTTTCTTACATATTTAAATCACTTGAGATCCAAAATCTCAAAGGATTTGAAATTTTTGATCGGGGGAGAAAATGTGATATAGATATGCAATCTGATAAAATGTGATCTTCAAGACTCAATATATTGGCATCTTTCCTCTTATGTGCTAAACCTTTTCGTGTATCGAAGCACACATTGAGGGAGAGAACTTCAAAAAGTTAACAAAACTATCAAGGTTCTATAATTAAAAGTTCTTTTCATAAGAGTTCCTTGATGGTAACTTTAAAAGGTTTCATTGGCTTCATTGATCGTGAATTCTGTATCATATTCCCCCTACAAGCTCTAAAATGTATAAAAAATTCTTCACATCAAGGGGGAGAAACTTTTAGAAAACCACATCCTTTCCCAAAATATCTTTGACTAAGTATTCAAAATACTAATTTTGATCGGGAAAGTGATGTCGATATCTTTAGAAAATGTTGATCAAAGAAGTGAATTCTTTATTCCTAATCTGAGATTCTCAAGCCCTCTTGCCTCCCTGTGCTAAAGCAATTTCAAATCTATGATGCACATGTTGAGGGGGAGCTTTTCTGAAATATCAAAAACAATTCAAGTACAAAATACTTTGATCATGTATCACAAATACCTGGATTGATTTTCAAATGGTTTTCAATTGGTTTCATTGGCAGAAGAACAATACCAAAAGGACCGACCAAGTTTACTTTATGCATGGAGATATAAGGAAGGTTAGGTTAGGTATTCGTTCCCACGATCCCGCCAGAGCCGGAGGGATCTACCCAGGGACAATCCACTAGATAGTGTAGAAGTCCTTAGGTATGATGGAAAAAGGAGAAAAGTGAGAAATGGGAAGAGTGCGGACTGAGATAGAGCTAGAGCTGGAACTAACCCAACAAGGTTCTAGTTATGAAATCTCGGTAAGCACTGAAGGGGTTGAAGAATGAAAAAGAAATTAATGAGAAAAGGGTGAAAAGAAATAGCCCTCCATTATTTCAACCTTAGGGCAGAAACCGAGTTCAATTCATATGCTACTGGTGGTTACCAAGGTAACACCGGTATTGAAGACAAGATGTCATGGACCCAGTGACGCACTACACTACAACTTCCCAAGCTACTCAAGTTCCTCTTAAAAGGACTTGTTTCATTCTCACGGGGAACCTACATTATCTATCGACTTTCTCTTAGAGATTGTTGATATTGAAGAAGGAGACCCTCTCCCTAGTCTCCGACATAGGAACTAAATGTGCACTATTGAGTCTAGAGCCACGAGATCATCAATAAATCTCACTAGGACACAATCAATGAAGACTCACTGTTTCACACAATGTAGAAAGTGAGAATATATCTTAAGAGTCCTACGCATTATCCTTGTGGTATTGCCAGAACATCTGAGTGATATGTTCACATATTCACAATGAAGATGGAAAACCTTCTAGAGCCAACATCAAACAAGCTCTTGGTAGGTGGCATGTGAGATCTATCCAATAGATCAAACATGTGACAACTGGACAGAAACGATGGGGTGATTCACACCTTGAATCAACCTTGGTCCAAGAAATGGATTGACGGATACCCTTGAAAAACCAATCGTTGTGCTCAAAAATTCTTTTCTCTAGCACATCGACTGTGTATTAATATTTCAAAATATAAGGTATTTATGATTGATAATTGATTTTCCTTAAAACCTTCGTTGTATTGCAAAACACTTTATATTAAGCAATACACGATTGTTTTTAAATCATTTTCTTCAATCAGCAAACCTCAATTTGCTGGTTCACTCACTCCGTGTTGTCTTCTTTGAGACGTTCCGTTTTGAGAACAACTAGAGCAGCTGCGAAACCCTGTCAAGGAGATTCTTCGAAATTATACCTGATCACAAGCAGTACTTGTACTGATCAACGGGGAACCATGGGTCGTGCACCTCAAGTCAACGAAAGTGATCAAAGGCACTTTCGTACGGTTTATTGCTAACTGTTGTATGCATGTACACCCAACGTTTGGAGCTGATCAGAATTGAAAAGTCAATCCATAGCCGCATGCTCATACATCACATTTATATCTAAAGAATTCATGATAAGTGCATAACTTCATCAACGACTCTGATATTTTCACTCCATGCTTCTGCTACGCTGCTGCAAATATCATGAATCAACAAAAGCTTTCGTATCTCTGATGAGAAGAAATCATGATCCAGAATGTGAGCATGTCGGTCCATAAGTCACAATGTCACATGATGGCAACACTACAAAGGATGAATTAGAGATTATGTATCGTTGATGATCTCAATGAAAGCTCCGGATCACACATCAAAGAATCACTCTAAGTCAAGGAATCACTGCTATTACTAGATTCTTAAGTTTTTGAAGCCATAAAGTCTACGAGCTCGAGCATCAAAGATTATAGATTAGTTGCTAAGACGTTTTCAATGTAATTATTGGGGTGACCTCCCTTAGGGGGAGATTGTTAGGATTAGAAAATCCATACTGAAGTGTCGGTCACCCCAACGTATGTTTAGCATATTATAGCTCGTAGACATAATAGTATATTAGTTAGATTAGTAGTAGTTTAAGTAATACCGTGGAAGAAGGACGGGTCTTTACCCACTGTATGTCTGATCCACAGCCCGTAGGAGGGCGTAGTCATTTGTATAAATATCCCTCTCCCTACAAGGGAGAGGATTGGATGTTCATTTGGTAATCTAACCTTCCCTTTGTTTTATCTCTCTAGAACATCTCACTTTCCCTCTCTAAAACTCTAATTCATACGCCCCAATTTAATATGTGTTGATGTGTTTATAAAAACCAATAACTTACACTTGGTCATCTACATTTGCTAAGAGACATATAGGTGCTTCTATCTGTAGTTGAATACTATAAAGTCGATTATTGGATCTTTCAACCTTCATCAACAACTTCTTGCTCTTATCATACAAAGTCAATTTATTTCCTCCATGATGACCTTACAACCTATCTCCGTAAGTTGTCCTAGACTTAGTATGTTGCTCTTGAGGTTTGGTATATAGTATACATCTGATACTATCTTTTGTTCTTGGTTTCTACAACCTAACAATATAGAGCCTCTAACCTTTATCTGTACATATGATCCATCTCCAAAACGTACTCGTCCTGTTACGCTTTCGTCAATATCCCTAAAATGACTCTTTATTCTCGTCATATGGTTACTTGCACCATTACCTAAATACCATATGCTTGCGTCTGCTGTAGCATATTTTTCGGGTTGAATTTGTCCTTCATTTAACAAAACTTCCTCGTGTTCAGTTTCGTGTGTAGTCATTAATAGTGATGGTTCTCGTCTTCTAAGATAAGGTTTGATTGTTCCTGAGTTGCGATGTTCCTCTGCAATCTTTCTTGAAATGTCCAAGTTTCTGACACTTGAAACTCGTACTTTGCTCAAATCCCACTCACCTTTATTCCTATTCGAGTTCCCTTTGTGAGTTGAGTTTCCTTCCTTTGAGTTATGTTTACTTCTATTATTATGCCAGTTTCCTCGTGAAAATTTTGATTTACCTCCGCGTTTACTAAATCTCCTTCCTTTTCCTGAGTGTTCGCCTTGTGCGAACAATAAGTTCTCTTGGCTTTCCACTTGCCCTCCTTTCCGGAGCTTTATTCTTTCCTCAAACGCCTTGAGTTTTCCAGTGATCTCATCTAAAGTGATATCGTCGAGATCATTTGTCTGTTCTATGGATGCTACTATCTGAATGAACCTATCTGGTGTGGAATCTAATAGTTTTCGTACTAAAAGTGATTCATCCAAAGTTTTTCCTAATTCTTTTGCCTTAGTGGCATAGCCGTTTAGTTTAGCCGTAAATGCATCCATCGTCTCATCTTCCTTCATTTGAAGTGAGTTAAACCCAATCATCAATGATTGTAACCGTGCTTGTTGCACTTTCTCTTCTCCACCGTGTCTTTTCTTTAACGAATCCCATAATTCCTTAGCCGTTTTACAACCCGCTACTTGTAAAATCACATCTTCGGTCAACGCTTGGTATAGGAAGGCCGTCGTTGCCTTATCCTTCTTATCATCTACTTGCGTGTCTTCCTTAGGTTCTATTGCTTCCCATAAACTATGTGCCTCTAGTATAACCTTAATTTGTATAGCCCAAACTGTGTAGTTTGTGGTTTTCAACTTAGGGCATTGATATTGGGCAATAGGTGTTACAGGTTTTAGTGTAGTTGATGTGTTTGTTGTATCGTCACCGGCCATGTTAAAAGTGCTTATTATCTTCACATTCTAATACGTATGGGAATTATCCTAACTAGTATGGTATGGAATAGAAATAGTTCTCCGGGAATCCTAATAATACGGGATCAATAAATAGTTTTCGGGATTTCCTAATAGTGCAAAATAACTATTCTATACTATTCTAATATAATAGAAATCCAGAAAGTTGACTTGTGACCTCGATGTTGTGTTAAACACAAGTATGTTCCCTTTGTCCCGTGTTACTATCACCGTTCTGCCAACAACTCGTTGTTTACCCAAGTTGTTTCCTTGTTTTCTTGTCTCGTTGCTATTTTCTTTTCCAATCCAATTCGTATACCAAAAGAAACACCCTCGGTCTCCTTTTTCGAGTTTCTTTCCTTCGAACCAGAAAAACGGATTCCTTTTGTTTTTATTTTTTCTTGAATTGCCTTTCTTCCCAACGAGCCAAACAAAGTTTCTTCCTTCTTTGTCTTCTCCGTATACCACACTATCACGCTGCTTTGTTTCCCTTGTGTGTTGTATTGATTTCGTCTCCACAAAAAACGTCTCCTAGATCCTTTCTTTGTTCACGGTATCCTTCCAACTAAACGTTGTTCTCGGTCTCCTTTCAAATGATCTACGTTGTGTTATTTTCTTTTGTCTTGAAATCCAAGTGCCTTCCTTCACACAAGCTTGGTACCCCTCACGGTATTCTTCACCAAAACAAACGAAATGTTTGTTTTGTTTCCTTGTCGTTGTTGTTGTAACCTTGTGTCGCCTTGATGCGTTTTCCACAAATAATCCTTGAGTACTCCTTAATTCTTCTCGGTTATACGTTCCAAACCTTTTTTCACAACAACGTTCAATGCTCGCGTTTTAACCCCGCATGCTTCCTGCCTTTGTGTCTTGTTTAACCCGGTTTCACAAATTCTTAACCCACTCGTCTTTTTTCCTATACGACGTGTTTCTTTCCTGTGTCGCGTTAATAGCGAACCACAAACAATCCTCAGCGCTATTCTTCTCTTGTTCCACGCTCTACTTGTAAACGTCAAGAGATTTCTTCCTTTCCCTTCGATGTGACCAACGAAGTTTTGTCCCACCAATATCGTTTGATGTAAATGTTTGCAACCCCACACAATATAGATCGTGCACTATCTTCTTTTGCGTCTACTTATTCAAGTCGTTGTCTCCCTTGGAAGAAAAGAAAACAACGTGCGTTCCTTGTACTTCTTGGTGTTCTCGTTTAATGTTCTTGGTATCCAAAAACGAAGTCGTGTATAACCACTTGCTCTTGATGCCAATTGTTGTCCCAAACTAGAGTCGAAATATAAGTTGCAAAGTGTAAATGAATAAGTGTTTCGTCTAACCATTAAATCGAATACATATGTACATATATATAGGTTTCCAATCGGTGTGATGGAACCATTGTGTCCATTCGGTATTCAACCGAAATAACTAACTAATAACTAACTTTTGTAACCGCCATTAACTACTTTTCGGTTACTAACTATCATAACTAACAATAATAGTCCTTCATGTATTTATTGTTTACATATGAAACAAAGAATGAGATTATATGTTCACAAATCATAGTACAAAAACTATCGTAAGCTTCATAGTACAAAAACTATCGTAAGCTTGACCAAATTTTAAGTCTTCACCACTATAGTCTAGTCTACAAAAGACAAAAATATAGGATGACACGTATAATGGAAAGCTTACTGTTTGAATCATTCAAAGGCAAAAATAAGCTGTCCTAGTGGAAGGAAATCATTTATCTCCCGGGTTCCTCGGAGGTATTTCCTTATGATGTTTGACTTGTATATATACTTGCTTACTTCTTGTGATGTGTTCTTTTAACTTCAAAATTGATCTATTAGTTTTTGGCCTTCAAGTATTTCTTACCTGGGTATAAGTTTGTTTGAAGTGATTGTCAATTCTGTTCATATTACCACTGCAATTATCATCAGAATTCAGTAACTTTAGTGTTGACTTTCATAGCATTGGACCATAACTTTAGTGTTGACTTTCAGAATTCAGTAAGTTAGGAGAGTGTTTGGTTAAAGTTATTTCAGGACCTTGACAACTTATTATGACTTAGAAAGCTATTAAGCTTATTGAAGGTCCTTGTTTAAGTTTGTTTTCATGAAATTTTGATTTTTTTTTTTTTTTTTTTTTTTTTTAAGCTTGGTTAAAAGGGTGTTTTTGGGAACATAAGCTTTTGAGTATATGTTACCCAAACACCCCTTTAGAAAGTGATAGTATTTTGCATAATTTGTAGTTCAACGCGAACTCCTTTGGATTTTAAATCTAGGTTGTCTTAAGTTATTTTAGCATGGTATATGCTCTTATAGAAAGGAGGTTTTTATTTTGATTCTAAACAAGTGTTGGACAAAAACCTGTCAACACAAAAAGCTAATCGACTAAAAGAAACCTTCAAAAGTACATCAACAAAAACGACAAGCACACACAAAGAAATTCTCATCACCTAACATTTTTGTTGTGTCAAACATGAAGAGCATTTTAGCAGTATAGTAATGTACAGGCTACAGTGAGAAGGGCATTCATTGAGTAATGTAGTCTTTAGTAAATCCGCCATAAGTTTGTTATGTAATGTTCATTTACAAATAAGTTTGATTCATACCTCATTGATTAGTTTGCTTCATATGTACAGGTTTAAATTGCATAATGGGGCCTGACGAAATTCAAGCGGTAGGGACGATGGTCCAAGCTGCTGCCGCTGTGTTTGATAGCTTGTTTAACCTACGGGGCTTTATGGTTAGTACTGTCCAAGCTTCAGAAAGATTGGAAGACACTGGATCAAGTATGGAGACAATGATGATTGAACTTAAGGGGATGAAGGCAACTACTGAAGTTAAATTTCGGAAATATTGGTTTCCTAATAATAAGTTTGTTCGTTGGAAAGAGAAGGTGGCAGATATTAAAGAGCGTGTAGATTTACTAGAAAAAGACTATTCAAATCTAAAGAGTATTAATTTTATACATCGTTCGAAATTGACTGCACAGATTGGTACACGGTCCAAAGAAATTGATGCAGCCATAAAAGAAGGTAAAGAATTGGGGGATGATTTGGTGAGGAGAGAAATAAGGCGTTTTGTTAGAGTGGAAACCTTGATTGACATAAAAAATGTTGGAACACTCAACAAAAAGCTTAAATATATACTTGAGCTTTTGAAAGATGAAAGTAAAACTGGATTAATCAAACTCCAGGGAGAGATGGGGACAGGGAAAAGGACAATATTGGAACATTTGAACAATGATAAATCAATAGTTCAGCAAGTGTTTGATATTGTCATTTATGTGCGGACATCAGATATCAATGAAAATGACGATGGCTCTAGAACAGTTGCTGGTATTCAACATATCATTGCTGACAGATTAGGTTTGAACATTGAAGGTAACAAGGATGTAGATGTTGTTGCGGACCGAATACGTACAGAGCTGCATGATGCAAAATATTTGTTGTTATTGGATGATGTCAAGGTTGATATTGACGTTTATGCTATTGGTATACCAAGGAATACAAATGGTAGCAAAATAGTCATCACAACAAACTATAAATATCTATCTTTTGGTGATAATCCCATCGGCTGTGTGGAAATAGGAAGGTTGGAACCTGGTGAAGACTGGAAACTGTTCTACAACATCGCGAAACCTAAGAAGAATTTGATGATTCCCGCAAGGAAAATTGTTAAATGGTGCGACTGCCATTTCTTTCTCATAAGAATAGTAGCAGAGAACCTAAGATTAGAACCATATGAAGAAGTAAACTGGAACGGTTATTTGGAGAGGTTAAGAATGTCACCTACGAAGGAAGACAAGTTTTATAAAGCTCTGGAAAATTTTTTGGGATTTAGTTACAGTCGCCTGGACAAAAACCAAAAGCGTTGCTTTCTTTTCTGTGCTTTATATCCAAAGCATGACATCAGAGGTAGTAAAATTCCTAGAGATTGCTTATTTGATTGTTGGGCTGCTCTAGGGTTTCTTGGAGATGACACGGTCGAAAATAGAAATCGGATTGGGCCGGCGACGTTGAACTCTCTTATAAAGAAGGCTATACTTAATGAATGTGCAGATAAGCAATATGTAATCATGGCAAGAGTATTTAGGAGAGCAGCAATGAGAATTTTGCAAGAAGAGAAAGAATTCAACTGTTTGTTTGGGAAAGAAGCACCTGAGAAGCTTTTGAACGACCAGTGCACAGATATCCATTGGATTTCTTTGGCTGATCGCAAAATTGATAATTTACCTACCAAGGCAACTTGTCCAAAGCTTACGACACTTTTTCTGCAAAAAAATCCAGAGCTCCTAAATATTCCAGACTCGTTTGTAAATGATATGGGGGAGTTGAGAGTTTTGGATCTTCATGACACTGGAATCAAATCAATGACTCGCATATCCAACTTGGAAAAGCTTAAAGTGCTGTATGTGTATGGTACTGGTATACCGGAATTTTCATACAACATAGAAATACACTGTAATCTTGAAGTTCTTGATATGCGTGGCAGAGCAGTAACAGAGATACCAGATTGTATCAAGATTTTGAAGCATTTGAGGCGTTTGATGATCTCTATACCTGCTGCAGCTGATAAAGAAAAAGTGGATCTTAAGACGTCCAAGCTCTCTTCATTGAAGGAGTTTATCATAGATGTGAAATCAGGGGGTGTCAATGAAGAAGGTACGGATTTAGACACAGAAAGTCGCAACAAGGTGATGGAAACTACCATTAAGAATATTGACAGATTATACGGATTGTCAACGCTCCAGTTTAACTTCAAGGGTGACGTTGTAAAGGTCATTCATATTTCGGCTAAAATTTGGAAAATCTTTGTTCCAAAACAAGTTTGCCTTGTTCACTTTCTTAAGGAAGGATTCATGAATGTCAAGAATCTGCAAGTTTATATCGGTTACCGAATGGAACAAGGCCTTCATATTCCATGGTGTCTCAAAGCTCATACCAAGTTCGTAATCTCTTCTGATAAGATAGTCAATGACCACAATATTAAAGAGATATTTGCAAAAGTAAAAACATTCTTCTTGATACATGACAATAACATTAAACATTTGGATGACATTATTGAGATCTTGCCAGGTAGCGTCGTGAATAGTGTGAACCATATCGAGAACTGTTTAGTCCATAAATGCAGCAAAATTGAAACCATTATGCAAACCGCGCGATTTTCGAATGTGAAATTTCTCGTTCTGAGTAAATGTTCATATTTGAAAGTATTGTTCTCGAATAATGATGGTGAAATGGGGATTGAGTACCTTGAGATCCGAGGCTGCTCATCTCTTGAAGAGATCAATATGAAGTTAACTAGTGGTAATGGGGATGTTTTCCCGAAACTCAAAACCCTCATACTTCACAAGTTACCAGAGCTCAAGAAGATATTCTCAGTTAGATTGTGGCCTTCGCTAGAAAAGTTGGGACTATACAAGTGTGACAAGCTGACAGAACTACCTTTTAACATAAATGGTGCAAATAATCTAAAAACCATTGAAGTTGAGAAGACGTGGTGGGAGAAATTTCCAATTGATACCCAGATCAAACAGAAATTTGAGAGCTTCATAGAGCATATTCAGGTAATTTCTTCTCATTTAGTACTTTTAGAACTTTAATCAGCAACGTAACTGGATAAGGGAATCAGATCTTTTGAAAATTTAGGTAATAGATCATGTGTCAGATCATTTGTCACATCGTTTAACTAACACGGAGAAATCACTCTTAACTTTTCCTTTCTATATAATAACTAATCTAATATTACGTACGTTGTAATCCGCTGTTTAAAAAATTTCAGTGGTAGAGATATGTCGCATATCCTCTCTTATTAAAAATGCATGAATTTTCATTACTTAAGTTCGCTTAAGACTGGTTTTTAATGTGTTAATGTGGTGATATGCTGGTGTAGCAATGAGGCTAACTGGTTTTTAATGTGATAGGAGGACGCTGAATGATATCCAACTGTCCAAGAGACATACCATTGATCCAAGCTGCAGCTGTCTTCGTTGTTGTGAAGAAACGCTATTTTTATTCGTTTGAAGTTTCGTATCGCTATTTCTTTTATCTCAAATAAGTTTCTGTGTATTCAGAACAAAAAGGAGCTTTTATGTATTGTGTGCTTTAGTGTTTGTTTCCGTCATTAAGAGATTGATAAACGATTGGATGCTTTACGGTTTGTTTCTATAATTAAGGGATTTATAAATGAGTGGATGCTTTACTGTTTGTTTTCATCGTTAAGGATTTATGAAAGGTTGGATGGGAGCTAAATGTACCACCTATTGACAACTGTGGTTCTTGCTGCTATTCCACTTCTGTTCAGATATATTTATATCATTATATGTGTACCGATGTAGCTCAACTTGTGTAGATAACGATTTATTGTACTACTATTTTTTTTTGGGATAAGTTTATGAAAAAAGAGGGTGCTTCCTCTCAAAAAAAAAAAAAAAAAAAAAAAAAAAAAACACATCACAATTTAGGCCAAGTGTGTCAAGTATTTTTTATTATTATTATATTTTTATTTTATTTTGCTAACATGTGCCGGTTGGGCGCACATGCTAAGGTATATTAAATGAACATATTTTTTCCTTTTATATCAAAAAAACTAGCTAGTTATCCTCGCGTTGCGGCTGAAGGTACTCGTATAACTAAATTTTCCGGCGAGCAAATATTTTTCTAATATACATTTTACGTAACAATACTTTTATCGATGTTAACACTATTCATCAATGGTGACAAATTCAGTTGGAAAACGTTATATAGGGTAATATGGACCTTTTCAAGATGTGTATCGATGTTACTCGATCTCTAATCTCTAATTATATATATATACTAATAGGCGTGCGTTGAGTTATGCAAATGAACGTCTTACATGCTAATTACTCACATAATATTGAATCCCATTGGTTGTTTTACTAGCATTAGTCTTCTTTTGTACACTAGGCAACTCCTCATTGGTTATGAAAATTAATTACATTACAAGGATGAATAGTATGTCGGTGGAGTACGTTTTTGTCACACAGAAACATTAAAGTCAAAAAACCATACAATTTCAGTCAACAAATGCAGCTTAGAAACTACATATATAGAACACATGTGCAATTGCATTTAATGCAAACTAGAAATTTGATCTATTAATGAGTTTAATACATGATTTATTAGAAAATAAGATATATGTACAGTTAATTGGTTATATCACGTTTCATACACACGGGGTTCACAGGATATCTTAATCATAGCGCCCCCGCAGCAACGCGCGGGCTACCCAGCTCGTTAAGTATAAAATAGGATAGGATACTTCAAATGAGTATCATACATGAGACTTGGAATCCAAATCTAATAAACAAACGCCCTTATGTAAAAAAAGTTAAAAAAAATGCCACGAGTTCCTTCCGGATCTAGAGGTTTTCAGCAAGTCTTGGTTGAGGTTAAGATTATCTTTAAATTCAAAATTGGGACTTTCGGTATATGAAAGTAGTTCTAAGATTTTCAAGAACTCAAGTATTCATCCCAGCCCACTTTTTTTAGCTTCTCTGTTTGGTCCAATATTGTATCTCTTTCATCTTCTTGGAATTGCGCCATTCTGTAGAAGCCAATTAAATTACATATGTGTGTTAAGACCTGCACTTCAGGGTTTAACTTGCATTCTTTTGTGTGTGTACACGAGTATTGGAGGTAGGAATTCAATCAGGTTACTTTTGGTAGATTTGGTATATGTTTTATCTTGAACACTCGGAGCAAATTATTGCACAAAACCTCCCTATTGAAATATTCAAAGAAATAATAATATAATTGAAATTTATGACATACTAACTAAAAAAAATTTAAGTTTTGGAGGTCAAGTGGTCAACCCAACCCACTACGACCTGTACCACAAAACTACCCGGTTTAACCCTTACCCAACCTGCCAATTTGCTACCTCTACTATGGGTGATTTCAAGTGTGTGAGAGTATGCATGGAGAGAAAACCTTGCTTGGAGGGCGGTATCAGCCACCCCCAACATTCTGACCGCCAACAAGCCTGCATTAGTGGCATTGTTTATCGCAACTAGAGGTGGCAAAACGGGCGGGCACAGGCTACGGGTCAAACGGGCTACGGGCCAAACGGGCTATGGGCCAAACGGGCACGGGCCAAACGGGCTCATGTTATACGAATCGCTTTTAAAAAGACCCAAAATGACGAAATAAATTCATCGAACGTAACACCTCATTTATATTTAAAAAATAAAATGTAAGTTTTTCTTTAAAAACTATCTAATGTTTGAGAAAAAACATGTGCCCGTTATGCCCATTTAACTTCTAAATGGGCAATACATGCCCATTTCAAAAAAAAAATGGGTCCAAATGTGCCCAAATCTTTTAAAAGTTTGCCCATTTAGCCCATTCTTTTGATTTTGGGCACAAATTGGCACCTCTAATCGCAACCGTTGCAACAGGAACACCTCTAGGCATCTGCACCACACAACAAAATCCCAGTTAAATGGCATTCATATTTAAATATGTAATTATCAAATCCAACAAAGAAGAATCTACTTGAACAAATGACACCATATTGAACTTAGATAAAAAAAAGTTTTTCATAAATGCCAGAATCCAGTCCTGCTGCTTTTTGGTTTCACTTTACATAAAAATTTGGAGAAGTAAAAGAGAGAACAAGTTATTACTGATTTCCGGGAACATGGAAACACACTCAAAATTCTAACATAGATGTTTCAAAATGGGAGGGTGTGCAATGGGTCAAAACAGGTAGGATTGGGCCAACCTGCAAATACATTTGGTTTTATTTTTACTTTTCAAAATTCTACGAATAGTATGGTGAGTATAATTTTAACTCTTTAACATTTTAACTTTATTTATGAAGAAATGTAGAAGGACAAAGCAGAACAAAACCCAAATCGGCCCATTGATAGGTTAATGAGTCAAACCACCTCAAATATGCATATGTGTACCTGCACAATAGAGAGAAGGGAGTCGAGGCCATCCAATGCAAAAACACGTACAGGAACTCCAATAATCACAAGATGACTTATTTATTCAACTAATATAAAGTGACTACCATGACTTCTATCATGCAACTCCAAAGACATTAAACCTGTTACTTTTTACTATGTTTCTTTTCTTTTCTTTTTGGTGCAAAAGGTGAAATTTATATATTAGAATCGAGATTTGTACATACATATACAAAGAAGACTATGGGACAAGCCCATAACTTCTGATATACATACACAAACTGTATATCATACAGACAATGTCAAAACAAAGAGATACAATGTAGGCTATGACAAACACCAACCAGCCTTTTAGATTCACCATAAATGCACCAAATACCATATCCTCATGAGTCATGACTAATTTCCTTAGCAAAAGCAAGGCATCATCATGAAGGATATAGCAGCCCAATCATCATCACAGATTAGACACCGCCACTAGACTACATTTCCTGTACTACTTGCTAGATATACCATACTTGCAGACTCAGTATAGAGTATAAACAGCAAGAAAGCAGGCCTCATCTAATGGATAGATCACCTCTGTGAGAATCCCAACCAATCCTCCTTTTGACAGTATATAACTAGGACCAAGTAGGTTCATCTTTCACTCCTCACTATTCCTAGTAACATACACTGTCACACCACGCCCACTTTCCCTACTCAGATGGAAACCTACTTTATGGGGTACTAATAACGTAAAACTGAAATATAACCAGGCAACAAACTCAGTTACTAACAAAGCCTACTGAGATATTGACATGACTATATTCAGAATAGATTATAAGACACCAAGGTACAAGGCCATCACCTGAAGTGGACTTATAATACTCAATATTCCAATGGTTTAGGAACAATTGAGATAACAGGACCAATCCTTTTAGCAATTGCAGATAACTTTGAACCTCAATTCTGCATGATCAAGTCCAGACCAAGCTTATCCCAGATTTTGGACAATTCTTGATATCATATCAATATCAATTGAGAACATAAATGCTGCATCAAACCCAGAATATGCTTTTCCAACAGTTTAATGCAGCATACATGTCTTCTATTTTTGGCAAAAGACTATTCTACAACTAATGCAGGAAACTAATTTATGGGCACTTATCAAGTCACCTGGGATAAGCCTAAAAATAAGCTGTTATCTCAACTAGATACACAAACTATTTTAGACATACCCAGTACTTGAAACTGTCCCCAAGATACTAGCCATCTGCATAAACCTCTTATCCCAAACACTCCTTTATCCAACTCAGCATATCCTCAATTCCTACTAAACACATACCACTGCCATCAGTTTTGAAACTTCAAGTTAATATTCCATAACTCAGCAACTTTAGTGGATTTCTTAACCTTTAAACTCTGCAGTTTGCATCTCACATTCTCATATACCACCTTTCTTATAGTCACATCATTACTCCCGTTTCTTGTAGTATTACATAGTCCATGGTGAACATACCTAGAATATCCTCTGCACTTCCTTCTTTTAGAAATGATTTCACCTGTGCTTCCACAATGCCCATTGAAGGTCAAACAACGGTGATGTGACCTATCTTCCTTTCCTTTCGCATATCTGTAATGTCATGGTCTCATGGATGACATGTTTTTAGTAATCGGCCTACGGTATCAATGTGGAGAGCTGTGTGAATACATACCTGCCTTATCATACCAATGAATGGTGGCCCCTAGAGTACACAATGCCCTTTTGATAATCTGATTTGCAATAATAAAACCAGCTTCTCCCTGTACGAATCATAAAAGTAAGCATCATCATGTTGCTTTTCTGGGAAGGGGTACTTATACAAAATATCTAATAATTTGTATGGTGTTACAAATGAAGGTTAATACAATTCGTCGAAAAGGTACTTGTACAAAATACATATATATATAGTTAGTTTTTAGCTCATCTTCAACTAGAATGACGTACATCATGGGAGCTGGAGCCTTCATTGATGGATCACCAAGAGGAAGACCAACAGCTGCCCGCAAAATGCAGCTCATATTGTGAAGTATAGCATGATTCAATTTGTGTGATGCCCACTGTTATGAGGTCAAGGCGCAACTTCATAAAGTAAAATCTGTATTTTGAAACACATGAAGCACAACTGTAAATGCAATCTGAAATTCACATTGGGAAAGCATAAACATAAAAATGTATAAAAATTAAACAAACGAATCGAGAAGAATTAGTATTAACATCGCCCTCTCCTGTCAAAAATAACTCAACTGCAAATACCCTAGCACCTTCCAGTGAAGAAACTGCTCGAGAAGCAATATCAGTTGCAAGTTTCATAATCTTCTATGACTCGTTAACAGGTTCCTTAACGATGCAGCATATGTTATCTCTATAAAAATAGAAAAAGTTACATAAAATATGTCTTATCAACAACAAAGTTAAGCGAATTCAAGAAAAACATATTGACATTGACATATTATCTTGCCTGTGTAGAGTCTCAACAGCAGGATAACACAATACTGAATTATCTTAGCTACAATCCCTCTCAAGAGAAGTTATTATCAAGGAGTACAATACATACTCACACATAGGGACTGAGCCAGGGGGTGCCCGGGACCCCTATGAATTTTTTCAATATAATGTTAATTTTAACAAAAAACATCGATTTTTCCCAAATGCATTTTAAATGACCCCCGTCAATGTGTTTTTAGTGTTATTTAGTTAGCATCTTAAACTTTATTATATTACGGTTAAAAATTTGTGCACCCATCATATTTGTTCACGGCTCCGTCCCTGCTCACACATCACATACATCTCCTGCGAGATTAATTTCATCTATCGAGTTCAGTTTGTTAGTGTTTGGTGTATATTTATTTTTGGGCTAATTGTCTAAAATAAGCGTCATTATAAGGTTTGGCGTGACATAGTTAATTACATAAACCCGTTATAACATATATATATTCAGTAAAACAAAACTCCCTTTTTAAATCAAACACCCACTTCTATGTTCTTAAAAAAACAACCACCACCTTCGAACCAAGAACAAAACTCAAGAACAATAGCAACCCTCAAACACCCACTTTTTTTTTCATCAAATGCAAGTTTAACTCCATTGTTCTTGAGTGAATTAATGACAGTCCACACTTTCGTTTGGTTTATGTAGTCCTTTTCTCCATCTCCTTACTAACGTCTACATGAACACCTATTCCTAGTTCCATTTCAAGACCCTCAACCTTGACCCACACTTTCTATAAATATACCATTCTGATTTTCAAACTTTGTTCACTTACAATCATATTTGTAGATCTTGGGTGATGATTGAATTTAGATGAAGTGCTTTTGGATGATGGTTAAATTTATAGGAGGTGTTGGTGGTGGGAATTTGGGATTTGAGAGGGTGTGTGTTGTTTGTGTTTTTCCGGAAAGAGAGTGTTTGGAAACCGGTTTTAACACAAAATGAGACCAAAAGTAATTAAACCACTTACACTACTACAGTAAGAAGATATTAGGGTGTGTTTGGTACGCCATCTGGAATCATGAAGGTATGGTTTTGATTAGAGGAGTTATAGGATTGGGATATCAATTTCATTATTCTTGTTTGGTATAAAATTTTATGTACCGTTATCGGTATCACATTGGGTTTATTTAAGTGCTCATATAAGAAAAAAAATGTGATGAAGATACAAAGAAGTGAGGCATACTGAAATGAGCGTCAAAAAGTTACTTCACCCCACTACTATGGTTCTATGGGTGTACTATCATTGTTTGATTGCTAAACATTCAACAAAACAATTGAAATCACTATAAAAGTCATTATTTAATTCCCATTAATATAAACTTGGTGCGGGATGTGTTGTTTGATGTCCTTCGGAGGGCGGGGATTTTGGCGAAAAAGGAAGCTCCCGTAAATTTCCTTACAGACCCTACTGAGGGGAGGTCCTCCCTGCGGCCCGCTGATGTTTTGGTTTTTGGATGGGCGGGGGGAAACATGCTTGTGTGGACCTCACTGGTGTGTCCCCCCTCGTGGATCTTCGGGGTAATGGATTTACGGCTGGGCAAGCTGTTATGAAGGCTGAGATAAAGAAAGTGGACAAACATGATAAAGCCTGCTCCGAGAATCAACACGTGTTCGTTCCTTTTACTTTTGACACTTTTAGTTCCTTAGCCCCTGAAGCTGTGCGCTTCTTGGATCGGGTTCGTAAGATCGTTCGCAGCAATATATCGGCCCCGAGGGGTTACGATTATGTTTTCAGTAGAATAGGGTTTGCTATTTAGAAAGGGGTGGCGGCGTAGCTTGTTGCCCGCTTACCTACCACCTTGATGTAGATCCGATTTAATTATATAAATTATGAATAGTTATACAAATATTAATATATACCAAACGCACCATAAAGTATTTTTAGAATTTAATTGAAAAAAAATTAATAGTTGAATGCTTACAAAAGAAAAAATTAGCAAGTTGTTAGCCTTTTATTTTTTTGTTTAACTGAATATTGGAAGATGCATGCTACACATCGATTCATATCTAGTTTTTAATTTTTTTTAAGTAATTTGAACCTTATACTCTAGAGTCTAGAGATTTAGTTTGTGTACGACCTTGTTCCATAGACGTTATACACTAACTTACAAATCATAAATGTCATTCGTGAACGCAGTTTGATGCATACTGTGTTATCCATAACTATAACACATCCATTTTTTTACCATAAACTCGTTAACATCGCGAGTAAAAAGTAGACGAGAAGCTCATATGAGTCCAATTATAAAATATTTTACATATCATGTTCAAATACGTGGCCCAAAAATGGATATAGAAATGAAACAGCGAAGGAAAAGTGATATGGTGAAGTGATCCTCGTTGTCTAGTTTGATCTTAGATGAACATTTTCCAGCCCTCTTGTATCTGTATGGACAATGAAGAGGAGTCGGTTCATGGCACAAGTCCATTAATCACCTTTGCTACCAAATATTTATTCTGCCTAAAAGAAGTCTTTAATTCTTTTTCCATGTTGTGAATGCTCCAAAATGCTTAGGGATTTGAATGCTTCCCTTGTTTTCTCCTGCAACATATATAAAGCTTAAGCACAAAACATTTCCAACTAACTAAAACAAAAATAATATCTAAACGAAAATTTCTACTAGATTAGAAAGCACATATGGAAAAAAGATTCTGCACAACTCTACTAAGTTTGTGATTCATCAGACTCATCACATCCCCAAACTCATGACTATGTTACTCAAGTAAAAGCACAAATACTAAGGATGTTACATGGCATGACTGAACATGTTATATTCAAATCTAGCTAATAGCATGAAATAGTTCGTTAGACTTTGAGGAAAAATCTCTAATATACTTATATAAGCACAAAAAATTGTAGCTTTGGGAAAATGCATATATATGTGCTCGCCATATTTATGCATTTATGCCGTATTGTGTATGAGCAAAATATGGTTAGTTAGCAACCTTAAACAGCTACACACAGATTTATTTATGTGTCTCATTGTTCGTTTTCATTCTCTTATCATCACATGCCTTATAAATTTCAAAATGCAGAGTCCAAATTTATACCTTAAAAGTTCGATAAATATACAAGAAACAACAAATAAGAAGGAATACCTGCTCATGTTATTCAGCATTCACTTTTATGAGACGATCCTCATGAAGTTACCAATTTTATCTTCTTCCAATTCTAGTTTCACCTCGGGGTTATTCCAAAGCAATGATGTTTCATAGTCACAAACCACTTCCAATGGACCCTTAACCGATAATGGCAGCTCATGTAGCCCCGTGCAACCCCTCATATAAATTGTTTGCAAAGAACCCAACTCATCAAACTCCACTGGCAACTCACACAGATTTATACAGTCGGATATATCAATGATGCTTAATTTCTGGAGGTTTCTGATTGTCTTAGGTAGTGCAACAAGATTTGAGCACGATGCTAGCCGCAAAACATCCAAATTTGGGAAGTTCCCAAATTCCTCCGGGAGTAAAGTAAGCTCGTGGCAATTAGTGATGCAGAGTTTTCTCAGGGGAAGTAGATTGCATAACATTACAGGAAATGTAACTAAATCATCACAAGAGTCGATATGCAACTCCACAAGGCTTGGCAACTTGCTGGGGATACCATCAGTACATTTGTTGAAACTGTCGCCTATTTTGCACATGATTAAGGAAAGTTTCTGCAAGTTTTTCAACTCAAGTATCGATGTACTAATCGAAGATATTGAAACATGATCCAACCTAATGCTAGTTAGGCTTGACAAATATAAAGGTGGGGGAAAGTTTTCAATCTCTGAGAAGTAATAACCGTAGTTTGTGATGATTAGGACCTTTAACTTCTCTATGTATTGTATAAATCGTGGCAGTGGATGCGTCTTTGACAGGAAGTTCATTACAAGCACTTCCACTTTCGAGGCTTGCATGTCGTTCCATTCCACAGAGAAGTTTTCATCTGTCATGAGTAGCATACATAATGGGATTAAAAGTATAATAAGGACCAATTCTGACTCCATATCATCTTTAAATCACAGGGAATTGAGTCGAACCTGTGGAAATTGATAATAGACGTGCGTTGACAGCCTGTGGCACTTTTGGAAGATCTTTTCCATCTGGTTTTATAATCAACCGTTCTCTTTCTTCTTCTGGTTCTTTACTGCTCAAACGAATGGCTAGTGTTCTCATCAAGTCATGTTGCATAACAACTTTCTCCTCACAAAAGTTGGCAATCACAGGTGAACTTTTACTGCAATCAAATGCAAACGTTATGGCTAATTAAGTGAATGTTTATTCTATAGACATGCAGGAAGTCATAAGGCATACCATCTTTTTATGGTTTATAAATATGCCTAGAAGATGAAGACCAAGATAGAATGCATTCTTTCAAAAAAAACAAGTGGTGGTAACATACAATAAGATGAGGCTTTCATCAATTGTTCCTTTTTAAACCATATTATAGATGCTTCCAGAAACAAGCTAGCTATAACGTCAATTAATATATGGTCATTGCGAAACTAAATCGGTCTATTCTTGTTATTGCAAGGTTAAACAAGTTTCAAGGCAAAGTAGCTTACAAACAGTTAGGAGACTACACTAAATTTCTTTGTGTACAAGTGAGATCAAAAGCCAAGTACCTTATTGGTAACAGAGTAACAAGGTTTTTGTAGAAGAGCTTCAAAATGTGGTTTATGGTAGCTAACCCCTGTTCATCATGCTTGTATAAATGGACCCACATGTCCATAAGCATTGTAGCCGCTATCTTCTGATCTTGGGGAAATAATCCCATGTCCAAGTAACATTTCATGATTTCAAGTTCCTTTAACTCATCTAAACTCCTTGATAGACAAAGCAGCATATCCTCATTTAAATCTAAAACATTCTGGTTTCTTTGAGATAGATTTTCTAACATATGACGCCAACTTTCAATGCCTGTCCCTTTTAGCAAACCACCAATCACATGAAGGGCCAGCGGATGCTTCTTGCCACACTTCACCAACTACAGAAATTCATTAATGATTGTTAGCAAGAAATAAGAACGAAAACAATAGAGATCAGCAAGTTCAATTTGATATAGTAATGTTTGATTCTACCTTTTCAACAAGATCACTGGGTATATCAGCATGTTCACGTCCCACTTTTGAAAATGCCGAGTGACAAAATAGAGTGGTGGAATCTTCGTCACTCAGATGTTGTACCTGATACGTCTTGATCTGTTTATAGGTGCTCCTAGATGTAACAAGAATCGTGTATCCACGCAACTTGAACTTGAAGCGCTCAATAATGGTATCCGACCATACATCATCGAGTACTAGTAGAGCTCCAGGTTTACTGTTAACCAAAACGCTCTCCCATTTATTAATTGCGTCATCATCGTTAACAAAGTCCTGCAGACCACCTTGGTTGTTCTGAAGTAAATCTTTGATAACTATCATTAAGTTGGGGGTCTCTGAAATGGTAGCAAAGTAGATGTTTTCTTTACCAAATTTACCTGTAAAAATGAGAACACATGTGTCAGTAACAGATCGAAAGATTCATACCTGTCTTCACCTTTGGATAACCATTCTTTACTTATATTAACCAATTATAATTATATAAAAAATATTTCTTAAATATATTTTTTCTTTATTTATAAACTTGTTGGCAGTAGTATATACGTTTTTATTGCAAACAAATTTTATCTGTGATGTATAGTATATAACAACCATTATATATTTGATAGTTTGCTTCATGTATTCGCATTAGATATGAGATAAGGTGAATTTTTTCGTGAGGTTAAACATTTTCTTGATATATTGTTTTTGGTCGTTCATTTGAACCCCGGGACATCGTACCCTTAAAACAAATGTGTTTGTTGCTATTTTAAAATTAGGGCAAATAACCTATTAAAGCATCATACTTGTCACAAATGTCAGTTCGACGTAGCGAACAAAAAAAATAGCCTTTTTGATCACTTATCTTGTCTATTTTGTCTCTATCATACATTGAGTACCCACAACAGCAGGTAAACTACACCTAGCCGGTTACAACTCCATATCACCCTCAACCATTTTTTTTCCCTCACCCACGAGCAGGTAAACTACACCTTCTCTTTCACCCTCCCATTTTCTTTTCCTTCTTCTCCTTCACACATCTCGGAGTATTATTCTATTTCTCCCATTGACATAGATCGGAGTATTAGACACCTCAACCAACTTGTGTCTGCACCTCCGCCACCATACGACGCGGCTACCACCACCAACCACCATAACTATCTTTCTTTTATGGTAGTTAAAAACCACAACTGGCGTTGTTGCTTTTACAATCGCACCACTATCACCATCGCGAACAAACATTGTCAGATCTGGTGATTCTTACTCTGGGTAAATCCAGGGGGCGAACCTAAGGCTACTGTAGATGGTCAACGAATATGGTGAAATGGTTAGTTGTCATGTGATATTCAGTAGTGTAAAAAGGTAGTTCCTCTTAAGTAGCTAAATATAATGGAATCAAACCAGCTTTAACATCGGATTTAATAGTCATCAATAATGCGTGTGGTGATAACTCAAAATTTGTGGACTTGGTTGTAGAAACAACCCGGATATTACTTGGATTGATCTCAACAACCTTACACGCTTTTTGAAGAGGAACTACCTTGGATCTAAATGGAAGGGAAAAACAAAAATCTGATGGAGAAATGGTCAAACATGGGTGCTAGAGAAAATAGACAAAAATATGATGGAGAAATGATGACGTGTACTTCCAACTAGGATAACATGAGGTTAAAAAAACCGGATACCGGTTTTACAAGTTACTAAATGTATGATAGAGACAAAATAGACAAGATAAGTGACCAAAAGGGCTATTTTTTTTGTTCGATACGTCGAACTGACATTTATGACAAGTATGATGCTTTAATAGGTTATTTGCCCTTAAAATTATAATGATCATAATTTAGAGTTTAAAGTTATATTAAATAATTATTTTGATATATATGATATATTAGAGGTTTAGAAGAATATATATGCAACTATGAAGGTTTAGAAAAGATATATATGTAATTATTAAGTTACGTTGGATATATATGCAATTTTAAAGCTTTTGAAATGATATATATGCAATTATAAGTTTAAATCGGATATATAGTTATATACGCAATTTTAAGCTTTTGCAAGAATATATATGCAATTCCCCCATAATCTATACTACTTATAAAGCATATTGACACTTCCCTCCTATTAATTTTTTAAGACTTCCTAAAATAGACTTTTAAGCAAATACAAGTAAATAAGCATCATTTACAAATATTTGAAGCACAAATAAAACTAAAAAAACACAATTCAACACATACAATTAATACATAATTTAATTAACCCCTTCACCAAAATATACAAACTCATAAAGCTAAAGGTACAATCATCATAAACACAAATTTTTAATATCAAATAGTAATCAATGTAATTAAAAGGTGTTGTGAAAAGAGAACATGGGCCCAAGACATTTCCAACGGGCAACAAGCTATGTGTATTTCGTTTTATGGCCCAAAGCTGTGTTCTAATAAAAAATTATTTTTAATAAAAATTGTCTTGGTTGAAAGTCACTATATGTATGTGTTGATGCATACATTAATTGTATATATAGCTTAATTAGTTGTATTTGCATAAATTAGATTTATATTATCATTCATTTGTGTGAATTATTGTTAGAAAAAAACGTGTAACCGAACAACATTTGTTCACCACAAAATAGTCACAGGCAGGGGCGGAACTACATGCATGTTATTGGGGTGGGTGGGTGGGGGGGGGGGTGTTGGGTTTTACTAATCATAACAATTATATAAAACAAGTAAACATCATCAAAGCATGCAGCGGAAGTAATAGGAATAATACTTGTAAATTAACTAACCGAATTAAAAGTATGTGCGTACCTTTTGCGAATCAATGCAATTAGGGTTTATAGAAAAACCCCTAATTAGGATCAAGAACAAGAAACCCTAAACCCTAATAAATTAGGGTTTGTGAATGTCGACCAATCTCTATGTCGACCCACCAATTAAATCAACCACCAAGATTCACAAGCTCAAGCGTGCTTGTTCTTCGTTCTTGTACACACGTACTAATAGCGATTTGATGTGAAAAGCTAGTTCCTTTGTATCACTAATAAACCAAACACTTTATCTTTGAGCTAAGACAAAATCGAAAACCCTTGGGTGAGGGTATTCGACCGGCCACACAAAGAGAAGAGGAGAAAGAGAAGAAATTAGGTTATTGGTGATCCAAGATTAGGTTATGAATGAATACAATGAATTGTATTTATAGGTAACTTATCTTGGTGACCAAGTTAGAGTGGGATTGGGTTTTGGAAACCCCCACCGATCGGCCTATTCATCCCAAAGGGGATTCTAGAACTTTCCCGACATCTAATTTCATTCTTAGTCCTTCTAGTTAATATTTAACGACCGTTAACCAAACCTCGTTAATTATTTAACTATCGTTATGTTTTATTTAGTGATTAATAATTAATAACAATAACGTTTTATTTATATTAATTATGTACATCAATTCTCATACGTAATGTGTGCAATCCCGAAGTCTCGAGTTCGAATCCGGTCATACTAATATTAATAATTATCCATAAACCTTTCAGCTCCCACTTGGATATTACTTAATATAGTAATGACATTGGTTAGTCTAGCTTTCACACGCCAATGCCCCCAGATCAAATCGAGTATGGTCTCCTGGAAAAAACCATTTAATGATTCATCATTTTTACTTATCCTTTTGTTACTAATACTACATTAACTATGAATATGGATCAAGTCATTTCATAAGTTAATATTCTGTTTCTCGTTGTATTCGATTGAACAAGATTACCAAATCATCTGGACGTATTCCAGATAGATCTTGGGTAAGGCCTTACAAACATCTTGTCAACCCTACGAGGGGCCCAAATATAGTATTATGCTTTGAAACAAATTCAAAGGAACAAATTCTCTTGACTACAAACATAACTCATGAACTTTGTAACACTTCCGAAAATAGCCCTTATAACTACCAGTTACGGATAGCGTTAGACTATCTTACACAAATGCACTACATTCATATCAGTTATCTGGTATCTCAAGTCTGAGGATAAACACTTCATGATATAATTAATGACAAAGATCCATAAAGTATCATCATGTAAAGTTGGGATCTGTCCTATATTCAATTCATTGAATACCATGTGAATTTGACATGTCCCACGCATCAATATAATTAAAGTATATTCTACCAAAACTCAGATTTGTCTTAATTCAATGACATTCCCACATCATTGATCGACAACGGACTTTTAGAATAACATAAGTTATTCACGGATTAAACATGCAAATATAGGATATAATATTAAGAAAATGAAAAATAAACATAACCAATATTTTATTTCATTTAAATAATATTTGTTCATAACATCCCTTATCCAAATACTAAATAGATCAATGCATGATAATACTTGTTAATGAATTATGCCTCAAGTAATGACAATCATACTTGTTGACAAGGCATAATTTCAACTAACTTTGATCTATCGGAATTTTGAGAATACTTATTTCAAGAATTCAACTAGTGAAGTTCTTGTATGTGTGCATTCAAAATATCTTGATATTGCCACATAATATTTCATAAAGTGTGTGACATCCTCAAGCACCTATTTATGACAATCAAACTTTCAAACATTTTTAAAGTTTAAAGTATTCTTATTCTTTATTGTATAATGCAACTATGCTCTTAGTTAAGCACAACTAGTTGACATGGCCATTTTCAAGGATGAAATCCTCCCATGACTAGTATTGAGTGTCATCTCAATTAAACCAGCATCATTGTATACAAACAACAATATGATCTTTAAAAATTTTCGTAAACTTCAATATCTATAGTGTAATGTTTGATGCCTTCAAACTTTCAAGTTTGTTAGCTATGACAATTACGCAACAATTGCTGTATTGCTCATCCATAGAATTTTGAGAGCAACTCCAGGCTGAGGAATGTAATTCTAGATTCAAACATATTCCATTAGAATATTCATTACACTAGTTATTTAATAACTTCATTAGATATCAATGTTGTCAAATCATCTTGCATTCAAGCATGATACAACAATAACATGATGTACATGAAAAATCCTTGTGTTAAACAAAGATTTAATTCATGTTCTACATATCCATTTTCCAAATGATATATCATGTTCTATTAGACTCATTTATTTTAATACCGCCATGTTTATTAACAATAAACATATACTCCAAGGTTGTATGTCTTATTTTCTAAATCTTTCATGTGAAGTTCCATTCCAAACTTAACATTTAGCTTAGATGGAATGTTACTACCCACAACATATAAGATTTAAAGAAAATAAACACAATACTCCCACTAGCTTTCAGGAATACTTAGAAATTATCTTATTTTAATTTAAAACCAAAACTTGGATTTAATAGTTAAACATAAGAATCATCTCCTAGATGCATGCATATATCCATTCATGGATTCTTGCCGTTTGTACATTTCCAAAGATTATGTGAATTCATAAAACTCATTTGTATTACTTATCGTCCTCGCAAAAGTAATCACACAACAAAGAGTTTTAATATCCAATTGTCATTTTTCATATCAATGAAAATAAGTATGACAATCATAATCATTATATATTTAATGTGCCAAGGAAAGAATATTCAATCACAGTTAATTGCTTAAGTGTGATTAATAATCTTGTCACAAGCCATGCATTAAACACATGTACAATTTTGTCCATATGATTTCTACACAAAGAATTTTAAACCGCTAGGATTTTCCTTCCTTTGAAGAAACTCATCTTTATTAAGATAAACCAAGTTTACCAAGTTGATTATCTCTTTGGACAGCATCTTATCATTCATAGTATGAATAATTTACCACAATTCAATATTAGGTAATATATCATTATGATTAACAGGTTTACCATGATCCTGTAAATCATATTTCTCATCATATCAAATATCTGAGATATCCTTGCGGATCTATGAATGAGAATTCCATCATTTTGAGGTATATCATATTTGACCTCATCATGATATTTACTAGTGTATTTTAGAAGATTATGTGTTTTGTAATTGTAATTTAATCTCTTCAAGATCTAAACAAAACTCCCACTTGCTTTTGTAATTTAAAGACTATCTATAATTACTTTAGCAATTAGAACAACACTAAATTGTTTTCTTTTTGGGATATTACAAATCACATTAACAGTTCGTAAATCTTGTTCAATAATAACCTACTCCATAAGTAGTTTTAACAAATCAGAACTTCAATATAAGACTCAATGTGATTCATCACATTCCATACTAAAATGGTGTCTTATTAATCTTCTAGGTTTGAGTTTTATTAAGTATATCCAATCAATACTCAATTTTCTAACCTTGATAACTTTTGGAAAAAAAGAAGATATAGTTATCTTGAATCAAACAATATGACAAATGTTTGATTCTTCTAACTGAACATTCCATATACATACAGTATTTCATTAGAATTAATATTGTAAGACAATCTAACAATATTTAAGATAATCATATTCCTTTTGGCATACCTATTTACCAACTAAGTCAACTTAATGGTATAATAGAATATCCAAGCCAATTGCATGTTTTATAACATAAGTATTCTTTGACCAAGTCAAAAGACATAACAGTTATAGTATCTTACTTTATATTATTAAGTCTTTAAAAGACTTCATGTTTGTGAGTTTATACAGAAACACATAACCATGTATAATTTAAAGTTATTATGAACACCACACCATGGTTTCAATTAATTAATTTTCAAGTTAATATACTACTCTATCATATTTATGTCATTCTAAAAATACATAAATATTTAAGATAGTATTACTTTATTTATTTATGTCATTCCAAGAAGTGTCCAACTTAAGAAACTGTAAAGCATCCACTCCCGATCTCACAACAAGTGGAGATTTACCTTGAGATTACAATCTAGCCAAGATCTCACTTAACCTAAAATGTAACTTCAAGTGTTTCTATAATTTGAATGATATAAGACATAAAAGTAGTCTATGTTATAATCTTGACACATGTTCTAAACAAGTCAATCTTATTAGAACGTTAATCTCTTATCTTACGATCAAGAGAATCCATTAATCATATTTGTATGTGTTTGTTCTTTTGCACACAATTAATACTTCTCCCACTTGTGCATAGAACAACACCATATAGCAGATAAACACCATGACATTCGTTTGTTTATGTGAGCAATATGATAGTGTCATAGATATATAAGCATTACAAGTAGATGTAGGAGCACTTAATTTATCAAGGAAACGTTCATGACTATCCTTGAGAATATGAATGTCTACATTTTTGAACGTAATGTATTATTTCAAGAAAATCTAGAAATAATCTGAGTCACTACCAAGATAATAAATCTTGTAACTCCCACTGAATTAGACAACTTTACAATAATGTCTTATTCAGTAATACACCATACTCCCACTGGATTTGACAACATTGTAAGTGTTTCATTAACCAGTGAAAATAGCGTGCTATTACGTTACTACCCCTTTGTAAGACCATTCGTAACAATTACTTAGGTACTAAAAGAGTGTATTCTACTCTGTAGATGATGGATCATCCATCAATGCTATTAACTTGAAAAATTGAGCATGCAATTTCTTCCTCAATAGGTCTACTATCCCCACAATGGTGTGTAGCACCTTTAATTGGTCAAATCAAAACAACTAGATACAATATACTAGTTTGTCTTTTACCAATTTTGCGGTAATTAGTCTAGATTCTAATGTAATAACTCATATAATATCAAACATGTTTTCTAGTTGACCAAAATGTCATATAAGAATTCAATCACCAACAGAGGGTAATGAAATCTCTTAAGGAAAACATGGTGTGCAATTTTCTTAACTATTAAAGTTGCTATGAGTTATATTAGAATTTAGACAATTCTAATGTTCCTAACATACCTTTCTCAATCATGAAAAGGAATAGGATTGAGTCTCACTCTTCTTCCATGGAAAAGAGTTTATGTTTGTCTTTTAGTAAATTTTTCTTGATCAAACATTTGTTTGAAAACAGAACTAGATCAATTTACCAAAGCCCAAACTACGTTTACGGTTTAATGTTGCATTAATACAATCAAAAGAATTTTCAAAATTCAGTTTTAGTATTTTCGATAATAAAATCTTTCAAGAAAATAAAATACCCTTGGTCAATATTCATATTAACCATAGAATTTTCCTTGAATCTAGGACCCTCATTATCATAGTTTCACCACATCAGTTGATCTGCTAGTGATGAAAGTATAGAATAGGTAATTGTCGAAGAACAATAATTGACAAACAAGTTTGCAATTCCTAGAAAATATGGGATTTACAATTTTGCCAAAACAATTAATGCAAAATGTAAGCATGTTTTATCCCATCTTATGCCTTAAGTCATAGGTCTCACTAACTAACTTAATTAAGTTGTCTAACTTAGAAACTGCAAATCATAAAGCTGAGGTCTCACACAACAAAATAATTCACCTTGTCATTGTAATCTAGATCAAGGTCTCACATAACTAAATTACAACTTCAAGTGTTTCATATCATTAGATGGCATAAACTTAAATTTTAAAGGGTACAATTTTTGATGTGTAATCAAAACTTATGTATAAAGAAGCATGCATACAACTTTATAACACAAAATTTTCGAAAAAACTTGTATTTTAATTGCTAAGATTAAATTCTACAAAGTTTTAATCGATGCGTTGAGAAACTTACAACTTTGCACTAAGATGCTTCGTACATAGAATGGTTATACTAGGTAGCTCCAATCGAACTCACAGGGGGCAGAGGACCAGGTAAGCGCAAAAGCATAACCTTAGACATCCATTCAGTGAGACTGTGCTCACTTCTTAAATAACCCCTTTATAGTTTGTTCTAGTGGGTGAGCCGTTCTAACCATTTAGTACAGTCGCATCAATCGATTAAAAGTTCAAGAATAATACTTAGATAACAAATCAGTTTCGCCATTATTTAGTCCATTTAATTTTTTATTCATAAAAAAACCCTTTTTGCTTACTAACATGTCAAACAATATATAAACAAAAAAGCATTTTAATAAAAATTAAAAGGAACTCAAATAATATACATATAACTTAACAATTAACATATGTAAAACAATTAGCCACATGCATAATTTGTTCGATAAAACCCTAATAATCAATTCTAGGTTTAATAATGCATATGTTTAACCAAGACTTCCACGTGTTTTCATCAAGTACAACGTGAGCCACATACATCGATAAATCGATTGCGTAAGTCTTAGCTAAAACACATACAACATAGCACATAATTGATTCATTAGATATATTGAGGTTTTCCCCAATTCAATATTATCAAAACAACTTACATGTGAATAAACTTAACAATTAATCAAAAAACAATACTCCATGGCAAAACATGCATGTTCCACCATGAATTCCTCATAACAATTATAATCCCAAGATACGCATATAATCATGGCACATAACAATTATTCATGAAAACCACATAAAATATACATGCAATCCTAGGGTTTCTACAAGTTTTACAAAAAATTAAAACCTAATTAAACAATTAAAGGGTAATCGACCCAATTAATAAAAAATTAGGGTTCCAATTTTCAAAACCCTAGAAACCATAAAAGCATATAATAATCATAAAGATTCAATTTTTATGTGTTTCGGTAATTAATTACAACATATTAACGGCTCGTGATGCCACTGTTGGGTTTTACTAATCATAACAATTATATAAAACAAGTAAACATCATCAAAGCATGCAGCGGAAGTAATAGGAATAATACTTGTAAATTAACTAACCGAATTAAAAGTATGTGCGTACCTTTTGCGAATCAATGCAATTAGGGTTTATAGAAAAACCCCTAATTAGGATCAAGAACAAGAAACCCTAAACCCTAATAAATTAGGGTTTGTGAATGTCGACCAATCTCTATGTCGACCCACCAATTAAATCAACCACCAAGATTCACAAGCTCAAGCGTGCTTGTTCTTCGTTCTTGTACACACGTACTAATAGCGATTTGATGTGAAAAGCTAGTTCCTTTGTATCACTAATAAACCAAACACTTTATCTTTGAGCTAAGACAAAATCGAAAACCCTTGGGTGAGGGTATTCGACCGGCCACACAAAGAGAAGAGGAGAAAGAGAAGAAATTAGGTTATTGGTGATCCAAGATTAGGTTATGAATGAATACAATGAATTGTATTTATAGGTAACTTATCTTGGTGACCAAGTTAGAGTGGGATTGGGTTTTGGAAACCCCCACCGATCGGCCTATTCATCCCAAAGGGGATTCTAGAACTTTCCCGACATCTAATTTCATTCTTAGTCCTTCTAGTTAATATTTAACGACCGTTAACCAAACCTCGTTAATTATTTAACTATCGTTATGTTTTATTTAGTGATTAATAATTAATAACAATAACGTTTTATTTATATTAATTATGTACATCAATTCTCATACGTAATGTGTGCAATCCCGAAGTCTCGAGTTCGAATCCGGTCATACTAATATTAATAATTATCCATAAACCTTTCAGGGGGTGCCCTCCACGATTCGTCAAAAAAAAAAAAAAAAAAAGAGATTCTAGTGTAAAAAAAAAAAATTTTGGGACCTTTTTATTAAAGTGCACTCCCACACAAAATTAAATTGCCCACACCATGAAGCCAAACAATGTAAAAACCCCCCATCTTGAAGTCAAATAATGTAAAAACCTTATATCTTTATCTTCATTTTGGTGTGCACAACGACTTTTGTCACAGGGTACCCGCCACCGCATCGCTCGGATACCCTATGCATATACCCTTTAAAGTTCATACAAGATTTGGGTAAACATTCTATGAAGAAAGCTACTTAAAAAAAGTATTATCCTATATACTAACAACGATTTTGTGATCGTATAAGACATTGGTGTCTACATATGGTGTTGGCACTTTCTTATTGGTTTATTACATAGTTATGCAAATGTGGTGAAACATGATTGGCCAAATTGTGTTTCACCAATTACTGTTCACTATGCTCAATGTATGTATTTCGTAGATGTACATAAAATTTCATTGGTTTACACATGGTTTTGCCATACAAAGTTGACTACCACCTGCAATGTTGACACATACCCACTTTCTTTATAACTAGAAACAAAATAACAAAGATCCGGAGTTTTTAATCTTCCATGTTTCTTACAGATTTGTCCTTTATTGGACAAAAACAAACGTGCATGGTCATCAAAATAAAAGTTTTGCTTAAGGTCAATTACCTTTTTAAGTTTTTCATGCAATTATTAGTCTATAGTCTTTGTTTCATTCGACATAATCAACCACGAGTGATCCCAACGTGGTTCTTATATATTCAATCTCATTAAATAATTGCATTATCATATTTTGAAGATGTATAGTAAGTACAATGATAAGAAAAAAAATTTGTGTAAGCTGCGAGTACCGGCCTTGAAGCAACATATTAACATCAATAATTTTGTATGTGAGAAGATAGAGATCAAATAATTTAGTTGATGGTGATGAATTGATGATGGAGTATTGGAGTGTGTGGCCTGTGGGAAAGAGTAAGGTGACATATGTAATACGAAACATTTTCCTTATGATTATTTGATGAAAATAAATATTTTATGAAAGAGATTGATGCTATGGTTATCAATTAGTATTAGGGCCCGTTTGGTTTGTGGGTTTAGATTGGGTTTGGGGTTAGAAAAGTGGACCCCACCTCATTTTTAAGTGTTTGGTAGCTCGTGGGTTTGGATTTAATTCTAAATAATAAGGAGTGTGTTAAAGTAGGGGGGAGTGGTAGGTTTTAAGATAGAAAATGAGACCCACTTCATTTTCTCTCTATCTCTCTCCTCTTACATTTTATATAAATCATTTATAAATCATTTTTTTTAAATATAATATAATTTTAAATATTTTTCTCTCTCCTACATTAAATTCAAATCCAAATCCTAATCTACAACTTTACATTCAAATCCAAATTCTAATCTAAACCCATCTATAAACCAAACGGGCCCTTAGTATATATACTAAAAGGCAGGACCCCAAGGTTTTGCAAAACACGCATTTAATGAAAAGTTTTTTAAATTGGCAGAAATAGCCCCTGAGGTTCAAGTGGCCCTGTAAACTAAGTTCAAACATTAAATGCAAAGTTTCACAACTTGGCAAAAACAGCCCCTGAGGTTTAAGTGTCGTTGCAAAGTAGGTCCAAACATTAAATGCAAAGTTTCATAACTTGGCAAAAACAATCCCTGAGATTTAAGTGTCGTTGCAAAGTAAGTCCTTTAAAGCTAATCCCGCTGCATCGCGCGGGTTTCCACACTCGTTACAACTATGTAAAACTATGACCTCAGCTAAAGAAGAGACAATGAAAAATAATTTGATAAATATCAATGCCATCAGCATAGTGTAGAAGTTAGTAATACAAGGCATCCGTCCTTTAATTGAGCTGATCATTGGTTTAACCCGACCCGGCTCGAAACCGGCAAACCTGAAACCGAAATTCGCCAAAAACTCAAACCGAAACCTAAACTACTCGGTTTCGATTCTGTTTTGTCGGGTTTTGGCTTGAACTGGACCGACCCGATCCGATCCAAAACCGAAAATCGGTAACTCGATTTCGGTCGGTTGGTTTTGTCGGGTTTCGGCTCAGGTCTTTCTCGGTTTTGTCGGGTTTCGATTTTGTATGCAAAATGTAACTAGAGCATATCTTATTATAGATTAATTTACCCGTATAATTTAGTTGGATAAACTATGGATAACTGTTTAAAAATGCATCTAATTTGTCACAATTTTCTTTGGTCTATACTGAACTTTTAATTTTCTTATTTAATTATCAACCTTGCTAATCATTCGGGTAAGGTTTGCCGCGAGCATTGAAACTTGCTAAGACGTGACATTTGAAACTTTTGACACATCGAACCTTACCCCTAAGAATGCATACAAAATGAATTATTAGCGAGTTTGATGATTAAATTAGAAAATCAGAAGTTTAGTATAAACAAAACGAAAAGTGGCAAGCTAGATGCATTTTTAGACAACTAGCAGGGTATCCGCACAATGCGGCGGCGGATACCTTGTGACTAAATTTTATGGCGGCGGGTACACTAGGCCTTATTGCTGATGTTTTAGATGTGTGTGAGAGATATATGAATGGTTTGTGTGTATTTATATAATGGATGCGGTTATATGTTTTTAATAATCTTTACAGATAATAATGATTTTTTAGCGGTAACATGTTTTTATTCATGGGTTGTAAATGATTTGAAAACTGTATTTAATTTAGTGGAAACGTCAATTTAATTTTGAATAATGCGATGTATTGAATTTTAAGCCTTCTTTTTATAGTAAGTGTGTAGGCTTATTTTTTTAAACTTCTTTTTTACGAATGGCCTAAATGCATTATAATGTACTAGTTAAGATTAAGATTATCCCAATAAACTAATAGTTTGAACATGTTTTAACGATTTAATTGTCTGTATATGATTCAAGATAAAAATTTAGACATAAATGTTACGGTCAAAATTGACACATCAAAAAGATACAAGCAATTGTTTTTCAGGGGAGCAACAATAATCTACTCAATATGCAAATCGACAACAAAATTATACATTTGAATTTGAGTGTTCATGTATTTGTAGTTAAAATCAAAGTCAACTAGTGTGATCAAGATTTTATTTCTAACTTTAGTTTAGCTAAGAGTGAAGGGTATCGTGGCGAATCTTGCTCGCCAATCTGATGTGGAGCTTTCGCAGGAGTTCGCCGCCCTTCGCCACCATGGTGGCTCGCCGTCTGTCTTCTCACCACTCCCATGACAATGGAAAAAGACAAAAAAAAAAAATTGAAAATGTATCCGTTTGATACCAACGGTTCCCTTTTTTTTTTTTTTTTTTTTTTTTTTTTTTTCAAATTCAAATATTATCTCACCCACTCTATAAATAATACCCATATTATACACAAAAATTCACACTTCTCTTTCAAAAATATATTATCTTCACCATCTCAATCCACAAACAAAAATGTCTCAAGATCCAAACGAGATGTCGTTTATGAATCTTCTCAACTCGTCTTCGTCAAACCCGTCCACCCGTCCCAAAGCTCAAACTCTTCTTCGCACGTCGGATTTCAAGCTTATCAATATCCAAGACAATCACAACCGCAATTCTATCCATCACAACCATCACAACCGCAATTCTATCCATCACAACAATCACAACAGCAATTCTATCCATCACAACCATCACCACCGCAATTCTACCATTCACAACAACATTACTTTGAATCACAATTCAAAGTACGTCAACCACCAACAACCGAAACACGTGAACAACGTCGTCAAGGAAAAAAACCGGCCAAAGCGCAGAAGAAAAAAACAAAGACCGTGGTGAATTTGGACGCGGGCAACGAGGAGGAGGAGGAAGAAGAGTCTCGAACCACAATTCGTTGGTCAAGCGAGGAAGAAAAAATTTTAGCCGAGTGTTGGGTCGAGGTTTCCCAAAACGCCGCTATCGGTAATGACCGACTAAGCGATGCGTTTTGGACTCAGATTTGGGAGGACTTCAGCGGTCGTAGTTCAGGGCCTACTCGTACCAAAAATATGGTCACGGGTAAATGGACTCGGATAAACGGTGATTGCCAAAAGTTAAACGATTTTTACAAGCATTTGCAACGTAAATCCGGAGGAAATAATGCTGATCATATTGAGAATGCAAGACTTGCTTTTAAGGCTCAATCAGGGAAACAGTTTACTATGGTGTCGGCGTAGAAGGTTTTGAAACAATATCCCAAATGGGATGCGCCGGACGGGATCAATGAAAATAATATCGCCGAATTATTCGGCCCTGATCCAAGAGCTTGTCCCGCAAGCAAGCCTCGACCAGCAAAAAATCAAAATTAGTGGAGTCGTCAACGAGCACCGGGGGGAGTCAATCGGATGCTATAGTGGAAGCTTTACGTCAAGATTATAAACGTAAAGTAGACGAATCCAAAGAAGTGTACGAGGCGAGGATAGCGAAAGAAAAGGCACTCCAAGAGTGTCAAGAATTGGAGTTTCTCATGCTTGATACGGAGGGGTTGCCTGAGCCAAAAAATCAATCATCAAAAAGAAACAAGACCAAATAATAGCGAAATACAACATGTAAAAGGCAAAAAATGTTGTATTTTTTATGTTTCGTATGGTTTTTATTTTTCGTATGTTTTTATTATTTATCGTATGTTTCTTATTATTCGTATGTTTTTCCGTATTGTAGTGGTTTTCCCGTATTGTAATTTTATTTAAATGAAATGAATTTTATTGTGTTAGAAAAATATGGAAAAGAAATAAAATGAGGGTGGGTGGGGCCCAAAGTGAAGAGGTTTGAGTTAGTTGTGAATGAGGGGTATTTTTAAGTGAGTGTGTTGAAGTGATGCGGCACATGTGGGGCCCAAATGAATAACAGTGGCTTAGCCACGATACCCTTCACTCTAAGGTGGTGGCAACGCCTCTCGGTATCGTGCGGTATGAATTGAAACCGCTCGGCAACACCGTTGCCTGGGGTTGCGGTTTCGTGAGGTATGGAGGACAATCGGTACAAAAAAAAATCCCCTTTATAAATATCAATTCATCCTCCTCACATTTTATTCCGAATCTCATCATTTTTACACAAACAAACAACTACAACACTCAAAAAAAATGTCTTCGTCCTCCTCTTCTTCACCCGATGACGAATTAATTTTTCCCGACGAGTCTTCCGAACTATTGTTATCCACCGGTAGTACCCTAGAAAACTATTTAGCCGTGCGTGAATCCATTGAAGAAACGGCAAGCTCAAGCACTACCCGGGGGCAGTCTCTCACCCGCTTTTGTGATAAAGCATTACAAACTCTAATGAAGGACTATTTCGTCGATAGACCAAAGTTTCCCGACCATGTTTTTCGTGATAGATTTCGAATGAATAAAAGCTTGTTTTTAAGAATTGTTGTTTCCCGACCATCTTACGGAGCATGTAGCGGCTCAAGACTTACCATACCTCGATGACGAGTGTAATTTTCTTTTTATTTCAACGGAGATGTTATTTTTTTTTCTAAGTTTTATGTAATTTTTTTTATTATTAATGAAATATTATGTTTTTATTAAATTGTTTAATATAATTATGAATATTAAAAAAATAAAATAAACATTAAGTGAGATTTGGAATCATGGTTGCCACTAGAAAATTATGATGAGGTATGAGTGAGGTATGAGATTAGGTGGATGATATTATTGGTGGGTGGTGAGGTCTGGGCCCTAAGGGGGTGGCAACCATGCCTAACAAAATATTTCATACCTAATCACCCACCAATAATATTCTTCTATCTCATCTCATATCTATCTCATACATAACTATAGATTTTTAGTGTCAATTATGCCCAACCCATACCTCACATGCATTTATATAAAATGAAGCAATATGATTGGTGCATTAATATAAACACACAAACACATGCATACTTTGCTCCCACACCAATTCGGTGTGTTATACCGATTTTCACCCATACCACACCACACCGATTAGGTAGCGGCGGTGTTGCCGATCGGTGTGGTCCAAACCGAAGGCATACCGACCTCCATTGCCACCCCCTAAGTACTACAATAATCTAGATAATATCAAAAGTCAATAGATTTTATTTGAATACCTTGAATGTCACGATCATTACAAAGCAGAGTTACCAAAGTAGTCTTCCCGCAACCTCCTCCGGCCGAGACAACTACAACCGAACAATCATCACCAGTCGAATCCTTGAGCACCACCGCCTTCAATGCCCTGAGTTGATATTTAAATCCTATAACAACACCATTAACCAAAGGAACACTAGACGCCCTACCCCTCTTATCTCCTTCCATCATACTTTTCTCCGAATTAACCAAAGGAACGCCAGACTCCCAACCCCTCTTATCTCCTTCCATCATACTTTTCTCCGCATTAACCAAAGGAACGCCAGACTCCCAACCCCTCTTATCTCCTTCCATCATACTTTTCTCCGCATTAACCAAAGGAACGCCAGACTCCGAACCCCTCTTATCTCCTTCCATCATTCTTTTCTCCGCATCTTTCGCCACTTGCAAATCCAAGACACCCCGAGCAATAACCAACTGAACATCAATCTGAAAGAATCTCAACAATAACACATTCAATTTATCTAGCTTACACGCGTGCTTGTATATCTTATAAAAATTCCATTTTACACGCTCACATTTTCTAACAGTGGCCTCTGCGCCTTTTATCTGATCTATGAACATATCTTTCTCATGTTGTGGTCTATCTAGTTGTTCAAGAAGTTTATCGATGTCATGGAAAAACGGTTTTGATCTAGTTAAGGTTTCTTGTATTTCAAGGAGGATAGATTTAAACCGTGAGGTTTTATTGATAACATGGATTACAGCATCTATTAATTTAGAAAGAGCTCCCCCTACCCCAGCTCCTATCAAAACTTCTGCAGCCATTGGTGAACAGGAACAGCTTTAATTTCTGTGGAGAAAATGAAGCTAGGTTCACACAGATATTGAAGTTGAAATTTTGATTGGAGAATAAGTTCTACGCGTTTGTTTAAAAGGAGTAGTTGATGAAACTTATTAGTGTGGAAAATACAATAAAATGGTTAGAAGCTTCACTTGTTTTTCCTTATAGTTTATTTTATATATATATATATATATATATATATATATATATATATATATATATATATATATATATATATATATTTAAATTATAGAAAGGTGTTTCTTTCAAAAAGAGTTACTAGCTAAGCAAAGGTTATTTTCTTCTAGCAATTTCATATTTACTCAATTTAAATATGATAATGCTATATTTATCCAAAATATGTTTTTAATGCATTGTACATGTATTCAAAAGTTGTATTTTAGGTATATACATATGACATTTTCATGTTTAGATTTGGTAAATATAGAATTATCCTTATTTTGTTTGCGTAATATCCAAGGAATGACAGGCAGTCAATTCTGCAAATGTGACCCGCCATTCACTTGACATGGTTGAGCATATTTTCAAATTTGGAAAATAATAAACGGACCTAATTAAATGGACCTAAAAAGTGACCTACCGCATAAATAACTTGTATAGTTGCATAACTGTACAAGTCATTTATGCAGTAGGTCACCTTTTAGGTCCATTTATGCGGTACTAATAATACCTATTACTACAAAGAGTACCGGAGGGCACCACCCCTCCCGGTCCTCACTAAGTTTAGTCCATCACCGCTGATGAGCCACTTTCCTCCCCACCTGGATTTTGAACTACTCCCTCTCAACAGAAGTTGATATCAATGAGTCAAATAAACACACATCGCCTACGAGGTAAATTTCATCTATCGGGGTCGCTTTGTTAGTGTTTGGTGTACCTTTCTTTGTTTAACCGAATAATTCAAAATGCATACTACGTATTGATTCACATTTGGTTATTACTCGACTATTATTTTTAAGTAATTTGAATCTTATACTCTAGAGATTTTATTTTGTGTACGGCCATGTTTTCTAGAAGTTCTACAAATCAAAGAATCAAACATAGAGCACTAGGTGTGGATTCGTTGTTATAGCTCGCCGTCCGAGCTGGAGGTGATATGGACCTCGCCGTTCTTAGCCAACACACCGCCCCCCCTGCCGTTGCTCTTCATTCAAAAGGTCTTCGTCTGCACGACGAGCTTATTTGCTGACATTTTGTACATTTTTTTTATTGTGGTTGTGTATGTGAATAAATGTGTATGTAGGACCCAAATGAGTAAGTTGATGTTTGTTGTGAGTGAGGGGGTCAGTTGTGGAGGTTTGTTATCGTGATGTGGCACCCGTGGGCCCCGAATGAAGAGCCTGAGCTCTTCATGACACCTAATGCTCTTACAAATCATAAATATGTCATTCTTGTACGCAGTTTGCTATATACGACTGCGTTATCCACAACGATAACACATCCAAAAACAACCATTCTTGTACCATAAACTCATTAACATCGCGAGTAAAAATCAAAAGAGAAGCTCATATGAGTCAAATTATAATATCTTTTACATATCATGTTCGACTACGTTGCACAAAAAATGGATATAGAAATTATTCTAGTTAAGGTATCTTGTATTTCAAGGAGGATAAACTTAAATTGTGAGGTTTTCTTGATAACGTGTATTATGGCATCTGTTAATTTAGAAATAACTTCCCCTACCCCAGCACCTTCTATCAAAATTGCTTCAGCCATTGGTGAACAAGAACAACTTTAATTTCTGTAGAGAAAATGAAGCTAGGATCAATTCACGTTGATATTGAAGTTGAAATTTTGATTGCAGAATAAGTTATGCGCGTTTGTTTAGAAGGAGTTGATGAAACTTCATGTGGAAAATAACAAGAAATTGCTTAGAAGCTTCACTTGTTTTTCCTTATTTTCTACTGTATAAGCTTATTTGGTTTAGTTTATTTTATATGAGCTTATTTTTAATAAAAATTATAGAAAGGTGCTTTTTTCAAAAGAGTTACTCATTCCGTTTCAAAATTATTGTCATGAGAGAGAAATCACAAAGTTTAATAAAAATAGGACCACTATAAATCTCAACCACTCAAAGAGAATATTCCTTTAATATATTTTCTAGTTTTTACTTAAAAGGAAAGTGAACAGTTATTTTGAAACATCCCAAAAAGGAAAAATGAACTATAATTTTGAGACAAAGGGAGTACTAACTAAGCAAAGGTTATATATTCTTTGCATAATATCCAAGGAATAACGAACGGTCAATTCTGCAAATGTGACCCACCATTTATTTGACACAAGTATGGTTGAGCATATTTATTTGACAGAAACGTATGAAGATGGACGAAAACTTAAGAAAATGGACGAAAACATAAGAAAACGGACGAATACGTATGAAAACGGACGAAAACGTATGAAAGAGTAAAAACACGTCTAAAAACGGATGAAAAATGGGCGAAAACGAAAGAAAAATGTTGAAAACGGACTAAAACGTATGAAAGCGAATGAAAACGTACATAAACGTATGAAAACGGGCGAAAACGTAAGAAAACGGACGAAAACGTATGAAAAATGACGAAAATAGATGAAAACATATGAAAACGTATGACAGTGAAGAAAAAAACGCAAATTAAAAAAACGTGAATAAGAGAAAAGAAAAAAAGACAAAAAAAAAAAAAAAAAAACAAGAAAAAAAAACATGGACTTATATTATTTCAGGCGATAAAAGAGTAGCAGGCGGGTCTGAGGGTCAATATACTGACCAATTGGATGTCATTGCTAGACCTTAACCACTAACAACTAACAAGCCGTTCACTGCTAGACCTAAACCACTAACAACTAAAAGGCCGTTAAAAAAATTACAAGCATGCTTGACGTCTCGAACTTGAAATTTAAAAACCGGACATAATATTGACAACATGAAATTTGCAAATCAACTACGTTCCAAAAAAAAAAAAAAAAAAAAAAAAAAAAAAAAAAATTGCAAATCAGATACATGACGAATCAGAAGCTAGCATATTTGTGGGATAAGACCCAGACAAACAGGTTTTGTGAATAAAAGTCTAACATACTTTTTATTTAAAGATTGAGCATTTTACATATCAAATTTTTCTTACATAACAAAGGATTTATTTTTACCATCCATCTAAAAAAAATCAATAAATAAGATTAAAATCGTTTTATTATTTCACTTATTTTTTAGAATTTAAATATCTTTTAAACCATTAATCGTTAAGTGAAAATATTTACACCGTCGCAAAGAGCATTTAGTTATCTTTCTATAGACGGGCACTTTGATATACTTTCGAAAAAAGGAAAAGAAATCTTTTTTTTCACGTTTTTTCTTCTTTTTTTACGTTACTTGAAATTTATATTAAAAAAATCATATATGATTAAACACTAATTTGAATATCACATGTGATACTAGTGTTAAATCATAAATGATATGTGATATCACATGTGATATGATATGCATATCATATGTGATATTACACTAATATCACATGTGATATTACATATCATATATGACATAACACTAATATCACATGTGCTATTCAAATTAGTGTTTAATCATATATGATATGTTAATGCAAATTTCAGCAACGTAAGAAAACGAAAAAACTTAAAAAAAAGAAGTGAAAAAATACGAATATTTTTTTGTCGAAAGTATATCAAAGTGCATATATATAGAAAGATAATTAAATGTTCGTCGCAATGATATTTTTTTTCGCTTAACGATTAACGATTTGAAAGTTATTAAAATTTGAAAAAAGATGATGAAAGTGGGTTTTTTAAATTGTTGGGATTAATCTCATCCATTATATCAAATAAAAATGGATGGTAGAGATTGATCCCTTAGTATAGAAATAATATTTTGTCCTCAAATAATCTTAAAGCTGGAACAGTTTGTTCAACAAATTAATATTGTGTAAATGCTTTTGTCTTTAAGAGCATGATAAAGATGATCGACAAAGTTCTTACGGGTGTCTTCACCCATAAAACTTAAAAACACGCACTACAACAAATTTGTCATTTTCTACGCACTTTATGATGCGTGAACTTTTTTTTAAGGATATTCACACTTAAGAGTGTGAATAATTGTTTCAAAATCTTCACACTTAAAAAGTGTGAAGATTTTAATATCACATTTAAAGGTACGAAGAATTATTTTAAAATCAAAATCATCACATTTAAAAGTGTGAAAAATTATTTCAAAACAAAAGCATCACACTTAAAAGTGTGAAAATATTTGCTACACCTAATTGGTTCACACGCATGCTAGTGTGAATTTTTTTATTCTTTACACTTTAAAATGTGTCAACATGAAATGTGGATTTTGTTGTAATGACGTCATACTTATAGCTCTTGTGACCGGATGAGTTTGAAGAAGGAAAATGATTGGGAAGACTAATTATGTGCTTAAAGATGTGACTAAAAACATGTGGCATGATTCTGGCGGTTTATAAAAAAGCGGGTCTCATTGCTGTAGCCATCAGGATGATGCCACATATGGTTTGTCATATCTTTAGGCATATGATTTAGGTCTCCCAATCACTACTCTTTGAAGAAAATGCCATTGTGAATCTTTGTTTAGTTCCAGCTTTGAAAATATTAAGAAGACAAATGGTCCAGCACTAATATTCTGACTGTAATGTGTGGCCACTTGCATAAAAGTAATAGTAGTAGATAATTAAAGACTATTAGTACAGTATTAGCTTATTCCTAATGCGTGAATCACTCTCATAATTGTCTAGCTTTTTGTCATTTAAATAATATTACTTTTTTTTTTCTCTTTTTTTCTTCTCTTTTTTTTTTTCAATTTCACACCGTATTCCATTAGCATGTTTTAAGTCGGGTTTATAGACAGATAAGTTACTCAACTTTCCAACTTTATTCGTCTAAGTTACTAAACTTTTTTTTTGTGCATTCAAGTTATTGAATTTCTAAAACGCTACATTTAGGTTACTTAACTTACCTAAAAAATGCATTTAGGTTACTTTGATTACACTGGAAAAAATAACTGTTGAATGCTTAACCAATGTTCAGTAACCAAAGTGAACAAAATGAAAATTTGATAACTTAAGCGAATAAAGTTAAAAAGTTGAGTAATCTATAAACCCTTTTAAATCATTGTATCATTGTCTTTACTCATCTATATAATACTTTCTTTATTTCATATTCTATTAGAATAAGTTTGTTTGGAGATAAACTGTGCAGAAAAATACTTCGGCCACTTGCATAAAAGCAAAGATAAAAGTAAAAAATAAATAACATGTTTTTTTTATATTTATCAATATGGTAAACATGCATTTAACTATAAATATGCGGTACTAAGTTTAAATTTTGTACGTACGTGTTAAACTATACTATTAAACCGTTAGTAAATAATTTAAAATTTGGTTTTCTTACGTTTTCAAACTTTTTCATCCGTTTTTATACGTTCTCGTCTGTTCTTACGTTTTCATACGTTTTCGTCCTTTTCCTTACGTTCTCAAATTTGGTTTTCTTACGTTTTCATACTTTTTCATCCGTTTTGATACGTTCTCGTCCGTTCTTACGTTTTCATACGTTTTCTTCCTTTTCCTTACGTTCTCATCAATTTTTAAACGTTTTTGTCAATTTGTATACGTTTTCGTCCGTTCTTATACGTTTTTATATGTTTTCGTCCATTTTCTTACGTCTTCCTCCGTTTTTAAACGTTTTCGTCCGTTTCTATACGTTTTCTTACGTTTCCATCCGTTTTTATACGTTTTCGTCTGTTTTTATACATTTTCGTCTATTTTCTTACTTTTTCATACGTTTTTATACGTTTTCATCCCTCCTTTGTTTCCCCTGCCTCCGGGCACCTTAGAACAGATTTGATTGGAAAGAGGGTGAGGAACGAAGACAGTGGTTTGACTGTCCAATAGGCCTGCATCAGCGGAAAATGGAACTATCGAATCACGGGTGACTCCCTTTCTCAGGATGAGAGGAATTGCTTCATCGGCATTTTTGTCAATTGGCGGAAGACTCATGCATCCTAGGAGGTTACGACTTCAAAGGGTGGACTCCATCGAACGGCCAACCACTTTCCATTTTTGTAGGTTATTCAATCCAAAAGACCATTATTAGCATGTAGTGGATTGGCCCGAGTACGTAATACGGCAGTCGAGAAGAAATCCCATCAATGGATACGGTAGAGGAAAAAGTGGCAGGCGACGGTGTAGAGCTATAGCTATAAGGAGCGAAGCTCTCACACACCGGCTGATGTAGGGTGGGATAAAGTTGCCAATGCAAGTCACGCGCGGAGTTGGACACTTTCGTTGAAGCGTGATGCTGATAAGTCCACTCGATAAGATAAAACTTCCGGGGCCTTATGGGGGAGGACCGACCTTGGTTTTAACTACTGACGAGTTTTCTTACGTTTTTATCCGTTTTCATTCGTTTTCATCTGTTTTTATACGTTTTCGTCCGTTTTCATCTATTTTTATACGTTTTCGTTCGTTTTCTTACATTTTCATACGTTTTATACGTTTTCGTCCGTTCCTATACGTTTTCGTCCGTTTCCTTAGGTTTTCATATGTTTTTATTTTTTTCGTTCGTTTTTAAATATAAATAATAGTCTCCTAAAGAGACTCCAGACATGAAGGTAATTGGAAATCTCGGGTACATGAAAACTATCTCAATAGATGATATAATAAAATGTCTAGTAGAGTGTGGAATCGAAAAGGACTTAATCAATGTCAATAATATTATTTTATACAGTAATGCGCATGATAAATATTGTGAAAATAAGGTGAGGATCATGGATACTTGCAAGAAGTGAAGTTGTATAAATGAATGGCCAAAGAATTTAAAGGCGCAAATAACTAATGAAATTTGAAAGTCTCTTATGATGATACATGATTATTGCGACTTGAAATCCATAATGTGTATGTCTGGCAATACAAGAAATAAGTTATATGTGTCTAACATAATAATAGAATAGCTCATTTTATGTTGAAATTCCTTAATGAATCTTGAATGCATGAAGCATGTGTCATGATTTAAAAAAAATCTCGAGAATACTAATTGATCAAATTGAACAAATCAATGGAATGGAAAAAAGAAAATATTTTGATATCTTTAAGGTACAAAAAATGTGGGTTTATATTTTACTAACCCATCAAAACAAGTTTAGTTAGTTTTGCAGATGCAATATATATGTTTAATTCTCAAAATTATCGGTCTCAAATTGGATATGCATTTGCAAGTGGCGGCACTGAAATTTAATAGTGTTTGGCAGACCAAACAATCATTACTGCTTCATCAAATCATATAGAAATTCTGGGAAGAAGACACTAATGAATCGCATGAAGATGATATAGCATGTATTGCTTAGTTCAAGAATGGCTACATCCAATACGACAAGAAACTTCTCATTCAATGATAACTTAGCGGATCTATTTACATAATATGGTGGATCTATTTACTCAGACAATTCCTACATCAGCATTAGGAAATTAATTTGCAACATTGAAATGTGCCGACTCAAGGAGCTCAAGTGATATAGTCATCAGAGGGAGATAATAAGCACTGCACTCTTTTTTCCTTTGTCATGGTTTGGTCCCATTGGGTTTTTCTGACAAGATTTTTAATGAGGCAGCATTCCTTAAGCGTATTAATAAAATAGACATTCAAGAGGGGATGTTATGAATAATTAGAAGATTTACACAATGAGTTTAAGCTTTATATCTATACTATTTATAATAGAGGAAGACACTTCATTCCTATTAATTTTTTAAGATTTCCTAAAATAGATTTTTAAGCAAATACAATTAAAGAAGCATTATTTACAAGTATTTAAAGCACAACTAAAACTAAAAAAATATTATTCAACACATACAATTAATAAAAAAAATTAATTTACCCCTTTACTAAAATATACAACTAACTAAGCCCAATGTACAAATACAATTAATACTTTTGCTTCCACAACACGTAGCAGTCAAAAACATAAATGTGAGAAAACTTTTGCTTCTACTCAGAGTTCCAGCCTCGAAAATGAAAATCAAAAGGAATATCAGATTTATTTTCAACTTATTTATAAATCTTTAAAGATTTTATAAGTAAAAAAACTAAACTCATCATATATCTTAAAAGTCTCAAACCGCATAACACACACCTATCGTAGACCTTGTTAACAAGATCTTGAAACCAAAATCTTTAAACGTTCTTCGTGGGTTTCATAAAACGAACTGAAGTATAAAGGGTTTGGTTAGTAATATCATGAATGTAGGAGGTCAAAGTGGTTCTTCGTGGGTTTCAACGGATTTGATTTGTCTTTACCAGAAGCCGTTTGCTTCTGGACTAGCCAACTCTTAGATAAATTATCAATATTATCTTTGGTGAGCTGATTACCAATTATGGTTTTTCCACTGCCTTTACCACAAGCCATAAACTTGCGGGCTAGCCAACTCTTCACTTTTAAGGATATGGTGAGCTGAATACCATACAATTTTGGGCAAATTGCAAGCCGTCAACGGATTTGAGATATCTTTACCAAGAGTCGTTTGCTCCTGGATTAGCCAATCCTTTTGTTTATTAGACAAGGCGGACTGATAACCATAATCTGAGTAAGTGAAAAAACACTTACTCCAAAAAAAAAAATTTGGCCAAAAATGGGGGAATTAGGCGGTATAATTACATGATAAAATTCGTGAGAATTCCCCCCCACACTTAGAAATGAATATTGCCCTCAATATTCAAAGTACCGGCGGTTATGCCGAAACATAGAACGTAAAAGGGAAATACTACGGCCATTATTTAGCAAGATTTATTTATTTATTTATTTTTTTTTTATTTTTTTTGAGACTTTATATATATACACAACATGTGGGGCAATTCCCCCACACTAGGGTGGTACACACGGGTGAAAACCCATGTTTAGCTACTGTTTTTGATTACCGAGTCGCTAGCTTGACTCGACCCCGAATTCAATTGTTCATGGGGAAAGTAACGTGGAAAACCAATCTCAATCGGACTTTCGCTCACAGTGTTAACAAACATATGAACATCAGAAAGTTCCACCCCGACGAGATACAACCGCGGTATTGTTAATAGTAAAAACTATAAAAAATGATCCCGGGGTCAAAGATGGTGTCCTCATTCCCGAAAGAGAAAAGGGAAAGAGCAACCACACCATTTGTGAAGAATGGAATAAAGATGTGCATGAGAATGCAAGTCCATTCCTCATCAGAAAGAAGCAAATCACCATTTTTGACACTTTTAAGCTTAAACTTGAAGCTTATATGGTGATTGTCAATAAGATGTCCGGGAGGGAGGGTGGGAAACGGTTCTTCAATCAACAGATTTTCTAGAAAAAGGATGTCCCCCTCCGAATCAAAGTAAGTATTATCAATTCCTGTTGGAATTGACTCATCACTAAGAAAGGCATCGACTTCATTCCAAAAATTGTCATCTTCCTCATCAGGAGTGAGAGAAGGGATGGAAGAGTCGGGAATAATAAGACTAGGAGATGATGGATCATTTTTGAGCAATTCATCAATGGTAAGAATGTCTCCCATTGGATCACAAACATCATCATCCAATTCAGATGAAACTGAAGAGAGTTTGGTTTCATCCACAGAGTTAACTAACTCGATACGATAAACTGATTCTGGAGGTGGGACAAGTGGTGTGCTCTTAGAGCTAGCAATTTCCACCACTTCCGATAAAGTCTCCGATTCAAGATCATCATCATCAAGTATACTCTTGACTTCCCTGGTACAGCTTTCAAACCATTTGTTTGAACCAGGATTGATTTTCAAAGCTTTGAGCTCAGCACGTTTTTGGTGACTCGTCTTAACCGTGAAATTTGAGAGTGTTGCATTGAATCTTTCAGATCTTTGATCAATTGTGGCAACACTCTGTCTGTACAGAGGTTTGGAGTTTTGGTTGATATTTAACGTGAGCTCTTCGTTGTCAACCCGTATGGTCAACTCTTCAGCAAACACATCAATCAGAGCACGACTCGTTCTCAAGAAAGCTCTCCCTAAGATGAGGGGAACTCTAGGATCTGCATCGAAGTCTACTACAACAAAGTCAGTAGGAAAGTGAAACTTTCCCACTTTTATCACAACATCCTCGGCTATCCCAAGTGGACGAGTTATGGTACGGTCCGCTAGCTCGAGTGTCATACAAGTGGATGAAAGTTCAGGAAGAGACAGTTTCTTCCATACTGAGAGTGGCATGAGGTTAATGCTAGCGCCAAGATCGGCCAAGGCGGAGCATTGAACCATCCCCAAGAAATCACACGGGATTAAAAATCTGCCCGGGTCCTCAAGCTTTTTGGGAAGCTTCTTGAGAAGGACCGCTGAGCATTGCTCATTAAGAGGGGTTTTAGCCATCTCAGATAGCTTATCTTTGTTGGTCAGTAAGCCTTTAAGCGTGGATGCAAATTTAGGCATTAGAACGAGAGCATCAACGAAGCTTATATCAAAGTGTAGCTCATTGAAGATTTGGAAAAATTTTTCCATTTGCTCTTTGTTTTTGTCTTTGAGCTTCTCATCATTCATTCTTGATGGGTAAGGAAGCAACTATATTCGAAGCAACTACGAGAGCAAGATTACGGATTTAAACGTAGGTGCGAATTTCCGAATGACTGGTTGTTTCTATTCGATAGACTCTACCGATTTTGGGGAGAATTACTCGTTACGAGTCGCCAGGAAGAGTTCTTCGAAGGGTTTTTCGAACTCCTGGGCCCGTCTAAAAATTAGGGCACACTAAAGAACCCCTACCAAGTTACGAGGCGGAACCGGCTAGAACCGCGATCGTAATTGGAG